>JAWNOD010000076.1:5567500-6167500 GCA_035046225.1 Drosophila pegasa | reverse complement strand
GGCGCAGGACAAAGCAAATGGCGAAATCCTGAAATCCTAACAGAGAGGGAGAAAAAAAAGAGAAGCAAAAACTAATTGCTGCTTTTAGGCGTTAATGAAAATTACAAATTGCGCATACGCCGCATAGTGCAAGCGCGCTGCTGCCTGCATTATGTGAATGTATAGAAGATAGATGTGGGTGTGTGTGTGCAGTGTGTGTGCTGTGTGTGTGTGTTTTGCTGTGGCTAGAGCCACGGATCGATGCTGCATTGTCATTGCATGTGGTTGCATAATCGCTGCTCTACATTTCGCGCATGAGTGCAGCTGCAGCAGCAGCAGCAGCAACAACAATGATCTCAACAACAAGCAAACCCATTAGAAGTTGCAACATTTTCACAGAGGCAGAGACAGGCGGCAGTCAGTGGGCGTGGGCGTGGGCGGACGGCGTCTGCCTTCCATTCCAACTGCAGTTTTTGTGTTGAGTCATTTTTGCGCTCAAAAGCACTCAGTAAAACAAATAAACACTTTGCGCATTGTTTCGTTTTGACAAATGCGTGTAATTTACGGAAATGTTTGTTTGGCCAGCCAGCCAGCCCAGGCCACCCTCTGGCCCCAGCCAGCCCTCCCCCTCTCTGTCTCGCTTAGATTGTCTTAAGCGTGTTTGCACGGCACTCACATGTCGCTCACTGGAAGCTGGAGCCGCCGTCGCCGTCGTCGCTGCTGCAATTAGTTGGTGCTCTAAAAGCCATGAAGTGAGCGCTGACTGTGCACATATCGTGCCACATTCGCCCACTAATGACTGCCTCTGGCAGCTGCACTCTATCTCCCTTACTCACTCTCTCTCTCTCCCCTTTCTCTCTCACTTTTTGCAAATTACAAAGGCGCAACAAAAAATAGTTTCATGTGTTGGCAGCTGCTCATCAAAGTGGCAATAAAATATGCGCTCGAATAGCGAATAGCGAATAGCGCATAGTTCATTACAAGTGCACGAGCTGCCACGCCCATACACCGCCCCACACCTACCTCCCTCCCTCTCGCTTTGCCTGATTGGCAACCACAATTTGCTGCAATTGGCCGAGAGCTGGCCGCCTTTTGTTTTGCCCATCTTGAAAAGGGTTCGCTCGGGCCGCTTTGTTGCGGTCTTAATGAGCAAATTTTTGAGTCGTGGCCCACTTGAGCTGTTGGCTCTTTCCGTGCGGCCTTTTGTGTGCGGCGGGCCAATCTGCTTTTATTGTTATGCTCCCTCTCTCTCCCTCTCGCCGCTTTGGCAATTTATGATACCTTTGTGGTTTGCAATATCGTCGAGCAACATAATTAAAAATTGTGACAGCCATAAATTGTTGCTCTACTCCGTGTCCCGCGGGAGACAGATAGCCGGGCCAAGGCTCGTCAGAGCTCGCAGAGCGTTTGCACAGCACTTCGCCAGGCGCTGGCCAAGGAAATCAATTAGGGCACATTATATGCAATTGAAGTTGAACTCGGAAAACAAGCGGGGCGCGGGCTTAAAGCGAGGGGTGGGGCGGGGGAGGGTGTGGAGGGCAGGGCGCCACATTTGATGTTGGCAGTGCGGCTGGCTGTCAGACACATGGCCACTGATTGCTTAGACGTTGACGTGGACGCCCACATCAGGCGCGCGAGCGCGCTCGCCTCTAGTTGGCCCTGACAGCCGAAGGAGCGGGCGCTCCAGCCCAGGCTGGGCCAGGCTGCGGGTAACAGTTGCCTTTGCCAGGCCAGGCCCCCAGGCCAGTGTTGTAAAGTGTCAAAACGTGTACTTGTCGCTGGCAGGATGGCTCGACGGCAGCGGCAGAGGCAGCGGCAGCGGCAGCTCCTTTAATTTGAATTTTATGCACTGCATGCATAAATTTATGGCACAGGACACGCCCGCCGAAACGTCGACAATGACAAAGGCAACATGACAGTCACATGTCCATTACGTACCACACAGAGAGAGAGGGGGAGAGAGGGAGGGAGAGAGAGTGTCCGGAAGATGCTGGTAGTTTATCTATGCCAGCTGCTCTTTAATAGTTATTCAACTTTGGCTTTTGTCTCTAGGCTTATCTAAGCTTGGGCATCAGCTTTTATTTTAATTAAATGCCCGCTGCAAATTAATGCCTAAACGTTTCGAAATGCATTCACAATATGCAATTGTTATTAAAGCCAAGGCACACACACTCACTCGCCACTCCATGGCCACATGACAAACTTAATATCCTGCTGTCAGGCACGAGGCAGGCGGACGAGGGGGCGGGCACTCATGCCAATTCACTGTCATGCCTGTCAGTTCAACTACCAACTTTCTCTCTCCCACTCTCCCTCCCTCTACCTTTCTCTCTCTTGCTCTCTTAAAAACATGTCGAAAATAGCATTTGCAACGTGCATCAAAAAGTCAGGCGACAGGCAACAAAAGTGCACGCGCCTCATTGCATTATAAATGCGGCAATTGCCAAGAGTGCTGAATATTTTTGGTAGGGCCGACGCTCGGTTATTGTTGTGGCAACGCAAGGCATGTCTATCCGGCTGTCTCTCACTCACTCACACACACCCACACACCCACACACTCACACACTCATGGACAAGTCAATATCATGGCATGGCAAGCGATCTAGCAGCTGTTCCAGCTGGGACCTTGACATGTCATCAACTGAAATTGACAGCAAAAAGTTTCTCTGTTGGCAGCAGAAAAGCTTTGCAACTCGCACAGATAACTGATTAAAGGTAGATAGGCACGCTTAGGGCTGAAAGGGCTTATTTCAACTGCTATTTATTGGTTTGCAAATTGTATTTAGGGTTTTTTTCTATTGTGAATCACTTTACTGAGGTTGAATTGAAGTTGACTGTAGTTTTGTATTCTCTTAAGCAAACTTGGGTTTGACTCTTTTCTCTCGCTCTTTTTTTGTTAACTTTCACTCTCAGTTGTAGGAGACGAAACTAACCCTCATTTTGCTTTGTCTATTCTTCGGACTCTCTCTAGCTGCTTACATTTCACTGTGTATCTGTCTCTCTCCCTTTCTACAAATTATTTAAAGTCTTCTTAAAGGCGTACTCGCTCTGCAGCTTCCTTCTCTCTCTCTCTCCATCTTCTCTCTCTCTCTCTCTCTCTCTTCACATTCTTTCTCTCTTTCCACCTTCTTTCTCTATTTCCACCTCCTCAACTTTCATTCTCATTTTTAGTTGACCTCTCTTTCTATCTCTCATCTCTCTATAAATATATATCCAAATCTTTTCCCCTTCTCTCTCTCTCTCTCTCTCTCTGTTCTTCTCTCTTACACGCCTACTTTAAGTTTTACTCTGCATCTTAGCCTCTTACATTCAATCTTACGCTCTAGCTCCCCTTGCTACACTCTCTCCCCTTTTCCCCTCCCTCAAATTCTGATTTCACTTTATTTTCTGGTCAACTCACCTTGAGGCAATCACTCACTCACAGCCAGAACTCTTCCACTCTCGCTCTTCAACTTATCCTAGCACTCACCGACACACTCCATTCAAGCAGGCCTTTCTATGCGATTTTCATTGAATTTAATTAAGCCCCACAGCAGTTGCTGTGTGTTGTACAAGAGGCAGATACATTTTGAAAAGTTTCGTTCTTGTTGTTATATAAATAAATTGGCTCTCGTTCAACTCACAGTCCCGGCCCCTCGCTCGCTTGCTCTCCCCTCTCTCTCTCTCTCTCTCTCTCTGTGCTGTGCCAAAGTGGGTCAAATCTAACATAAATAGATGTATATTCGCATAGAGATAAATCGCATTTAATCAACATTTCGAATGCCATTATAAAAGAACCGCATAATGTGAAATTTATGCATTTGTTTCGGGCTTACTCAAGCCGTGCGCACTCTGATTACGAGCATTAGTTTCGTTCAGCAAAGCTCAACTCAACTGTGACCAAATGTCACACGTGGTTTTAATTATTGTCACAAGTAACTATCTCTGTGTGTGAGTGTGTGTGCCTGTGTGTGCGAGTGTGTGTGTGTGTGGTGTAATTATATTTTGTGGTATTTTGTAAAGTGTTGATTATTAATTAAAATAGCTTTATTCGCCGTGGCACGCTGTGGAGCTGTGGAGTTGCTAGGGCGCCTATCAAACCAACCAAATATCAGATATGCAGTTAAATATTTAACATTGTGTGCCTAAATACAACTCGTATGCATGTAATTATGCCGTAACGAGCTCACTCCCCATCCATTTCTCCCTCTCGGTTGTGTTGTGCTAATGGCTGTAATTAAACTGCAACGTGAGACGTTTAGATGCAAATTGCCAGCAAGTGAAGCACTTTGACTTTAGCCAAATTGTATTTACCAAAAGCACTAAGCACCATCTCTCTCTCTCTCTCTCTCTCTCCCTCTCTCTATCTCTTTCATTTGTGACTGTTTTTGGGCACTGGCAGAAGGAGTTATTCGTTAGCAAAGTTGAGCCAACTTCGCCGCGCAACGAACGCAAATTCTCGGCCGCCACAGCGCCATCGATGAAAACAAAGTGGCTGAAAGCATTTAAGAGCCTAAAGCCGGCGGGTTCTGGTTCAGCAACACAAGCAGATAGGTAAGTGCCACACGCCCCACACGCCCCACTCGCCCACACCTAACCAATCTCATCCACAAATACAACAACCGCCCCGTCCCCCGACTCATATAACTAAATATAACTACCATCGCATGCTTATATATATATATATCTATATCCTTGTACCACGTTTAAGCCAAAATGCAAACGCTCTCGGCCCCCTCTCGATATACAGTTCCAGTTCGTGGCAAATAAAAGCAAAGCAGCTGCGCGAAAAATACGCTGCAAATTGTCGGAAAATGTTCCAACTGCATAGATACAAAATGAAGCGCGGCGCAGGCAGAGCAAACACAAAAATATTATAGTATCCGCCCGCACTTTAATATGACTAAAAGCCACGAAAATATGCCCCTAAAAGTCAAAATGTCTGGCAAAGAAAAAAATAATAAAATAAAGAGTCGAAATGGAAATGGAATCTCCTCTCAAATATTTCCATTTATGCAATTTTTGCATTTCCAAATTTACGTTAAGTAATTTAATCACAAAAAAGACTGCGAAAAGAGAGCCGAAATTTCGCTTTTATCTGCATTTGGTAACCAGACAGCCATCGCCTGTCCCGACTCCCCCTCCCCCACACAAACAGTCCACATCGAAAAGAATATGAATTGAAACTAAGTTAACTTGTAAGCATATCCTTTAGGCATATCCTCTCTGCATATCCTCTAAGTTAGTCCAGCTTAACAGATGTATTTAACTAATATTCTCTACACATTTCTCTCTATATAACAACTTTTGCGTTCAAACAAACATTTGTAACATTTTTTAATTTGACGACAAAATCGTGCAATCTATTCATATATATCATATATATATATATTTATGTGGTATATGCAAATCAGCCAACAACCCCGACAAAATCAAATGTACCACGCCGTATCAACCGTTTTGACCTTGAGGTAACCAAAATTATTCAAGCAACTAAAAAACAATTAAAAATCAATCAACATTTTTTTGTTTCTAATCGAATGGTACAACAACAACAATACAAAAATTGTATATTAAAAATATTTTTGCTTTATTAGCGCTTGATAGAAAAACCAAAAACCAAAAAAGAGCAAACAAATTGCTGTAAATGTTGCACGCAAACGTAGAATTAGCAGCTGCCCCGCAAAACCATAAAAAACAAAACAATTCGTTTGTACAAAGTCCAAAATTTAAATAAAAATTCCATTCCATTATATTAAAAAAATATTAGAAATCAAAAAACTGCAAAAAGCAGCGACAAACAACACTTTTCACATTTTTACATTAGTTTTTTTTTTTTATAAATGCATTTATTTTTTATTTATTTATAGTTTTTTATGCTTAATTTTTTGCCCTGAATGTGAGCCATAAATTGCACCTGCGCCTGTGTCCAAGTGCGACCATCAATCACAGCGTTTGTGAAATCAATTAAAAGAGCTAAAGGCACAAAAAATACCATTTATGCCAGAAAAATATTCGTTGGTAAAAAGCAGCAGCTGTAATTAGGGTGCGAATGCCGCAGACCAAATACCCTGGCGTAGATTAATTAAGGACTTGAGCAAAATATTTCATTTGGGTGAAAGTTTAATGTGGCTAAAGTCAGTTGTGTTTTATTGTATTATATCGTATAAACTATGCAAGTTTTTTATATTTCTTTTGCTAGGTTCCTTGAGCTGCTAGAAATTAAAAGTTAGCTATGCTGAGCTGACTTTTATTATTTTATATTACTTACAATAGTTATTAATTTTGCTGAAGTTCTCTATATATCATTGGTTAGTTTCTAGAACTAAAATATAAAGAGAAATTTTTTATTAAAAATATTTTTGCATTGGTTCACCGTTTTATTATAGTTCACTTAAGAACATCTTAGGAGTGATTCAATAGATGAAGTAATATAAATAGAATATTTAAAATAAAAACAGATTTGCTTTCCTAAAGACTATAGACGAAAATTCCAATGTATTCCTAAACAAAATATTCAAGTGTACATAAAAATAAGAAGTATTCCTTTGTTATCGGCTTTAAAATATTCCTAAAGTAATACACCTAAAAAGTCGACTTGTTTTGAAAGAAGAAGTTCCCTTTTGCAGAGCTTCAAACTCAAATTAGAGAAAACAAGAAGACAGAAAATTTTTTCATATGACAAGAAATTTATCCAAACTCATGTTAAAGACAACAAGAAGACATAGAAAATGTTTCCGGAAATAAACTTAGCTCAATATTGATTCTGCCAATGGTATTTCTATTTGAAGCAGCATTTACCAAATAAAAATTGCATCAAATCAAATTGCCATCAAGCCTTATGGCACTTCTTTTCGCATACAAATTGCTGCCAAACTCTTTTCCAATGCAAATCTCTGCCGGAATCAAATCCAAGCTGACTGCAAATAATATAACTAAAACATTCCTTCTGCACCTTAAGCTAGAGTATTAAAAAAGTAGTCAAGCCAGGGCAGTTCTCTAAGCAAACCAGGCTAGTTGCTATTGCTATCTGTGTCCATATGTGCCCGCAGAGAACTTACGCTTCTGGCTACTAAATTCAACTTGGCGCCAGTTGAAGCATTGGAAAATATGCGAAAAATTGCTGGCCATAAATTTATAGAAAGCCGCCATAGACACACGCGCCAACACAAACACACACGCAGGCGGGCGGGCAGATAGATAAATTGCATTGGCATTGCACTGGGCAATGGCATCCGCATCTCCATTCCCATTCATATCCGCATCCGCGTCCGCATTCGCTCGCATTCGCATGCACTTCCGCCAGCAGTGTTCGCATTCGAATTGGCTGCCGTTTATGGCATTCCCATTGGCCCATTGCCTGCTCTATATACACACGCTTTTTTCCTTCTCTTCATCATTTTTTTTTATTTGTTTGGTCGCATTCGCCAACAATACTTAATACCCTGCCGACAGCTTGCGCTGCAAACGATGATAAATCGAAAATCTTCTCGGCTTAGAGCGAATCAGCGCGCGTGCGAGAGCGACAGAGAGCGGCAGTGATGTGCAGAGATAAGGAGCGATAGAGATAGCTGGGCGATAACTCGTCAGCTGAAGCGGAATTATGAGGCAACGGCTACGGCTGCGGCTGCGACTGCGGCGGCGACAGATTTTGCAATAAACGCTGCAGCCTCATTCATCAACTCATCTGCTTAACTGCTGCAGATTTTTTATATTTTTATATATTTCGTTGCTCCTCTATATAACATAGTATATTAGTTCTCGTTCATAAGGGCGCTAAGATTTAATATAAACATTTGCAAACGTGATAAGAAAATCACAGTTCAACTTTTGTTATATTGCAAAACTTTTCGCATTGCGCTCCAAATTACGTATACGCCCCCGTTGAGCCAGCCAAGAGTCCGCCGCACTCAGTTCGTTTTTTTCGGAGCCCACACTATATTTATTGTTGTTGTTCTCTTTGTCATTTTCTTTTTTGTTGTTGTTGGTTTTCATAAAACTTTTACTTGCGCATTAATGAAAAATGTATAATTAATTTTATGGCCCTCGTTTTCGTATTATGTTGATTAAGAGAAAAACATGCATTTTGCCAGACTTTCCACCCGCCCCAACTGCAAGTCGCAACTCCAGTAAAAAACTGCAGAACTAAATCATGTAAATCACAATCTGAATATATAATACACCCACACATAGACACGCCCACAACTACACCCATACAGACACACACTTAGTGTTTAGTATACCCTGTAAACGTCTGCCTATTTCATATATATATATCCAAGTATGAAATGCCATAAGCCCCGACTTAATGTATTTAGTTTTTTATTAACAATGTATATGAACTATGTATATATAATATATATATATAACTATATAGTGTATATATGTATGTGTGATCTATGCAAACTTGGATTAACTGAGTTTCAATTAAGTAGGGTTTAGCTTAAAACATGTTTACGGTAGTCGAATATGAAGTTGGTATTGACATATTTGGGTGAATGTGCGTGAACAGTGTTGCAAAATAGTTGGGGAAATTTAGAGTAGTGGCAATTAGAATCTTACATCTTAGTATTTATAAGCAAAGCTTAGAGAGCGTAGAAGTTTTTGTTAGTTCTTAGTTAACTGAGTTGATATATGGTGTTAGAAGAACTAGTGTTGTAAAACGTTAAACGATGAACTAGTGTTTTAAAATATTCAATGAGGGAGTATGGTTGGAAAAGTATTTCCTTATATAATCTTCTTCAATTCCTTTAGACTATTATATTATAGTATGAAGCATACTTAAAAAATTAATATAGAAGTGTAAGAAGATTTTGCTAGTAATATTTCTTATAACGAATCATAAACTGGAGTTTTTTCTTTAGGAAAATATAGTAGGAACAATATTCAAAAGTAATCACAAAAAGTGTATCAAGCATAAATAGAAAATTCAGATTGGTAGGCTTTCCTAGTTGATTTCGTAGAATAGACAGACTTAAACCGACGCTTAGCTAACTCTATTTGAGAGTAGTCAACAGTTTGCTCTACATAAGCTATATAGTATTTAGTACTGAATAACTTTTTTTTAGTTTTCAGCATTAACCAACACTAGTGTATGTTTATGTATAATAGTACAGAACACGATAACAAATCTAATTTTTATTTAAATAAAACATTTAGTCTTAAGTTATGCTAAATACAATTTATTTCCTATATTTAATAGTTCTAGCCAAATAAGAGAGCAAATGGAAATTTAAAGAAAAAACTTTTTAATTTGTAGCAAGTGTTGCGCTTTCGCTTGAAGCACGTACAGCAGATTTATATCCCTATATATTTAATGGTAATTACTTAACTTGAAAGGGATAAACAACTGTGTATATATACATGCATATTTATGCAAAAAAATTGTGTATATTTTACACGTTTGCAACAACTTTATAAGCCAGCGTGCTGAACTGAACTGAATTGTTTGTTTGTGCACAATATAAGCCACTTACAAACAATCAGCGTCGAGAGTTGGCCCATTTCCATTACCACTCTCGCCCCATGGCTGTTGGCCCAGTGCCTGCGACTGCGACTGCGAGTACGACTGTGACTGGGCCTGGGCCTGGGCCTGGTCCTCAACCTGGGTCTGTGCCTGGCTCTCTGCCATGACCCTCTCGACCGCCCACTGTGAACACAATTGCAGCATTGTCTGGCGTATTGTCTATATGTCCCCGGCTCTGTCCTTCTGTCCGTCGGTCCAACTGTTGGCTGTATGCTTTTCTGGTAAATAAAACAGGGCCAGAGCGAGAGGAAATACCCCAACAGCATCAACATCAGCAGGAACATAAAAACAACAAATTGGTTATATTCGGGGGCAAATGCTATGCATATAAAAATGACATCAAATTATTGAGATACACGAAAAGGGAATAAAGCAACGGGTTGTACATATAATTCATTTGATGATTTCGTATATCACGTTTCCTGATGCACGACCCTCAGATTGTGGCCAACAGGAGGGCAGGTAATTTACTAGGCCATAGAGTTGATGCCCTGTAGGAAATATGAAGCTATAAATCTGTTTAAAATTGTAGTTAAACTTAACTCTTTATGAGTATTCTTTGTTCAATCTCCTTTCAACATTCTAATATGAATTTATCATTATTTAATTTAGGCTTTCCTATGCATCATTTTTATATAAATATCATTCAAATTGCTGCAAATTTGATCTGAAGCCAAAAATTTGTATACAAGAAATATAATTAAATATTGGCAAGCGCTTGCCAAATTTATTTGGCCTTTTCGCTGACTCTTAGCCAAGAGTTTTAATACAAATAAAGATTGAAGATTGCAGATAAATATAAATTAGCTTAGCTTGTGTTTGGCTTGTTTATTATATCAATTGATTTGATTCGAGTTAGGATTAATGTCGAGGCAAAGTGAGGCAATTGAAAGTAGTTAATATATATAAATCAATAGCCAAAGGTTTTCTGTATATATATATTCATATATAAATCATATTACTACGATATTGTGAAATAAATAACAAAGTTTAGTTACAGTTTCCTAATTATACTCTATTTTATCGTGATTGGCTGCTACTGCTGCAGTAGTATTAGTGAGCGCCTGATGAGCGCTTGTGCAGAGTTGTGCTAAAAATAGAATCCGAGCGAGTTTGCGTGTTAGCTGCACGCTCTGAGTGAGAGCTGCACAGATAGCTGTTGCTGAGCGCAGTCTTCAGCTCTGCTCAGTAAGAGCTGCTTAGGCAGTCGCACGAAAAGCACGTAACTGGAGAGAACGGCACAGAAAGCTGTTGCTCAAAATTGTTTTAGCTGTTGCTGAGTGCGAGCGAGATGGCTACTGTAACTATGAAGAGAACGAAGGGATCGCGACTAGAGAGAGCGGCATATAAAGCTTTCGCTGAAAATAGTCCTAGCTGTTGCCTAGTGTGAGCGAGAGAATATAAGAATGGTGGACGAGAAGAACGTAACTAAAGAGAGCGGCAGAAAAAAGTTTTTGTAGAGCAGAGTTCGTATTAAAGCTGAGTGAGAGTGAGATGGATTTTTAAGCTCTAATTTTATTGGACGAAGAGAACGTGTTGAGAAATGGCGTCTGGAAAGGAGCATGGCTTAAGGCAAAAATGTTATTTTAAGCATTTTACATTACAATGGAAGTTAGTCAAAATAATCCAACCACGACGTACACATATTTCTGTGAAAGTAAAAGTATTCTCCTTAAATCATACCTGATCTGACTAATGACCTATATAAATTACAGCTTATGCCTTGAACGAGTTCAATTTAGCATAACAAATGCCCATTGCAATGTGTTCGAAAGGAATTTACCACATAAAGCTATGAATTGCAATTTGCAAAGACTTATGCCTAGCTAGGTGGAAGGTAGAGACAATCGCTTTAAGGGCTTAGCAGAATACATAATACTACATAAATAGGTTCAGCTAGGCATGCAGCACAAAGCCCCTGCTTTGAGTCTCACTCCTCAACACTTTAGAGTGATATTTATTTATTTTACAAGCATGTATGCCCGGCCACTTATTGTGTCTTTAAACAAGGCGCTGTGATTAATGTTCGGGCTGGCCATTGTGCGTTCGGCATTGTTAGCTGCTGTCATTGTGCGCAGTTCAGTTATATGTAATAATAATATGACAAAAGCCAGGGCGAAACACAGCCACAGCCGCAGTCGCAGTCGCAGCCACAGAATTTATCTACAAAATGCAAATTTACACTTCAATATGCTGCAGCAGCAGCAGACACATATGCTCGACATATATAAATGTGTATATACACAGATATTTATCATAAATATTTGTTTATTGTGGTTGACACAATAATTATATTTGCTTTGTTTAGTCCAAGCAAGGGCGCAACATTTAACACATTGTGAATTGGATTGAATTCAATTGAGTTGTAATATTTCGATGCATATATATCAGTTGAGTGAATGAGTGTATGTGCGTGTATGTGCGTGTGTGTGTGTGTTGTGTGTGTGCCTATACTGATGCCATCTCAATTGCACTCTCCACAGGCGTAATGGTGCCTCGAATGCCCCATCGGAAGCGCTGCGCCCCAACTTGGATGGCAGCCATCATCTGCAGGAGTACACATACAAAAAGATAACAGCTTGCGATGTTTGCTCGCAAATTTTGAGAGGTGCGTGGTAGACGTGAGTCGACGTGGAGTGGAGTCGCTTCACTGATAACGTATTCATTCGCAGGCCACACTCGTCAGGGCCTGCGCTGTCGCATCTGCAAGCTGAACGCCCATGGAGACTGTGCTCCCAACTTGCCGCGCTGCCAGCCCAAGCAGAAGCTGCTGCGGCGCCAGAAGAGCACCTCCGAGCTGGAGAATCGCGTTGATATCGAGGAGGAAAGTGAGTATTTTCCAAGCATTATAATTACACACGATAAAGCCCGCGCTCTCGCAAGCTCATCATTCGCTCCGCCCCACCCCAAAAATAATATAAAATAAAACAAAATAACACACTCTGCCCCACTCTGTCTCTCTCTGTCTCTCTCTGCCTATCTCTCTCTCTCTCTGTCTGCTTGGCTCGCTGCTGCTGTGGCCCAATTTGTATTGTACATATATTAACAATTTGTCCCATAGGCATCATGGGTTTTTACAACCTCCTCCAAGCCGTGGAACCCCTGAGTGTTTATGCTAAAAATTGAATTGTTTTATTTAGTTTTTTTTTCTTGGTATTTTTTATTGCTTAAGTTGTTGGAATTCGTTTCAGTTATTTGTGTTTGGGTATTTTGATTGGCAAGCTGTGTATGTCCCGCTCGATCGAGTTACTGCAAATTGTGCATTTTGTGAACCTTTCACAAGTGTGCGGCATTACTTCCAGCCCATTGCATGACAACTTCTAGACCCAACGACAACGACAACGACATCAACGAACAAATCACAAACCGAAAACAATTGTCATGTTGTACGGTAGCATAGCCTTCCTCCCTTTCTCTCCCTCTCTCTCTGTCTGTCTCGCTCACCCTGTGTGTGTCTATTGATTTGACTGTTTTGTGGGCAACAGTTGATAACTCACAATGGATTCATGTCAGTCGTGGGACTAACTGATTGCAACGTTTCTGATTTCTGCAACGATTCGCAAAAAAAAGAGGGGAAAAATGATATTTTTTCTGTTTATTATTTTTTACAATTTTGTTTCTGGTTTTATGGTAGATTTTCAGCTGCTCCACATAAATATATATATATGTCTACTATATTAATTATTTAAATATTGGCAGCTGTACGTATATGTTTTCGGGTGAAAATACTTTAAGTGCTTAAGGCCAAAACACAGCTCGAGCTAAAACCAAAATTTTGTTGAATAAAATTTAAAGCAAACTTAAAGATCTCTTGCATAAAAATAGATATATTTGATTGAAAGTTCCATCCGTTCGAGTACCTGGCTAACACACTTACCTGTAGTTCCACATAGACACATCTCTCAAACTGTGTTTTCGGCCTTCATGTAGCTTAGTCAATCAATAAATATCAACTATAAAATCCTTTTCCCTCCCACCCACACACACGAAAAAAAATCTATGAAAATATATATTAAAAACCCGCAAAAAAGCATCGCCACAGGAGTCCGTTAGCCCCCAATGTGGTCAAGCCGCAGCCGATGAACAAAATCAAAGCGCAAATCTGTTGAATGTGCCCAATACGAAATTTCGTCAAAAGACGCCCTTCATCAATCGCATTGCGCAACTAGGTACCGACTGTATTACTCTATATAGTATTTACCATACTTATATTGTATGCGCAAAGATACTCAATTGCCATGCGCTTGAATTGTAACTTGATTTCTATGATTTCTCCTTGAGTTCTTACTTAACTTTGATTTGATATTATGATTTAACGGATCGGTTAATGCAATGATTGATTGTTGCGCTTTGATTCACCTAATTAGCGAGACAAGAATGAATAATACAAAAAAAAAAAAAAACATTATAATTTACATAAATATTCTACATATATATATTATATTACAAAATATTATTAAGCTCAAGCTCAAGCTCAAGTTCAACAAAAACAGAAAGTAAAACACCAAAACTCCATTCCACACACACTTCAAGCAGGCTAAACTAAAAGTAAACGATAACTGTTTAATCGATTTATCGATTATTCAACCCGAAAAAAAAATCAATAAGATTGCGTAGTGGAGCATGCTATAGAGCTATCATTAAGTATATCTTATTGCCACCACAACAACAACAACAACAACAACAATTAAAGACAATCAATCAGATATCAAATTCTTCTCACTAGCTATCGTACACGCACACACATCTATCTATATATATAAATATCGATTAATTTTTATGGGTATTGTATTGGATCAAGAATCGATACATATTTAGCATTTGTTGCCATACTTAGAGGTGTTTCTTTTTCCTATTTATAACAAGTTAGATCTCACCAAAAATCACGTATTTGATAAGCGCTCGAGCAGGCGAACTATGTGGAGCTATTGAAAGTAAAGCTCTCTAGTCTGAAAACATCTCTCATCACACACACCAAAACACACACAGCTCCCCTCATCTGATATATTTATATATGTAGATATATCTATATATATATCCTTAGTCCCGCCCATCAATAATAATCGATCGAACTCATCGTATCATTCGTTCCAATCACCTGCCAAAACAAAATTTAACTAATGCACTTCAATGCACCTCACCTGAATCGAAATCCAAATCGAAATCGAAAAACGAAAACAAATTGTGTATCGAAATTGTATCAAACCACAACTGGCCAACCAACCACGCCCACCACTGTTCACGCCCACGTCCATCAACACCCACCAAATACGGCAACTAATACGGCACCAAAAAAACCAAAAAAATATAAAACAGAAATTACCGAAATCGATCAAATTTATCGTGTGCTGAAACAAGCCGGAGAACTCAAATCCGGGCATATTCCAGCCGCCGACAAGTCCGTCCATGTGCCGGGCAAAACGCTGGACGCGAGCGCCGCTGGAACGGGAATCGGAGTCGGAGTTGGAGCCGGAGTCGGAGTC
Organism: Drosophila pegasa; assembly: GCA_035046225.1. Taxonomy (NCBI): domain Eukaryota; kingdom Metazoa; phylum Arthropoda; class Insecta; order Diptera; family Drosophilidae; genus Drosophila; species Drosophila pegasa. Next base: position 6,152,533 of record JAWNOD010000076.1, on the reverse strand, counting down.
GGAGCCGCTGCACCGAGCGCCGCCTTACAGCCGCAGCAACAACAGCTGCAGCCGGGCCTCGTCGAGCGCACGCTGCCCGTCGCCGAGATACCCATCGTCAATGTGCCGGAGACGTTGGCCCCGGACACGCACCAGGCGTCGGCGCATCAGCTGCATCAGAGCCACCAGCGCAGCCTGGCGTCGGTGGCGCAGGCGGCGGCGGTGCGGGCCGGCCGTGGCGTGCGGCCACCGCCCGTGGCCATGCCCATTTTGGGCGTGCAGCTGCAACAACAGGAGCTGCAGCAGCAGCGCGGCGGCCTGCCGGTGCCCACACAAGATATCTCTAGTAGTTCAGGTCCGCAAAAAAAAAGAAATAAATAAAACACAAATTGCAACAAAGTAGTTTTGTTGTCTCTCTCTCTCTAACTCTCTCTCTCTCTGTCTCATAATTTCATACAAAAAAAAAATCTATTTATTTCGTGCAGTTACGTTTGACATTTTTATGGTTTGTAGCTTTGGTTGCCCTTTGCTCTCTCTCTCTCTCTCTCTTTGTTTCTGTTTTTGTCACATTCTCCACTCTCACACACTCTCTGTCTCTCTTTCCCTCCCTCTCACTCTGTTGTAGACCATCAATCAATTCAGTCCACATTTCTTCATTTCGTTACGTTACCTTCTCCCCCCCCTCAACCAAAAGACTTCAAGTAAATCAATTCCTTAAAGCAAAGTTGAAAGTATTGTACACGCATATACACATGCATATATCTAGCTACAAATATTTGATATACTCCATCTCTCTCCAACACACACACAAATACACACACACACACACACACACACCGTAACAATGAGTCCTTAAATACTTTTTAACCACTTTCAACTCTCTGCTAAATGCTGTTACTGCACTTGTTTCAATGCCAAGTAGCGCCTTTCCTTTCTAGCCTCAAACATATACAAATACAGAGACACACACACTCATACACACACACAGTCACACACAATTACACTTTTATTGCATTCAATTTCAATGCTCATCCTGATTGCCCAACCGCATACGTTAGATACATTGCGCATACGCCCCGTTGCTTCGCCTTGCCGTTGCTGCTCCTACGCTTGCGATTTAGATTTTGACCAAAAACACCAACACACACACACACACACAGGTATTTACACACACTTGAGCAACGTAGCTATGCATTTTGTGTACACACACACACACACATACATATAAACAAAATATGCTTCTTCTTTAGCTAATTTGCCGATTCGTAGTTCTTAGCTTAGCAACAGCATTTAATTAGCCAAATATATAACTAGTGCTAAACTAACGTATTTAGTATGTATGTATTTTGTATATGCTAATCATGCCATATATTATCACACACACACTCACACACACCCACACACTCATTTATATTTAAATACGTTAATAATACAACATTAATAAAAGTCTCATTTTCGACAAATTTAAATAGCCGCGCTTAACTATTAAATAGGCCATTTATTTAATAACTATTTGACTTTGGGACTTCTTTTGCTTGTGTGTGCCTGTGAGAGAGTGTACGTGCGCGCGTGTATGTGTGAGTGTATATTTCCCTCGTGTGTGTATGTATGTGTGTATGTGCACTTGTGTGTATTTTGAGCTGTGCACAGAAACATTTGCTGTGCTTCAGCAAAGTTTCCACTCGTTGTATCTATTATCATGACCCAAATAACAATTTGATTACCGAAACACAGCGTCGAATCTTTGGTACACTTTAATAAATTGGTTTTCAGGTCAGTATTTTCAATTATAATCACATAAAAATTATGAATAATAAATGTTAAAATAATAAGTGAATAATAATTACGAGAAATAATATAATTGAAAATATATAAATGAATGAAATGAATTATAAAAATATTACATGAATAATATTTTTAAAAAAATCAATAAAATAATTCTATTTATAAAAATAATAAAATTTAAATCAATAATTAAATAAAAATAAATTTAATAATAATATAAAAAAAAGTATAGAGTATACTTAAAATTCAAATTTTAAATCTTAAATAAAAATATTAAAATTTAAATCAATAAATTTATAACGATAAGACAAAAATAGTAAATTTTTAAATTATATTATGAAAGAAAATAAATGCATTTTTTGCTGTCTATTTTAAATTATAATCATAAAAAAATGATGAATTGAAATTATAAAATAAATATAATGAAAAATAATATTTATAAAAATAATTTAAATCATAAATTTACATTTTCAATAAACTCCTCTCAATTAATAATTCATATAAAACTTATGAATAATATTTTTTATAAATAATATAATTAAATATTAAAATAAAAATTTTCCTTTGAAGTCCTTGAGCGAAACTCTGTCGACATTTTATAGGGCATCAACTGAAGTAAAACTATGCATGCATATAACATATATATAGATATATGCAAATATATGTATATGTATATGCATATGTCTATGTGCATATATATTTGTGTGCATATGTCCCGTTACAATATCAAAGGCAACCATGCAAGAATGATTTTCAATTGAAAATCGACGCAGCCAGCTGGCAACACAATTTTCACACACCCACACACATGCAGATATGCAGAGCAACTATGGCGCTGTGGGCGATCAGCTTAAATGGCGTTGACTGTCGCACACTTAGTCACCAGCGAGTCTATTGGCCCGGCCCAAAGCCAAGCTGGCCACATAATTAGCGACAGATTCGTCACTTGCAACTGCAACTGCAACAGCAACATCTGCTCCAGCTGCACTGCGGCAGCAACACATTTCCAATTAGCTCCAGTGTGCATGTGTGTGTGCGTGTGTGTGTGTGCTTTGATTGTTGCTGTGCCTTTGGTGCCTTTCTGTCTGTCATTTCTCCTGGCAAATTGGCTCGACAATATTTTATGGTTTATTGCAGCAGGGCAATTGGCTAATTTGGCCAATCTGACTGAGATTGGATGGGGATTATATATTGATATAGTGCCTTAATTAAACACACACTCACACACAGACAGACATAATTTATTGATTCGAAATTAACACACTGCAAAATGTTTTCTCGTGTCCCTTCTCTTGCCTAAAAACTTGAAATTAACTCTGAAAAAAAACAAACTATAAATAAATGCCAACACGAACAACTACAACAACAACAACAACCATTGACAACAACAACAAAGTGCAACGCTATGGCACGCCCTATGCGCCCGTCAGCAACATGTCCAGCTCGGCGTACATCAGCAGCGGCTTTGGCATCAACTACTACACGGCCAGCGCACTGCAGCAGCAGCAGCAGCAATCTGTGGCAGCAGCAACGTCATTCCAACTGCAGCAGCAACAGGCATCGCCAGCACATCAGCTACAGCAGCAGCAACAGCAGCAGGCGCCGCCAATCTCGTGCAGCTATTTGCAAAATGATCCCGGAGTGCGACGTCGTTTGTTTGCCGGCTTTCGACCTTTGTCGGGCTTTGGACGCATGCGACAGCAGCGCTCGTCGCAGCAGCAACATCGCTCCATCTCTTTGCCAGAAAGTAATTACGTCACATACAGTCAACAACAGCAACAACAGCTACAACATAGACAACTACAGCAACAACAACAACAACACCACCAACACTTCCATCACTTCTACCATCACTATCCACACGGCAATTACCCAGATACAACATTTCCAACACCTGAAACACCTTTCGACTGTCTGCGTACGCAGCGCGCCACACGGTCAGTCATCGATTTGTGCGGCAACTATTCGTTTGAGAGTGCTGCTATCAGCTTTGCGACAGCGACAGCGACAGCAACAGCAACTGTGACAACAGCAACAACAGCCACAACAACAACAGCAACAACAACAACAACAGCCTCTACAACAATTATCAGTTCATCAACCAGCACAACAACAACAACAACAACAACTCGAACAAGCAGCTGTTCTTATTGGAATAGTACTGCATTTAATTCCAATTGGATGTTTAATTCGTGTGCATTTAGCAAGTGTTTTATTGTTGTCTCTCTCTCTCTCTCTCTCACACACACAAAATGTTTCTATATGTGACCTCTCTCTCTCTCTCTTTGTCTCTCTCTGTTCGTGTTGTATTGTTTAGAGCGTGTGCGTGCGTGGGTGTGTGTGAGTGTGTGTGCGTGCTTAGTAAGTGTTACACCTTAGTTAATTGCACCACACACCCCCCCGTTCTCCTCCTCCCCCCCGCGAAATGCATTTCATTTACTTTAATTTCCAGTTAGAGGCGCGTCGCAAGAAACCAAACTTCGCTTTAACAATGGGCCCCAGCACGCCAATTAGTCTTAACCCAGTTTACACTTCAGGCAAACGGCTCATTTCCGGCAGCAGCGGCAACAGCAGCAACAACAACTGCAATTACAAGCACATTGGCATAATTTGTATACATGGCCGAGTTGCCTGCTGCAGCACAAAAAAAAAAAACAAAACAAAAAAAGGACTCGACGCCGGCAAAAGCAGCTAAAGAAACAACTTGCAGCGTCTGTGCCGTGTAAATTGCATCCCATTGTCAGCTTTTGTGTTTTACACAGCAGCAAGAAGACGGCTTAAAGCATAGCAATAAAAATGCAGCAGCCATTGAGCAAGCTCGACTAGCAATTACCCTGCGAAAGAGTGAGAGGAAGAAGAGCTTAGCTAGAAGCGAGCTCAATTGTCTAGAAGTGCAGTAAATATGCAGAGAATTGAGCCTGATTGACTAGCAGATGTCTTGTAAATAAAAACTCATTGACTTTATGCTACTTAGAATTACAGCTGAGTATACACGACTAGCAAATTACCTATTGGAAGGGATCTGCATATTATAAACTACTAGAAAGGCAGTGAATAGTAAGCAGATGAACATGCTCGACTAGCAGGTGTCCTGTGTAAAAGTGAGATTTACAAAATGTATGCAAAAACTATGCTGACTTACCTAGACTAGCAGAAAGAATGCAGCAACTGAGCATGCTCGACTAGCTTATACGCTGTATATGAGGCATGGAAGACTATATGTTACTAAGAATAGCATTGTTCGACTATCAGATGACATTTTGGATCTTTTACAGATGGTAACTGAACGAACAGTAAAAATGCAGACACTGAGCATGTGCGACTATGTTATACCCGTTACTATGAACTACTTGGAATAGCACTTAGCCTTGTTAGCTTTGTCTTCAGCTGAAATTGTTTTATATATGCTTGAAAGAAAGAAGTTCTCTAACTTATGTTCAGCTCAAAATAGACCTATAAATATATAGAAAAATGCTTACAAACAATTTGTAGACTGAAATCAACAACTATTAATATTTATATATCGATCTATGAATATGCCATCTAAATATGCGCAGCTGTAGCCACTGCACATTTCAACTACCCAACAGCCTCAGCTCTATAAATTGCTCATAATTGCAGGGTATTTAGTGCAAGCTGCTGCAGTGCATTGCAAGTTGGCTCCTTGCAGCAATTTTGCAGTGCACAAAATTGAAGTTGTGTCCGCAGTTGGGAGTCGAGTTCATTTCTGCTTAATATCCGCCGCATTTTTAATAGCATTCCCTGATCTATGCGCAGCCTTGCACAAGCGAGAGGCGCAACATTTCTCCACTCCTTATTTTTTTTTTTGTCTCTCGACTGCTTAGCTGCTGCTGCGCCTGCTGCTACTGCTGCTGGTGCTCCTCGTCCACTTGAAGTTGACTGCAACATAATTATGCTGAAATTTGTTGTGGCGCGCATTTGCTTTTATTTAGCCCCTTTTTGAGACTTGGAACTGGCGACTGGGATTTTCATTTTGCTTTTCTCTTATTCTTTTTTTTTCTCTATCCGCTTTCGCGTCCATTTGCATGTTTTCTTTACGGGGCCCTGGTCCGAGTCGGTTTTTAGCTCTGGGGCACAGCCCGTCTAGAGCTAGGCACAAGTCGCGCGCGTTTACTTATTTTTCTAGGATTATTATTTTTTGCTCCTCGTCTCAGACTCTCTCTCTCAGTCTCTCTCCAGTCTGTCTCTCGGTCTCTCTCTGGTGCTGGTCTATTACATTTTGCCCGGCGGACAGTGTCTGTTTTATGCATGAACGCTGGCGTCTTAATGTTTAATACTTTTGCTTTGTCTTCGTTTAACTTAATTAGTTTTAATACGCTTTCGCATGCCAAAGTCGAAGCCCACTAAGCAGCTCTAACAATCGTCGCTACGCATAATAAAATAAATCCAAATATAATGATTATATATACACCAATATATATATATATAGCTGCGACGAACACCGATACTGTGCGTCCCTTTGGCGAGCCACTGATGCTAACCAGAACCATACTCAAGAGCCCCGAGCCCAGTCCCAGCGACGAGTCCAAGACCAAACGACGCGTGCGTTTGAATTGAAATTCAAATAGAAATTCATTCGAGCAACAGCAACAACAAGAACAAGAACAACAACAAGCTGACATCTGAATATATTTACTTTTTCTTTTTTTGCTCTCTCCTCTTTTCTTTATTTAATTTAATTATTTTTTAAGTCTCAGCCTTGATCTAGTTTCCTTTGTGTCCGTAGCCGTAGTCTGAACGCCTTAGCCTTAATTGTATGTAATTTTAATGTAATTGAAGCACAGTAATTATTATAAAGTACTCAAACTAACACACACTAAACTAGGCATACTCTCTCTAAATATCTCTATCTATCTATGTAGTCTAGTTCGAGTAGCATGCGTGTGCGTCAGCTTTCTATTAATGTATTTTAAAGTATTTTTTTAGTATTTTATCCAAGCACCGCCACACACTGTATGCTTAAATCTGATTGTTGTAAATATGAAACTCAAAAGGAAAATATGAATAAATGAAAAAGAACCTAAACTCAACTATAAATGTGAAGAGTCAAGAGTGCCACGAAGACTTACACTCAACTACACGAGAATTGTTTACTCTGGCAGCTGGCACGGGGCGCCTAAGAACACACCCACACACAGACACACAGACACCCAGACAGTTACACCTGTTATACACACCTGACACACTTGCTGTCTATCTCGCTCTGTCTCTCTCTATCTATCTCTCTGTCTATTGAATGTTATAGAAATATATATATCTGTCTCTTTTCTGTGTACAAATGTTTTTGTTTCCATTTCAGTTTTTTAGCTAAAATAAAAACTATTTTTTTCTGTCTTTTATGTTCACTTTTCCTTTTTTTTCGTACTTGTCTATTATTATTTGTTTTCCTAGAGCTGTAGACTGCATTTAGACTGCAACAATATAGTATACGAAAAATCTGAAAAAAACCAAAATTAAATTGCAATTTTTTTATACATTTTATCGCTTTTTTCGTATGAAAAAAAAAACTCATGTGTTGTCTCAAAAAAAAAAAAAACACTTGATCCAAATCCAAAAAAAAAAAAAATCCAACACCAACACAACAACAACAACAACAACAAACAACAACAACTGTCGACAACAGCACCGCACTCTCCGCGCCGCCAAAAGCTGAACTTGCGCATGAAATCGTTGAGCTTGGACTCGCCGGAGTCGTCGGAGCTGCACGGCCAGTTCAGGCGACGCCAGCAGCACCTGCCAGCGGCGGCAGCGGCGTCCACATCCAGCGGCTACTATCACGGCGGCTCGGGAGGCCACCTGGAGCACAGTACGCCGCCGTCGAACAACAGCCGGCTGCACTGTAAGTAGCTAACCAACCATCCCGCTCCCGCTTCCGCCCACCGTCTAACCAACCACACCACGATCACGACCACGACGGAGTTTGCACCCCAAAAAAACTCTCCAATTCCAATTTATAAACTCTAAGTGATATCTCTTCAGCAAGCCTAACTAACTAACTGCGTTCTACTCTACTCTAATCTCTGATTCTCGACTCGAATGACTTTTCTCTATAACTACGAGATCCTCTCAGATGGAGGCATAAGTTTATATACAACAATTGCTGCTGCTTCTTTTTCTTTACTTTTCTGTTCCTTTCGTTTGTTTTCTTAGCCGAACACAGCTCAAGTTGAATGTAGTTTTCTTGGCTTAATGTAGCTTGAACTTGAATTAACTTTATACTTTGCTTACTCTCTCGTAGCTCTTAGCTGACAAGCTGTAGCAGTTCCATTCACCATTCCAGTCAGTCATGCCACATCATCTCTCGCGAGTAGTTGTCGAATATTTTCAACTTGGCTCGAAGCACTCGGCCTCGGCCTCCCCACACTCACACTGAATCTCTTCCTGCTCTATGTATCTATATCTATATGTATCTATTTTATTTCGTTTTACCTGTAACTATCTTACTGTATCTTGTATCTTTTCTATCATGCGTGCATTCAATTTACTGCCAAACCACATTGAGAGACGCACTCTCTCTCTGTGTGAGTGTGCGTGTGTGTGTGTGCATGTCCTCGCCTGCCACTGCTGTTGGCCATTAACACTGCAATTTCTTTTTCTTGCCACCGTCTAAATTACAGCGCCGTCGAGCCCCTCGCATCCGGGCCGCAAGCTGCTGTACGCCACGCGCGGCATGCGCGGCGGCAGCGTCGATCTGCCCGACGAAATGGAGAAGTCGCAGTCCTCGGCCAGCACGTCGCCTTGCCTCTCACCAGTAAGACATGCCCAGGTATTCCCCCCGCCTCACTCTTTCCGCTTGCCTCCCGCACTTTATATTGCTTTTGTGTTTCTCTCTTACTCCACCGCTCTCGCTCTCTCTCTCTTTCTCTCACTCTCTCTCTCTCTCTATCTATCTGTCTGTGTTGCAACCATTTGTATCAGTTTTGCACCTTCTATGTGGCACGTTGTTTTTAGCAGCGCCTTCTAATGTCTTTCCAATTTCAAGAAATCGCATCGTCTGTTGCCCACCAATTTGTACGTTATCCTCTACAACTTCAAGGCGCGGCATGCCGACGAGCTGGACCTCAAAGCGGGCTACAAGGTGAGTTATGTGCGGGGGGGTTAAGGGTGTGGGGAAATTGAAAGGGCATAAAGAAGAATTGAGGGCAATTGTGGACATGTTTTATGTGTGTCGGCAGAGTTATGTCTAGTCAGGGGCATATTTCTTTATGAATAGATGGAGTTTGGTAGTGGAAGGGGTCTATAGATATCTATATATGTATGGAATATACTAGAGGATTATGTGTAATGTCTTGACAGACTTTATAGCTTTAGAATTTTGTTAGCAACTACAGATAAAGTTGATATCTAATATAAATTTATATACTAAATATCAGATAAACCTTTTATCGAATATATTTTAATTATATATGTCTTACTTATATTTTTATTTATTAATTTATTATATTTATTTAAGTATTTATGTCTTTAAATTGTGGACAGCCAGTTAAAGAATCTCTAGTAATAGTTATGCCATTTATTAATTTAATTTTCTATACCCTATTTATCAACCTCTCTGCTGCTCATACTATAACCAATACAAAAGACCATAAATTCTGTTCTTTTCTCTATTTCCAAGTACGAATTGTGTAAGAATAATCAAACATTCAGAATCAATTTACTTTTTCGCCACAAGACAAACTTTTTGCTTGTCTTGAGACTTGGCTTGGGGCGATTAAGAAACGAATTGCTTCTCCCGTACTATAAGGGTTTATCAGCCTACATAAATGCATATCTATTATATTATCTCAATATTAATATACTATATATCTAGACAAATCTATATAAAGTTGTATTAATTTGTTATTGAATTAGTAAGCAGTTCAATAAGAAGAAAACTATAATGGAATGTCATCAATTAACTGCAGACCCGACATATCTATTTTAACTAATTCAACAACTTAGGTTATACCGAGCTTTCGCCTCTCAAACCTTTGTTGATTGAGCCTGCTTGAGTTGATGAATTAGTTTGTTTATGTCTAATCAATAATAACAAAATACAAAATACAACAAAAGTAAACAATTTACTTATTATATATAAAAGACTACTTCATGAATCAATGGATTATATTAGCAGCAGACTTTATTCTAGCCAGTTATAGACCTTTTATGATGACTATGATTACAGCTTTGTTAAAGGAAGTCAAGGCAGTAAAAATTCGTCAATAGGGGCATGGGCGGTAGAGGTCAATAGAGTCCCAATCGTTGAAGGAAAGCAATTATATATTGTATAGATTTTTTATCTAATGACAAATGTATGAGTACAGGCTTCGACTACAACCGTCAACAATCTTCCTATTCAAAATTGATCTGATTTAAATTCCTCAAGTCAGCAGCCCTCCAGTCTAATAGAGCTATTATTCTTCTGCCAGCCATTGAAAGGATCGCATTTTCTGCTCTTGTTTATATTCGCTTTTCCAACGCACATTAACAACTGGATTACTAGAACTAACATATGTAAGCTCTATCAGATCTGCATCAATACACTGCTGAGCAACTCTACCTCTATCTCTCCACCCAAACAAAGTCAGGACTCTACACTCCTTCCTTAATTGTATTTACTTTTCTCTTCATAGTCTCTGCTCTGCCAGCTGAGTATTAATATATATGCCATATGCTTTGCATACACCGTAGGCACTGCAGGCGCTGCTGTGCTGTGCGCGCATACTTTTCGCTGGCAGTGTATGTGTAAGCAAGTAGCATCGCTTCGTTTAATCCGCTAAACTGTGAATTTATCTCGCACGAGCACATAAAGCAAGGACAATGGCAGTCCAGGAAATTGCCTAGGCTAAACAAACGCACATAAATAAGCCCATATAGAGACATATGTATCTGTGTGTGTGTCTGTGTGTGTGTGAATTTGTGTATCTGTGAATGCATAACAATATATTCAATATGTGCAGAGGCAAAACAAAGACGGAGAGCAGGCGAAACTGGTTCATTTATAATGTACACAGCGCATTTTTATTGTGTGCACAGTGGAAAATAATAGAAAAAGTATGGAACAAAAAAGCATGGAAATAATAGTAGTTGAGGGGGGAGGGGGCGTGGGAGGGGGGCACTGATTGGCAGTGCGATTGCGCATACGCCCCCACGGCCGCTGGCAAATTGTGCAAGATATTTACATATGCATTAGCCAAGCCAAGCTGAGGCGAGCTGAGGCAGCCTTTGTTTTTATTCGTCCTCCTTTGTTTCCTGGCAAGGACAAGTGCAACTGCAGTTAATGGCCGCTGCTTAACCGCAACTCTTTGTCCGCCGCAGGTGACAGTCATCGATACCGCCGATCCGGACTGGTGGAAGGGCAAGGTGCTGGGCCGCGTCGGCTTCTTCCCCTCCAAGTACTGCGTGCGCCTCAATGCCAACGAGAAGCCGCTGCAGGTGACCCACAATCTGCAGGTATCAGACGGCGAGCGCGGCGAGAACATGACGCTCTTGCGCGACCAAATAGTTATACAGGTGAGCTGGAGCCGTAGAGTAGCCCATAAGACTCCTCTAATGCCTCTCCCTCTCTCTCTGTCCATCTCTCTCCCTCCCTCTCTGTAGACTGGCGACGAGGTCAACGGCATGGTCATGGTGCGCTCGGCGGACAATCGTCAGGGCTACTGCCCCATCAAGTACCTGCAGGAGGTGTGACAGCCAGAAGAGGAAGAGCCGCCTGCAAAGTCATCGATGCAAACGTCGCGCGCCTCCGGCGCCGGCGACAAGACCAAACGTAGGATTAGGATCGTAGTTACCGATAACAACAATTTAGCTAGTAGCAGCTCCATGCCCATTCACCATGCCCACGCCCACGGCCATGCACAGACGCAATCGTCGCCGGGCCGCGAGACGAAGCAGCTGAACATCGAGTACAGCGACGCGGACGGCGGATACATCTGGGACAAGGACAAGGATGTGCTCATCCTGTCGGGGCGCAACAAGAACGACAAGAACTGGGAGAACTGGGAGCGCATACGCGAGCAGAAGCTGGAGAAGATGAAGAACATCTGCTTCGAGAGCTACCGCCAGTCGAAGCGCGACAAGCTGCTGCTGGCCAAGCCCAAGCCCAAGCAGCTGGATCCCACCTGGTACACGGACAACATCTACTCGAACCGCTCGGACGACCTGGACGAGGACTACGTGCCCGACTGCCTCAAGTACGGCAGCTACGGCAATCGCATCCTGCGCGACATCCGCGAGCAGGACGAGAAGTACGCGGACGACGCGCTGCCCATGCGCGAGCGGCGCGGCGAGGGCGAGGGCTCGCCCGGCTACGGCCTGCAGCGCTCCAAGAGCTGCAAGGAGTTCCAGTACCCCAAGTCGCAGAGCTGCTGCTTCGAGGGCAACGTGTTCGAGGCGGGCGGCACGGGCGGTGCGGGTGGTGCGGGCGGTGCGGGCGGCACGGCCACCACCACGTCGATCCTCAAGAATCGCGCCGGCGTGCCCAAGTCGTACTCGTTCAGCGCCTCCACCAAGACGATGCCCTTCGACATCATCGACTACGAGCTGCCGCCCGCCTCGAACACGCGCCGCGAGAAGCGCGAGGCCTACAGGCGCAGCATGAACCTGCTCTACAGCAACAGCCTGGACGAGCGCACGCTGGCGCACAGCTGCTGCGCCCGGGAGCAGTGCACCAGCGCCAAGTGCCTGCTGGACGACATCTACGCCGGCTCCAGGCGGCGCCTGGACTCGTATGGCGCTGGCAGCAACAGGAATCTCAACCTGAATCTCAACCTGAATCGCAATCTGCGCTCTCCCGCCGACTGGCTCTTCGAGGAGCGCGCAGAGGCAGCAGCAGCCGCAGCAGCAGATCACCATCAACAGCAGCAGCAGCGGTTGGGGCGGGGCCAGCGCCTGCCCATGGCGCCGGGCCCGCCGCCAGCCAGCACCACGGTGATCTGCTGCTGCGCGACGGAGGACTATTGCTGCCACCGCCAGGCGCAGCACCGGGCGACGCGCCGGCCCCACTGCCCGGGCCACCACCCGGCGGCGGAGGAGGAGGAGCACATGCACTGCCGCTACGACACCGACCTGGAGCAGTTCATACGCGCGGAGCGCGAGCGGCTGCTGCTCCAGGACAAGTTCCTCGACGAGGACGAGCGCTACCTGGCCCAGGCACAGGCCCACGCCCACGCCCACATGGGCAGTCCAAGTCGGCGCTACGCGCACTACGGGCGGCCCGCGCGCAGCAAATCGCTGCTGGAGGTGCAGCCGCCCAGCCTGTTCGACGAGGACAGCTGCTCGGACACGACGGAGATCGATTTGGAGGACTTCAACGTCGACCTGGAGAAGTACTGGGAGCAACTGGACAAGCCGCCCAGCCCCATCAACATGGACATGCGCCGCAACATGCACAGCAGCCTCAAGGTGAAGAACGTCAACGTGCGCTGCTACAACAACGGCCAGCCCATCGACATGCACGACCGGGAGCACGAGCGGCTCATGATCAAGAAGTCGCTGCTGGAGGGCATGCCCTCGCCGCCGCAGCTCGACTCGAGCGGCTCCTCCAACAATGCGACGGGCTACACTTTTTTTGAGAATCCCGCTGGCTCGTTGCGTCACCACGGCATGGCGGCGCCACCACCCGCTCCCGCGCCTGGCTACGGCTACGGGCACAAGGTATATCCGACGGCCGATACCCTGCCCACGTATCAGTACAACAACTTCTATCCGGAGCACACGACGCTGGGCAGCGTGCTCACCCAGCAGCCGACGGCGGGCATCCACCACGCCTCGGCGGGCGGCCACTCGGCGCTGAGCCTGATCAACAACATCTTCTCCATCTACAAGCCGAACAAGTACTCGCCCGAGAACTGCCAGCTGAACTACGAGAGCAAGCCGGAGCCGTGCAAGAAGATGAATGTGCCGAGCACGCGCCGACCCCTCGGCGCCGCCTCCAGCAACGTCCAGCACGGGCACGGGCACGAGTACCTGCACTCGTCCATGAAGCGCCCGCTGCTGGTCAGCGCCGACCAGCCCCACTTCAAGATCATCCCCGAGAAGACGGGCCTCAAGATCTCTCCGCTGCTGGCCTACGACGAGTACGGCGGAGGCAGCGGCGGCGGCATCGGCGGCGTTGGCGGCGACAAGTCGCATCAGAGGCTGACCAGCACGGCGCGACCGCTGATGCTTCCGCACTGATGGTGCTGGACCTTTCCGTGGTATGGTAATGGTAATTATTGTTAGTTATGCTCACAGCGACCGCCGAGCAGGCAGAAGTGGAACTAACCAAGAGACTCGCTCGCTCCACGAGCAGCAGCAAACGAAAAGCCGAAAGGAAAACAACAAAAACTCAAAGAACAAACAGAAATCCAAACGCACAAATTGGCCCCCAGTTAGAGTCCGGAGTTCGTTCATATTATTTTTTCGACTCGGTCTCGGGCTCTCAACTATTGTTGTAGTGGAACCTCGTCTTCGCCCCGCCTTCCCCATTTTACAGCCAGGTCGTTAACGTTGAGCACTTTGTGGGACAGAGCATTGAAGCATCATCGCATCGTTTGTCTGACACTCAATTTTCACAAGCGATAAAAACTACCAACAACAGCAACAACAACGACAACAACTACAAGAAACACCAACACCAACAACAACAACAACTGCGCCATACCATTGGAAATAAAAACTAGAAGCAGGAGAGCACCAGGAAGTGAAACGTCTTCGACACGTAGCGGACATTGTAAGTTTTAGTAATAGCGAGTAACAACTAGCAAGTAAAGGAGTAACGAGTAACAAGTAACGAGTAACGATAAGTAAGAGGTAACTAGTCACGAGTAACAAGCACTGAATATGAAGTAACGAGTCACGAGTAACCAGTAACGAGTTAGCTGTCACGTGGATGAAGTGGCGAGTAACGAGAAAGAAGTTAAGAGCAAGAGGTAAAGAGTAATCGCTGGCGAGTAACGAGTAGATTGTAACCTGAAGTAAGACGTACCAAGCTACAAGTAGCGAGTAGCAACTGACGAGTAACGATTAACTCCTGACGAGTACAAAGCAATACGTATCAATATCCTTATTGATACGTCCTTACTTTCCTGTGAGGAGTTACGAAATAATGAGTCATTTTTGACGCGTAACGAGTCACTGGTAATGCAATAGCAAGAAGTAAGACGTATCAAGCTAGAAGTAACGAGTAGCAACTGGCGAGAAAAGACATAACAAATAACTTGAAACTAGTAAGGATTCAAGCGTATAACTTGTAAAGTGACGAGTAACGAACTGTAGAGTAGCATTGATAACTGCTAATGATTAACTTCTTTCTAGTAACGAGTAACGAGTAAGACTAGTAGCAGCTGACGAGTAAGAAGGAACGAGTAACGACATGCAACTTATGAGTCAGAATTAGCCAGCAATGAGTAACCAACGTCATGCTAGTAACGAGACGGAATGAATCAATAACAGCTAAGGACTAATCAGGTATGAATGAAAGGCAACGAGTAACAGCAAACGAGCAGAGCTGAAGTAACAAGCAGAGAGTAACTTCTAACGACTTCTTACTGGTAGCTAGTCAAGAGCAATAAGAAAGGAGGAAAAGCTAACTTATATATGAGTTGAGGTAAAAATACGCATTGCTTAGGTTGGCATGGACCCGTGAGAACTGACGAGTAATCATCTATGAGCAAAAGATAACGAGTTACTACGAGTGACAAGAAAAAATTAAAGAGTAACTTCTAACGAAAGGTAACTAGATAAAAGTAAAGAGTAGCTCCAACGAGTAGCTAGCCATGAGTAATAAATAAAAAGCAACAACTAATGAGCTAGTAGCAACTTACGATTAACTTCCAGCGAGTAACTCGTTACTTTTGTTGCGTGGCAGCTAGCGAGTAACGAGTTACGAGTAGCAAGTGACGATTATGAAGTGACAACTAAGGACTAACAAGTAACAAGTAACTAACGAGTAACGATTAACAAGCAACTAGCTAGAAGTAACGAATAACAAGTAACGAGTAGTTTATTTTTGGTTTAGTAAGTGAAACCGAATTAAGAAAGAGCTGCCAGAGCAGCTTAGCTTTGACTTTGACATACGCAGAGACACAAAAACAAAACACACCCATACGCACACACTCAAACACCCACACACACTCACACCACACACCCATACACTCACACGAAGAAATGTGCTTTTAAATCGCTTGAGAAATCGCCGCATATAGTTAATATAGAGTTAATCTAGGCATGCATGCTATGTGTATGTTAACACTAATTTTTCGAGCAACTTTTAAGCAATCAGCAGCGTATACTATATATATATATGTATGCCTATATAGGATATATATAGGTGTATATAGAGCGAGAGAGATAGAGTAATAACTTCTAGGCTAGCTTAAGTCATTCATATCCGTGTTTCACATTGTATTTAGTGTTGAAAGCGACAGCATCTCGTATACCCTGTAATACAACCTTGTAGCAGCTAAGCAGATTTTATTACTACAAACTATTTGAAGAAGAAGAAGACGAAGAAGATGAAAACCAAAAATGATTTGAGACAAAATGTTTTTATTGCCACAAAATTTTTCTATTTTTTATACCAAACAACTTTGAATGCAAGAACTAAACATAAACAAGGTTAAGCTAAAACAAAAGAAACTTAAGTAAAGCCTACTTGGAAGTGAAGAGAAAGAGAGGGAGAAAGATGGAGAGAGAGAAAGAGAGAGAGATAGGGAGAGGAGTAGTGGAGTATCTATAAGGCTTGACTCTATAAGTTGCGGCTTCTAGGCATTGACAGAACTTTAGTCTTATGCACACCTGCCTACAGCTGTGTGCGCTTTTTATAAGAACCACTAGAGATCGTATGATGTATAGAGGAGGATTACTAAACCTAGTATTTATAAATAAAATATATATATATATATATATGATTGTACTTTTATGATGTATGCGTATCCACTGGCCTTATTTATATTGACAACGTAACAAGAACCGAAATACAAGCTGAATTCTCAAACACACACAGACACAGATACAGAGAGACACCAACACACACACACACACACTTGAGCACTTAATATATGAATTTATTTGCGTAAAACTTTTGAGCGCACTGAAGAATTAATTGCATTGATTCCAGATATATATATATATATATTTCTAAGGCTTTGATTTCAGATTTGTTCTTAATTATTTTGGCGTCCAATTTTACACTGAGCAAAAATAAGTATTAAATATATATATATATATGTATATGTAGGCGCTAGTGACAGAGTTAAGCGTATTTTGTAGTCTGTAAGCGAAACTTGAAGAAAACCTAAAGCAAAAAACTGTTTTTAGCACTCGAAATTATTTGATTTTTCAAGACTTTTCAACTAAGAACAAGAGCAGACACATTTTATTAGGCATCGTTTTTTCTAGCCACATCGTTGTTGACGTACTTACACATAAATTAATCTAAGTGTACCCCTATGGCCTACTCTAGTCTGTAAGGAGATTACCACAACAATTTGCTGCACCAAACACACGTTGAGCACCCATTTATTGTACGATCCTTAGCAAATAGTTATATATATATAGATATATAGGTATATTGTATATGTTTAGTCAGATCTGATCAGTTTCTAGGCTTTAAGACAATTGTAAAATGAATGAAGTCGACGAACATGAAAAACGCCCAAATCTTATGAGTATGTAATTTAAACACAAAATAGAAAATGCAAAATGCAAAATGCAAAAAGTAAAACGAAAGCAAAACAAAAACAAAAACCAAATCGAGTTACGTGAAATGCTGAAATTGGCAATTAAGTAAAAGTAGAGAGTAAAATATATAACTAAATCGAACACCTAACTATAATAACTGTAGCAGCTCAGCTGGCAAAGGCGCAGGCAAAGGCTTCACTTTGTTTGTTTAGTGTAAATTATTGTTATAGTCCGAATCGAGAACGTATGTTAATGCTAATCCATAGACAGTTTAGAGTATTTGGTGAAGCCCCAACAGCAGACAGCAGAGGAGCAGACAGAACTATTTGTAGCAAATATACAAACTAAAGAGACGATGCACATACAAATACATATGCAAAATTGTGTGTGTCTCTAACAAAAAAGGCAATCCGGCAAAGATATCAGTGCAACTAACATACATATATATATCAACTGGAACAGCAAAAACCAGATACGATAGCGATAACGAAAACTAAGCGAAACGAAACCATTTAGACATTCTAGACATTAGTGAATAAACTTAAATTCAATATGGCATTCAAGCAGCAGCAAAACGAAACGAAAAGCAACTTAAATCATTTTAGCACTACATGTAATTGTTATGTAAAAATTATCCTCGCTATCCTCTGCCTATGTCCCCCTCCCCCAATTTGACCACTCTCACATCCTTTTAATTTAACCGAATAAATGAGAAAACAAAAAATAAAAACAATGATGTTAAAATTCGATGTAAAAATGCGACTTTTATTTGCTCTTGGTGAAATGCATTTTTCAGCTAAATAACGTATTGAATACTTGCAGGCAGCGAATTAAAGCAGCCAATTAATTAAGCATTGAATACTTTCAGGCAGCGAGGTAAAACTGCACTCAAAATCGACCCCAATAAATATTGCATACTTTTGGGCTGAGCTTAATAATCAACAAATTAATTTGTGTAGCATACTTTCGTCGGTTGTGGTCGAAAAACAACATTCTGTTGCATACCGGCGAGGGCAAGCTGCTAAAATGAAATCGCGCAGTTGCTGGCTGCTCATTTCTGTTCGCCTGGTATCGCAGCGACAAATCTGACGGAAAAAGTTTATTTTCAGCTAAAAATAGAGCCGAAATAACAGGCACGCAGAAGTGAGCAGCAAGCAGCTGGCAGCTGTGCACAAATAAATGTGGCATACTTTCGGGCAGCGCTTAATAATAGATGCCTCATGTATGTTGCATACTTTTGCGCGCTGCTGCAAATTACAATTTATTGCGAATTGTTGCCTTCTAATGCTCACCGCCCCACAATAAGAAGAGTTCGTTGTTTAGCTTTGATTATTTTATTTATCATATATATCACATTAAATTTTACATTAACCAAGATACAAAATATATGCGACTTGTCATTGTCATCGTTATCATTTGTCATATTTTTACAATCGTTTTCATTACAGCTATTACATTTCTCGTGCGAATCTAGGATCTTCGGCGCGGCATGCTTGGCATGTCTCGGCCTGTACATAGTTTGTCATCGGGTTACAATCGGGTTTCCATAGTTAGTCAATCTATTACATAGTATAAGCATTGTTAGGACTCTATCTAAATATAAGACTGTCGCAGCCGGCATGCTTGGCACATCGACGACGGACATGGAGGGCTCGGGCGCAGATCGGATTGACCAGTTGTACCTACATAGCTAGCTAAACACTAAACCTAGGACTACGTTTAAGGACTACAGCTAATAACTTGTGTGTCTAAACTAATTGCATCAGAGTCAGTCAAAGAAGTTGGAACCTAAAACCTAAACTACTTTGCCAGATGCGCCCCATTGGCGGGGCGACCTTAATGTCAGGCTTAGAGCTAGTTTGTCGTTGGCTCGTCTCCTGATTGTGGTGGTGGCTGCTGTTGCTGTGATTCCTCTGCTGCTGCTGCAGCTGCTCCAGTTGATGTTGCAGTTGCCGTTATTGCTGCCGTTGCCGTTACTGCAGCTGCTGCTGCTGCTGCTGCCGCTGCTGCTGCTGCTGCGGCTGTTGTGCTGGCTACTGCTCCGTCCAGGGCATTGAGCGTGTTGCTGCTGGCGGCCTTCTGGTTGGGGAAGAGCACGGAGTAGGCCGGCGGCGGGTCGAGCTCCTCGTAGTTGGGCGGCGACGCGACGCTGGTGGGGTCCAGGCCCGCTGCATTGGCCGCGGCCAGCGCTGCCTCGCGCTCGTTGTTGACGGCGTGCTGCGACGCGGAGGCTGCAAGTGAACGTATGGATTGAATGTGAGAGCTCAAGCGACAACAGGAAACTGTTGGGAGATGGCAGTTAGTGGCGAGTGGCGAAAGTTAGACATAGACACAGAGATACAGAGATACAGGAATGGCATGCGCAGTGGATGGAGAATACAGAAATCGCACGTAAATATTGATGTCTCCGCCTGACGCGAGCTACAAGGATTGCAATTGAACGTACCCCAGAGGCCGCAGATGAGCAGCGCGCCGCCACAGAGCAGCATGCCGAGCATTAGGTAGCCCCACGGCCCGTACTTGGAGAGGTCCGAGTGGAGTCCGGTGCGCGTGGAGTTGCGTCGGGTGAAGCCGCTGCCAGCGCCGCTGCCATTCACGCTGCCGCCCTCCACGGTGCCATTATCCTGCGCCTTGCCATCCGCCTCCGCCGCGAACTGCGTGCCAATGGCATTGGGCGAGCCCGGGTCCGGCTTCTTCATGTCTTTGGTGTGCACTTTACGCAGCTGCGTCGTCGAGTTGTTATTGAGGCCAGCTGCTGCTGCGGCTGCGGCTGCTGCTTCCGCTTCACTGGCGCTGCCATTGCGTGGCGAGACATCCTCCGGCGCCGTGGGCGCATCGTAGGCAAACAGATTGCGAAACACCTCCAGGGCGAACTGCTCGAACAGATCGGACTCCAGCGCCGAGGGCAGCGTGCCGGCGCCCGGACGGCGCTGCTTGTAGCACAGCTCGTAGTCCTCGTCGCTGTCATACTCGTTGCTGTACGGGCAGTGGCGGATGCCGTCGCACGCCAGCTCCTTGGAGATGCACAGGATGGGCTCATCGCTGAAAGAGAGAGGAAATTATCTATAAACTTCTTCAATATAATTTCTCTTCCCACACTTACCCAATCTTCAGGCACTGATGCTTGCTCGCATCCTTGCACTGCTCGCCCTTGCCGAGCACCGTCACCATCAGCTTCGACTTGAGCGCGTGCATGCCGTGCTCCCACACGATCCGCACGCGGCCGTGGAAGAGACGCACCGGGTCCTCCATCTCGGAGGCCGTGTCCTCCAGCTGGCAGGGATCCACGCGCCACTGGGCCGTATGCGGATCCAGCGAGCTGAACTGCAAAGGCAAATTGAAAGCAAGGCAATTAAAACATAAAGAACTGCTCCAATATTTGCCCACGCGCATGCGCAAACAATTTACGCGGCTCGCATAACAAACGCCCGTGGAAGGAGCATAAAAACTGGGTCTAAAAACTACGTATAATAAAAAGCACTCAGCTCTTTTCACGCCCTCCCCCAGTCACAATCGCAAGCGCAAACACAAACACAAAGACGAATGCGATGCGAAAAAACGACGTGATATAAATTATTTAGCTAAACAAAGATGTAAACGTGCACGGTAAACAGCCAACTGCGAATACATTTCGAATATTCGGCATGAGAAACAACAACAACAATAATGGCAAATTAAATATTTGCGCTGGGCAGCATTTAAGCATTTATTTCATATATTTATTTTATAAATTCATATTTATATACGCCGCGCAAAAAGCGATTTTAGGCAGCACATGCGAAGCTCTAAACTCATATATATTATTTTATATATTATATATGCAAACATTCATTCACTTCTGTATATACAAATCTGCATATATTATATATGCATTTATTTATTATATATTGATTCAGTTCTATATATAAATATGCATATATTATATTTGCATTTATTTTTTCTATATTTATTTATTAATTTGTTGTGCTTTATTTCCCTTAAACAAAAAAATTTAAAGTGAATTTTGCATATGTTATTTAAATTATATATATTTCTGCATATATATATTCTATATTTATGTCCATATATTCATTCATCTCCATATATATATCTCATATGCAAAGCTGACCGCAGAAAGCCGTTCGAAAAGTCGTAGATCCTATATAATTTATGATTGTATCGCTCGCCCGTTAAGCAACTCAAATATTTATTCAAATATTCTAGCTGCTATTATTAAACTGCTGCAGCTAAATAAATATTTATTCGATTAAGTAAGGCAGAGCGACGACATCATATGATAATGAGCATTTTCAAAATATCTATAACAATTTGTTTGTTAAATAAAATGCTTTAACATTTTATTGCAGCTGTTGGTAAACAAAACAAGAATCTGTCACAATGAAATGCTTTAGCTCTAAAATTTTTTATATATTTTGTACAAATTTGGATTGAAATTGGGATAATTTAAAAATGGGATAAAATTCTGCAAAAATATGTGAACAAATTCTTTTACTTAATAAATTGATCTCTTTACTTTATAAAAAATACATTTGGACTAAGAAACCACTAGCAAAATTCTTAAGTTGTTTGAGACTATTTAATTGGCTCTAACTAAAGTATTTTTCTAAGTAAGCTTTTGATCTAAATACCTTTTTGCTGCGCATTGCTTAAGAATATTTATGAGCATTCCTACATTATTCAAGGTGTTTAGCAAAAGTTCTCTCAATTGACACGACAATTCTTATTCTACTTATTTTTAATTCAGCTATTTTGAGGCAGAATTCATAGTTTTATATGACTTTAGACACGTATGAATCACATACAAATCGATTAGCATTCCGAAATTTTAACATTTCAAAATTGTTATTCAAGTTCTTATACATTTTTAAAATAATCTAAATCATAATATTTTCATCATAGACTGCCAATATCTAAAGCATATTCTATTGAATTTTAGAATGAATTAAATTTTCGGTTGAGTTATGACTTAAATTCATTCAAAAATATTTAGCAGACTTGCTACTTTTTGTAAGTTTTTTATCTCTTTCAATGCTAAAAGTCTAACTAACTCGAACTCTGAACTTTATCCTTCTAATACATTTTCACATCATATTTAGCTATCCAGTTATCACTGATATATACATAAAATTTATATATATTTGTATTATTTATTTATTTATTGTGCTTTATTTCCCTTAAAAAAATCTTAGAAAGCTTTTGATACATTTTTTAATATTTACAGAGGTTAGCTATTAGCATTCAACTGAGATATTTACAGTTTTTGTTAGCTAGGAGTTTTCTGTGTATTTTTATAAAATGTTAGTTTAAAAAGAAAGTGTGGAGTGAAAACCTTGATTTGACGAATATATAATATATATTATATATATAATATATTATTATATATATTATACATATACCCACAAATGTCTTCGCCCATTTAGATAATATCTAAAGACTTTTGGCTAACAAATCAAGGTTTTCATTCCTTTGGCCAACGCAATTAGAGTTAGTTTGGCAAAATCTGCACCTAGCAGCAAAGTGAAAAACTTTTAGACTCTGACTTTGACTTGAATGAGCGGGTGAGTGAGTGAATGAATGGGTGTGTGCTGGTGTGCGTGTGACTGTGTCTGTGCCTGTGCCTGAGCACTCTTGACTGCGCATGCGTGACCACAAAAAATAACAAAATGTGTGAGATTTTGAGTCTGGCTGAGTTTTAGCATTGAACTCGCCTCCGAATGACAAAAGTAAAGACCAAACTGTGAGCTATTGTGACTTTTGTGCTTTAATTCTAATTTATGCGTTGCCTATGACTCGACGCGGAAGGTTAACAAAACTGGAATCGAATGTGTGTGAGTGTGTGAGCATCGAGTACTTTTCGTATTGTGGCTCTGTAATGGGCGTGCTGTTCTGACCTATTTTGCGGTTTTCACAAGACATTTTGACATTTCGAATTGTTCTCAATTACAGTTAATTTCGCTGTCAATTTAACAAATATACTAGAGCTGCCATTGGCAGTAGGCATTAGGCGAGTGCAGCTAATGCGACACTGAAATGGCTAAATTATGGATAACTCTTTGGGGGCGGAGCGGGATGGGATGTGGGAGGGGCTGAGGCTGGGAGGCAGCTGCCAGCAGCCAGTCGACTGGCTTCTGTTCCCAGTTAATGCGACATATATTCCAAGCGCGTGCGATTTGCATAAGCGCGCCCGTTTTTGGCATTTGCTGTGAGTTCTGAAACTCTGAAAATGTTTTTGTGTATTTGAAACACGTTTGTCTCATTTGGCCAGGAAAAACGAAACGAAACGAGACGAAACGAGACGCATAGACAACACTTTCAGTTGCGGCTGTGACGTTGCGTTGCCATAAATACTACGGCGACAGGCAGGCGGACGGACAGGCGGACAGCCGGAGAGACGACAGACAGTTTGACAGCATTGAAACGTGGCCAGTCTTTAAGCCATAAAATTGTGCTGCGCGTGTGAGGATATCAGCGCCTCAGTTGCGGGTGCGGTTGCCAGTGTCTCTCATATCTATAGCTGTAGGTAGTTATATATATATATATATATACCTATATACTTGTATCTACAATGATTTCTTTGTCTGGCCTGCATATGCAAATGTTGTTGTTGTTGTTATTGTTATTGCTGTCATTGGCGTTGCGCACTGCGAAAATGTCACACAATTTGCAGCTTTTGTTCCTACTGAGTAAGTCGAGTCGCACATCGCCTATCGCATAACACGATATCAATTGGCAATCATTAGGTGCACTTATCAAGTAGCTGCTGATGCAGCGCTTAGCCAGCAGCTAACAGGTTTCATTAAACTAATTAATTGTTGATTATTTCGCTGTGCATTGCCTAATGCCTAATGCCTAATGCGAGCCGTGCTCAGCCCTGCTCTGCTGAGCCGTTTTCGGCCTAACAACGAGTCGCACGGGCACAATTAGCGTGAGTTGGTTATTAAACAAGAGCAAATTAGCATTTTTCCTATGGTCATTAGCGGATTTCAGTAATTATTTAATTGGCCATTACGAGAGAAAGCGAAAATCTATTGATTTATTACACCAATTATTGCTGCTCTGCGAACTGTATTACATAATTTTTGGGGCAGGCAGTATTGAATTGGCTTTAAGAGTTTATTTTTATACGTTTTTATCAATAGCTGCTCTTGTTTCTTATGTGATACGATACTCAATCTTGGCAGCGCCATCTATTGGCTGGTCGATTAGTTACGTTTGATTCTACTTTCTAATTCATTTATAATTTGTTTGCAATTTTTTGTTTACCTTTAAATATCTTCTTTCTCAAAATAAACTAATTTTCTTTTAGCTGCAGCTATAATCTATAATATATATATATATTTAGCAGCGCCATCTATTGGCTAGTCACTTACTTAATTCTAATATCTCTTAAAATGTTAGTTTTTTTAATTTAATATGCCCTGACCTCATTGAAAATGGCAAATCAGGGTATAAAGGTTTTATTTAAATGTATTTCTATTTTAATTCTTCTCATAGTCTAAAATCCATAATATTTGTAGCTTTTGCTACAAATTCCTTTATTCTCATCTTTTTTTAAGCAAGGAATAGCACTAACCATACTTTAAGTTTTCATTATCTTTTTCAATCATTAAGTAAGTGCGTTTGTTCAATTTAGCTGTTTATAATATATATATATAATATATATTATCTATATTTCTAATTACCCTACACAACCTTTAATATTTATCTATGCAGCATCATCTATTTTACTGCTTACTCTCTCTCTCTCCATCTCATCTTGATTCCAAGCTCTTTAAATTCTCTTCTTCTACTTCACTTCTAAGCCTCTCTGCCCCATCACTCACCAATATCAATTTGAGCTCAGCGAGCGCCATCTAGTGTACAATAGCCTACATGAGTTTGCCTTATTATTCTTTATTTCATTATTTTATCTACCCAATCACCTAGCATGCACATAAAATCATGCAGCTGACCTAATTTTGTCACATCATAAGAGACATTTAATTTCAATCAACGTCCATCATCTATTGGCATCAGCATTAGGCCTGCACTGCAGCGCCCTCTATTGTCTCATTCACAACCTGATTAAGTCGCATTCAGGGCGCACATTCAATTATCGCTCTGCAATCTTTTGTACTTACAATGTTTAATGGACAGGTGCGTCCCACGACGAGCGCGGCTGAGGTAGCAGTTGCTGCCGTCGCATTTAGCATGCCAGCGGGCTGCTGCTGCTGCTGCTGCTGCGGTTGCTGCTGCTGCTGCGACTGCTGTTTGTTGACGCTGACGGGCAAAGCGGGCATTATGTTGGAGGGATTGTTGCTGGCATTGTCTGTGTCTGCGCGCTGGGTGTGACGCAGCTTGGGCAGAATGAGGCGCACAATGAATCCATAGCTGGGCGGGGCACTCAGTATGCGGGAGCAGGACTTGTGCTGGGCGCCATAGCTGCCCGGCTTCAGTTCGATGATGAGACTAGATTCCTTGCCGTCGCTCTCGATGAAGTGCTCGTGCTGCACGCTGCACAGCGGCTTGAACGTCGGATGCGACAGCAGATCGCCTGTGCAAAGAGAGAGCAGATCAAGAGAGAGTTGGTCAAGTCGATCACAAATTTACAAAGCGTCGCTAATTCAGGGCGCACATATCAAACAGTGGAATGGGAATGAAAGGGAGGGAGAGAGAGGCTGCCTCTCGCTCTGCAGATGAGAAAGGTAAGCAAAACTAAAAATAGCTGGCGCTACTTTGTACTACAAAGTGCTGGGAAAAAGATCGATCTAACAAACGATATATCGATGTTTCATATCCATCGAAAACATCGATGTAGAAAACTTCGATACTTGATATGTCGCCATCACTAGATCATTAAGATGCGTGAAAAAGTTTTTGTGCGTCCCAGCAACGTCCACAGAGAGTGAACGAATGTTCAGCAAAGCTGGACACATAGTAAATGAGAGAAGGAGTTGCCTTAAGCCGCAACATGTAGATATGATGCTCTTTATAAATAAAAATGATTGGATGAAGTAAATGATCTCATTAAATAATATAATCTTTGTTACATAGTTTAGTTTAGATTAGTTTATATGAATCGTTTTTTAATTTTACTAAGAAATATATATGAAAACTTTGTTTTTTTTTTTTTTTAATTTTGGGAGCTAAAATATTTTTATGAAAAGATCGATACATCGATCAGAGATCCATACATAATATCGAAATATCGATCTAGGTAAAGATCGATCTTTTCCCAGCACTACTTTGTAGCACACACACACTCGCTTATAGATAGGTACATCCATAACTGAAATTCAATTAATTTGATATAGTTTGTAATTGAATAACATGCATCGGGTCTACCTCTGTAGGCAGCTGCGGCAGCTCGTCAGCAGTTGCGGCTCAATTATTTTGCACTCGCACTCGAACTTTGCGCGCCTGAGGTTAAAGATACAAGATACACTCGCACACACAGCTAAATTAATAAAGCACGAGTGCGAGTTGTTGCTGTTGTTGCTGCTGTTGCTGTTGGTTAATAATGAAATATGTGTTTACAATGTGCCGCCAGTTGCTGTCGATGCGCCGCTGCTATAGGAAAACTACTTTAGCATTATATTCTGGGTCACTGACTCACACACACACACACACCTACACACACTCATTTCATTATAGCAACTGGTGGAGCGCCCCTCGCCCACTGCCTGGGCCATTTCTTATGCAATTGCCGACGCATTTGGGCTATTAACATTTTATGCGCAAAGTCAATTTGCATTTGCTTTTTGCAGCCACTGTGGCATGCACTCACACACTCACTCACACACTCACTCATAGTTGATTGTGAACTTGACATTAATAGCCAAGTGGCTGGACACGTGCTGCACTTTAATAAATTATTCGAATGCCCAGGGCTCAGCGTCGACTGCAACCGCAGCCGCAGCAAAAAATGCACTCCAAATGCATTTATGATTCGTAAATTGTTTTCAGCTCCAAACTTGATTAATAATAGCTATAATTTGTTATTCATTTCGTGTGTGTTTTAGGGGGGGTAAAGGGGGCCTCGCAACTTCATATGCTTGCGGTTATTTAATTTGAAGCTGAACAGATTACGAAATGTAGCTCAATGCTGTGCGCTCGGGGCGACTCCGATTACTTTCGAGCTCAATTGTTAATCAAGAACAACATTTTAAGCCAATTTCAATTTTATATTTTATATTTTAACAAATACCGCAAAATGCCTAAGGCAGTTTAGTTATTGAATAGAAACTTAAAGCGAGATTTATTACTCATGCATTTGTAGGCTGACATTTTGTATGAATCGCTCAACTCTTACGTTTGCTCGGCTTGAGCGATTGCTGATAAAATTTTACACTACATTTTGAACTAACGAAATCAGATCTTAAATTGCCATATATTGTTGAAACTAAATTAAGTCTATGGACTTAAAACATAAAATAGGTTTTGCATATTAACTTTGAGTCTTAGGAGTTAATTTACTCAATATTTACTAAGCATTTTCATTTTATAGGTATAAAGCTCTTAAATGCTCTACATATAATAAATATATTTTTGGGAAGCAAATTTACTTAAGATGGTAAAAGCTGCAAGGCTTAGCTCATGAATACTTGAATTATATCTTAGCCTGTAACGCTAAAAAAATGAAATCTTGTAGAGAAATTTTGTTTTAAGAGACAAAGCACATGAAAGCTTGACTTGAAATATCGTTTATAGGGTCAAAGCACATGCAAGATTCGATTGATTTTTAATTTTGGAACTAAAGCATACAAAAACTTCAATTAAATTTTAATTTTAGGACTAACACACATCAGAGCTTAAATTAAAATAAAATGTGTGTGCTCAAGCACATTAAAACTTTAATTTTAGGCTTTAATTTTTAGGCCTAAGCATACCAAAGCTTCAATTGAAATGAAATTTTGGGACTAAGACATATGGAAGTTCTTGCCAGAAATGAAGCTTATTAAAAATAGATTTCTTTCAAAGAAACTCATAATTAATTCATATGAAAGCTGTTCCCTTCTACACCTGAAGCTCTGCACACATTAAATACCATATCTGTAATACCCCCAAGATCCCTTTACTAAACACAAATTCAACCTTCTAATACTTCACCATAACTTAAACACATTTACTGAACTATAAAACTATAAAAACTCAGGTGATAAATCTACTTAATCCATTAGCTATATTAGCCACATTAGTAAAAGGTTGAAGCGACGCTTTAAGCCCAAATCATCAGTATCTAACCACAAAAAAAAAAGAAATATAATGTATTTGCCTCCATGAGAAACAGCTCTAATCCATCACATCAAAACGAAAGTAAAATATGAGATAAACAAATGCATTTGCTTTACATACCGCCAGTAGAGTAGCTCCTCTGACACTCTACTGATGCCACGGACTGATAAATTGAGCCATAACTTATAATTTTAGCCCATTAGCACCGCAAAACAATGAGGTTTACTACAATTTTTGTAGTTTTCTTGTTACCTATTTTATTTCAGTTTCTGTTTTCGTTTTTGCCTTTGCATTGACTGAGAGCATTGGCTATAAAAGTCGGGGCTTATGCCACTGAACTCTAGCTTTAGTTACAGCTTTAGCTAATTGGGTTAAAAGCGCACACACACACACTCAGACACATGTATGGCAACGTATAACAAGTTAAATGAGTGTTGTGCTTGGCTGCAGCAACAGACGAGAAACGCATTTGGCCTGATCCGGACTGTTGGTTCAATGGGCTTTTGTTGGAGGTTAGAAGGGGCCGGCCAACCAGAGCAAAGAAAGGGCTGAAATTTCACTTGATTTTGCTCTTTTTTTAATGTTTTGGTTTCGAAGGGGGCCTCATAAATGTGCCGTTAATAATTTGTCTCAGTTTCTAGAGCAGAACATGAACCGAGCTGCCCCAAAAATTTCTCCCTTTTCGAATGGAAAGCTGAAAATTGCCGCAAAACTAGAGCAAAAGCATCGAATGGGAGAGACTGATAAAAAGCATTTTTAAATGTATTTAAAATTGGATTTACATATTTAATTATATATGTATTTAATATATATTTATTTATTTTTTTTTATATAAAATAAAAATAATAAAACTTAACAAATATAAAGTTTTATTATTTATATTTTATATATATTTATATTTTTTCTTTATATATTTTTAAATACTTTTTGCTTCTTTTTTTATTGGTTGGAAGTTTTAAGACTTTATATAAAATTTATTTTAAGTATTTATTTATAAATATATATATATATATATATATATATATATTTTATTATATATATATTTTTATTTACGTATATATTTATATTTTTATTTAATATATATTTATATTTTCTTCTTTATATATTTTTAAATACTTTTTGCTTCCTTTTTAAGACTTTATATAAAATTTGTTTTAAGTATTTAATCATATATATATTTAATATATATATATATATATATATATTTTTATTTTTTTTTTTATTTACATATATATTTATATTTTTTATATATATATATTTTTTTATATATATTTTTTTAGATAATTTTATTTTACTTTTCTAGTTGTTGGAACTTTTAAGTTGTTTATAGAATCGCGTTTACAATGGCTAAAAACATTTGAAAATTGCGTGAGTGTGAGATGAGTATAATTGAGAAGCTCTGAATGTGTGTAAGTGTGTGTGAATATGTGTGTGTGTGGTTGAGTGTGTGTGTGTTCAAGTGTGCGTGTGCCGTGTGTGGCGGTCACTTGAATAGGGCTGAACCAGGCTGAAGGGCAGTCAATGTTGATCTACAGGTGCCTACTAAAATGGGTGCACACAGCACACACGCACACACACACAAAGGCACACACACACATACACACACAAAGGCACACAGATGAGTATACAGTGCTGTGGCCTTGCAGTTGTTGTTGTTTGTTTTGGGGCTTTGTTTGGGTCTTGTTCGGGCCAGCAGTTCGCTCATGTGTTAAGCGCAGCACTTGGCTTGTAAATTGTCAAGCATCGGTTTGGAGTGCCACGCCTGCTGCCAGCTCTGGCTGTGGCTCTAGCTCTGGCTATAACGTAAAAAAAATGCTGTGCATATTGCATGCAGAGAGAGAGCATCATAATTACGCACAGTTGCATACAGTGGCACACAAAAAGCTACGCACAGCCGTCGAGTGTGCTGCCAAAGCACTCGAAATAAAAAAAGTTGTTGTTGTTCTTGTTTAAAACAAATTACACAGCGATGGGGGGGGGAGGGGCGGAACGAAAGGGAGTGCGAGTGAGAGTGAGCGAAAGAGGAGGAAGAGACTAGTAAACACTTGACGCATAAAAAGCTACAAAATATAGAACTAGAAAAAAAGAAACATTTGAGTGTAGTTTATATATTTTTTTTCTATTTCCTTTTTGGCTTTTTTTAACCAACTGAAAATTGGGTCAACTATCAAA
This sequence comes from Drosophila pegasa, assembly GCA_035046225.1. NCBI lineage: Eukaryota > Metazoa > Arthropoda > Insecta > Diptera > Drosophilidae > Drosophila > Drosophila pegasa. The sequence goes on along the minus strand of JAWNOD010000076.1, from coordinate 6,121,720 downwards.
GTCAGCGCGGGGCAAGGGTTAAGTGCCCGCACACCGCACACCGCACACACACACACACACACACACACACACGCACACATTTGTAGCGAAAAGAATGGAGTGGACAATGCTACAATTCCTGTTGGCCAATTTCGCTTATGGGTCAAGCGCGTGTGGCTGCTGCTGCCGTTGCTCGGTTTGTTTGTGCAGCGGCAACAAACTAAATAAAATAAATTGTACCATAAACAAGACAGCAACAAGACAACAAAAGCAACAGCAACTAAATACTAAGAACTTGACATGCATTCAGCTTTAACTGTTTCTTGCTGCTGTTGCTGCTGCTGTGGCTGCTGCTGGTTGCTCGTTTGCTGGCTTGGCATTGCGTGCAGCAGCAGCAGCAGCAACAATTTTATTGCAGGCAGCCTAACGGCAACTGTTGCTGGCGCACAGTTTGCCAGCAGCAGCGTGACCGAGCATTGCCCGTTCTTGCTCCAGCCGGTTCAACATGGCTCCACACACACACACTTGGAGCTAACGGTCGTATACATAAATCAAGGCGGCCATTTTCGCAATTAGCAAAAAATTACCAACAACGTAAGTGCTCGTAGTGGTGTGTGTGAGCTGCTGGCCAAAATAGTTTACGCCAATTTAGATAAAGCGTGAAGCTGAAGCTGGTGGGCGTTGGGCGTGGGCTAGCAACAGCAAGCGAAATCACGCATCTTCGAGTGTCGCCATTTTGAGTGCGAGAGAGCGCGTGAGAGCGCGCGCGTTGCCAGACAGCTCAGATAACGGTCAATTTGCATTTTAATTGAGCGCTTGTTTGGCGCTCACACAGACAGCCTATCTCCCTCTCTCTCTCTCTCTCTCTCTCTCTCTTCACTCTTTTGACTCTGCATTTTAGCTGGCAACGCGGCTAAGCGGGCGGGAGGCGTGTTGCACCTAATTGAACTCTTATGACATCAACAGATCAAGAGCTTAGCCTGAGCAGCTTAGCTTCTGCTGCTGCCAAACGACTAAAAAAAATGTCAAAAACAAAAACAGTTCTAGCTGCTTTTTTCGCCTCTTTTTCTTAACAAATTGATTCAGTCACCAACCGGTTAGAGCCTGAATACACGACATGTGTGTGCGAGCACATATCACATGCATGTGGCCATTAAGACGATTCACAACTTGTTGTTGTTTTTGGCAAGCGCTGCGGCACACTCGCTTGCATATTGCTGCTTCCATCCTTCCATCCTCCATCCTCCTCCTTCCTCCTTCTTCGCCAGCTGCAATTGGCATATTTCCGAAATGCAACGTCGAATTAATGCGCGCAAAGTTCAACGGAACAACAGGGTTAAAAGCTGCGCGACAGCAACAACAAACAACAACAGTTGCAATTGCCAGCGGCTGTGAAAGGTCGGGGAGAGAGGGAGATGGCGAGAGAGGTTAACGGTAACTGCCAACTGCTGAGCTTCATGGCAGCGCAGCTTTTGTTCTTCGTCTTAACTGTATTTCAATGACAATGAGGTCGGTCGCTCACTCAATCTCTTGCGTCTTCGCCTGCCCCTTCTCCTTCTCTTTCTCTTTTACTGATTGTAATTAAAACATTCATTTCATTCATTTACTCTCACATGTCTTTGGGCGCCTCTTCTGTGGCTTCCGCGTGCAGTTAACTGATTGTTTTTAATGTCTAGGCCTGATTCTGATTCTGAATCACAGCTGAAACAGTGATAGAGAGAGACAACAACAAAACTCTGACTGTGTTCATAGTTCTGTAAGGTAACTGAAACAACAATAAGAACATTAATAATAACTCGCTTATCCGAAAAAAAATTTATACGAAACGAGATGATAAATAAATAAGTAATAAAAAACCATGTGAAGTGTGAGAGAGAGAGGGACAAAGACCGGTTTACGGTTCACGTTCACAAATTGTCGCCGCAAAAAAAAAAACAAACAGAAAAATAAGCACAAACACCAAGAAAACATATACAAATGACAGTGGTTCGCATCGAACACAGCGGATTTTCAGCATAAACAACGAAACTCTAGACGCTCTATTAGTAAATGGCAAGATCGATTTACAAGGTAATTAGAGGTAAATGATACCGCAAAGGAATAATTTCTTTCTATTTTATTTTCCTAGATTTTAGAGTTTACACTCTAAAGTTTATTTATAGCTAAAAAAAATATTTATATCTTACCAAAGGAAACGGCTGCACTCTGCACGTAGGCAACACTGGCCGCCAGCAGCGCGAGCAGCGCCCAGGCGCTGTAAATTTGCATTGCTGCGGCTGCGCCGACGCCGACGCAGCGTCGACTGTGACGCCGGCGTGCGCAGCTGACGCAAATGTTCGCCGTGGACGCAGTCGCCGCTGCAGCCGCCATTTTTGTCTGCGACATGTCTCGAATTCAGCTACACTTTTTGTTGTTTGTATTGCTTTGTTATTGTATTTGAAGTTGTATTTGTTTTTGTATTTGTTTTAAAACGGCTTTTTAGTGCCGTTGCTTGTGGCTGAGCGGCTTCACTTTTCTTTGAATTTCGCTCTTTTCGTCGCTTTGGCGCATTACAAAAAACACTCACTCAACAAACTCGCACAATTTGACTTTTCACTTAGCAAAGGCCAATTGCATAATATATCACACAGACGCGAGTGTATTCGGAAATTAGCGACAATTTTTCTATATATTTTATGCTCACAATTAATGCACTCGAGCGCGCCCTTTTTACAGTTGGTTAAACGAAGACGAATACGAATACGAAGACGAAAACGGAGACGGAGACGGAGACGGAGACTGGGCCATGCACTGCGCCACCCTCGACTCTCGACTGCGCTGTGTGTGAAGCGCGCTGACGTTGCTGGACTTGTTGCGACGAATGATCGAACCGAACTGAGCGCAGCTTTGAGCAATGCGAGACGACGATGCTTCACGATCGAGTCGGCGTTCGACATTGCTGGCACTTTGGCTTGCTCGCCGCTAAAAACTAGCTTGTTCGAGAGAGAGCTGCTGGCTATTATCCACAATTTTAGCTTGTTTACGTTATTTTGGCATTGCGTGTGTAAGAGTTTAGCTTGTACTTTGTTGTTTTCGTATCTATGCTTGATTTACTGCAGTTGATCAACCTTTTTCTTAGCTTTAAAATAGATTCAAGGCTGGCAGCACTGCTTGAGCTTGCTCTTAACTTTGATACTGTCGCTCTTAAATTTATTGCATCGCATCGCAACAGCAACAACTCACATGTTACAAGACGACAACAACAACAGCGCGCGCCGCCCGAATATAGCGTTACAAATCAACTAACAAAGCAGACACGCTTAAAGAAGCAAAACAAAAAGTGGAGAAATCGAAATCTTTTGCGCACAAAAATAAAGTCCAAGCCAAAGCTGCTGCTGCTGCTGCTGTTCCTCCTCCTCCTCTGCTTCTGCTGCCTCTATCTCTACCTGGTTCACCCACAGCAACAGTCGCTGCGGCCTCTGCTGCTGCCGCCGCTGCTTTGGCAATCACTGCAACAGTTCTGACTCATGGAGCTTACGGCGTCAAACGGATTTTTGCATTTTTTTTTTACGCTTTGTTCCTTGTTTTTGTTTTTTTTTTTTTCTTTTTTCTGCTGGTTTGAGGCTTTGGTCTTGGGCTCTGTAACCCAATTTTCAAACGAGTTGCAGAAAAAGCTCAGCGCAAAAAAAACGCATGCATGGGAAGCAGAATACGAAAATTACAGCGAAAGGCGTTGTAAGAAATCGAAAACAATTCAAACAACATATGTCAGTGTGTGTGTGTGTGGGTGTGCGTGTGCGTGTCGGTGTGTGTGTGCTCGCCGTGAGGGATGAGCAAATGCAATTGAGTCAGATTTCTGTGCTCAAGAGAACTTTAACCGTTATTAAATTACATGCATTCATTCGCGAGCAATTAATCAATGAAGCGTTGACTCGATTCATTTCTATAAGCATTTATGGCTATTTCGAGTGGCCGCAAAACGCGTGGCCATAAACAGGCGGGGAAACGCCCATTGAATGCGTAAGCCTGGCCCAAAATAGACTTGAAAATAAGCCAAGCACACAAATTTGCCTAAGTAAATGTGATAATTTGTAATGCGATTTGAGCTCCTAATTAAGCTCTAAAAATAGCCAACGCCACAGAATCGGTAATTCAATTTGAAATTTGTTGAAAAACTAGTTTGCAATCGAGATTATCATAAACTGGGCAATGGAATTTAAGTAAACAAAGATATGAGAACATAGAAGAATAGAAGAAATAAAGCTAGTTATGCCAGTCAAATATGTGATTTAGAAATATTTTCAGTATTTTGACTCAGTTTTTATAATGACAAAAAATATTTAAAATTCGTAGATATATATATGAATTTGATTTCAACTCTGTTTGAACTTAATGAAGTTAGTTTTGATAATTTATGGCAAAAGATATATAATTATAATAAAATAACTATTTGAACTTGAGCATAGAGCTAAGAATTTTAAGAATTTTTATAATATTTGCATCAAGTTCAAGGATTGCTTTATTTATGCATTAAATTCTTTCCAATTCTTCTAGAGTCTTTGTTCCAAGTGTGAATTAAATTTCGAATATTCATAAAGACATAAAAAATTTATAATAAATTTTATAGTTGCCTTCTTAGTCTACAAAGCATAAAAAACTTGTATTTCAGTATGTATCTATCTATCTATATATGTATATGTCGATATATCTGTCCATATATCAATCTATCTATCTATCTAACTAACTATCTATCTCCTCTCTATATATCTGTCTATCTTTTTGCCTATCTCTCTCTGCATCTCTAAATGTATATCTATATATCTATTTATTCATATATCTATATCTATCTCTCTAGCGCCTTTTGCTTATGAAAATATTTAAGATTTGCAATCTTTTCGTTTTATGAGCGCTCCATAATTGAAATGTAAAAATTAATAAAGTCAAGGCCTTAGCCAAAAATAAACTGGGTCTCAGACCGTCGAAAACCTGGTTCTACAGCCAAAATTTAAGCCTTTAGCCTTGATTTGTAAGGCGAAGCAGAGATTGATTTATGATATACACAATATATACAATATATACATAATATATGTATGTTTATACTTATACTTTATATGATTCATTAATATTAATAATATTATTTTAAGCACAGTCGAAAGTGCTCAGAATAGAAATTTAAGCAAAATACATTTTTAAAAATAATAAAATTTAAATAAATATAATATTTGTATTATTATATTATATATCTTTATTTTTTGAAATATTTTGATTTTTATGTTCCATTCAGAAACTCAATTTTTTAACTTTTTATTTGCTTACCTGTTTCATTTTTATTTTTATATTTCATCCAAGATGATAATATATAGATGTATATATTTGTATACTGTGAAACAAAAAAAATTGAAATTAATTTCTGAAAATAAATATATGGTTTTTATGTAAGGTCATCAGTATAACAGACTCAGAAGGTTGATTGTGAAGTTAACACTTAATACATATACATATTAATATATATATTATTTGCTTTCACATATTTTGATACAAATATATATTAATATTTTATATATAGATATGTTATAGATATATATTTTTTTATATATCTAATTTTTATATATAGATATACTTTATATTTTTATATTTTTACTAAAATATAAATTTTCTTATTGATTTCTCTAACTCAAAGTGATTGAAAAATGTAATTAACTGATTGCATAAGGGAGAAGACCTCTACAGCTAAAATTACGCTGTTTGCACAGCTCACGCATGAAGTGTATGTGTGTATGCATGTAAATACATATATAGACATGCATGCATGTGTGTGTGCGTATGCATTTATGTTGTTGTCAACTCGATCCGGCAACGACAACAGCGAGCAATAGCCGGTTATGTTAGCTTTTGCTCGCTGCTGTAAACAACAAACAAAAACAAAATATAATAAATAAAAAAACCAGGCCTCATTTATGCGCTGCATTTTTTGCAGTTGTTGTTTGTTAACCACGTTTTTGGCTATTGCAGTTAACTGCTCTTGTTGTCGCCGTTGTTGTTGTTGTCACTGTTGTTGGCTAGCCAAGCAACTGTTGTTGCCGTGCTGCTAAAAATAAACGGCATAATTATAGACGTTGCCAGCGACTTGTTGCACTCACTTACGCAGTCAAGCCAAGACATGCACGCATACACACACACACATGCACACGCTCACACTCACGCTCACGCTTACGCTCACGCACACTCTCTCATGCGCTCACTGTGAGCCGGCCGAGCGCGGCTGCCGAAAGAGAGCGCAGGTAGTTTAAGAGAAAGAGCGTAAGCGTTGAGAGCGCGTCTTCGAAGAGCGCGCGCTCGCTCGCTCGCTCGCTGACTTAAGTCATGGCTTAATGCGTGCTCTTCGCTGGCCTTTGGTCACGTCGTCCACAGCCGCAGGCAATGGGAGCAGCTCTGATGGGTCACGTATGCGCATTCGATTGGTGAGCGTTGCCATCTGCTCCTGTTATCAGTGTGTGTGTGAGTGTGCGTGTGTGTGCGTGTGTGTGTGCGTATGTGTGTGAGTGTTTGCGTTAATCTGCGTTGCTAGCCAACCTTGGCCCAAATGCGTCTTGGCCAGCATATTGTTTACCTCTTGGACTTGAGCTTAAGAAGTTGCTCGAATGCTCTGGGCAGAGCTTAACATAAACTGAAAGCTTAGAACTAGCGGAGACAGCAACCATTTGCAGTGCTATGTTAAGTGATATTTCGAATTGAACTCGAATTTAGCTAAGACAATAACCTAAGTATTTTATTTTAAATTTAACTTACATTTAGCGTAGACAACAACCTATGATATGGAGAGCTCTGTTAACTTACCCCAGCCGAATCGCGCCTGAAATGTAAGTCAAGAGCAGCTATTCTAAGAGTATTTTTTAAGTGTGGCTTAAATTTAGCTAAGACAAGAACCTATTATATGAAGCTATATTAAGTTACCTCAGTCGAATCGGGCTTAAAATGTAACTCAAGCGCAACTATGTTAACAGTCTGCTGAATTGCACTTTAAGTGTAGCTTAAACTTAGTCAAGATAAGAACCTATGACAGATATACTAAGGCGCTGTTAAAGCCTAGCTTACATGCAGCTCACACTTAACATAAACTGTTATCTGCACTTTAAACTCAGCTAAGACAACAACCTTTCACATTACCATGTTAAGTCGCTGTTAAGTTACATCTCAAATTTTAATTTACTCGAATTACTTACTTATTTCTGACTTATTTCAAGTCTAAATACGCTCGACTTTAATTCAATTGTTTTTTATTAATCACGTAAATTAGCTTAAATACGATAATCATCAAGAATATATTTACAACATTGAAATACTACGAAAAATAAAGGAATATACGCACTGTGAACGATGAAACCCTTCTCATAAAAACTGATTAAATTTGCATTTTCTCTCTGGGTGTATGTGGGTGTTGGTGTGTGTGTGTGGGCGTGTCAAAATAGAATTTGTATCTAGTACAGGAATAGCTCGAGTATCTAAATGGCATAATCTCTCTCTATATGTGTGCGTGTGAGTGTGTGTGTGTGGGTCTATCTGCGACGCAGCTGCATCATGGTCTCGATGGAGCTGGGATCCAGCGTGGCCGCATGCTCCAGGTCCTCGCTGCTGGCATTCTCCTCGGCCACATTGACGAAGGTGCTCGACAGCTCGCCATTCAGTTTGTTCACGTTGCCCGTGGTGATGTCGTACATGAAGATCTCCTGCTCCGCATCGTCGCTGGCTCTGAAAGGGGAGAGAGAGAGAGAGAATTAAGAGGGAATCCTTGTGGCGCCCCTTTCCCCTTTACTCACTTGGCCACCAGCAGCACCACCGACTGCAGCTCAATGTCCGTGCGCGCCTCCTTCTCGAGCCAGCGCTTGAAGTTGTCCTTGGTGGGCTTCTTGACCAGCGTCTTGACCAGCTCCCCGCCCAGAAACTTGACCTCCTTGCTGTCCACGCTGCCCGCACCACCGCCGCTGCTTCTCGCCTCACTCGACTGCGGTGGCGCCTCCACTGGAGCCAGCACCACCACGCTCACAATCTTCTTGCCCTGCAGCTCCTCGCTGTCGGGTATGGGGAACTGGGCGCCGTTGATCTTGAGCGGCAGGTAGCGATTGTACTGCTGGCGCTCGGCCAGCTCCACGGGCGTCACGACGGTGGCGTCGCTGCGCACGTACTTGTCGCTGACGCTCTGGCCCTGGGCGGCGTCGTAGCGCACCACCTTGACGTCGAGGTCCTGCTTCTGGGGCAGCGAGTTGGTCTGCTTGACGCGCTCGATCTGCTTCTCGCTGAGCGCCACCTTGTCGCCGTTGGGCTTCACCACGGTCAGCACCTTGTTCGTCTCGGCGATCTGGGCGCCGCCGCCGGCGCCGTAGAAGTGCTGCAGGTGCTCCGCCGGCAGGTTCTCCAGCGCGATGTCGCCCTGCTTGTCGTAGTCCAGCACGGAGATGTCCGCGTTGTTCAGGATGCCCGAGGAGAGCAGCTGCTGGCGCAGATCGTCGGGCACCTCATCGGGCAGCTGCAGCAGCGTCTGCGAGGCCTTGCCACTGGGCGGGGCCGACGCTGCCGTCGAGGTGGCGGCGGCAACAGTTGCTGCTGCTGGCGTGACATAGTTCGATTGCTGTTGCTTGGGCAACTGTTGCTGCTGTTGTTGCTGCTGCTTCTCCTGTTGCTGTCGCTGCTGCAGCTCCTTGAACACATCCGAGTGGTAGGTGGAGACGCTGAAGGGCGAGTTGTCCACGGCGGCGCTCGGCTGCGCGCTGCCCGACTGCCTGGGCTGCTGCACCTGCTGCGGATGCACCTGAATCACCGGCTCGCTGTGCGCCTGGTACTGATTGTAGCTGGCGTAGCTCGAAGAGGGCGGCACGGGCGTGACCACCATCACCTTCTGGCCATGCGTCGACTCGGCATAGACAGGCGGCGCCTCGCTGCCAAAGCTGAATTGCTGCTGCTGCTGCTGTTGCTGTTGCTGCTGCTGTTGTTGCTGCTGTTGCTGTTGCGTGGTGCTGGCTGTTATGTAGTGACCCGTTAAGGCCTGTGCCTGAGGTTGCGCCGCATTGGGCGCTAGATTGGGCGCGGGTATATCATGAATCACCTCGTTGCGATTGCTGCTGTAGATGAATTGCTGTTGGGAGACATGTTGCTGCTGTTGCTGCTGGCTGACGATTGGATTGTGCACCGTCTCGGTGATGTGTTGCTCGAATTTGGGTATGGACTTGAGCAGCTCCGTCTCCTTGGAGGGCTTGATGTCAAAATAGTTGAGCGAGGAATATTTATGCTGCTGCTGTTGCTGCTGCTGTTGCTGCTGTTGATGCTGCTGCTGCTGCTGTTGCTGGTGTTGCTGTTGCTGCTGTGGATAGTAGTTTGCTGCTGGTGTGGTGGGTGAGTGCACTATGAACTGCGGCTGCTGCACGAACTGCGGCTGACGCACAAATTGATAAGGCTGCGGCTTGGGCGTTTGATATTGCTGCTGCTGCTGCTGCTGCTGTGGCAGCTGCAATGGCTTGACATGTGGCGCTGGCGCTGGCGTGGGCCTGAACTTGATGGGCTGATATGGCGTTTGGCTGGCGCGCGTCGGCAGCTCCTGACTCTTGGGCGGAATCGTGGGGAAGAATGGCACCTGCACCTGCTTGTGAGGCGGCTTCTGATATTGCTGCTGCTGCGGCGGCTGCTGCTGCTGCTGCTGTGGATATTGCTGATTGTGATTGACGTAGAACTGGGATTGCTGCACCAGCTTGTTGAAGATGGTTTGCGAGGATGTGGCAGGCAGCTGCTGCTGCGTGATGCTGGGACGTTGCTGCTGCTGCTGCAACTGTTGCTGCTGCAGGTGTTGCTGCTGCTGTTGCTTCTGATAGTAGTGTTGCTGCTGTGATGGCTGTGGCTGCTGCTTGGTGGGCAGCGCCGTTGGTGTTCTGAAGTAGTTGCTGTTGTGCTGCACCGGCAACTGTTGCTGGCTGCCAAAGAGCAAGTGTTGCTGCTGCTGGTAGTTGCTGCTGCTGCTGCCGAAGAGCAGATTGGAGACGGGGCCGCGGCCGAAGCTGTTCTCGCGCGCGTAGTCGGCGCGCGTGTTGCTCAGCGGCAGCGCCACGACCTGCCGCTGGATGCTCTCGGCGTCGTGCTCCTCGAGGATGTGGCCCGTCTGGTGCTTGCTCTCGGCGCCGAAGGAGACGTGGATGCCGCTGTTGCTGTGGTACTTCTCCGAGTCGGGGTGGATGATGGTGCGCAGCGTGGTGGAGCGCAGCGGCGGCAGCGGCGTCACCGGGTACTGGACGATCTCCTCCTCCTCCTCCTCGTCGGCCTCGTCGTTGTCGTCGTTGTTCAGCGAGGCGATGGGCGACTCCAGGTGCAGCTTGTTGTTCTGGTCCTTCTTGTAGTTCACGTAGAACACGTGCACCTTCTCCTTCTTCTTCTTCTTCTTGGTGACAATGGGCTGCGCCGGCTCCGCCGCGAGCGTCTCGTTCGCGTCCTTGATGATGATCTCGATGATGGGCTCCGGCGCCTCCAGGTACTGCGGATAGGGCGCATAGCCGCTGCTATAGCTGCCCGGATACTGAGCTGCAAGTGGCAATGGAGGTGAGTACAACTGGAGCAAGTGCATCCGATCTTCAATCTGGGCTTACCTAACGCCTGCTGGCCATTGTAGTAGCCCGGATAGTAGTTGTCCACGTAGCCCGCCCGCCGGCTGGCCACCTCCGGGTAGAGGTAGCCCGCGTTGCCGAAGTCGTAGAGCGTGCGCTTGCCGCGATTCTCGCCGGGCAGCGACTTGAGCGACTTTGACTGGCGCGTGGTGCTGGTGGTGCTGGTGGTGACGTTGCTCGCCGTTGGCTTCTTGGTGGCCACAGTGGTCACAGCTGCGGGCTCCGCCTTTGCCTTCGACTTGCTGCTGGCGGCAGCAACTGTTGCTGCTGCAAGCAGCGACAACTGCAAGAGATGGAAACAAGATTTAGTCCAACAATTCGAAATTTGTTTATTTTATTTGGGTAAACATATTTAATTAAGTTTCTGCCAAGGGCGAGGCCCCCAAAAGAGATAAATTTGAAATATGCGTAAGCAAAAAAAATAAAATAAAATAAATCAAAGTAAAATAAAAAAAATTAAATAAACACTTTTACCGCAAAAAAAAGCTACAAAATGTTAAACAAATCTTTTTTGGTGAATGCCCAAAACGAGGCAAATTAAAAAGCAAAGAGCAACAAGTTGAATCTCCGCCGTGAAACGTGGCTCGAATCCGTCTTTGGCATTGGGTCAATGTCAAGTTGACCACAAAAGCGAATCCACGCACACTCAGCCAGGTTAAAGGCAAATCTCAGCGCGCGCAGCTCGTCATCGATCGAGGCACTTGGACTTGGGGCCTCAGCGAATCAATCTGTGTCACAGTCGGCCCATTTGCCCCACGTAGCCGTGAAAGTTGCGCTCGAGCCGCGACTCGCATCCCAATTTCAACAGTCGCAATTTGCATTTCAACAATAAACGAGCAGCAATGCAGGTGACTCAATAGACACAGGTAAACAAAGCGTACGCAGCGCGTAAGCTCTCGATTATTTCAATACGTTTTTGGGGACACTACAAAAGCATGGGCAGGACGCGGAGAGGTAAACAAAGGCGAAGAATATGTATGATGAGAAGAGGAGCAACGCCATTATCGTTGTCGTTGTAGGCATTGTAATTAGTCATAAAACAATATTGATAATTAATATCGATTTGTATAGCATTATCATTGTCATTATCTCTGAGAAAATGGAGAAGTTTCGCTGCAGACGAAAGTCGATTCGATTCATTGAAAAATACAGAAGTAGGACAGAAAATAATATCTAATTTTCAAAGTATCTAAATGATTGATAAATTGCTAAAGGAATAGGGAAAGGAATAAGGGGAAAATAAGGAAAGGGAATCAGACGAATAAATGCATGTTGACTGATCAGCTTTACCCAATTTGTTACCCACTTGTATTCTCTAGAACTTAAATAATAGCTTTCATGTTGCACCAGATCCAGATAATTATTTCTCCATACGCCAATAATGGAAAAATTCATTATATCATTATGTATATTCATTATACACTAACGGCTTCAAAAAGTCTCTATCTTCAATAGCTTTAAAAGCGTCTTTTAAGGCTAAACAGGCAGAAGAACGATCGGACGAATGGACCAACTGTCGGGCGAACGGATGGAAGGATAAATGGACAAACTGACGGACAGGCGGAGGGAAGGATGAACAGATTAACGAAGGGGCAGAGACATGACCAGACAAATGTTAGGACATATAGACAGGCAGACTGACGAACGATCGTATGGAAGGACGAATGAACTAACGGAGGGATGGACAGACATTTAGATTAGCAGTGTATAAAACCAATATACTTCTTTCGCTTCAGTTATGCATCAAGGCAATACATTTCTGTAGTTACATATATAAGTTCTATTGCTTATCAATCAAGCTTGTTAAACCAACTTTTTTCCTATTCATATTTAATAAATAAACTTACATTTATTTATAAGCCCATCAAAACTATAATAAATATAAACAACCTAACCACAACGATAAAGAAGCAACCACAAATGCCCTAGGCAGAACAATTCAGCTGAAGCTATGATTAACGATATTCGAAAGTCAAATCGATTCGCATAGTCGTTGCTCAAGTGCTGAGCGAATCGAACGCGATTTCTCGAAATGGGCCTAAGTCGAATGGAGATTCTATTCGTGGTGCTCTACTCGGTGGTGCTAGCGCCAACGATTTTCATTGTTTGCAAGGATTTAGTGCACTGGAATAAGCATTCATTCTGGACATGTCTGGGAATTACGGCGGCAATTGCCCTGATTCTGGCCGTCTGCTCGTGGCTAATTCTGCTGCTGCTCGTGACGCTTTACTTTAAAGTGAAGACCTGTTGCTGCAGGAGGCAGAGCAGAAGCGATATTTGCTTAAACAGAGCTCAGCTGAGGCTCGAGCCAATGGAGAATAGCTCAAATGCTCGACGACCAATACGCCCTGCTCCCCATTTGCAGCTCAAACTTCACCCGCCCACGAATGAAATGACATCGCAGCAGCTGATGCGCTCGCCGCCGCCAACCTATGAAGAAACCATTTGCCTAGGCAGAAAATGATGTGAAGGTTTTTTTATATAATAAATTATATATGTGAACTGCTAATTAAGTAATAAAATGATGTCACATTTTATGATTTGAAGACGAATTTATTGTGATATAAATTTATTGTGACTTAGCTAAAGGAAGAACTGAGATGGGCTGATAAATCTCGGCAGATAAAGAGAGAAAAAGGCATGCGGAGGAGAGACCTGATGAAAGATTTTGAGAGAGAAAAAATAAGAGATAGAGACAGGGATGCTGCAAAAAAGGGAAGTGTGACAGTCAGATATGGATAGAGAGAAATATATTGATCCTCTCTGGAAAAAAAACTGATCTAAGTCGCTTTTGCAGTCCTGATTTGAGGTAAAGTTTTTGCCATTCACAACATTTTACAGAGACGGGAACAAGTAATAGTCTGAAGGTATCAACTCTGGAGAATATGGTGAGTGTGGTAATAGATAAGGATAAAGATAAAGGTAGAATGAGATAAATAGACGAAGAGAGAGAGTTATAAAAAACAGAAAAGAAGATCGAAGGACAAACAGATGAAAGACAAGTAGCTCGAAATAAAGTAAAAAAAAAAAAGAGAATAGATATATATAAATAAATATTAAGAGCAAATATAGATATTGACATAGTAAGATTTACAAATAGAGGTAAACATCCAAAGAGAGAGAGAGATAGAGAGAGAGAGAAATCGATATCGGAAGCGAAAGAGCTAAATGCAAAGCCAGAGAGATCGACAGGCGGCGCACGAGTGCTTGAAAGAAAGCAATGCGTGAACTGCTTTAACACCTACAACTCGTGCAGGCGGCGCACATACAGCGCCGACAATGGATCATAACAGCGCGAACAACGCATTGTCTCTCGGCCTGGCTGCAGCGACGCCCACGCCCACAACTGCTGCTGGGGCACGTTGCCAAATGCAACTGAAAGCTGGAAGTGAAATTATTTTATGGATCGCCGCCGATGTGCCCTCTACACCCTCTACGCCCCTCGCTGCTCACCTCGACTGCTGTCATTTGACATTTGGCATTGCCGGCAAATAAAATTTGCTTTACTTTCCCAAAAAGTAACAGCAGCAGCAGCAGCAGCAGCAGCAGAAGAGGTAGAAAATAATTTCTAGCAACTTTTTATTTTTGCTTTTATTGACTGCAAATGTCGGAGCTTTGTGGGCGCTGACATTTGATTTATTATAATTGAGTAATAATCGCGGGCTCAAAGTGAAACTCGCTAAGACAAAAGCCCCCGAAAAGCAGCGTATGTGCAATGCGAGCTCAAAAGATCAGGCTGTACACACAGATATATATATATATAATATATACATATCTGTTGAGATAATGATTATGGCATCGTTGTCACAACTTTGGGGCTGTCAAAACAGTTCGTCAGGTGTCTAAAACGGAAGCTGTGCGAAGTCTTTTCACAGCACTTGCTATTGTTTTTGTTTCTCTCTTTATAACTGTTGTTATTGTTGTTGATTGCTCTTAGTTGTGGTTGTTGTTGTTGCAGCAGCAGCAGCACTTGCTGACACAGTTTTTGGCAGACGCTGCGGCGTCGCTTCACATTGCTTTTAATTGCAATCATTAAGTTCACAGACAGCATTAACGCGCCATATATCATGCCACATTTTATGCATATATATATTATTAATAAAGAGTCAGATATTACAGCATCTTATGCTAATTAAGGCAGCGGGTCACAGCTGAAACAGAAATATTTGGGAAGGAAATTTATATTTGGCGAATTGATCAACTGAGCGGGATTAGCATAATGAACTGACCTATGCCTGGTGCCAATGGCGGCGCTTAGCTCGGTAGCCAAGCCAAATAGATTTATGAGCAGCCGCCAGGCTGAGCCCAGACAATGAACAAAGTGTCAAAAGCGGCAGAGACTTTTGGCCAAAGCCAAAGAAACTGGCGCATAACCAAAAAGAAAGATGCTAACAATGGGTGAAAGTTAACATCAAACAACAACAACAACGCACACATATGGCTAGAGCACACACGCACAGCGCTAACAAAATTGTTTACAAGCTAATAAATTTCTATGGCAACAACAAGAAATATTCGCATCGAAGTCTTACATAATTTATGCTCAGAAACAAACAGCTAACAAGTTAAGTTAGGCATTTAGTGAGCGGGCGCATCGATTGTGTAATGCAAGTCGAAGCTAAATTATGGCCGAAAAAATAAAAGAGAAGAGTTAAGAGACAAAGACAAAATTATACAGTGGTAGCTGCTTCACAGCTTCACAGCCAGACGAGCTCTAACAGCTTGTGGCATGTGGCAGCTGGCAAATTGTTGGCTTGCAGTGAAATCGCAGCAGCAACTGTTGCTGCCGCTGTTGCTGCTGCTGCTGCTGCAATTGGCAATTGGCGCAGTGCAAACTGCATTAGTTAGCATATCAACAGCGTAAACTGATGACAAATGCCCGACATCGTTTCTCATGTATTTTTTCTGTCTCTTTGCCCAACAACAATTAGTGGCAACAACAACGGCAACTGTTGCCGCTGTCACAGTTATGCCTATTAGCTGTGCAACGCCCCGGCGCGACTGCTGCTGCTGCGTCATCCAGCTGCAACTGCATGCTAATAACTCGCATTTGCCCCAAAACAATCATGATGATGATGCCGCCGCCGTTGCTGCTGCTGCTGATGCACAGTTATGATATGTGCCACATGATCTGCCATTGTTGGCCATGCGAACGGCTGTGAGAACCCAGAGACCCAGAACGTCAACAGCAACAGTTGCAGCTCATCTCTCAGTGTCTGCGTGTAAGTCACAGTCAATTATATGCAGGTGAATGGCTAGGCCAGCAAAACTAGAAAGGCATCCATCTTGTGCAAAGAGATGATGTAGCAACCGCCTCGCAAATTATACGTTTTAAAAACAATATTTTAAGCGAATCTTTCAGCAATGGATGTTTGCTTAAGCTGCAGTTGCAGCTAAGTGGAAGTCTGAATGCACCTATTAATTATGAATTCGCTAACTCTCATTAAACTAACATAAGCCAAACATGCACTTTAATACTAACATGCACTTTATCTTAGCTGAAGCTGAGCAATAGTTATAGTTCCATGTTAAGCATACATCTAGAGAGCTTATTTAATTCCATATTATATAATACTAAACATGCATGTCAGCTGAAGCTTCTTGACTTGAACTTAACATGAACTTTGACATGGGCATAAGAAAATACTGTAAGCAACAAAATAAAGGTCTGTCTTACAGAACCTTCTTATACCCATGTTAAATTTAAAGTTATTTTAGCAACTGTCTTTTTTTGCATGTCTCTTAAAGCAATCGAACTTCATTCAATCTATAAGTCAGCAGAAAATGTTAGCCAAAACCTGTTAAAGACTTCAATCACATTCAAGTTAATGTGCAGTTAAGCAAGTAATTTACAATGCATGTTAGTTTGCACTATTGCCTAGCGAATAGAGTTGATATATTTATTTGACATGCAACTTAAATTGAATTTTAACAAGCTCTTCAGCATGCCTTTTACCATGCACTTTATCATGCACTTCTACATGAACTTTAACATTTGAGAAATTTAATGATTAAATCTGTTTTAACGCAGCAATTCATGGCATACTTTTTGACATTTGGAATTCAAAATGTGATAAAAATTTTAGACAAGTTTAAACAGATGAAAAGCTTCAAGAGCAGATCTGCTCTGTTCAAAACCAAGCATATATTTATAGTTACAGAATACCTCAATTATTTATAATTTATAACAAAAACTCATTAAAAACTAGAAAAAAAAATCCAATTAAAAAGTTAAAATAATTAAAGATCTGACACCTTCTAGTTAGGTATAATTTATAGTCAAGGAACACCCCTATTATTTATAAATTGTAACAAAATATAATTCAAGCATTAAAGATAAGTAGCAACAGATTAAAAAAGTAAACATCTGACGCCTTCTACTCAATAATTATGCACCTTCACAGTCAAGGAATACCCCTAATCTAAAATGATCCACATTTTCGCCAAATTTGAGGGCAATCAAGGCAATTAATGTTTATGCTGATTAAGAATAAACTTTTTTACGACACACAAAGCGGAAAAAAATAACTGTCGTGTGTGCCCAATATGTTGAGGCTAACAAAAGCGCACTAATCGAGCTTCATTAAGAGCAGCGCTTAAGATAAGCGATGCAGCGGACATTAAAATAAAAAACAAATTTAAAAAACTATCAATTTCGATGTTAAAAAGTAAAAAAAAATACAAGTCAGGCCAGTCGACTCCTACAAAGAGAAAACCAATACAAGAAGATGCGATTGAGCTGCTGACCCTGGGCAGGTGTTATAGAAATTGCATATTTCCAAGGCGTTTCAACTTAAGGGAAAAAAAAGACCCGAAACAAGTTTGTGCAGTGTCACATTTGACACAATGTCGACCTCAATCGACAAATAATAAATACTTTGGTCCATGAAACGCGACAAAAAAAAAGGCAGACAAACCTTTGCGGATGCGACGCGGGTTTGTATATATATACCAAATTTAATCCTTATAATTAAAGATCAGCGGAGCGTGTTATGCAAGCGCGACAGTTGCCAAATGTGGACCAGGCAGGCAAAGGAAGTGAATGTGTGTGAGTGCGAGGCGTGCAAAATATATGTTTGCGAATAACGAATACCGAATAACGAAAGACTTAAGCGACAAACGCGGCGTGCGAGTCGCCGCGACTAATAGCTGTAAAAAGACGTAAATCGTTTGCTTTGCTGTTGTTTTTTAGAAGCCGCACAGCCTGGCACCCGAAAACGGAAGTAAGCGACGCGCCAAGCGGCAAGCGGCAAAATTTAGACCACTATAAACACTTGGCGAGCAACCGCGACGACAACAACAACTCAAGCAGCTGAGAAACAACTGAGGCAGCTGCCAGCAGTAACAACAAATACAAACAAAAGAAAGAAAGAAAAAAAATTATGAATTATTAAACGAAATGAAAAATGAAAGTGTTTTTTCTGTCAGTCAAAACGAATGATGATGCTGCTGCTGCCGGACGCCCGCCGGAATCTACCTCAACGTGACATGAATTGGGCACAGATACAACAACAGACACACACACACAGTCGCAGCTGAGAAAGCGAACTTCAAGTCCAAGTTGAGCTGGCCAACAACAACAGCAACAGCGAGTTGGCCCTTTGGCTAGGCCTGGGCAGGTGAAGATGCCTCGGTCTTAATCTCAAGAGTCAATCGCATCTGCAGTCACAGTCACAGTCCAGGTTTCAATAGCATATGCATAATAAAGCAAAGAAGATGACGCTGCAGCCGCCGCATCTCTTTTATAAGAAAACAAAATGAAATGGAAACAAATCGACTCCTCACGATTCGCTCACAAATGTAAAAGTTGTTCAACCAGTCAAAGAATGTCATTGAAAATTGTTCAATACAATTTTCATCGAATGCAAATGAGTTGTCTTACAGGTCTTTACCAGACGGCCGAACAATGCCGATGACTATAGAAAGATCCACACAACAGTGTCAACATTTTGATAGATCTAAAGACTACCTGAGCGTATTATATTGCAATTAACGGCGAGACAGCGCGACTTTGTCTTCGTGTTTACCCTGTAAATATTATGCGATGTTCAACAGACTGTGAACAAGTTGTGTGTGAGTGAGTGAGTGTGTGTGTGTGTGTGTGTGTGTGTGTGTGTGTGTGTGTGTGTGTGTGTGTGTGTGTGAGTGGGGGCAAATGAAGTGTGTGCTGGTATGTGGATGAAGATATCTTTGAATTCTAAGAATCTCCCAATTGATTGTTATCTTTGGGGAGTAAAATGGGTGTTTCAAGAGAAGTAAGCTTGAGGGAAGCAAAGAAAGTATAAGTAAAAGTATAAGTAAAGGAAAGTAAGTAGAAGCTGAGCTGATTCGTCATTTAATGAAATCACTTGTTAAGTCAAGTAGTATAACTAAAGGCATAGTAAAGAGGTAAGTATAAGTCAATAGGTATAAGTGAAAAGGTAGGTATAAGTCAAGAAGTATAACTAAAGATAAGTAAGTATAAGTCAAGTAGTCTTAGGAGTGAAAAGAAAGTATAAGTAAAGGAAAGTAAGTATAAGTCAAGCAGTATAAGGAAGGTAAAGAAAGTACAAGTAAGTGAACTGAGTATGAGCTATGTAGGATAAGTAATGAAAAGTACGTATCAGTCAAAAGGTATAAATAAAGGCAAGAAAATATAAGTAATAGTAATATAAGCTAATATATAAATATAATATAAGTATGCGTCAATTAGATAAAGTCACGAAATATAAGTATAAGCCAAGTACGATAACTAAAGGCAAGAAAAGAGATAAGTATAAACCCGTAAGAATAAATAAAAACTGCCAAGCAAAAGGAAAGAAAATATAAGTGAATACAAAGTATAAACTTGGACATCAATTATAAGTATAAATAAGTCAAGAAAAGTAATTATAAGTAACGCAATTTAAGTAAACATCAAGTAGTATGAATAAAGAGAGGTATAAGTATAAGTTAAGTAGGGCAGGTAAAGAAAAATAATAAGTGACTGAGTGCAAGTATAATAAATGAGTATAAGTATAAATATAAATATAAATATATATATAAGTATAATTATAAATGAGTACAAGTAAGTAAGAAAGTATAGTAAAGAAAGTATAATGGAAGAAAAGATCAGCATTGGGGCTAAAGAAACCTAACCAGACATACTATTTATTATATATAAGCATTCAGACACGCCCCATTCACTTCAAAATTCAATACAAATCATTTCTTTCATATATTGCCTATAACACTTTCATTGGAATGGCTCTAATGCCATACAGAGTATCTCTCTGTCAAGAAATTAGCACATTTTTATTGCAGGTATTATCACCCCATTGAAAGTGTGAGCTCAAATTATAATAGATTTGCTATATAATATTATTTTTTTATTTTACGTGTCTATTATTATACAGAGTATCTGACAGTCCAGATATAGCATAGTTGACTCATGTAATTTTAGTATCAGAATTTCTATAAATAAGTTTTAAATACAACACTTCTGCTAATATTTCCCTATATAAGATAATGTTACAGGGTATCTATTAGTCGATCATTCTCAACTCTGCTCACATGTGAATTATTTGATATATGTTGTAACTTTTTAATGCAAGCTCCATCAAACAGCTTCTCTGTAACTCCTCTGTTTATGTTCCACTCTATCACAGCTGTCAATCATGTTTTACAGGGTATCTCTGTCATTAATCAGCCTGGCTTACTACACTCTTATTGTCTCTTTGTGTAACACGCATGAACACGCACAAGCGCACATAATACAGGTAATTGACACCTCTCATTGTCTGCCTCCAGCTCTTGCCTAGCGCCCCTCTCTCTCTCGCTGTCTCCCTCGCCCTCTATTGCCATCTCTTTTCTTAACCAAACTCGAGCTGCGGCATTGGGCAAGATTGTCAACAGTTGCAGTTGCCTTTTTGCACATTTGTCCACAGCAAATTGCTAAGTAAATTGAAATGCAATTGAACGAAATGTTGAAATGCAGCAGAAAACAAGAGGCAACAGGCGACAGACGTCAGGCGACAGACGGCAGACGGGTTATGCAAAAGAAACAATAATCAGAAAGCAAAGCTAAAAACTCATAACAAATTAAGTGACCAGCGAAGCCGTTGCACATGTGGCACAGGTTGACAATTACAACAGCAATCAGAGTGAGAGAGAGAGAGAGAGTGTCTTTGGGGCGGGTGTAATTTCTGCATGTGGAAACAAAAGACTTAGGCAACGAACTGCGCCCAGCTCCGCATTTAATTAATAATCAAGCACAGAGATTTTGTTTAATTAGTTAAGTCTCGGAACTGACAGATCTTAGCCATAGCTGACGAGCTAAACGATGTGCAAGGTCGTTGCATAAAATACATAAAAATCATATAAATAAAAGCAGCAGCAGCAGCAGATGATGATGGAGAAGACGCAGCAGCCGCAGCAGCAGCAGCCGCAGCAGCAGCAGCTGAAGAGCAACACGCATGCGCATAAATTAAGCTGAAGTGAGAGTGAGAGTCCGAGGCAAAGCCGGAACCGGCAACAGCTCGAACTGCGTATCTGTAGCCATATCTGTAGTATGAAGTCTGCGCTATTTGCATTCGACCAAATACGCTCGGGCGATTGCATAAGCTGTGCAGTCGGCAGTAAAACATATGCTAAAGAGCTTCGACTAATTAAAAAATAGGGTAGCCGCTGCTCACAAATTGGACTTGAAGCCGATCGACTTCATTAATATGCCAAAAGCAGAAGCTGCACCAGAAGTCGCGCGTTGAGCAAGCTTTTTTTTAATTAAGAGCCGGACTCGCGGCTTGGTCACAGTGATGTGGCCGCTGCTGTTGCCGTTGCAGCCGTAATTGCGAGCCAAAACTCACGAAAATTGTTTGCGGCCAAAAACCAAAAAAAAAAAAAAACCGCATTCCAATTTTGATGTGTTTACTCATCCGCCAGCCGTCCCCGCCGTGAGATTCATATTTCGTGTGTCGCCATTCACTTGATTGGCTAGAAAAACCAGTAACTCTCTTGGCCAGCTCGTCTTCGGCCGCAAAGTTTCCTTTTCCTTGCGGACAGACACAGACGCAGACGCGTGTCCAGCCGCGCATCTTTTGGCCAGCAGCAAAAATATGTATAAATAATTGCAAGTGAAAGGCAGCCAGGGCTAACAGGCGAAGCTATATATAACTCACATATATAAATAAATCTTTATATATATATATTTTTATATGTGTATCTGCATCTGAACTTGTCACATTTCTTGGCTTGGCTTTCAGTTCGGGCCAAAAGAAAAAAAAACTAAATAAAAATAAACCAATCAACTTTCTACACTCCAAATTCACATACAAATTGTTGGTTTGCATGCGTGCAGCATATTAAAAAAATGACGCTGCCTATTCAACAAACACACACACACACACACAGACACACGTATACAAGTGTAACAGGTGCTGAAGTGCTTTGGTGTGCGTGATCAGCCCTGGGGCCAAGTGCGACGGCGTCTGCTGCTGCTGCTGCTGCTGTCGGAAAGCAGGCCAATTCTACTTGGGCAATGACAATCAGCTTATTGTTGGCAGCAGAAGTAGGAGAGTGGAGGGGGGAGGGGGAGACGTCTCTTATTTGCTTGACCAACTAGCAATTAGCCATGAAACGCATTTTGGCCCACATGTGCACAAACGGCTTTAACACATTTCTGGGTCGCGGCGCGCGCGCGTCTGCCAAAACGAAATTGCAAAAAAATCGAACGGAAAAAATCGAACTTACAAATCTTTTGTAAAGGTTACAAATGCGCGCTGCCATGAACCAAATGGCCATTAATGACGGCTATTGATTTTCGGCGGCTGGCAACTGAGTTTGCAAATTGAAAGGTGGCTGCAGCATCTGCTCCGGCGGCTCCGACTGCTGCTGCCACAGAAGCGAAAGGAGGGCAATGCTTTGATTGTTTTTGTTTCTGTTTCTGTCTCTGTTGCATGTTGATTGCTGTGATTGTTGCACTTCAAAAACATAAAGATGAAGTTGTTCAGGTAGCTGCCACACACACACACACACACGCACACACAGCATTCTGTGTGGCAATCGGCAGATCGGTCATTATTTGCATTGCGCATACGCCGCATTGGCCGCGGCTGACAATGCACAAATGCGCGATGCTCGCGATTACACAAGATCTTTTGGGCTTGATTGCAGTCTAGTCACTAACTAGTTGCATGCAACACAAAGCAGACAAGCAAACAAGCAAAAAACAGAAAGAAAAAAAATAGTCGCAGCCGTAACAAGTGCCAAGTTGAAGACTCCTGCACTTCACACTGAGCTGCCACCTGCTGCTGGCGCCCGGAAGACACTTTACAGCTGAGTTGCTGCCGCTGCCGCTGCTGCCACTGCTGCTGCTGCTGCTGCTTAGCTCTTACTTATTTACAGTTATTGCTGGCTGGCTGTTGCTTGTTGAGCGTCACATTAGTGACATAATTTATCAATGTCAATGGAAGAATGTAAACAGCTGGCAGAGTTCAGGCGGGTCAAGCGTTGACATCTGCCCACATCCAACTTGGACTTGCATAACAACTCAGCTGGCCATCTAGTAAAAGTAAAAGTGCTTGAGGCAGGCATAACTGACAAGCAGTTACCCTGGACTAGCAGCTGTTGCTATAAATTAAGAAGTTTTCTTTTCGATAAGCGAATTTATGGGAATTTCGAAATTTAGCTAGATATATTTTAAAAATTTATAGAATTACTTTAAATTTCCTTTAAGATCTTTCATCTTTTTCAAATTTTATTATTTTTATACATTATTTGTTATCTTTTTTTCAATCCATAT
The DNA here is from genome assembly GCA_035046225.1 of Drosophila pegasa. Taxonomy (NCBI): domain Eukaryota; kingdom Metazoa; phylum Arthropoda; class Insecta; order Diptera; family Drosophilidae; genus Drosophila; species Drosophila pegasa. Next base: position 6,098,362 of record JAWNOD010000076.1, on the reverse strand, counting down.
GCATTTCTCAGAGTATAAAAATGTCTTTTAGAAATGTAGCCTCAGTATCTATTTTGCAATGAGAGAGAGAGTTACTTATAGCTATTGCTTTAAGCATTCTTTGCTTTCTTTTCTACATGCATTTCATACTATAGAAGCTAATTCTTATATTCATAAAGATCCTGTACTTCTCCCATAACTCTTCAATTCTCTCTCTCTCTCTCTTCCAGCTTATCAGCTGCTTACAAATTCAAGTTATCACAAAAAAATATTTCAGCTGCTCAAAAACCGAGGAGTCAAGCTTGAAGTTCCAGCAAGTTTCTTTCAATTTAAAAAATATTTTAAATTATATTCAGAAAGTAAAATATTCCCTAATTTTAAAAACTATATGAGAACTTTTCAACCAAATCTCAAGTGTTTAGCTCTTAGAGTCTTCGAGTTTTGTTTAAAAAAAAAAACAAAAACTAAAAAACCAATTTTGAGGATGAACAAGAAATGAATAAATATATACAAAAAAGAAATGAATATATATATTTTATAGTCAAATATATGATATACATAAATATATAAATATAGTATTTAAAATATCCAAATTCTAGCTTTTATAGAAGAGTTCGCAGAGAGAAGTAGCTAAAGCAACGAAGCCAAACTCAAGAATATATAAACTTGATACAATTTGCCAGCTGCTGCATTTTACAAGATTATTCTGATCAATTTGTATTAATACTCGCACATGATTCCTTTCACAACAACAGCATACCTCACATTTCTGCCTTAAGGGGTATTCAAACTCACCAGCAATGGCAAATGTTGCAAGCGCATCTTGCAGGACGAACGCTTCGGTCAGCTAATCCGCTAAACAGCTCCTGTTTAAGCTGGCTGCTCGTTAAACAATCAAGCCAAATACACTACACTAACTACACTGCACAGCATAGGCCAGGTTTGTGTGTATTTAAATATATATATATATATCTATATATATATAGATGTATTTCGAGATGTTATCCTGGCACACTTGTCGCGCCGCACGTTCAAAAAAGCCCGCAAAATACCAACAACAAAATGTGCAGAGCGCAACGCGTCCAAACTGAAACGCGGCCGTAATATAACTGAAACTTGATGCCAAGCACAGCTTGGCCAAGTTGCCACAGTCACAGACAGACAGAGGGAGCGAGAGAGAGAGAGAGAAAGAGAGAGGGAGTGAGTGAGAGAGAGTGAATGAAGATGACTTCACCACGAGGTGAATTGCAGAGTTGCTGCGACTGCTGCTGCTGCCTCTGCAAAACTGTGGACTTGAGCATTCTCGATCAGTTCAGATTGAAAGTGAATCTGAATACACACATTCACACACACACACACACACTCACACACACACGCACATTACAGCTCATTTGGCTAAGAGCAGAAAAGTACTTAATCATGCTTACAATTACGTCTTTGCGCTGGGCAAATGTTTAGAGAGTAGCCACAGGGAGAGCCCTAACAATGCCACAAAAAACACATTTGTTAATAAATAAAATAGGAAAAGTGGCAAATATTTATAATAATAATAAAGAAGGCAAAAAAAAAGTTGTAATAGTAGAGAAAAAAGATGAAAGAGCACAATGGCGCGCATAATGAGCGCTTATCGAAAGGCGATTTGTTTCATTGTGGATCAGAGACGCATAAACTTTTCGGCGCGCAGTTGGCAAATGAGCGGCAAACAGGCGAAAATAAATAATAATAATAAATAATATTCAGCAAAAGAAACACTAACAAAAGCCACTCGTAATGGCAGCTCATATCGAGGTCTGATTGATTTTGCAAACGCCACAAATTGTCTTGAGCTAAATGTATGTAAATTGCCGATGATCAATTATCAACATTGTCAGTATATGCATAATTATTGGCTAATTAGTCAGAGAGAATGATTTATAGTATGAGCAAGCTAATTGTCTTTGTTTCTGCCCAAGTCCTGGCGCTTGTCAACTTTCTTTTGCTTCCCCTTTTACTTATTTATATATCTGTCTTTATTTATATATTTTGCTCTGCAACTTTCCAAAAATATCCCAAAACTCAACGTCTGTAAATCATTTACGCCCATTTTGTCTAGGAAATAGAGAGAAATAATTGATATAACTCAGCTGCTTCCGCTGCTCTTGCCAGGGGCTAATTGCTACGTAGCAAAAGATAGATATTGATTGCTCCATATATCAGCTCAGCTTGGCTTATATCAGAAATTAACCCATTTAAAGGCATAGCAGCTGCTTGTTGAAGTCAAATTTTTGCCAGCAATTTATAGATACGAGTCCTAAGAAAATATGATGATAGAAATCTTCAGCTTCAGATACCTCGATGGGTAGGAAGCGCATGCAAATTATCCCGCATGTAATCAGATTATCAAAAACAGTCAGAGGCTGAAAAGATGGCACCTTCTGGACTGTCACGGAATCAGCTATATTTATAATACTCTAGAATGGACCAAAGATAATAACATTTAAGTCTGGACTTAAGATAGTTAGGCTTGTCGGCCCACGCCATAGAGTATGAGATAATAAGCTGAGACAAATGAACTGAATAAAAACCAAAAAAGTCTCAAACTACATTTTTTATCAATTTTTGTTTGAGCATTTTCGTACTATTTAAACTGAATAAAAAAATTAATTGAATTTTTATCAAAATTTCTTTAAAAAATATTTACTGCAACTGATCAACTGATCAGATAATGTGGTGATTTAATATGGATATAGAATTCAAATATTATTGTACATAAATTTCTAAGTTATTGCTAAGAATTTCTGCTATTATCATAAGTTTTCATCAAGCATTTTCATTCTTGTCCATTAAGTGAAGAGTAAGTCTTAAAATCCATTTTTCTGTTCAATTTTTAGACTTTATAAAAGCAATATAATGGTATGAATGTTGCTATGAATGCTTCTGCCTATTGCATAAATATTCATATGCCTTGAAGACAATTTCAATGGGATTTTTGAGATTAAACTTAGAAATTAAAAAAAAATCAATGTAGTTTCAGTATAAAATAGTTTGCTGAATATGTATGCAACGGATGGGGCAGGACAGGCAGGCTAATAAAATTTCTAGTTAATAAAACCAACTTCAAACCCTAAACTTTATACCTCAAATAATTTATCCACTCAATGTCAGCCGCAATGGCGGAGGAGAGGAGAGAACTCTAACAAGCGAAACCTCTGTCCTTTATATATGCCCTCCACACTTAACATATTACCGCATGTCGCACTCTTATCGAGATTCAGCAAAATGCCAATGGGGTGCAGCGCCACGGACAATCTCATAAATTGAATCACAGAGACGAGCCGACAAAGTGTTTCGACTGTATGCAAAACTGAACCACTGTCGGCTGCTTCTCAAGTGTGGGTCACAGTTGTTGGTGTTGTCGCTGTTGTTGTTGCATAATTTGTCGTAATTAAATGTTAGTCGGCGGACAAGTGAGGCTCATTACACACCTTCATAAATATCAAGCATACGCAGCGTGCGACAATTGTCAAGATTAGCGATGCATGCAAATGCCAAGCAGATGATGCCGAGCAGCCCCCTCGCTGGCTCGTCCGATTGTCCAATTGTCTCTCGGTCTGTCTGGGTGACTGACTGCCGCGCAGTGACCATGGCCAGGTAATTTTGCAGCCGCCAAAAATCAATGACCGACCGGTTTTGCATAGGCTTTCAGTGTCTTCACTTGGCTCTGTCCATGTCGCACTAACGTAACAACTTTCGCTGAAACGTCATTCACAACAACAACAATGACAACAACAACGAAGACAACAACTGCAAATGGCAAAAGGCAGCAGATAAAGCCAAGCGATGGCATCAGCAGCAGCAACAGCAAAAGCCAAAGCCATAGCCGAAGCCAAAAGGCAAAGCCAATGATGAAGCAGAAGAAATTTCGATTTCAGTGTCGCCTTTTGCCTTGTTTGGCTATTAACGCAAGTCTAGACCAGTTTGAGCCAGCACAAAAACGGAGCAGGAGCAGCAGCAACAGCAGCAGCAATGGCAACAACTACTTCGAGCTTCGATCCATTTGTAGCTAACAAATTTTTGTCAGACTTTCAAGTGGCTTGGGCTGCCCGCAGCAGCAGCAGCAGCAGCAGCAGCCCCATTTGAATAATTGAAATCCACTTGCACTGCAATTAAGAGCATAAAATGAAATGTTTGATTTGCTACACGTTCAAAGTCATTCAAAATTGACTGCACTCGCTTCAATTGCCGGAAAATTTCGCTCCATCTTCAACGGCGAAACGCCGAAATGACGAACGAGAAACCCAGCCTAAGAGTCAAATGACTTTGCACCAGACACGCTACACACACACATGCACACACACACTTGCACACACACACACTCGCACACACACACACGCTGCACACACCGGAAATTGTTAAACACATGCCATGTGAGCGAACGCTGCAGAGACGCTGCTAAGAGCCGAAAGAAAGAAAACCCAAATCCCCAATTTGAACACACGGCCACGCCCCTTAACGAAGGCGCCGCGACAACATTCTCAGCCGCAGCATATTTTAGTCATTTATGTGTGAGACATGGCCAAAAAATTGACTTTCATACAGCCATCACGCAAATCGTCAGCATAGAGAGTCGGACTGAGATTGTCTAGATGTTTTGTATTTATATATATATATATATAAATCTGAAATTGGGTTTTAATTTAAACAACAGCTACACTGGGCGAAAATAGGGGGTTACATTGCAAGAGAAAGAAAGGTGTCTGAGTTCTTGTTGAATGAACTCAAGTCATATAATATAAATGTAATTGCGTTTGGGACTAAGCAAACAAATTTAAAATAAAATAAAAAGAATTGTAATATAAAAAATTAATAAATAAAATAATATTAAATAAAAAATATTTAAAAATTGTCATTATATTTTAACTCATAACATAAACAAATAAAATCAAATTCTTTAGTACACTTAGTGCAATATATATTTGCTATTATTTTTTATGGAAAAAAATATTATTATTTTCATATTGGAAATGCTTAATATTAATAATTTTAAAATTTTTAAAAATTATTAATAATCAACATTTCTAAAATAAAATCTATAATCAGTTTTTCCACAAAAAAAAAAAAAATTAAATAATAATAATAATAAATAATAATAATAGTAATGCTCTTAGCATACTTTTCAGTTTCTACTGATTAAAATCGGAGTTAAGCAACTTGTAGTACTCACCATCGCCTGTTGCTTCGCAGTCATATAATTAAGTTGTCCAATTTGATTTGCATATTGTAGAAGAAAGGCGAATCAGTTAATTGCTGTGTTTGTTTAAGTTGTTTCATTTCCATTTCCTCGCACTCTCTCTCTCTTCTAATCCGACTCTCTATTGCATTTTAGACCATCGATTTCTTAGTAGTTCGCTACTTTATGTGCCTATAAAAAAGAAGTTGAAATCATATTAGTATTAAGTTGTGACAATAAAAGAGTTATTTAACTATTTATTAGTTATTTCTTGCCTCAAGTTTAATAGACCATAATTATTTCATAATTTATGCACTCTAGAAAAGAATTATTCCTCAATGTAAGATACTTGAGCAGATGTTTGACCCAATAAACAGGGAGACAGGCAGTTCCTGCTTGCTTCTATGTCTGCTTCTATGGCTAGGCTATATTCTATAGTCTCAATTTATACAACCTTTCAACATACATGCAAAGTACTTAAATTCTGTGGACTAAAAGGAGTCAAACAATTAGCTGCTCATGAATTGTTGTTAATGACATTAACATAGCATGAAATCAGTTGAAAAATGCATAATTGAGCACTTGGCCCTGTTAACAGGGCGCAGAACATGCATGCGACATACCACATGCAACAAGGGGGCAACAAAAGTCTGCTACAAGCTGAGTGCCAGAGACAGTAGCGTGATGGACGCAGGACGCGTTGCTATGCAGTCATCTATAGTCTTCGCATTACTGGGCGCGCTGCACTGCGTCCAGCAGGTAGAGTCATCAGAGAATATCAATTTGCCTAAAGAAATTCTGCTGCAGCTAATGAAGCGCATACGCCTGGAGCGGAACTACGAGACCATCGTCATCTATGGGCCTGAGCCTTGTGTGTTTCATGCGCTGTTGCCACAGCTGGAGCTGCCCACGATGCTGTTCACGCAAGGCAGCAGCTCGGAGGATTGGCTCTTCAACAGCAAGTCGCTGCTGCTCATCTGCAGCTCCGATGCCGAGCGGGAGCAGAACAAGCGGACTCTGTTCAAGCTGCAGCAGGCACCACGCTTGGTCTTTCTGCAGTCGGAGGAGCAGCCGTCGGAGGTTTGCCAGGCCTACTTCGAACTGGAGCAGGTGCATGTGGCCATGTTGGATGCAGAGGGTAATCTGTATAGCTGTCGCAGATTTCACCAGGAGAACTTTGTGCAGCTCGATCTCAACCTGAGCTACCAAGCAGAGTCCACCTCGCTAATGAACTCTGACTCCGACAATGACTTAGACTCCCACTACTTAGACTCCATTTACGTGGAGCAATTTCGTAACATGCACGGATATCCCATCAGAAGCGAGCCCGATCAGATGGGTCCTCGTGCTTTTCTCTATCAGAATCCCAGCACGGGCAAGTACGAGATAAAGGGCTTTGTGTCCAACCTGATCACAATGTTTGTGAGGCGCGTCAATGCGACGCTGAAGCTACGCGATGACATTGGCGAGAGCGAGATGATTCACTTTAAGAACATGATTCAGAGGGTGCAGCTCGATCAGCTGGATATCGCTGCGACGCTGACCAGCACTCTGGACTTCGAGAGCTACGACCATCTCTCCTATCCGTACATCCAGAGCTCGCTTTGCTTCATGATTCCGCTGCCAACCCACTTGGCCTACATGGAGGTCTACGCGATGATAGTGCATCGCCCGGTGTTAGCTGTGCTAGTCGTCATATCCCTGATCTTCTCGCTGCTGCTCATCTACAGCCAGGAGCTCAACTGGCGCAGACTCAGCGTCATCAATATGCTGCTCAACGATCGCTGTCTGCGAGGTCTTCTGGGACACGCCTTTCCCATGCCCGCCCACCCGAGTCGCTACCTGAAGGCCGTCTGCATGCTGATCTGCTTCGCCAGCCTTATGACCACCACCATGTACGAGTGCTACCTGCAGTCCTACTTCACGCAGCCCCCACTTGAGCCGATGCTGCATAGCTTCGAGGACATTGTCCACTCGCGCTACATGATTGCCATGGAGCGCAAAGAGGCGAATCATTGGCTGATCTCGAACCTCAATCTGACCACGAGCAACGCACACAGCGTCCACCTCCTGGACAGTTGGCAGGAGCTGATTCGCTTGCGCGACTCCTTCAATGAGAGCTTCGTTTATCCAACGACCGAGGTGCGCTGGTTCTCCTTCCGGGAGCAGCAAAAGTACTTCAGCGAGCCCGTCTTCTACTACGCCGAGGACATCTGCATGAAGCGCTTCATGCTGATGTCCGTGCCCCTGCGACGCCATCTGCCCTACCGCCAGCTCTTCGAGCGGCACATGCGGACCATGCAGGAGCTCGGCTTGGCCAAGTACTGGCTGGAGAACAGCTTCAACGACATGGTTCGCTTGGGACTGACTTCGCTCAAGGACTACAGCCATCCCGAGCCGCCGGAGGATCAGCTCTTACTCAGAGATCTAACCCGCATCTTAACATTCTACATAGCGTCTCACCTACTCGCCTGCCTCTGCTTCGCCCTCGAATGTGGCTGGGCGAAGGTTTTTGGCATTAAATAATGCAGCTTAGATAAGGATAAAAACAATTTTTGGATCTTCTATTTGTTTCTTTAACAAGTTAATAAACTGCTTCAAAATAAACAAATTTGTTTCAGCCAGAGGATTAGATCTTACTGCAGAGAGGGGGCACTTCAAACTGCTAAATGGAAAATGACTTGGACAATTATTGTATTTGGTCAAGGGAATGGGAGTATCAACTGCCCCTCAGCTGATCATGAGCTGGCCATAATGACATAGGCATGCCTAAAATCCACCTCGAGCTATGTTAATAGCCATGTTAACCGACTGCAAAACATGCATGCCGCATGCCGCATACCGCGAGGCGCCACAAAAGCTTGCCACAACGCCAGGCCATGGAGACGTGATGGCCGCAGGACGAAGCTACACTGCAGTTATACCTCGTCTTCATTTTCTTGGACTTGCTCTGCCAGCGGCTGCAATGCATCGAGCTGGAAGACTTTCCAAATGAAGATGTGCAGACTGGCTGGCAGCTGCGGCTCTTGGAGCGCATACGCCTGGAGCGGAACCAGGAGACCATCGTCATATATGGAAACCATATATATATGGAGCCTTGTGCGTTTCATGCACTGCTGTCACAGCTGGAGCTGCCCACGGTGCTGTTCTCGCAAGGCAGCAGCTCGAAGGATTGGCGCTTCAGCAGCGCGTCGCTGCTGCTCAGCTGCAGCTCTAATGCCGAGCGGGAGCAGAGCAAGCGGACTCTGCTCAAGCTGCAGCAAAACTTGATTTATATTTACTCTCAACTTTTATTTGTCTAATTATTTGTTTAAATACTTAAAACACTATACTATATTAATAACATTGCTCTATGCGCTATTAGCTGTCCATTAACAGCTATATTGACATGAACACACCCATGGACAAGCAGTCAACAGATATTTAATTGTGCATTTAGCGGTGTTAACAGAACGTAGAACATGCATGCAACATGTCAAGGGTTGCCACAAAAACGTGCCACATTTCCAGGCAATGCATTAACTGCATTTGTTCTGGCATCGAGTGTTGTCGGACAAAGATTATTTGACGTTCAATAATAAAAGTCTATAATATATGAAATTGTGTGAATAAAATGCGAGTAAAAGAAGAAAAGGAAACAAAAAGATTTGAAGTTATCCAGCCTAATTGCAAGTATTTTTTTCCTATCTAAAGTTAAAGTTCCAATTACAACATCAAATACCAAAGTCAATTCGCTTTTGACATTTGTGAATTAAACAAACGCTAAATATGAATCGAGTTAATATATACTAAGAAGATTATTCATATGAAAATGTTGCAAGGATTAAACTAATTCCAGTTAATTTACCTAATAAGTTTATAGGACTTGATCGGCACTCATTGGATTTAACAAACCGCAAACAGAATTAGAGCTCAAAGGCAGCTTATAAATGATTATGAATAAATATGTATATTTTATATATTATATATTTATATATACACAATATTATATACATTTGTTACAAATTACTCAAGTTCGCGTTGCCATAATCCATTATAAATTTTGCGCTGCTTTACGTATCGCCTCAGCCTCAGCCGCAACCTCAGTCAACTAATTGCCTTGTCATCGCATATTCGCAGGGCAATCCCCATTGCGTAACTCCCCAAAAAGGCAAAGAGATAAAGAAAAAATCTGACAATCACTTTTTGGTGGAGTCAAGCGCTGAACTCTAAACCCTATTAACATACCAGAGCCGAAACGCCTCCAACTTCGGCTCGTAAATGCAGGCGGATATGCCGCTATGTATCTATCGACATATATCTGACCATATAGTGGCCATATAGCTACGCATTTCAATTTCCATTTCCATTTAAATGACAAACGTAAATGTTGCCAACGTCCGCACAAAGTTGTTCGTTGTTTTAACTAAATCACATATTTATCTTGTTTTTTTCCTCTTCTTTGATTAAAATCAATATGCGATTTTAAAAGGTATTCAAAATGTCTTTTATCTGTGAATCAATTTGCAGGCGGATTGTGAAAAGCCAAAAAGGGAATTGGTATTGGTAACACGCATTCCGTGCAGCGCGGCTGATGATGACATGAGTCGAAGTCAGAGACGGAGTCTGCGTCACATCTGATGATCTTCGAGCTCTGAGTCGTTGAGCTTCCAATCATAACTGCAAGTTCGTTGATAGCTCTTGCTGCAATGCCCCGTCCGTCCGTCCGTCCGGCTCTGGCCGTAAATGCCAAACAATGCGGGTGTCTATGCCGCGATTATGCAAAACTTAACTACCTAACACACTAATAGGGCCGACAGAAATATAAAACGAAAATAAAATACGATACAAAAACTACGAAAATTAAACTATAAAAACTATCAAGCGTATCAGCGACTTAGTCACATCATTTCAATTTTATATCGCATTTGTGGCGCCACGCTATGCACCGAAATGGAAGGGTATGTTGGATTATTGTAAGGGTATGTAACAGGTGGAAGCACGAGTGTTGACTTTATAAAGTATATACAGTTAGTTGCTTAGATTCTACAGTCAAACTGATAAAGTCATGTCTCTACGCAGCTCATGTCGTAGAGTCTTGCAAATGTTTCTGTACAAAAACTAAGCTATATAAAGACTAAAATTGATTGAGATACCATCTAGGGAAAGGTATATGCTGGTCGAGCAATTTTCATTTGCTTATTTTATATTATCTATATTATATATTAGAATAGTACTAAAAAGCTTTCAGTGTACGTCCAAGTCATATCTTAAAAATAATAGAATATGTCTGCACTGGAAAGGTATCTCCTAGTCAAGTTGTCATTATATTCATAAGGGAATTTTCAAGTAAGCCATTTACAGCATTTTAAACCAGATTCTAACACCAGCTCTTGATAAATATCCTGATCAAGCATTCTCATCTTATTAATAAAAGAAACTCTGATTTGATTATCAGCTCTCAGCAACTATCAGGGCATTTGCTAGTCGAGCATGCCCTTTATTTCATTTGCTTTATCTTGATTTTGCCCTCTGCTTGTCGCGTGCTAAGCTTTGAGGATGTGGCCTTGGTAATACCCAGTGGGTGATATTGTTACCGATCTATAGCGCTGGACAATAACTGCGCTTTGTTGATCAGCGCTTGATTATGCACATTCGCTTTTTCCACTTTGTTTGTCTGCAGTAGTCGCTGCCAGCGGGTGTTTCTAATAACTTTGAACTATTAAAAATTATGCAACATGGTTTATTTTTATTACACTCTCAAGGAAATTCGAAAAAAATGTAATTTGCCAAATTGCAAGTGTGTAAAACGTTTGCAAAGCGGTTTACGAATGTTTCCTAAAAGCGGTTTAGGGTAATAACAGTATCTCTCGAGCGAGTATTTGAGCTGCATTTATTGGAGCGGAATCTGGTCGGAGATAAGCTGCAGATGTAGATGGTTTCAAGCGGATTCGGATGGGACTTAGCAGACACAAATTTAAAGCCAGATTAAGAGTAATTTTTATGGGATTCGAGCGCATTTAAGCTGCTCAAAAGTGGATTGTAATTGATGGTGAGAGTAAAAACTTAGAGTTGTTAAATATACATCAATCATCATAGTAAGAGGTCAAAGTGGTATTATGTACTAAAAATATATTATTTGTAGGATCAAATATATTTTGAAAAGCTTTGTTAAGCTGTGTAGCAACAGAGAAGACTGCATCAGAGTGCATAAGATTTATTAGATCTTTATCGATTTAAGAGAATGAATGACAGAGATCGAGAGATAGTTACAGAGGGAGAGATATACATTGATAGAGAGAGAAAGGTAGCAAGAAATAGAGAGATAAAGAAAGCGAGAGGATAGAAGATAGAAAGGGCGAGATCGTGAGAAGATAGATAAAGAAAAAGGTAAACAGGGATAGAGAAATATAGATTTTAAGAAACATATAGTGATAAAGAGAGATAGATAATAAGATAAGATTGAGAGAGAGAGAGAATAAGATACATATATAGAGAGTGAGCGAAAGAGAGAAAGAGTCTATAAAGTTGCTTATAGCTAGCATAAGCTAGGCAAGCTCAACCATGAATACGATTTAAGTTGACTGCTATAATATGCTATATAATATGCTACAATTTATACCATATATTAGCCACAATTCAATTCAATAGCATTGAAAGCTATTGTAATACACAAATTAATCTCTAAATCATGTAAAATATAAAAATGTTAAGCTTTCATAGCCATATATTAAAATATATTTCAATGTTTTCCAGATTGAGTTAAGCCTGTAAAGGCCGCTGCACTCAGCCGCCACGGCTTTGCATCACGTATAAATTGGCAATAAATTATTGATTCACGGCTTTGTTATGAGCAATTGGTTTGTCTTGTCGTCTTTCCCAGGAGTCGCTGCTGTCCGCACTCGGCGATTCCCATAGCCAATTGATAAACTCTTTCCACACAACGCAGCTCCAGCTCCTAGCGAACTCATCTCCTTTTGTGTGCGCGATAATAATGAAAAGCAATCATCCGAGTTGCCCAATCTCTTGACATTTTGTAGAGCACAGCAGATAAAGAGAAGCGTAACAAAATGTGAGTACAGCTCAAAGCAAGGCAAAAGCAAAAAAAAAAAAAATAACACAAAATAAAGAAAGAAAAGTAAATTGTGGTTAACAATTTTTCAATTGCAATCGCATTTCCAATTCTATTATTAACCGTTGTAGCGGTTGATGGATTGCCAAGATGCTTGGGTCGAAGACGTAGCTGCATGGATAATGGGGCAACAGAAATGGACCAGGCCGACGCGTAACCGACTCAGGGTCATTTAGATCAAATGGGTATTTTGTGGCTTATGTCATTATGGTCAGGGCTCGAACAAAAAAAAAAAAGAAGTAAAACATAAACTCTTCGCTATTTGTTTGCGCTCTTTGTTTGCCTATTAATGAGGCCTCGCTCTGAGAGTCAATAACAAGCATACTTACAGATCCGATCCCAATTAACGAACTCATATGCCTTGATATAGCCTTAAATATATCTCTTGCTATGCCCCATAAAACTTCACCCAAGGCGACCTTTAGTTATTAATAAAAGAAAACTTAATTGAAATATGCTAAAATAAACACAATTTAGTTGCTTCAACTTGGGCAATTGGAGGTGCTTACATTTTTAGCAAGCAACTAAAAAAATAAATACAATAAAAAGCGAATCCAATTGTAATTTGCTTCAATGTTACATTTTAACGGCTAGTTAAGATTTTGAGGTCGGAAACACGGGCGAAATGAAAACAAAAGAAAAAGAAAACGAAGAAGAAAAACTTTTGGCAAACGTTGTGTGACTTAAGTAATTTATTTCCTTCCTAGTTGTTTTTATTTTCTGTTTTTCTTTTTCTTCTTTTTGTTTTTGTCGCTGGAAGCTATTAAAGAGCGTTAGCAAAACGAGCCACTTGCACCTTACACCATCTAACGTGGCTGGCTTAGGTGGATTCCCACAATGCTCCAGCTAAGACAAAAACAACTTCCAATTATCAAAGTTAGGGAGCTCTTTGAACTCTTCTCTTCGACCGCTCACCAGCGGCGGCCCCCGCAGCGACATCTCTGCGTATACGTAACGTATTAATTATGCCAAACGAAAGCAACAACAAGAGCAACAACAACAACAACACCTGCAGCAGCAGCCGCCGCAGCAATTTGAAGAAATTAAAGTTCGAAAATACCTAAGCTTAATTAGCAATATTAATTATAAGAGCTAAATATAATATGCAGCAGTTGACCCTATTTCAATTCGAAATAAATGAAAGTTCAAACTCGAATACAATCAAAATAATATTTCAATTATGCGCAGCAACAAGCAACAACAAAGTGTCATCGCGTGTCGCGCAAGCAGCAGCAGACGAAAAACAAACAACATTGAGGAAATTCATTTTGTTTTCATATTTAACAATAGCTGAACATGCAATTTGTGCATTAAGTGACAAAACAAAAGTGCCAAGTGAGACACTTTTCGAATGGGAATATCAAGATCTTCGAATTGCCTTTCACATTTTGAGCCAGATTTTGAAGATGCACTCTGAAGCCCACATTTTTAAGTTGTTAATTTAGAGGGGAAAAAATAAATAGTTTTCTTATATTAAATATTAATTTTAATTTATATATGTAATATTAAATTTAATTTATATATGTAATATTAAATTTAATTTATATATTAAATATTAAATTTAATTTATATATTCAATATTAAATTTATTAAATATTTAATTTTAAAATATTTAATTATTTTTATAATATATATTTTCAATTTTGGCATCGAAAACTATTTTTTTATTATGACTAAGTTGAATTGATTAAAAGTTTTTAATCGAATCTAAAAGGAAACACCTGCACGCTTAAAAATCTTACTGCTTTCTTTAAATTCAAATCTTGGCGCGCTTTGGTTGATGCAACAGCACAGTTTTGCGCGCTTTACAACACACAAATTAAATATGGTGCTGCCAGATGGCTTTAAAAATGTGCTGCAGCGGTCAACAGCCAACAGTCACTGTTTACAAGAAGAGCTAACAAATGTAACAAAACTATATAAATTACATTAAATTAAATTTATAAAATATTCACTGTTTTCATAAGCAGAATAAATCACTTTTCTATTTTTATTTTCATTTTTATTTCATTTCTTATCATACACCAACAATTCCTGTTCCCATGCTGAACGCATCCGTGTACACTTGCTAACAGGTGGCAACGCCGCATCACCTGCTAGTCGTTCATCAGTGTTTTTATATTTTCGCCAAGCAATATTTAATGAAAAAACAACTAACAGACGTGCTAAACGAATACGAATTACTGCTTAAAATGAGTGCAATAATTGACTTACGCTAAATATGTGTAGCTGCACGTTGAGTCCACAAGCAACAGAAGAAGAAGCAACAGTTAAGCCATATAAACACACACACACACAAGCATCTGTATATAAAAGCAAAGGCACACACACACGCACACACACACACAGACACTGGCGTAGTTAGGTGCGAGCTATGGGCGGCGCGCGGCGGACGGACAGCATAAGCGACCGCAGCGACTAGAATTAGCGTTTAGTCTAGTTTAAGCCACAGACGCCACATCACATAGAAACGCGCGAGAAAGGCTAAAGAAGTGAAATAAAATAAACTTAACAGAAAAGAGTAATAAAATATAGATAAACTGAAAATAAATTACGGGTGCGGAGACAACAACAACAAGAACAACACATATATGTATGTATGTAAATGAGTATAAAAGATTTGCCAGCTTAAATATGTATGTACGCTTGCATGTGTGTGCGTGCGTGTGTGTTTGTATTTTGTCAGCGAGCTGCGCAACAAATGAAGCGAAAAGCCAGCAGCAACAGCAACAGCAGCAGTCGTCTATGGGCCACGTCCACGCTGCAACGTTGTAATTGAAAGTGAACCGTGCTACCTCAACAAGCAGGAACACCCACACACCCACACACACACACACACCCACACACACTCACTCACTCACACAGAAGCAACATGCTGCCTCGGTTTCGTTCCTTCTATGGCAAGATAATTATATTCGTGCTCGTCGCGCTGTGCTTCATCCTCTATCTGAAAGTGCAGCCAGCGAGCGAGGATTTCCCGCTGCCCATTAGAGCGCGACAGGGGCCCGCTCAGGTGCACGCGCGAGCGAGAGCGCACGACAAATTCCCCACCGAGAACGAGCAGGAAAATGAAGTGCGGCCGCCGACAGTGTCGCCGTACGAGCAGAGCATCCAGCTAGATCTGGCCAAGCAGGATCGGACGCTGGGCAACAAGGGCGTCGCCGTCCATCTGAGCGGCGCCGCCAAGGCGCGCGGCGAGCGGATCTACAAAAAGATCGCCCTCAACGAGGAGCTGAGCGAGCAGCTCTCCTACAATCGCACCGTGGGCGACCACCGCAACCCACTCTGCCTGAAGCAGACCTACGACGATCCCAGCACCCTGCCCACGGCCAGCGTCGTCATCATCTTCTACAACGAGCCGTACTCGGTGCTGGTGCGCACGGTGCACAGCACGCTGAACACGTGCAACGAGCAGTCCCTGAAGGAGATCATCCTCGTGGACGACGGCAGCGACAACGCGGAGCTGGGCGGCAAGCTGGATCACTATGTGCGCACGCGCTTTCCCCCCGGCAAGGTGACAATACTGCGCCTCAAGAATCGGTGAGTGAAGGGGCCAGGGCTAATGGGGTAAAGGGCACAGCAGCCAACAGCAATCATCGGCCATCATCAGTCTGCTGGCACACTTAGCTGTCCCGGGTAAATCTTCATTGAGCTAATCGAATGCACATTCAACTTGTTGGCTGTAAAATTAACACAAGCTCACGACGTTCGAGTGGATATCGCTTGGTTTGCCTTCATTTGAATAACCCGTTTGCTGGCGCAGACTCACAATTGGACGGCCAGAGCCGGAGCTTCTTCTTCACAGCTTTAAAGTCGAAGAACTAAGAAACGTTCAAAAATTTCAAAAGTCAAACTAAAGCTAAGCAGGCAGCACGACTAAGAAATACCTTGCATAAGTTCAAAGCTAGTAAAAGGAACTAGACGTCATAGACCCTAGCTTGGACTCAGCTTATCAAACCTGTCTAGATTTATAGGCCTATGCCTATTCGTCAGCTCACCTCACCAAAATTTCAAAAGTCAAACTAAAGCTAAGCAGGCAGCACGACTAAGAAATACCTTGCATAAGCTCAAGCAAGTAAAAGGAACTAGGCTTTCATAGACCCTAACTCGGACTCAGCTTATCAAACCTGTCTCAATTCATAGACCTATGCCTATTCGTCGGCCTCACCTTGACAACTGTTTAGTATGCTTATCATACCCCACACTTGTCGTGTTCTAGGGCATTTAATGAAACCGTAAAACCTGTTCGTCAACTCACGATTATGTTTTTGACTTTTATTTTGTATCTTTCGTATCTCTCTCGCTTAGCGCACGCCTCTGTTCGCTGACCCAATAATTTAATTCTCTTTTTTTTTCATCGTCTGGCCAAATACCATTTTGGCTAAAGGAAAGTTTGGAGTTCTGCTTTAAGGTTGTTTCTCTTCTCTTCTTTTTTTTTTTGCCTCCAGCTTGGGTCTGATACGCGCTCGCTTGGCCGGCGCGCGCATTGCCACCGGCGATGTGCTCATCTTTCTGGACGCGCACTGCGAGGCGAACGAGGGCTGGTGTGAGCCGCTGCTGCAGCGCATCAAGGACTCGCGCACCAGTGTCCTGGTGCCCATTATCGATGTGATCGACGCGAATGACTTCCAGTACAGCACCAATGGCTACAAGTCCTTCCAGGTGGGCGGCTTCCAGTGGAACGGCCACTTCGACTGGGTGAATCTGCCGGACCGCGAGAAGCAGCGCCAGATGAGGGAGTGCAGCCAGCCCAGGGAGATCTGTCCCGCCTACAGTCCGACCATGGCGGGCGGTCTCTTCGCCATGGACAGGCGCTACTTCTGGGAGGTGGGCAGCTACGACGAGCAGGTGAGTGACGAGGAGCAGCAGCTGTGAGTCAGTTGGTGATATATATGCCTTTGCCTTTGCCTTTGCAGATGGATGGCTGGGGCGGCGAGAATCTGGAGATGTCCTTTAGAATCTGGCAGTGCGGCGGCACCATCGAGACGATACCCTGCTCCCGCGTGGGTCACATCTTCCGCGACTTCCATCCCTACAAGTTCGTATATGACTAAGACTCTTATGGAACTCCGCATTTCAACTGATCTCCTTCTCGCAGATTCCCCAATGATCGTGATACACACGGCATTAACACCGCCCGCATGGCTTTGGTCTGGATGGATGAGTATGTGAACGTATTCTTCCTGAATCGGCCCGATCTGAAATTCCATCCAGACATCGGCGACGTCACGCATCGCGTTGTGCTGCGCAAGAAGCTGCGCTGCAAGAGCTTCGACTGGTACCTGAAGAACGTGTATCCCGAGAAATTTGTGCCCAACAAGAACGTCAAGGCCTGGGGCAAGGTGAAGGCACTCAATTCAAACTTGTGCCTGGACGACTTGCTCAACAACAATGAGAAGCCCTACAACCTGGGCCTGTATCCCTGCGGCAAGGCGCTGCAGAAGTCCCAGCTCTTCTCCTACACCAACAAGAATGTGCTGCGCAACGAGCTGAGCTGCGCAACGGTGCAGCACAGCAGCTCCCCACCGCATCGGATCGTGATGGTGCCCTGCCTGGAGAACGACGACTACAACGAGCAGTGGAAGTACGACAACCACAGGCTGGTGCACAGCAACACTGGCCTGTGCCTCGACCACCGCGGCCTGAAGAGCATGGACGACGCACAGGTGGAGAAATGTGATCATTCCAGTGACACACAGCGCTGGATCATTGCACGCGAATGAGCCCCGAGCGCTCCTCGCACCCAGCGAGCCAGCGGACCAAGCCAATTGCAACAGAGAGAAACTGACTAAGCGGAGCGCCCTGCGACGCTTTTTAACTACAGACTCAACTAGAAACGCAACAACATGTGTAAATACAAACTAAAAGAAAAGGAAAGATAACAAATCTATTAAATCATATATATATACACACATATATATATGTATACAAATATTTTCTATATTATATATACACTATATAGAACGTGTAAGTCGTAGTTAGTGAATATCAAAGGAAAACAGAACAACACAAATCAAAAACAAGTCAAAATATATGTGTTGTGCGTTTGTTGTGTAAAGAAAGTGAAAAACTAGAACAAGTTGTATAGATATACATTATATATAAATATCAGTTTATGTGCATATTATTCCTATGTAAAGCTTGAATAATTATAATTGCTATGTGATCATCAAATGATAAATCCATCAACAAAAACAAATGATATTTATAATAACACTCGCATTCCGAAACATTTCTCGAATAATCAAACTATATCGTAAAATAAACAAAAAACAAAAACGCAATGCAAAAGAAACCGAAAATGCCCAAGCATTGTCAAGCATTTATCAACTAACAACAAAAAAATACTATTTTTGCCATTTATTTTTTGAAAAAATAAACAAATATATATAAAGAACGACTTCTAACAAGGGAAGATTAAAAACGGCATTTGTTATTTTTTGCGAAGCTCATTTATGAATGGTGTGAAAAGAAGTTTATTGGTTTGTGGAAATGAAACTCTGTGTATAAGAGTGCTTACTACTGAAGCTGGGGCTTTGGTGTTTGGAGTTTCGACTTGAGAGATTGTATTATAACTGATTTAGCAAACTCTCTATGCCTAGTAGCCTTAAATTGGAGAAAGTATTGAATGACTTAATGCATAATTTGATGAGAAAAAAAAATATATATATATATAAATTATGGCCAGTTCAAAAAGTATAAAAAATGTTGAGCTTCAACAGGTAAATGTATATATGATATTATATGCATGTAAATAATAGTATAGTTCATAAAAATAAAAGTGTTCATAAATATAGTAGTGCTTATCAAATAGTATTATATATACGTGCATACGTGAGCAATATAACGCTTCAAAAAAAGTCGAACATCTTATATATATAACCCACTGAATTTATACTACTATTTCACTAAACATTCATAAAATAGTAGTATACATATATATATATGAGGAATATCAAATCAAATAATGAGAAAACCGCAACTTTTCAAGAGCTAAGATCAAAGGCCTCTGCAATTGTTTCACTTCTAATAACAACTGCAGAGAAACCAATCATCAAGCTCTATCCAAGTTTAACTCTCTTTCAGTTCGAGCGCGCATTACGCAGTCACTGACGCCCGCTTGCAAGCTGCTCAAGTTTGTTGTTGTTGCAAGTTTTAGCCCAAAATTGTTGGGCCAAGTGTTTTGGCCATAAAGATTGTAACAGAGGTCTAGTTCAGTGTCAGCTGGTGGTGTGGCCCGAGTCAAGGTAGGTGCAGATAAATGGGACAGGTTGTCAACACAGCTGCGAAGCCCCAAATGGATGTTGATAATTAAACACAAAGGCGGCTCAATGCACGTTATTTTTTGCTTTTGTATATTTATAGATTGTTAAGTACATAAATTGTTTTTGTTGTTGTTGTTGTTGAATACTCAAATTGTTGTTATACTTGCATTTATTGCAATCGTTTTTGCTGACGTTAAGTTTACTAAAAATCGAAGTCAAATAATTGAAGTATAAATTACAGAAATTGTTTGTGTTTTTCTTGTCTGCTTTTTTTTAATGGAATTTGCTTTTGTTTCGTTTTTAAGACTACAAAGTGAAACTTTACAATAAAATTAACAACTGCATACATATTTAAAGAGAGCTTAAGTGTGTTGATATTTGTGTTGGTGTTTCTGCTTCTGTTTCTGTTGATTGCACAATAAAAGCATTTGTTTGACTAATTCCATTTGTTTATGCAACTGGTATTTGCTTAGTAGTTAAGTAGCTGTCGTGGCCTACAATTTGTAATTGATTTTGTATTTTAATAACATTTATTTCGTTGACCGTGCTAAAAGCTCTAAAGTGCTCGAAATTACGAATATCTATCTGTGACGTTTTACGAATACTTTTATTTCTTTTAATATCTTTGCCCTCACACATAAAATTGCTATGCTGCTCTTCTGCTAATCCGAAGCCAATGCAATAAACATCTATCCATATCTGGCTTATCGTATATAGTATATATATTATATTTTGTTGTGTGTGTATTGTGTTGGGTTAGCAAATAATATTGTATCTACATTTAACTGATCTGATAGTTAGTCCAGGGCAATAGCTCCTAAGATGTGCCATGTAAACAAAACTATTCTTTGCTTTAAGGTACCTTTCTTTCAATTTTCCAATCTATAAACTAGAACTAAATATTTATATATATTTATATGTGTGAGTTTACGTTCTAGAAGTGGCTAGCAAGCATTTTCTAAACTCTTTCTCAACTATTTTACAAGACATTGACATTGACATTGAAAGCGCTGTTGGCGTGCCTCTAAATTTAGTTTCAATATTTTTAGTTAATTTATTAATTTTTTCTTTGGAATATCTCTCATATGTTCAAGCTCTATTTGAATGTTTTAAATTACGCTTATTAAATGCATTAAATTTCAGTAATATTTTTCATTAATTGTTGTGCTAAAACGAGAGAGTTCTATACTGTAACGAAAGGTCTTTAAAAATCAACTCAAGAACGGCTTCTACTTATTAATTCCACACACATCAAATAGATTTTGTATTTTGTTTTTTTTTTTTTGGAAATTATTTTGAATGCTCTTGGAACATTTTCGAAATTCAGAAAGTTTTAAGTTTCAAGCTTCGGCTTAACCCGAAGTAATATTTCCATATTTTAGTTTATTTTTATGTGTATTATTTATATATATATATATATATATTTATAATTATAATTTGTATATATATATATTGTAGTTTTTATAGCTTGCTTTTGAATTTTTCAATTTTGGACGTATTTTCAAGTAAATATTTTTTTTTGTTTTTTTTGGTAGTTGATGCAAGTAGAAAACACAGTTCGAAAATATACATATGTATACCTAATATATAATATATATTCATGTATGCATACTAGCATATATATATATTCATACATACTGGGGTCTACCTGGCTGTTAGTTGATCCAGTATTTGGGTTACTTTTGCTTTTTTTCAACTCAATATTTGTTTTCCTTTCGGTTTTGAATTTTGGTTTCTAAGTGTAAATCGCTTGTTGTTGGTTGTAGTTTTATATTTTCTTTTCTTATTTCCTTTTTTTTATTGTTTGTAAATTGCAATTTATCTCAGACTCAGTTTGGAGTGTCTTGGATGTCTTGGTTGTTGGATGGATGGATACGTTTACGTACAAACGTTGCGTCAGCCGGTTTGCTGTTGTTGTTTATCATTCCATATACATAATTCATTTCGTTTGTTTTAATATAATATATAGATTTATCTTAAACATAAAATTGAATATTTAACGCAATTATTGCTTCATTTTCATTTTCGTTTTTTTTTTTTTTCACGTAGTTCACAATCTTTTTGGACTAACGCAAGCCTTTCGTTCTGTATCAGTGTTTGGTTAATGGTTCACAAACATAGTCGCACAACCTTCAACATTGTTCGATATATGTAGATATAGATATATATAGAACTAATAATACTTAAGTATTGCACATCGATTAGCAAATTAGGAGAGTAGAAATAAACCAAAACGAAATGTGTATAGCAAAATGAAGTTTATTTAAATATACATATATATGGAAAAAATTATAAATACATCACATCAAATAATACAATTAACACATATGCCAAGCTTCTTGTTCTCCAAACAAGATACAAGATCGAATATCTTCAATCTTGATGCGCTTCTCTTGCAGCATATATGGAATCTGTTATTATATACTAATATTGTATTGGTTTCCTGTCGGTATATATATATATATATATATATATATATATATATATATATATATATATATATATATAGATAAATGCGCTAATTAAAGTGTGAGCTCAATCAAATGGGAGATATACATATACATATATATATATATAGATAGAGAAAAAGTATTGCATGTCTGGTAAAACTTACAGCATAAATATTTATATACAACTGATTTCATATATATTTTCGATACAGTCCATAACAATAAAAAATAAGCTCATAGTAGTATAAACCAAGTCACATTGATATATAGATAAAGATATACAAATATATAAAGTAAAGTTTCGTACATACAAAAAACAATTTAACTAAACTAGGCAATCAATGAATCAACCGGTACAAAAATATACGCACATATATATATAACATTCTGTATGAATGCATATATATATGTAGAGTTTTCATATTGGTACTTTATCAAAAAGCAACAAAGATCAATTAACTATGAAGAACTCAACCAATTGAATTGAAAAATAATCGTCATTAGGAAACATTCACGCAAACACGAACAAACGAACATAATTATAAGCTACGATTTAAGCTAGGTGTCTATAGATCCAAAGTGTTTGTGGTATTGCACTTGGTTAATGCAACTACGCAAACGCTTCGCTTCGCTTTGCTTTGCTTTGCTTAGTTAATCCATTAAGAGCGGGGAGGCGTCGGCCACTTATCTAATTCTGTTTTATAATTGCTAGTTATAGTTGCCGTCGACACTGCCGTACAACTCTACATATCAAAGCGTCCGATTAGGTGTGCTGTGTGTGTGTGTAATTGCGGCATGCGGTGCGATTGATAGTTAAGTTAAGCTAGCGTGTGTACGTGTGTGTGGATTGGTTAATGCTCCGCATTGTTTCGTTGCTGGACGATCTGGAATCGTTGGCGACCTTAGAAGGCCGTCGAGCGTCGATTCGCATAACACTTCTTGCCGTGACTGTTCGCATCGGCAGCGCTGCTGGTTGCACGCAATCTGTGGCAGGTAGTTGGAGTTGGAGTTGCAGTCGCTGCAGCTGCCACTGTAGTTGCAGTCACCCCCTTGCCAACCAGCGTCGATTGCCTGCAATTAGTCCAACGCTGCAGCTGATGCGAACATTTCGGATACAATCATTTGCGCGCTGACACATTTAGCGACTCGCCACGGCTCCTCGATCGCGTCATCGAGCTGCTCATCGAACTGCTCATCGAGCTGCTCATCTCTGCAAAACAATTGGTTACGTCAATGTCTCGACTCTGTATCGCTTCGGTGCCCACCTTTGCTAATGCTATTGCTCTTCTCGGCCGCCTTATAGGCGCGCATGGCCCTGCCGCGCTTGTCCAGAAGCAATTTGTCGGCACGCACAAAGATGCCATGCTTCGGCTTGCACTGGAAGTACTGTATGCCCTGAACGGTGCCATCATTCTTGCCCGTCGGCGTGTCCAGCTCAACACCTATCCAGGCGCCGGGCTGGAAGTGCGTGGTGCCCACAAAGCTAATCACGCCGCTGGTGTTGTACGGACGTATGAGCACCGATTCACCCACCACAATCCATTCAGGAAGCGTCACATCCAAGTCCTTGCCTTCATCTGCTAACAAAGCGGAACAATAAAACAACGTGTCCCTGCTTTCAGTTCGTTTCTATGATACACACCTTCCACTTCTAGGCTGGTCGACATGATGCTGGCATTCGCATCTAAATACGCGCCCAATCCCTCCATTTTGGCCACCGAGGCGCGTTGCTGGTTGTTGTTGCGTGTCACTTGGGTTGTATTATTGCTGTTGCCATTGTTGTTGTTGTTGCTGCTGCTGTCGCCATTGCTCGGTGGTTGCGTCGTTGACTTCTTGCGTCGCACTACTTTACCAGCTGGCAGCTGCTCCTTGACAATGCCATCGCCTTCCAGCTGCTGCTCCACTGCCTCGGCATGCTCCTGCATTTTGTTGCCATTCTGATTGTCTGTGGCCTGCTCGACTACAGGCACCGTCTCCTGCTGCTGCTCCTCCTGGCTGACCTTAACACTGTCCACGTTGTTATTATTGCTTGGCAGTTGTTCGCATTCCTCATCACTTTCTGCATTGTCCTTGGGCAGCTCCAATGGATGCGTCACTGTTTGTTGCAGCTTCTTGGTCTCAGCTTCGTGCGTTTTGGCCTTTGGCATGTCCTTGAGGAAGGGATTGACGCGCGGCTGACGATTCGGCGGCGAGTTGGAATTGATTCGTTCGAAATCTACAAACAATAGGTACATATAGTAGAGGTGTGTATAGATGATTGCCCTTTTCCTGATCTGATCTGATGGTGTATGAAATTTTGGTGCATTAACTGCTGAGTGTTGTGTGTGATTGATGTGTTGAATATATGTGTTGAATAGATGTGTTGAATAGATGTGTTGAATAGATGTGTTGAATAGATGTGTTGAATAGATGTGTTGAATAGATGTATGAGTGTGTGTGTGTAATCCTTTGATGAAAGTTCCTATTGACAGGTTTATGTCTAGTTCTGGGTCTTAGAGTTGGGTTTTCCGAAATATTTGATGCACTTTTGAATTAGTTTTGTTTTTGAAGAGAAATTTAGAACTTATTGGAGGAAACTTGAACGTTTTCTATTGATTTTCACAGATAACTTTTGAAGTAAGCTCGAAACGAAACGCGAATTCTTAACATAAGAATTTAATATCGAGATTTTTAGCCACATTTTTAGAATTTCAAGTGGAATTTTCGAATACAAGATAAAATTTGCCCTCAGAATTCGATCAACAATTAATTCAATCAGCTATAGTCAGTCTATTTAATGAACAATGCCTTATACTAGATATATAGAATGGCTGCACCACTCACCTGGCGTCTCATCAATGCTCATGGAGCGCATGGAGGTAATATCCTCATTGCTTAGATTGTTGCAGGACACCGCCTGGGATCCGTAGCCGCTGCTGGTGGACGAGCTCATGCTGAGCGTGGTCAGACCAGTCAGATGTTTCATATTCGCATTGGCGCTGGATGTGTAGCTGAGATAGCTTTGATTGGAATGACTGCTGACGTCCATGAACGAGTCCATGGTCTTGGAGGCGGTCAGGCGCGAGCGCGTGGCCAGGCTCTTATTCTGCTGTCGCTCCTGCTCATATTCGGCGGCATATTCCGAGTCGCTGTAGCTGTCCTCGGGCTCCTCGTCCAGCGAACGATGCCCGCCCAGCGGCTCCTCGTGCAGCGTCGTCATGCGCATGCCCAGCAGCTTGCTCGTGGCCGGCGACGCTGTACAAATAAAAGACGAAAGGATTAGTTAGTCTGAGTTGATTCAACTGGAGTTTAGCTACAGCTTAGAGCTAGACAAACCACATACGTTTCGTTGGCGCAATTCTCAATGTGTTCAAGTTCAAATTGAGATTCAAAAATGTTGGACGCGCTGCATTCCACGGGTATCAAGGAAGACAATGATTATGTATTTTTCTTATGTTTAGTTACAATGATTAAACAAGATTCGATGAGCGATAATAACAATCAAAAAGAAAAGAAAGAACGTAACGCACTAGCTGAACAACGGGGCAACTAGTTCGCCACACTAAAAGTAACAGATGCAACACAAACATTAACTAGATAATAAGAGTCACTAAGAATAAGTATATGGAACTAGGTCAACAAATTGATTGCTCGAAAATCGTGCTATGCGTGCGCTGCTGTGAATGGTGCGCCAAATAGGGGAAAATTGGAAGACACAGAGAGATTGATGGAGAGAGATGTGGTGTGTGTGTGTTGAATGAATGAACAAATGGAAATACAATGAATGCAACATATATGATATATGTAGAGCAAAGACATTAATGCTGTCAAGGTTTTCGATGAGAGAGTGTTTATTTCTTTTTTGTTTCGGGAATGAAAGCTAACGTTACAGAACTACAAAAGGACTAACTAAATTGTAGTACTAAATACACAACTCCCTGGCGCTAAAATGATGGAACTTTTAATGGGTATTACACATGGCAAATGATTTCAACATTTATGTTTCAATTGTGTGTTTCTTTTGCGATCATGACTGACTGTGCGACTGCGTGTGTGTATGCGTGTGTGTGTGTGTGAACAACAGACAAACTGAAACGCCAACTAACAATTAATGAATTTTCAATCAATCTTATATTTATGCACTTTACATTGGGGCCAGCCTTTACCTGACAGTATAGCGCCTGTGTGT
Organism: Drosophila pegasa; assembly: GCA_035046225.1. Classification (NCBI taxonomy): domain Eukaryota; kingdom Metazoa; phylum Arthropoda; class Insecta; order Diptera; family Drosophilidae; genus Drosophila; species Drosophila pegasa. The sequence continues at coordinate 6,072,180 of JAWNOD010000076.1, read as the reverse complement.
GTTTTGATATATATTTATTTTGTTTTGTTTTTTTTTTTATATTCGAAATTGTTCAAATTTGTTTCAAGTTGTTGAGAAAGCACAGAAGAGAGTTCATTATATGACATATGAAAGAAGAACCAGACATACATACGAGTTATACATAATAAATAGATAGAAATCTGAGCTGTTTTGTGTTTTTTGTGATACATGTGAGAGAGTCAAATGATATATGTATGTTTGTATGTTTGTAGGACAATCAATATATATGTATGTATGTCAATTTATATGATAAGCTCTGAATGAATTGCATGGAGCTCGGGTGAAGAGTAAGTAATGTGCATCTGGAACTCGTTGCGAAACAGTTCGAGTGGTTGTTGTTTAGAGTTTTGCTTGCTATTTGTGTTGCATTGAAGCAAAAGCAAAAGTTGAACTTCAGAAACATATTTGGAAGCATTTAAATTGCATTTAAATATATTTGTTTTTGTTTTTCTTTATAAATAATCGCTCGTTGTATATTAAAAGCAGTTTGGTTTAAAGGATTTATCTTGTTATACGGTCAACTGTCAGTACAGCTACGAGTTATACGAATACATAAAAAAGTATGCTAAATATATATACTTCTTATCAAATCAAGGCTAATTATTCGAATTTTCAAATATATATATATAGGTATATATGTTATGTACGTGAACAAAGATAAATCCCTTGCTCTAAGGCATGACAGCAACTAGATCGCACTTTAAATTGATTTTGGTTTTTGGTTTTGAGTTGCTGCGCATAAGCAAAAAATACTATATAGTAGATATAGTTTGTATATAGTTAGAGATTATAATGTATGTAGTGAGACAAAAATTAGTTTCGAATATATGTTTCTCTTTGGTAAAAGGTTTGGAAAAAGTTGCTCAAAATTAAACGTGAGTTTCGAAATAAAAAACTGTTGTTTATAGCTCGCGCTATAGCGTTGGGGGGCATACATACCAATGCCGAAGGCTTTCCCTGGGGAATCGTCACCGCTGCCCTTGCCGCCGAAACTGTGGCGATTGCGTATAATGCCGCCGTTGCCAACGCCTCCAGCCCCTGCGCCGTTGTGTGCTGCAAACAAAAGGGCGTGGCCCATTAGTTAAGTAAACGGCACGAGTTAATCACATATCAAATAACATACCTGGCGTAAATTTATTGCCCAGCGCCGTGTTATTGAGATCCGCAAAGGACTCGGAGCGGCCCACGTTGAGCAGCGACTCCATGGAGGCATCGAAGCGCATGATCTGCATAAGTTTATTCATGAGTTTCTTAGCATCACAAATAGCGTATTTAATTTAGCATATTCATAACAAATGTTATTCAACAAACGTATATGAAAAGAATGTTGAAAATGAAAAATAAAAATAAAAACAAACATAAAATCATAATGAAAATCAAAATAAACCAAACAGAACTGGCGAAACGCGCACAAACAAAACTCAGCAGGAGGAAATATTAACAAATTACAAAACAAATAGACACACACATAGAGACACAGAGAGAGAAAGAGATTTCGAGTTGGGGAAAAGTATTGCAATTATCTCTAGAAAGCATAGTTTACACAGTGTCTCGAGTACATTGCACACAGATTACTTACACTCCCGGTTGTGGTGGTTTCTTTGACCGTCTGTGTGCGCAGTGAAAAGCGTTTTGTGTTTGTTTACACAGCACAGGGCGGTTAAATATGTACACGCACGAACACATAGATTTAGATAATATCAATATACAATTGCAGTTTGCAGTTTGGTTAGGCGCGCCAAATTTTGTTAGTGTGCGGTGTGAACAACATAATTTTTGTTGGGTTAGATATATTAGTTTAGTTTAGTTTTTTTTTAGTTTTGGTGAAAGCGCATAGAAAAATTGTGAAAAGAGAAAGAATTGCGGTTTTTAGTCAAATATTTGTAAGTTTTACAAGTTCAAATTTAGCTAGCGGCTGCTGGGGTGGCAAGGTGTAAGCACAAAAGGCACAAGGAAGCTTAGCAATTTGAGCTGGCGTCCAGCTTAGGCGCCATCACATACCTGCGAGAAGTTCGGCACGCTGACTGTCTTGCGCATCGAGAGCGGCTGGCCGTGCGCCGTCTCCAGCTCCTTGACGGCCACACTTTGACGCAAACGGTCCAGGATCAATATGCTCTCCACAGCCGAGACACCACGCGTGTATTTCTCTGCGGAAATAAAAAAATATATTAATATAAACTTATTCATTCAGTAAGCAAGTTGCTCACCTATGTAGGTCTCGCCATCGCAGGCGGAACAATCGTCACCGCTAGCTGCCAGTTGTGCCAGTGATTCGCGGTCTTCCAGCTCCTCGGAGGCCTTGGGTATATTCGATACCACCTCGTAGGTGACGCCGCTCTGCCAAATGGCATTCTCGCCGCGCACCAACCGGAACTTCTTCAGTCGATCGGTTAGCGTTTGCCCCTTCTTGATGTTTATGCTGAGACGCTTACGCAGCACCAGATCCATGGGCGCCGGATGTGAGAGTCGCACTGTGGTGCGCAATATTAGATAGATGCGTTCGTTGGCTTCGGTCACGCGATTCAGCGCTTGGCTGTCGTGCATGGAGGAGTCCCAGCTGGCCACGCAGCACACATCCTTCTCCAGATGCTGCAGGATTTGTAGGGTATAGAATCTGTGGCCATGCTCCTTGGAGAGAATGGAATTGATGCCCGCTATGGACAGCTCATCGTTAGTATTCTGCGCGGAGAGATCGTCGCCGTTTAGATTGAGAAACAGCACGGGCACGTGCGGTTCCATGCCTGCGGGTGGCTCCCACGAGGCGGGAGCGCCAGGTATGCCCGATCCAGGGGCCGGCACTAGCACGGCATTGCGCTCCTCGGTCAGCGAGACCCACTGATGCACCAGACTAAGCTCACGCTCTCGTTCCTGCTCGTTCTTCTCCTCCTTCTTGATGAGCATCTGTATTTGCTGATCCAAGTATTGGCGACGGCGACCCAGCGCCTCGCTCCACTTCTCGCGCAGCACTGTCAGATCCTCTTCCTGGTAGGAGTCAAGCGGTCGCTGCAATCGCGAACGCACAGTCACACTGCCAATGGCCACATTGACGATCGACTGGCATATGATGGGCAATGTGCCGGAGTTCTGCACTGGCTTGACCCGAACATTGACACGACGCTGCTGGCCCTGGCGCAGCTGGTAGATGCCGCCAGTGAGCACCTCATTGCGGTTGGTCACCTCCACGGGTGAGTATTCGCCGTTGTCGTTCAGCTCATGTATTTCCACCCACAGCTCGATTTTGCGTGACAGCTCCGCCCAGCGATCGACGAGGGAGCGTGCCTTGGCCTGCTGCTGTTCCACCTCCCAGCCCTTGGTCTTGGAGAAGCCAGCGCTGCGATGTCCCCACACCTCAATGGAAAGTGCGCCTTCGATGCAGTGCTCCAGGAACTCCTCGTTGATGTTAACCGTGAAATCTTGGGTGTGCTCGAACTTGAAGACCATATTCTGATCATGCGTTGTTGACTCGGCATTAATCACAGGCACCACCATCTCCTGGTGGCCCCAGAACGTATACTGGCAAAAGACAAAGTTGGATAGCGATAGTGGCAAGCCAGAGGCGCATTTTATGGTGACCCGGCAAGTGATTTGATTGGCCATCGGATCGACGGGATCATCGTACTCATCTCGCGAATCTGCCGACGAGGTCTCCGACACCGATTCGCACATGCGATCCTGCGGCATTTGGCCAGCCACGCGCTCAATTTCCACCTGCAGGCGACCCGCTACCTCGCCCTGTTGACTAATAATGGGCGTGTGATAGTCCAGCTTGACATCGTGGAACAACACTTCTAAATAGATGTTGGCCACACCAATGAGATTGTGATTCTCCTGCGACTCATAGAACGGATCCTGCGGCTTGCCGTTGTCGTCGTCCTGCAAATGCACCACAGCATTAGTTTAAGGTATATTTCAATTGGCTTAAGTTGGTTATGTTATATCTAGATAGTGTGTTTAATGGAGAGGGGACTTATTAATTACCTTGTCATCGAATTCATCATCTGAGAATGTCTCGATAAGGGGCTGTATCAAGGGTTAATTGAATGCGTGTGCGAATTATACGACATAAAGTTCATGGTTAGTACGAGAGACAAAAAAATGGAAAATGTGATGCAGTAAATGAATTGCCACGCACCAGTCCATTGAGTATGCGCTCCTTGTGCTCCTGGTACATCTCGCGCATGTCTATCAGTTTGTTCTCCAGCTTCTCCATGCTCCAGATCTGGCTGCCCGAATTTGTGCGCTTCACCAGAATTGCCGGCTCGCTGACAAAGGCGCCGCGCCGTCGATTCGGACTCAAATTAGCTGGCGGTATTTGCAGAGTGACCGAGAATTTCGTCTTCTTCTCCATTTCCTCGGCCAGAAAGTTTGCCTCCTGCACCAAAGAATTGGCTCGCATAATGTCGGTTTTTAGCTGACCCAACGAACGCCTAAACATTTCGTCACGTTCCTAAAAGCAGAGACATTATATAGTCATCAATATAAATAAAGCTTTATTTATAGTCTTACCTGTGCCCACTTCTCTACTCTCATTTGCGAGGTGGGCGTGTTGGGCGTTACCTTGCCCATGCGCAGCGGATCGTAGGGCGCATACGGAGCGTACGGCGTGCTGGGTGAGAGTATATTACGCAATTGCTGGAATTGACGTTCGTACTCCTGCCGCTGCTTCTCCAGCGCCACCTGCTTGTCCTCTTCATGCTGTCGCTCGAGACGTGCAATCGCCGTTTGTATGGGATCGTTGCTCATCTCATTCTGCATTATCTCATCGCGTGCGAAATTGTAATCGATTAACTGGGCTGGTGTTTGCGGCTCTGAGGCGCACATGCTGGTATTATTGCCTATCCGAGGCGAGTTAACGCGGAAAAAGTGATGATTGCCCCATAGGATACGATCGCCATTCTGCAGCGGCGTCTTCTCCACTGCTGCGGATCCGTTGACAAAGCAGCGCGCACCCTGCACGGGCTCCATGAACAAGCCGCTATCTTCGATTGTGATCACACAATGCTCGGGCTGTATGCCCAGGCCAGACAGCTGTATATCCGGTTGCTGGCCACTAATGCTGCGACCGCCAATTAGCGTGCGTTCCTGAAATGGATTAAAGACTTAAATACTCTTTCAAACAATGTGGTCACACAGAGCCTACCTTCAGGTAGTAAACCAATAGCTCGTTGAGGGACGGATCTGCATTTAAATTGACCAGGTAGTACTTGTTCTTCTCGACCTTGATGCCACTGGCCTGCACACTGATGCCCATTTGCTCCAGCGCCTGCTGTCGCTCGTTTTGTATGCGCTCCGTTTTGACCAGTTTCTCCTCCCAGGTCTGCGATATTTGCTTCATCAAATTTTCGCTCTCGGCCAACTTATCTTGGACATCGCCCACTGGCGAGCCAGTGGCATGCTTCAACATGCTACGCAATGTCTCCACCTCAAGACGCAGCTCCCGAATAATACGCGCATTGGGATCCTCATTGACCACAGCGTGGTTGACAATGCGCTTGGCCCGATCCGCATACCGCAGCGTGGACAGCGTCTCCTCGTAGTTGTCCGCCGAGGGTGAAATGGTGGCCACCATAACTGTTTTGGAATTGCCGCCCAGGTTGTCTTTCAGTAACCAGGTCAGCACGGAATCTCGATAGGGCACAAATTTGTCGTTGCCGCCTTTCTTGCCATTCGATTGATCGGCCAGCTTGGAAATGACCAGGCCCAGTGTGGTCAAGGATCTATAAGAGCATAATGAAGTGTGAATGAGGAAATATAAAGAGATCTCTAAAGGCATTACTCACTTGTTAATATTGGAGCCTTCTTTGAGGCGATCGCCGACGGCGCCCGTCTTGACTGCTCGCTCGGAACCAGCCAAATCGACCAGAGACATGCGTGAGACTTTCTCTCCACTGACGCCAGTCGCCTGGTCGGTGAGTATTTGTGTTAGCACGACTGAGAAGACGGCATGGGAACGCGACGACTCGGCGTTCATGTTGGTGGCAGCCACTGTACGCGATTTGTTGCCCTCGGTCATGAGGTTGTCGATATCCTGATACGAGGTGACAGCTAGCTGCGACAGCCCATCCACATAGGGGCCCATAACATTGTGTTCGCGCACCTTGAGCGACTGCTTGTTGGGCTTGGGATCGAGCAGGTCGTGCACTTTCTCGTTGTAGATCTCCATATAGGATACCTCCACTTTGTACATGAGTTCCGGTGTTGATTTGTTCGCTATGGCCGAGAAGAGCTTGTCGCAGAGGCGCGGTATAATGCCCTTGTTCTCCTGTGAGCCCATCATTGTGTACGATTTGCCAGAGCCTACCCAGAGACAGAGAGAGCGAGAGAAAGACATTGTGAGTCACGATCGTGTCGATGTCTTATTGCTTTTTACACTTACCTGTCTGGCCGTAGGCGAAGATGCATGCATTATAGCCCTCAAATGCATTATACAGTATATCACGTCCCACACAGTCGAAGACCGTCTCCTGTGACGCAAAGCTGCCATCTTCGGGATTCAGTGAGTAAAAGCAGTGATCGAATGCAAATGTCTTTGGTTGTTTTCTGCATGAATCAGAGGTATACAGTGAGGGGGTGTCCAACAACTATGTCAAGATTAATTAGCTTACCTTTCGTTTTTTTCCAATGGTGGCGGATTTTGCAAAATCGTTTGCTGTTTGTCCATTTCGACAATGCATTTTGTACCCAATTCAATTTCTGCGAAGCGAAAGAGATGAATGTTATAGAAATTTCACTATATATATATATATGCTATAATTCATGTAATGTGTATATGATAAGTAGACTTCAAGTTATTTTCAGCACAAGGTTGATAACAAGTTCAGAATAGCAATAGCAAAAAAATGTGTATATATATTCGCTAAATTTATATAGTATTTATATATGATAGATATGTGCAGCCGCAAGTCAGCTGATTTCGTACATAAGTGCGAAAAAGTAACAACAATAAGTGGAATTTTATATACACATGTATATATTATGTCTGTACATTGTATAATCGAGCGATAAATGACTGAGTATATATATGTATAATGCCAGTATATATATTTGCGTTTCGTTTGTGTGTAATGGCAAGTCCAATGCCTTGGCGCAATCTTTATGCACATAAATAAAAACGCGAACCTTTCAAATAATTGCAATTTCAGAAACGGCAACAAAAAACTGACTGCTGCCCAAAACGTGCAGCGCAATAAATATTCTGGCCTGAAATATTTACAACTTAGAGCTAAACACGGATAAAACACCGCAATAAAAATAGAAGTGGAATTTGCTAAGATATTCGGGCGCTCCGCCGCTGGCCATTGTCCTTTGCACGTAGCTAAAGAAAGAGAGAGAGAAAGAGAGCGGGCCGACAGGCATCCTGCCAGCCAGGCAGGTCAAAAGGTGCCTCAAGTACAGTGAAGCCATAAGAATCTACCAATTCAATTAGTAACTGACTGTAGTTCATTTATTATTTGAATAGTTTCCACTTGCCGCAAGCGCTGACTTGTTACAGAATATCCAAGTTCCTATTTCCCTATGCAACCTCATCGAACTCATAAACTAGAATAGCTAAAGACATGGCATTTGTTATGTGGCTTTCTCGTAAGTAGCACATACATATTCAAGTCGGCTCTGCTATACATTCGGCCCAACTCCCCCCTAAGCAGGGCGCTGGGTAAAGGTATATTATGAATTATTGATATACAGCTGCATATAAAGTATGCTTGGGCAAGCTGAGCACACAGCCATTCTCCGAAAGAAATCTGTTCAACAATGTAAAAAGCTTTCTAGAAATTGTATTTAAATATGTTCATATGACCTCAAATTGAATTTGTAAAAGTGACTATAGAGAAGAGTTTGCTCTTGGCCAGGCTTCACTGTACCGCACAGTGCATATGGCCAACATCTGTGTGTATACACATACACACACACACACACAACATGGGCACTTCCGTTGCAAAACTAAAGCCGACATGACAGGCAGGACATGGGCCAAAGGGCAGGGCAGGGCAGACCGAGAGTTGAGAAATCGAGAATGTTGGGGCAACCACAAAGGACACACATCAACAGGGCCCATCAACGAGTTGTTGTGGCTTCTGTGCGTCGCTGTGTGTTGCCATAAATTATTTGATGGCCTGCCCCCAATTGTGAATTGAGTTTTGGTCAGTTGGCCAGCTGAAGCTCTGTTGGTTGATTTGGTCATTTCTTCGACTTAACCTGAAACTGTGGCAGACGCGTTTGCCATTGTACAATGTTGAAATTAACATACACACACACACACACACACACACACAGACATACACAGACACCAACGCACACTCATACACAGAGATTTAGATAGACATTTGGTCAGCAGCAACAGCAGCAGGCAGGGAAAAACAGGTTAAGCTTTTTGGTTGCTTTCGCGCTGTGACTTCATTTCAAGCGCAACTGTTTGCGTTGCCTCTATGAGTGTGCCTGTGTGTAAGTGTGTGTGTGTGTGTGTGTGTTTGCTGTGTGTGTTGTTTCAATAAAGTTTTTATTTTACGCTTTGTGACTTGAAGAGGTCGTCAGCAGCAATATGGCCCAAAAGCGGAACGATGCGTAAGATGTCAAAAAAAATAAGTAATTACAGAAAAAAATTGATGGGAAAAAACTAGGAGATTACGTGTGTAATAAATATGGCTATATAGTAATATAGCATATATTACAGTAAATATGAATAGCACAACTATGCGTGTATATCAGTCCTTATCAACAGTGTGATAAGAGTGACGCGCATAACTATGTATGAATGTACCTGGTTCCGCTTATCAATCGCACATTTACACTCTCTCACGCTCTCTCTCTCTCGAGACTAGACAGTGAATCAAGCGCATGGAGGAAAATGACACAAACCAGCCCCAAATAAAGAACTGATTCGATGAGTGTGAGTGTGTGTGTGTGAAAGGAACAAGCGATACACAAAACATGACAAAATACAAAATAAAATAGTAATAAAAAATAAAAAACACATGCGAAAAGTAAATGGCAAATGACTTCCACTTGGCAAGGGGCGCAAATTGAATGCCGCTGTGCGAGCTGCCTCCCCTCCCATAGAGTCGACGCTTCCGTTGCACTGGCTACTGGGCCCGTGCATGTGCATGTGTGTGAGTCACGGATAAGCCACATGAATGATCGCCGTTGACATTGGCCAAGTGGAAACGCGATGTTGGACTCTTATGTATATACATTTGCTATTCGCCTTTGCTGTGCTTGCAGCCACACTTGCAACACTCGCAGTCAGTTTCACCTCATGAAAAATTAGCTGGAAACGTAAGGCGCTTGTTACGACAGACAGTCAGTCAGTCAGTCACTCACTCAGTCAGTCAGCCAGTTAGCCAGTCAGTCAGTTAGACGCTCTGCAAGGCTGGCCATTGCAAACACAAAAAGTTGCTGGCGTTGCATTGAAAAACGAGGCGACCTTTGCAAAGGAAACAGCATTTGCATGAAAAACAAGAACGCAAAACCCATTTATAATTAAGGGCTAACGAAGTCCAAATACCCTAGTTGACATATCGCTCAAGATTTGTACAGATTTACTTCCGGCAAATGTACATTTTAAATGTGCGTTACAGTCATGTTTTTTTTTTGCAAGATAACTGCTGTGGCTTGTGAGATTTGGTAGGTTGAAAAAATGTAGAATTTATATAGGTTGGATTTCTCTTATAATATACGGAACATATACAGCTGTTGAATATAATATATAGACAGTAAAACCTCTCTAATAAAGGCACATATTATATCAACAACTAGTCTATATAATTAGATAACTCTAGTATAATATATAGACTGTAAAACCTCTCTAAGCAAGCTACATATTATTTCGTCATCTATTTTAGATGACTAGAGTATACAGTAAAATCTGCTTAATCAAGACATTGCGAATGTTTTTGAAGAATATATCATCCTTATACCGTACAATCATCCATAGAAACTCATATATGAGCCATCTACATTAAAATAGAATGAGCCATTGCCGAGTTACATGAAAGTACTTTAAAACGGAAGAGATTAGTTTGCATGGAAAAGCAATCGAAGTATGATACAGACAAATATATCTAGACTCCATTCAGCTCCATACCGAGCTATTGCTAATACACTATTCACACCTACACACACCTGCTCGTCATACCCTTAGCAAGGGCAAAGAAAAGCAGCTAAGCTCGCGACTCTATGCAAATTGTGTTATCCCAAAAAAATAAAGCACAAGCACAAGCACATTTTATACAGGTATATACAACATATATATATATAGAAGTATATATATATATATATATATATATATATATATATATATATATATATATATATATATATATATTATATATGTACACATTCAGCTGACTTATGCATTATTGATTGCAGCGCAGACAAAAGCGACAAAGCTGAAAGGAAGCCCTGCCAGCAGCTACTGCATAGATGAGGCCCGCTGGGCACTGAGCTTTAGCTTTACCGTTACAAATTTTACTCACCGCGCCGATTGAAGGGTCGCACCCGCACAGCAACTTTGATCTTATCACTTGACATCTTGTAGGCCTTCCTAATGTGTATATACTCTCACTTTTTATTAGACGCTTGGGCGCGTTTGGCTTGAGTAGCTCAGTGGGTGAATCATGCAACCACCGAAACTAAATACATATATATATACATATGTATGTATAAAGGGATATGACTGGGACGGTATTCTTGTTGTTATTGTAGTTCGCTGATATTTCGTATTATTTTTGTTTTCCTCTTTTTTTGGGTTTTCTTCTTTTTATTGAGCCCGCTGAGAATTATGTGTGTGGCACGCAATCTAATATATTTTGTTTGGGTGGCAGGTGAGTCACAAAATCCAGGGGGAGGATGGGCGCTAGAGAGCTTGGAATAGTGAGCGTTTCAATTAGCGCCACGCACACGCCTAAAAGTAACTGTAGATGGAGCTGTTGTTGTTATTGTGGCCGAGGTACGTCATGTAGTGGGGGACCTGTGTTTCCATTTCATTCTTGACTTGCGCTATTTATTACACAAATACACACACAGACAGACACACACACATATGCAGACACTATTATTATTATTATTGTTGTGGCTGGTGTGTGCTGGAATTCAACTGTATTTGCACGCTTTATTGTTGGGCCAGACGTTTAAATATTTGCCCAAAATTATATTACTGCCTGTCTCCTAATTACGTTGATTAGTTTATCCTGCATTTGATTTTGGTTTTGCAAGCAAATAATGAGCGCGCACACACACACACGCGCGCAGTGTCTTGGCTGGACTTTTGGCAAGTAAGCAGGCGAAAAAGAAGAGAAGCAGAAAAAAAAACAACACAAGCACTGGGCGCTCCACCGACGCCCGCGCGAAAAGTCTCCCTCTTGGCCCTGTGCGGACTGTGACTTTTTGTTGGAGAATCGATTTTTATGACTCTTTTCCTGAAGCTGGATTTTTATGCTGCGCAGTATTTCTTCTCGTTTTGACTATGTTTCGTTTAGCAATTGCACCGTTTTATCTTTCTCGTTTGTGCGTCGTTACACATTATTATTATGTTTTTTATTTTTTATTATTTTTTTGACGATTATACTTTTCGCGTCATTTCACTTTAATTTTTGCTATTTTATAATGGTTTCTCGACCTGCTACGACTGCCGATAGCGATTGACATTGTTTGCAAGTTCCAACGCAACCCTGGCTGCCGTGCTGCCACTCGTTTCGAGTGTGACCGCATCGCTTGTAGAAGTCGGCTGTAGAGCGTTGCCAGCTGTTTGCCATTGTTGCGCGCGCGAAATGCTTCATTTAAATAGCACTTTCACTGCGCTCGAAATAAATAAATAAAATAAATGCCGCTCTCTCGCTCTAACACTGTCAATCTCAGTTTGTATGATTTTTTTGTTGTATAAAATGGAATCGAATCAAGTCTGTATATCGTATATCTGTTTCCCCACCTCTCACACTCACTCTCACTCTCTCTCAATTTATATCTTATAACATCCCCCTTTCTCTCACTCTCCCTTACTTCCTCTACAAGTTTCGACACTGTTAAGCGTGCTCGTATTTTGGGCATACATTTCGCATGAATGTTAAAAGTTAATAATATACGTGTACATTCAGTAAACTTGCTATAAAGTGCTCATTATCCCAGTGCAATGAACGCAGCGGACCAGAATTCTCCGTCAATGATAAACAAGAACTACACGGTCAATTTGTGCTCCGTACTCTATGCGAGATGCGCGCCGGTAAATGCGGGACAGACGGACAGCGAGATACAGGGAGACAGACGAGCGTACAGCAATTACAACAAATACTTTAAGGGAGTTACGAAAAAAGTCACCCAGCGAGCTGAAAACGTTTTGTTTTAATGGTTTCGCGGCTTTGATGAGGTGTTACGCTTTGTTGTTGTTGTCGCTGACTCTTTTGACAGCTGCTGCTGCTGCGGCTGATGCTGTGACGGCTGCGGCGGCTGCTGCTGCTGCGGCTGCTGCCGCTGCTACCTGTTCACGTGCTGCGCTTCGACTTTGCCGAGTTTATAAATGTTAAAGAAAAGACGCTGGGCGCAGCAGTTTCGCGGTAAAACTCAGACGTGCGCAAAGTCAAGCAGAAAATTAAGCGAATTTAGATTAATGTTTTTTTTCCCCCGCTCTGTGTGTGATGTTATAATTTGTTTTAGTCTTTTGGTATTACGAATGCCTCCATATAGCGAAATTAGCGCAAAGGTCTAACGAAATAATACGAATATCAGAAAATTAGTGGTGTGAAATCGAAATTCCAGCACGATTTAATTTAAATTTGCTGAGATCATTTAAATAAGCTAACTGTGTCTGAAAGTAAGTTAAAGCCCCAATGAGGTGAACGAGTTAAATATATGAAATACCTTCAATTTCTTTAAAAACGTATTATGAATTATTTGAAATTTTAAATGGGTTACAATAAATCTGATTATAAATCTAAAGAAATTGCTAAAAAGGCTGAAGGAAATTATTGGAATAAAAATTTGAAAAAGTAAATGAAAAATATTTTAAAGTGTAGAACGCAGAGGATAATTTTGATTGGAATTGTTTCAACAACAAAAACAAGTTAAATCTGATTTTGAAGTAAAGTAAATAACAAGAAATAATGAATTGTAGTAGCACAAAACAAAACCAATAAGAAATTCCATATTTTGAAAAAAATCTTGAATAAATGAATTAAAAATAAATAAATGGAGTGAACAAGTAAACAGAATTCATTACACACTGAAACAAAATTAAATTATTTTATAAATTAAAACAAATTAACTGCAACTTGAAATAAGACATTCAGTCTGATTGACCCAAATAGAAAGGCATTCAAAGGCCCTTAAGCCCTTTACGCCTTAAATAAAACATATAAATGTTGAAAGCAGAGTGAAAACCAATTTAAATTGCATTAATTCTTTTGTAAACTTGAAATAAGTTAAGATTATCGCAAAGTACGTTAAACCACAGATCTTAATGATCGACATAAAAAGGGCTGTCGCAATGCCCATTCCGAGTCGAGTGTCGCAATAGCCACTGACTGCACTTGGCCAGCCGCCTCTGACTATGTCTTATTGACTTAGGTCTAAAAAGCTCGTTGACTTCAATCCATAATAATGATAATAATATTTGTAGAGTTAGACCCAAGCAAGCCTACGCAAATGGCACACGAGTCGTAAGTCGTAAGACATTTCCATTATATTAACACCCAGGCAAACGCAAGCATCAAACTCGTAATCAAATGAGATGCCAAATATACGATTGCAACATCTTCTGCCTTTTTTATGGCTTATATGTTGCCAAAAATGGGCATTATCGAAACGGATCCCACTAAAGGTGAAGGTACCGGCTCATTTGCATAGTATATAACCAGCAAACAGAAGAAGTAGAAAATGCAGAGGAAGAAGAAAACCACAAAAAATTATAACAAAGAGAGATGCAAGAGCCAAAGGCGGGTTTGCCCTTGAAATGGTTTCATCGAACAGCAATTAACTAACCAGCTATCGAAACGGGCTTACAGCAAAACAAAAACAAACTATGTCAGACAACTCTCTATATGTATATCTACATATATACCTATGTTTTTTTTATGAATTAAATTTGGCTTTATGATTTTTGCACATGTCGAACTGTTTGCTTTGTTGAACAAGTGTGCAAATATTTATAATTATTCCTGAAAGTATATTTGCCCATAGTTCACAATCCATTATGCAGAAGCAAAAATAGAATAGAGCCTACGGCTCGATCAGAAGGCTAATAATAAGCAGGTAAAGTAGTTTTAGATCACAATTCAGTGGACAAAGTAAATATGAATTTCTTATGTAAAAATCTTTGCTTATTATCATTAACATTGCCATTGATCACCTTTTTAGTCAACTGCTAATTAAGACTAACTCTAAAGCCAATTCGCTTATAGCAGTCAGCTAAATGTCAGCGAAGCCGCGCTAACATTCTTTTAAGCACCTAGAAATGCAATACAACAAAATGTCTCACAGCAGTTAGTTAAATGTCAGCGAGACGTAGTGTGAGTGAAGACAAAGAAACGTATCATAACAACTAGCTAATTGTCATCCAGGCAGCGCTTCAGTTTGATTTGAAAAATCTGAGAAAAGGTTTCTTAAGATTAACCTTATCGATCTGACTGTTAATAGCTTGTATTTTAAATTAAACAAAAAGAAACCTTCGTGAGGCAGATCAATGAGTTTAATTTTGGAACGAATTGCAATGAGGGCACTGGAGGCAATATTATTGGCAAGTTCGTAATGGACAGACACCCCAATAAACCTTCAAGTGACTTGTGATTTTAATTGTCTTCTTTTTATCTCTTGCTGTTTATATATATATGTATAGCGAAACGTTATGAGCTGACATTGAAACGCACTTACAATATGTCAAAAAAAAAAAAAATAAATAAAAATAAAACTAAACGAATAGCGGGTGGGGGCAATTTGTGTTTGAACTTGATTTGCTTGAAGCCGAGGCAGCCCTGCTCTGATCTATGGCTCGCTGTCATTAACAGCTAATGAGTAGGCTCTTGGATAACTCCGGAGAGCCACTCGAACGGAGTTCCGCTGGGAAGCACTGAATGCCGTTTGACTATGTGTACTGCCGTATTGCTGCATCGCTCTACGGCCAGCCACTAATTGTATTTGCATACTTGTCAAGTGAACACTCAACCATATTCATCTAGCGCTGACAATGCAGCTAATTCATTTGGCCTTTGCTTACAGCTAGATATGCCTCGACACGGATGTCGCATAGCAATAGCAACGCTGGCCCTCTGGCTCAGTCTCCTGTTTGGCAACTGCGCGGGCAAACAGAACGAATCGACGCTGCAGCTGCAGTCGTACAGCCACGCGATTCTCAATGGCAGCAACGGGATTTGGTCGAACAAGGACTTGGAGGTGACTGTGACAAAGACGGCAGACGACGCCGAGGATGACGACGATGAAGCCAAGACAGACAGACATGAAGCGCTGCTCACGCAGAGCTCCATCATCTACGGACTGACAGAAGTGGCCAATGCGAGCAACGTGAATGCCATTTGCCATGCGCAGCTGAAGCACGTGCAGCGCAGCATCCTCAACCGACAGCCTTGGGCTCTAAAAGGTGATTACTTATTGATTGCTGATCGATCGGTCTGAGAGCTTACCTTTTACTTTTTGTTTGTGTGCAGCGCTCGACGCTTCGGGTGGCAAACCGTCGGGCTTTGTCTTTGGCCAAAACTTTTGGCTGGGCAGTCGCGAGATGTGCAACAGCCTACAGCGACCGCTGGGCATCACGCTATCGAAGCACTTGAAGCGGATCATGCATTATGGATTAATTACACAGCAGTCGCCCTTTGATATGGATTATCGCGTTATCTACTTGCGCCACTATTCACCTTGGCAGGTGGAGCTGAAGCTGCTGACTGAGCACATGATACACATTGGCCTCTGTTTGCCCAGCTCGTGCCAGTCGAGCGAGGTACAACAGTTGACCAACGATTATGTGGAAAGCACTTTCAAGCACAGCGACATCTTTGAGATGCAGCCCGAGGTGGTCTACATCAAGGACCTGAAGCTGAGGGAAGACTTCTACGACAAGATGAGCTTCAAGCTGCTTGTCGGCTTCGTGCTGGTGACGTGCGCCTTCATGCTCTGCGCCCAGCAGTTGAGCGTGGCCAAGCAGCTGCCGGCGGACGGGCATGTGGACGGTGCCGGCATCGCTCCCGTTGAATCCGAAGTCTGGAGAGCTTTGCACTTCGTGCTCAAGTGGCGTCCCGTGCAGAGCTTCGTCAGCTGCTACGACGTGGCCAGCAATTGGCGCAAAATGATTACCACGCATGAGAAGAGGCCCACGGATATACCCCTGCTCAATGGACTACGCAGCTTGTGCGCCCTAGTCGTATTGATCTTCCATGTGATGTGGTACATGTACTTTACGGTGAACAACAAAGCCACGCTCTTGGCATACAGCGAAAAGGCCCTCTATCAGTATATAGCCTCGGCTCCTTTGTTCGTCGACGTCTTCTTTACCATGAGGTGAGTGACGGGCGGGAGCTCTGCTCTTAGCCAATAAGAAGAATCTTGTTGAATACATTTCAAGCAACTTTCGCTAATCCGTGACGTTTTCTTATTTCCGCAGTGGCTTCTTGCAGACCTACAACTTCTTGCGGAATGCCAAGCAACTGCAGATAATACGTGAGAATAGTTCGATGGCCAATGTCAAGCTCTTCAGCAAGTTGCTTTTCCATCGCTACTTGAGACTGGTGCCGCTCTACCTGATTATCATTGGCAGCGTAGATTTGGTTTTTGCCTACATGGGCGACACCTCGGTTTATCACATTCACGACAAATTCGACGAGCTGTGCAGTCAGCATTGGTGGCGCAACTTGCTCTTCATACAGAATCTGTTCAACTTCGGTGATGTGTGCGTGAATTGGAGCTGGAGCATGGCCTGTGATATGCAATTCTTTCTAGTTGCAAATGCCATATTGTTCCTCTATGTCAAGTGAGTTGATCCGGACTTGAATTCCACGCACTCCATTACAATCCCTTCCTTGCAGGCATCCCAAGGCTGCCAAGTCGCTGACAATCGGTGCCTTGTTGGGCAACATTGGCTGGTCCTTTTGCATTGGCCTGAAGACCAACTTGCAGTTCTCGTTGGACATCGTCTATGCCACCGCCTCAGAGATCTACGTGAGCCCCTTCGTGCGCATCTCGCCCTATTTAGTGGGTTGCATAGTAGCCTTCTGCCTGGCGGACCGCCGCCTGAACTACAAGTTGACGGAGACTCAGCAACGCTGGATCTGGCATTTCAGCTTGCTCGTCTTCTTCATCTGCGTCTTTGCGTCCGTGCAGAGGGGTATGAGCAGCATTTTTAGCGTTTGTCTGTTCGCCCTCGGTCGCCTTTTGTTCGCGCTGAGCATTTGCTGGATGATTGTGGGCAGCACAATGGGCCCAGGTGTTTGGTGGTCTCGCCTGCTGGAGGCACGTTGCTTCCAACATTTTAGTCGCTTGACCTATGCCTTCTACTTGCTCAATCCTCTGATCATCTCCTTGATATATGGCCTGACTACGGCTAGCACTCATGCAGATCCCATTATACTGGTATGTGACTTTTCGAATCAGCAAAATCTGTATATTAATCTCTTACTTTTTTCAGTGCATTTTGTGCTGTGGCTTTACGGTGACCGTCTACGTGGCGTCCCTTGTTTTCTCAATTGCGTTTGAGCTTCCGTACCACAATTTGTCGAGTTTGCTCTTAAGGAAAGCAAAGACGACCTAATTTTAATCAATTCTTGCTCTGTTCTATGAACTTTGAATGCATTTGGGAAACTGTTAAGTATGTACATAATTGACGCAGCGTAGATAGTTTAACGGATATATAAGTCTATATAAATATATAATTATTTAGTATTAGTTTGCTAACCAAATAAAGTGAAACAGGCGATTTTACAGTTATAACTAAACTAAAGACTTATCGATAGGCATATTGGCGGGCAGCATAATGCGTGCGCAGCCAACCTTAAGTGACGCAAATTTGAGCATGTCTGAGAGAGAGTTGCGCCCCGTGAAGTCGGCGGCGGTTGTGTGCGCGCTCATAAGAAAATATTCAAACATTGTAAGCTTGATCGTTTTGCGGTCAACGTTTCATTACAATTAACCTAAACATTTATATTCATTAATATTTACAACACTAATTACATACATATGTGAATCGTAGAATCTATATGCTAGGAATGTGAGTGTGTGTGCGGGTGAGTGTGAGTGTGTTTGGGTATGTGTGTGTGTTTGTGTGTATGAGTGAATGAATATATTCAAACACTACCACGCAGCATGGCACGACATCTAATGAGTAGCAGCACAAAAACAAGCAACGTTCATTATTATAAAAACTAATCTTTAAGATATTGCTCCAACGGATTTGATCCCAGGAGCCGTGACGTGGCCGTCTCGTCTAAGAGAGAGAGAGAGGGAGAGAGAATTAGTAAGAATTTGGATGAGCTACTCTTACTTTACACTCACTTGACTGTGCCGGCTTTGCAGTGGTGGTGCTCTCCGCTCGCTGCGATTGCAGACAGTTCAACCACTCGGACAACGAGATTATCTTATCGTCATTCGCATCACAGTAGCGTGGCAATTTCTTGCCGCATTTGCTCAAATTGCTGCAAAGGAAGTTTTTATTGCAACAATTGAATAGTGAATAGGTAGGCTTCTCACCTGGATCTGGTGACCATGTCACGAAAGACCTTCCATTCCTTGCGCTCCCACGACTTGTTTTTGTTTTTGTCCAGAAAAACAAAGCTCAGCGTGGCAATGCGTTCGTCCTCCGACTTCCACAAAGTCGAGTTGCTAAGGAATGGATCTCGGTTAAAGAAAGGATCTGCATTGGCAGGTATTCTCAACTTACCCCGTATTACTGCTGGGTAATATTTGTGCATTGAGAAAGGCTTTGAGCTCCTTGAGAAATTGTGTTTTCCGTGGCTCTGTGCAGCCTTTCATGGGTCGCACGGCGCTGACCTCGTCGCACTGGGGTCTCGTCTGGCCGAAGGTGCCGGGAATATTCTTGCCCGTCTCCTCGTTGACGCACCAGCAGATGGAGCTGTAGCACTGGACGCGCTTATAGCGACCGTCGGGCATGCACTCGGGCACATAGAACGATCTGTTGCCGTCATGCTGAAAAGGGTGTGACGTTAGCATCGACAGCTGGACAGTGGGGATTCGGGCATTAGTTAGTTGGATCCGATGGGACTTACGCGCTGCTCTTCGCGTGCCACTGCTCGATCTGTCCAGCAGTTGGCATCGACTTCGCTGTCGTTGTTCGTTGTCTCAGCTGTTTTGTCCATCAGAACTGTGAACGAAAGGCCCATTAGAATAGACTCGATACTGCCCTTTGAAAGCATGCCAAGTGCTATTGGATGTTACTTGGATGTATTATTCAAAAATATCATTAGTTAGTTTCGTGGCCCAACAGGTACGTACAATTAACTGGCGATATGCGGTGTGAATATTGTGTCATGCTCGAGTCCTCAACCTCGCCCGTGTAGTCATCATCGTCGTGCTCCTCGCTTCCATTGCCCAGCTCATGGATACGCGAATTGCCGCCGATTATATTCGTATTTGTATGATCTTGATTGATAGTTGTATGGTGGATGTTATAGTGCGTGCGGCGTGGTATTGTGGGCGATATAATGGAGCTGATCGTTGGACTGCTTGTCAACAGTTTGCCTGTAGATGGGTGGGGCGGCAGGAATTTTGTTGGTAGATGGAAACAAGAAACAGAAAACAGAAAACACACACAACATAAACATTTAAGGTTAAGGCAGGAATAATATAACAAATTGTTGTACTCATGCAAAAGATCAGGAAAGGTAGCGCATGCATTGCCTTTCTCTGAGATTCTCATAATGTCAACGAACTGCTCTCCATTTAAGCGTGCAATTATATATTCTAATTGACAAAGTTGTCTATCTAAGAGGCAAAAAGCAAAGCCTTTCTCTGCGCTCTCACAAGGTATAGGCACTTTGAGTCTCTAAGTCTTCCTTCGGCCTTTCTCTGTGATTCTCAGAAAGTCAAGAGACTGTTCCATTTATATATTTATTTATTTATGTAACATAATATGCCCATTTATTAAGCCATGCAATATTTGTCCAAAATTTATATCATGCATTGCCTCTCTATGTGATTCTCATATAGTCTAGGTGCTAGCCCCATGCAGTTAAGTATTCTATACTATATTTTCGAAGCGTTACTTACGTTGACTGGCATCTTTGGTCAGGCAGCTGCTCCATTCCAGACGGGACAGGCTATCGTCTCGGTTGACATCGCAGTATTTGCCAAAGGCACGTCCACAACGTCTGGGCTTAACCGCCTATATAAGTGTGTGTGTGTGTGTGTGCGCGCATACAAAATAGAGTGTTACGAGTTGTATTGTGGGGACTGAGTGACGTCGACAGCTACAGCAATAGCTACTCACCCGCTTGACAAGCTTCTTGAGCTCACGCACTTCTTGCCTGTCCAGCAACTGATTGGCATTCCCATCCATTTGGGCAAACTTCCAATCCAGCAAGGCTGCATCGCTCAAGCCACCAGCTGGCGACGGCTGGCCGGATCTGACGTGCTCGCTGCGCAGCAGTTCGATCAGATGGCTATTGAATGCCTGGCGATCCGTTTTGCTGCACGCCCGGTGTCCGTTGCCGGCCTCGCGGCTATCCGCCTCCGAGTTGAGCTGACGCTGAGGCGATCGGCGGCGATTGCTGCGCCTGTAGGCGCTGCACTTGGGCCGGCTGCGACGCGTCGAGGTGTTCTTAATGGGATTACCGCTGCTGTCGCTGCACCAGCAGCCCGTGTCGCCCAGGCACTGCACGGCTGCATAGTTGCCGTCGCTGCGGCAGCGCGGAAAGAAGATCTTCGGATTCCGCTCGCGCTCGCGCCTAGCATATTGACGTGCCACCAGGCAGCCTACAGAGAGAGAGGGAGATAAGTTGTCTGAGAGGTCCCAGTTAAAGTTCGAAATTCTTACCTTTGCAATTGCCGCGATGCTTGAGGCTAACCTGATGGCCGCTGCACTGCACCCGCAGCAGGTGGCAGCGTGTGGGATAGGTCTGATCGTCTGTGCCGCAAACAGGCTCCATTTCGCTTTCGTCGCATTCGCCCTGCTTGGCGGCGCACTCGGACAGCGACTGCGACAGCTGGCAACAAGGTGTGAGAGAAGTGAAGGTGTGAGTAAAATATTCGCCTTACTATGCGACTTACACGCCAAAATACATATATATAAAAGTCTCTATATCTGTATAAATAATAATATCAAGCACGCGTTAAATGATTTATTACATTTATGGTCGCCAAAATCAAGTCTTGCATACGAATCAGCTCAGCTTGCGCCGAGCGCTGGCATCGCGGGGCGCACTGCAAAAAGCACTGAAAATCAAACTGATTCGAGCCATATAACTTGAATATGGCATCTCAGTCGCTGCTACCATTTGAATATCTGGCCAAATATTATGGCCAGACCAACTGGCTAACTACTTGGCGCGAAAAAAAAAACCTTTTTTCAAGCTGACTACGCGTAATTCTTGTTTACTCCAAATAATAACGAGCCTAAGAAAAAATACTATTTGGCCCCCAAACATCACCTCCCCGTCCCCAATTGCATAGCACATGCGTTTTGTCATTGCAGCAGCAGCTTTTCTATACCCTGTAAATGCAATGTTGGGGTATGATGGTCTTATGTGAGGGGCAGATGGATAGCGTGGCTGAGAGCGCAAAGAATATATATTCCTGATCAGGATTCATTATTCCATTTGTTTGTTAGTTCTTGTGTCTATTCATCCGTTGGCTGATTATCCATTGTCAGTCTAATCTTCCATTTGTCTTTAAGTCCTGTGTCTATATGCCTGTCCATCCGTTCTCTGACTGTCCGTCCGTTCGCCCTTTCGACAGTATTCTAGCTTGTCTTTAGTCGATCACTCAACATATTTTACATAAGTCTTTACACCTTCACTATACATCAAGCAATTCCCACATTTAATCCCACAATCTGTAGGGTATCTGCTAGTCGTTCACTTCCTGCCTTTAGTACTACCACTTTTTATCGTCGATTTGCTGCTCTTTAGATAAACTACAGCAATTTTCTTGACACTAATTAGTTACGAGCTGCGCTCGCAGCTATGCGAAATAGAGTTGTATAACTGCACAAGATATTTTTATGGGATTGGAGCAGTATGATTGCGAGTTACTAGATGACATCTAAGTGCTCATATTTTCACAATTTTTATGAGCACATCAGAAAAGTTCTTAGATACAACAGTTCTTTTTTTATTACATGTAAAATGCTACAGCTGGCTTAGCACTTCAGAATATGCCGGATTAGTCATAAAATCATATGCAGTACTTAGATTGATTGTAATTGCTTGTTGAGCTTAGCTTAAGTGTTCTATTCCTCGTTCCTAAACTCATAAATTAAAGCGATAGCTGCTAGAGACAGAGGGAAAAACTTGTATATTATTAAGACTAATTATAGTAATTAGAGCTCAGCTAACATGTTTCATTCCGTGTTCCTTGCCTCAGAACTGAGATAATCTAAGGGACTTTCATATAATTTTTCTTCAAAATTTCTAGACTTAGTAGAACCATGTTTACTTCAATATTGTTCCCCCCTATGTTCCTAAAAAGCGTTTCATTCCACGTTTCTAGGCTTTAAAATGATATATTGTGATATTAAGAAGAGTTTATACTACGTTCCTAACCCAATGAATGAATAATGAAAGCTGCTTGAGTCTATTTGTTGCTCATTAAAAGATGTTATTATGTTAATCAAAGCTGTTGAATGTTTCATTCCACGCTCCAAAGTCTCAATAATAGCTTATTTTGATCAGTTCATGCCACGTTCCTAGCCTCACAAGGCATAAAGTAAGCTGCTTCAGCCTATTTGTTTCTCATTAAAATATCTCATCATCTGAAAACGTTTCATTTTCCGTTTCGTTTTCACTTCGATGGGTTCCATTTCATAATCCGAAAAAGTCAATAGCTTTCAATAAACACCAATTGAGCTGGTCTCTTGCCCAATTCGTGCAGCAAACTCCCCGACAATAGGGCAAACAGCCATAAAGAGAATGCATAACAATTATCGTTTGTAAGTCCCATATTTGAAGAATGGGAACTCAATACCAGTAGCCCAAAAGAGAAATGTTATACAATTGTACAACAATGACTTCTTATCAGGTATATAATCACGCACACACACACACACACACACACACACACAAGGGCAGTTAGGGCTGAGGCGTAGCCATTTTGTATTGACTCTACGAGTTCTATTTGATTTTTGGAGCACGCGCTGGAATCGCGCTGTAATCGAATCGATCGTGAACAGGTGACTCGCAGTTTTGAATTGCCTTAGACAAATGGATAAACATGAAATTTATACAAAATATATATATATATATATGACAATATATATAGCTATATATAATATGTAAATAGTGCTGGCTCAGCGCAGAAGTCGTAAGGCGAGTAGCAGGAATGATATGTGAGCCCGTCTCTAGCTCATCTGTATTAACTTATGAGTTCGTCCAAAAGCGGGGCGCCAATTGTCTAATTGTTAATGCAAATGGCATTTGCTGTGGTTTCCCATGCAAAAAAGGGCGTTATCCAGCAACGTGCCAGCCATAATATCACACTCAAATACCCTGTACCCATGTGCATAAATATATATATATATATATCATTATTATATATGGCGACAGCTCAAGGATTGTTATGTTCGATAACGATACGAAAAAAAACAGAAAGAAAGACAATTATTGACAGACAGTTCTCACGCTCGTTCGGAGTGAGAATGAGAACAGCACTTGAAATACTGCTTCACACTTTGTCATCATCAGGCGGCCAGCTTAGTGGCAATGGAACTGGACACTGGCCACCGACTTTTGCCCCCCCCCTCCTTCGCCCTCTCGGCTCTCCCTGTCTATGGCTACCTGGCCAAAACGCTTTTGACTTGTGACCATTTTTATATATTTTACATCTCAGCACTTTTTGTGCCGATTCTCCTCGAACAAAAAGAGGGTAGAGAGCAACAACAACAAAACACGTTCGTCGGTCAGATGAAACAAAAACAAAGTCAAAGGCAAAGCCAAAGCCAAAGCCAGGCAGGAGCTGCACGGGGCAAGGCACAAGGGATTGGGGTATTTGCCGGCAAAGCAGAAATCGCAGACAGCGCGGCGGCAGCTCTTCAACTTCAAGAAAAAGTGTGAGAGAGAGAGAGAAATAAAAAGAAGGTGCAAAAAAAAAAAGAAAGAAAAGGTACAAAAGCTGGCTGAGAAGTCAAAGTCCGACTGCGCAGACAATTTGTAGCAATCAGGCTCAATCAGAGTTTGCTCTACTCTCCCTTAATACCTGGAATATTCAAGTGTTTTCTTGGGATTTACACGCGCTCGGTTAACTTACGGGCAGATCAAGTCGCGACTCCTTCAGCTGCTGCTCCAGACTCTCGACGCCGGCCCACTGCAGCAGGAGCAGCACACAGAATGCGAAGCTTAAGCATTTTGGAAACATTTTCTCCACCACAGTCAAGTGTCAATAGAATTGGGTAATTTATTAATGGCGCGCACAAGCCGATTATTGCATTATAGATATATAAACATGTATATCTATATATATTCTCTGATATTTTTTATAGTATTTCGAACTTTTTTTTTGTTTTTTTTTTTTTTTTTTGCACAAATTCGCAATTTTTGTTGGCTTCTGTTAGAAATTGTTGTTGTCTGTCTGCTTTATATATTATTTGTTTATCGATATCCGGCGATATTTTTAGCTCGAATCTTGGCCAATTCGGTTGATAGAGATTGGATATTACGCATATGTCTATACTCTAGATATAAATATGTATATATACTCTATATGTGTGTGCTCGAGTGCTCCGATGTATTTCAGCTTTATATGAACCTATGAAAGCTATATCAATTGCTGTTGTTGTTGTTGCTTGTTTGTTTGTTTGTTTGCTGGTTTGTTGCTGGTTGTTGGTTTGTTTGTTTTTTGCGCAAAAATTATACACAGAGTGAAAAATCGAGCCACAGAGCGCGAGACTAAAACTGAATAAAAAGTGGAAAACCAAACCGTGCGTCGCCAAGTTTCAAATACGACTGAAACGCAAGCAGTTCAATAGGAGTATAGTCGGGAATATATACATATATATGTGGCCTAAAGTGGCCCTCGCCACACAGAGAGGGAGAGAGAGCAAGTGCTAGCGTGTGCGCGCAAAAGAGATGGAGCGCGCGCACAGCGAAAGGGACAGCCGAACGGCAGCGAGCGAGAGAGCAACACATATATGCGAAGCATTGGTCAGCATTGGGCATCGCATCGACAATATCGTCGATGTCGCCACAATGTCTGGCAGTGTCTACTGCCATATCTTATCTTTATGCCTGCTTATACTGGTCTGGCCGGGGCTGGCCTGGTCGGGGCTGGCCTGGACAGCGCTTAGCATAAAGGCACAACCGATCCTCTCTCACTCACTCACTTACTCTCTCTCCCTCTCTCTTTCTCTCTCTCGCTGCGTGTGTGTGAAATTTATCTTCCTTTGTATATCTGAAGAGGTTTTCGCCTCAGCCACAGAGCCTAAAACAAAAAGCAGCCACTGCCAGTTGGTGGGATCAGCGACGCGATCTCTGAACCAGCTGTGGCCCAAGCAAAGGTAAAGGCGAAAAAAAAAACACAACAAGAAGTTAAATAAAAGGAGAAGAAAAGGAAAAACGTGAGCTATGTACTTGCAACTGGGACTGGGCTTGAGACTGGGTCTGAGACACACAGAGCTCCTGCCTCTCCTGCCTGCCAGGCAGTCAGTCGCACGTCTGTGATTTATAGAGCTGCTGCTGCTGCCGTTGCTGTTGTTGTTGTTGCCCCGCCGGCCGGTGACGGTGCCCGTGTCCATGTACCTGTCACTGTGTGTGTGTGTGAAACCTGCCAGACAGTGTGACGGCAACAGCAGCGGCCCTTGCCTCTGACCCGCCGCGCCCTGCCCCCTCCAGCCCATTGTAGTCTCTGCTTTTTTTTGTGGTCTTCTTTTATGGCCAGCCGAACATGCTATAGATATTGAGTCTGTGTGTGTTGGTAGGCTCAGACAGCGACTGGCAGACAGTATGACGCCAAATTCAATACACCAACGTCGATAACAAAGGTAAACACACACACACACACTCGCTTACGGAGGGACGGAGCT
This sequence comes from Drosophila pegasa, assembly GCA_035046225.1. Lineage (NCBI taxonomy): Eukaryota > Metazoa > Arthropoda > Insecta > Diptera > Drosophilidae > Drosophila > Drosophila pegasa. Next base: position 6,045,986 of record JAWNOD010000076.1, on the reverse strand, counting down.
ACACGGAGTCCATTCAATAAAGGGGTACAAGAAGAAACCACTCGAGCAGTGTCAATAATAATAATAGCCGCAGTCGATCGGACAACGATGAAGACGCATTTGGTAGCCTGTCTCCCCTCCCCCCGTTCCCGCCTCCCTTCAATGTTGATCAACAGAAAATACACAAAAAAAAAAGCAACAACAACAGCCCAAAATTGAAACAGCAACAGATACAGATGCAGATACAGCTACAGCTACAGCTACAGATACAAAGATACAGAGACAAAGATACACAAACGGACGGACGGACGGACGGACGGACAAACATTACGCCCGCTCGTGTACTTAACTAATCATTCCGTGATGCTTCGCCTTTTGTTTGTTTGTTTTCTTCAAGCTACAATTCGGCTGAAATGATTTGTTATAGCTACGCATTTCTGGCTGTATCTGTAGCTGTATCTGCAGCTGTATCTATAGCTGTATCTATAGCTGCAGAGAACTAGAATCGAAATCGCAATTGGAATTGGAATGGGAATTGGGATTGGCGTTGGAATCTGCGCACTTGCAAAACAATTAAACATTTTAGTGGAAAATCAAGGCATCTATTTGGCCATGGCTGGAACTGACTGCATGATACTCGTTCAAGAGCTGGAAAAGTTTAGATAAGACAGATAAGACTAATGGAACCATCTATCAATCTATCGTTCTCTCAGTAGAGTGATCTGTTTGCATAGTTAAGAGAGCCTAGCCTCTATGAATGTGTTCCAATATAGTCTTATTTCGATTTGTCACGCCACAAGAGGCCTAATATATACATCAATTTTGCTCAATCTATATAGCGGTTACGAAACAATTTATGAAGTCTTGTGAATGGGTTTATGACACGAATATCAATTCAAAATATAATGTTAAATTTCTAGCTTCAATTTTGGCAAAAATAATAGATTTATAATCGAGAGAGATAGGATTTCCATGTATACTATATATATCAATTTAATATATATATTTACTATACTATACATATATATATTTATGATACTACATATATCATATACAAGACTAAGAATAAACATAAAAATGTATTCCATATGTCAAGATTCTCGTTTCAAAAGCAGCATCAACTAGACAGTCATCAGCTATCAAACCAATAGACTCTTCTCAATTCTTGAAATGTGCGCGAAACAAAAAACTTGTGTGCTAAACAAAACAGACTCAAACCAAATTAATTGGCACAATTCTCAAAAACCATAATAAATTATTTTCTTAAAGAAAATTTTGCATGCTTATGCGGAATTGGGATAAATATTCTATGCAGTCTAAATCTTGTTAAGTTTACGCTTCATCATATTTTTCATACATACATGCATAAACACATTTATATAGCCACTCGTATCAGCACTATATTTATGAGGTACCTTTAAAGTTCTTCCCCGCATGGGAACACCCTAAGCTGGGGATGAACTTTGCTGTTAAACCTTGATAAAGTCGAGCTTTGTCGCATATAAAAGACAGCTTGAGACTCAAAGAACATCAACAGTAGCTGCCAAGAAGTCTATCTATCAGTAGCCATGAAGCTCATCGTCTATCTAGGCATTCTGCTGGCTGGCTTGGTCTACCTGGCCCAGGCACAACCTTTGCAGGCCCAGGACTCACTCGACGATCGCGAGCCCTGGGCCGTGGAGCCCATTCAGGAGTCGCACAGCCGGCTAAAGCGTGCCACATGCGATCTGCTCAGTGGCTTCAGCGTGAATCACTCGGCCTGCGCAGTGCACTGCGTCGGCCTGGGCAAGAGTGGCGGCTATTGCAATGATAAGGCGGTGTGTGTTTGCCGACGTTGAATTACTTAGAAAATTATATGAATATAAATATATCTATAGAAAATTGAATTTGTTTTTTTTATGAGTGTTTTCATGGGAATGAGATCGATATAGACAGCTTGCCTTTAGAAATCATATATTCATAGGTATATCTATGAGGAGGCTCAGTCATCATTAAGCTGAACAATCTAATTTTGTAAAAAGTATAACCACCGTTATTATGGAGAATTCCATTTGGAAAGCAGTCCTTCAGGGACAGAATTTTGAAGAAGAGCAAACAGAAACGGGGAATCCTACGATGAGGAAACTCGAAACTTGTTGATTCAATTCAATGACCAGAACTCAAATACTGTATAAATTGCAAATGGTTTCATACTAAACTGCTGCAAGTGAGCTTCTTCGGACAGTCCAGGAAAGCTACGCTAAAAGTTTCAATACAGATAATGCCGTAGAACATATAGAGCAGTATATCACATCTCACTAGAAAGCGTATCTTGTCATTATTGAAACCTTGATCTACTGAAAGAGATTCACCTCAGGCACTTTAAATAAAGTATTTTGTTGACTAGTTCTATATTTAGCAACTAATAAAAGTGCTAATAAAAATAAGCCACAAGCCCAGATAATTTCATTTATAGCTCACTAAGCATGCTCTCTTATCTGAACATATACTTATATAGACAAATCTTATTTTGGTATATAAATCTTATGAAACAATGTCTTTGGCATCTAAAATCAGTTCAGCCTTTCAGCTGTCTGAAAGTCAGAAGTCATACAGATTAAAGGAAACCAACCTAAAGCTTAGTACAATGAAACTGATCCTTCTCCTGACTGTACTCATGTCCTTGGCTTTGGTACGCGCTGCCAGCATGCCACTAGAACTACAGCAGGCTGCCGTGCAGTATATTAGGGAAGCAAGTCAGGAAGAGATCCTCTTCGCAGAACCTGATAAAGTAGAGGCAGTGGTTGCAGCGCAGGATAAGGAAAAAACCAGCCGCCTATCAGGAAAATATCTTTGGATCTGCATGCTATAGCTGCCTGACTTATAAATGGTTTAGCACACGAACTTCTAAATGACTAATATTTAAATGCATGTATTAAAATACGTACAATTATAATGAATTCATAAATATCATATCATATCGTATTTAAGCAGCAGCTAATATTTCAAGCATTGCCCACCTGTCACTACATCTTCAGATTATCGGCTTTCTGTGAATTGTGCTGCATGGCCTGCTGCCGGCAGCTTACGCAACTCGCACATAGATGGCGCCAGCGCAGGTCTGTTTTATATATATTTTAATCAATTACATTTCAACAAACTTGTAGCCTAAAGTTCAAAAGCAGCAGCAGCAGCCGCAGCAGAAGACAGCGCCGAATTGACGTGCCTGTGAATTGTTTACTTTTTGTTTCACTTTTCACGCGAATTTAATGTTTATTTGATTTTAAGAGACTTTAATGGGCACGCTTATCGCATTGGGCGAGCGTTTGGCCGTTTTGGGTCAGAGCTGTCGACGCATGGGCTGTAGATCAGGAAGGCAAATGAATTGATAGCAACAGCTTGAATTCATTCTTAAATAAATTATGAAATTTTGCAAACGTTAATTTGCATATTGACTTATCACACACTAAATGTACATAGCTAGGCAAATACAATTCCACAATGAACTGTGCACACAACTGCTCATTCTTATCAATTAAGTGAACGAGCACTGAGCAACAGGAGAGGAGAGAGTGTGCCTCTGTGTGTCTGCGATGCTCAGCTCAGTGCACAGCCGCAGTCTTCAGATACGAGCGCAGAGCACAGAGCGCAGACACACGATCAATTAACGCCAATTATACGTGATCTCGAAACGAAATTGTTTAATAAAAAGTTATTGGAATTAATACTGAATTGCGAGTGTCGTGGGCATTAATTTACAAAATGCGTTAAGTGTTCTGTTACACTAACAAATGAAACCGGCCGGAACAACTAAAGCAGCAACAACAGCAACAACAATTGATTATTGTTTTATTTTATATTTTATTTCTATTCGAATTGTGAATATTATTTGCCTCGGCAGCGTCTCGCAGAACCGCTCGCGAGAGTTACTTTATTTACACTGAGACTTAGTTATCAGCGTTGCGCATTTCAAACATATACTACATATTATCTTTAATCTCGCAGCAGAACCTAGGAGAGACAAGTGATTCAAGAGAATACAGCTTTGCCAGCAAACATATGCCGCCAACAATTTGAAACTGAGCATTAAAATACTAGCAAAAATACCAAAAGATTAAAATTTAAGACATTTTCAATACTGTTAAACACAGCTGAGCACATTTTCTGTGCTGTTACTTAACATTACCAACAGAGTTGCAAGCTAGCTGTTAAATTTTAAATAAATGACATATTTAATAAATTTACATTCAATTTAGCTTGCATAGGAGTTATATTTTATAATGTGTTCAAATAAGATGTTTATGGTAAATATTTTCAAATGTAAAGTCGGCAATAATCTAGTGAAATGCTGTTAAAATAGCTGCTCGCTGTTAATAACAGGTTGGCCAGGTGTTAAGCCATGCAGCTTTACAGCAAGCACCACTGTTAAACTCTTGTTATTTGTTGATAATTACGGAAGAGCGGGAGCAACCGCGGTAATTCTTATCTACTAAAGTCGAGCGGCTAGCAAAACATTGAAGTACTAACTTAAATCATTTTTGTTGGAATCGCCGTCGCTTTAGCTGTCGCCACAATTAGTGCCAGTCTGTCAATTATCGTACAGGTCGGAGCCCTCATTTCAAATTGTGCTGACGTGGTTTAAACAGTTGAATAATTATAATAATTAGAAATAAATTGTTAAGTAGTTGTAAATTATGTATGCACTGAATAACATAATATTATGCTGCTGCCTGCTGCTAGCCGTGGCTCAAGTGCACAGCTACAGCTTCACATCGCAGGAAGTCAAATGCCATGGTAAGCGAAGCGCGGACAACCTGTTGGCAACGATTGATTGATGATTAACCGATTTCTCACAGTGTGCAAGGCGACGGTGCAGGAGCTAGAGGAGGCCATAGCCAAGGAGGACGCCAATAAGAAGGTCGACGTCAGCGGCTTTCGACTGGATGCCCAAGGCAATTCCATAAGCAAACGCGTGCGCTATATCAAATCGGAAATGTTTCTAACTGAGCTCATGGAGAAGATATGTGGGTAGATCATTTAAATACATATAATGATCATATTCATAACCCTAATCTTTGCAGGTGAAAAGATGGATGACTACCTGAAGGCCACCTACAAGAGCAATGGCAAATTCGCGCTGCTCAAAATGATAATCAATGGCCAAATGAATCCAGACTCTTCGCTCGTCGACTTTGTGCAGGACGGCGATCTGAACAAGAGTCTGGGACACTTCTGCCTGGAGGTGCTCGACGACAACGAGGAGGTCTTCCTGAAGGCATTCCAAGCGGAAGAGCTGGGTGACGATCTGGACATTAAGATCTGCTCGGAACAGGCCAAATATTGCGACGAGGCGCCCGTCCAGGAGGAATACGACTACGGCGGCCGGGAGGAATTGTGAAGCACATTTCGCCCTAAAGAATTTCTATGATCGTCACGACACCTGCAACAGGTGATCGATTCGACAATAACTGAATTTAGAATCGAGTCTAAATTAGATTTGTCCAATTCAAACTTAATAAAATATCAGGTGTGCAATTCCTTTTTATTTATAATTCACGTGTTTAACTGTGGTAAATATGCTTTTCTTGTTGCTTTCATTAAATTGCCACTTCAATGGGGGAATACAAAGTATTGCATATTGTGAACGAGCCTACTCTTCGTCTTTGCTGTAGGAGTTAAGATATCATCATATCTATTCATTATATATATATATTGTATATGCTCTGCTTACGGCTCTTCGGTGACATTGCGCAGCATTTGATGACGCACAACAAGGAATGGAGCTCCAAATCCCAGCGCGCCCAAAATGAACCAAGATATGGTAAAACGCACTGGATTCTCAAATCCCCGGCGAAAGGGTAGATTCTAATCGAAGAGGAAGGGAGAGGAGGAGTAGGAACAGCAGGCTCAGTTGTAACTCATATATATCAGATATATATATATACAACTTACCAGGCCTGGTATGCCGCCCGGATAGCCAGCCATACCACGAGCGAGAGGCGCACATATTTTGCGTACCTCAGCGCGTAGAGCAAACATAATTATGAGCCGAAAAATTAACTTTTTTTTACGATAATTCAAGTTTAGTATTTGGAAATTATTTGATTTGACGATGCGTTCAACACGAAATATGGATTGTTTCTGCCAGCTATATATACATATATATACTAGCAGCAGCGCTCGCTTAAACAAAGCCTACTTATACTATTATTAATATACTTAATAATTTTTTTTTTTTGGTTAACTTTATTACGGTTTAAACTTTCGACTTAAAGGTAAAAACTGCAACACATTGACCGACATGAGGCGGCAGCCACAACAACAAAACAACGTAATCTGCAAATAAGATGTCCAAAAATATTTGATAATGCACCAATAAATTCAATTGGAATAGGTATTAGACTAACCTGACAAATTTCTTTTTTGCAGTTCGTTGTTTTTGTTGTGGCCGCCGTGGCTGTCGGGGCTGCGAGGGAGCCACTTACTTCTTCAACAGCTGATGGCGCACGATCAGGAAGGGCGAGCCGAAGCCCAGCACGCAGCCGATGGTGAACAGAGCTGTGATCCTATACTTGTTTTGCAGACCGAAGGGCAGGTTCTATAATTTAGATAGTGATTTGCAATGATATCATCAGCGTGGATTTTCCTTCAGGATTACGTTCGTGCACGTTATGTAACAGCGCGAATTCGCCATTTTCGCAATAGCTGCTTACCTCGCCGGGAACACCGCCATGGCCGCTGTAGCGCACCATCGACTGGGAGAAGTTACGTGCAATTACACTGCTGCGGCCCAACATTTTGATTAATTTGTTTTAAGTTTTCACTAGGTGTAAATTGCAAGCGCAGAATTGTTGGTCTGCTTGGAAAAAAGTGTGTACACAACTAAAAAATATATATAAAAACGATAGTTGGACCAACTGCAGCTATCGATATATCGCAAGCCAAAAGTGGCTGGGTTGCATGTCAGAGAGTTATCGATAAGCAGCTAGAGCTGAAGATTGCTGCCAAATTTAAATAGCTTGTATACTCGGCTCGATATGTCAATGTTTTATTTACTCCATTCAAAAACTTATTACTATACAGCTAAACAGCACCAACTAAAACTAAGAAGCTTACAACTATACAAAAATATAACAAATACATGATAACAATCGGTCTTGGTTTTGGTCTCAAGCACTTAACTAAACTTAATGTGCAACCGAGTTTAGCTGGCGAAGAAACACCTGTAGAGCATATACAGAATGCCAAAGAGCCACATGCACTTGAACAGCTTGTCCACGAACCACATGCTGTAAGAATTTAAATATATTAATATAAATAAATAATTAATAATAAAGAAATTACATTTTCATGTGTCGCTTGGCTGCGGGTATCGATTCATCTGATTCCTTGAGTATCAAGCGTCGAGCACACAGCACACAATTGGTGAAATAGTCTATCAAATCCAGGTCAATCTTCTCAATAACGTATGTTCTCCGCTCCTTATTGTTCATTAACTTTCGTAATTTTACAGCTTCAGAATTGTCAAAGCTCCAAACGTTGTTCGCATAGTACTCAAACACCTCGAAACCCTTTGAGATGCGATTCTGGACGCGGCAGAGACTAGGGATTGAATAAAGTTATATCTAAGAAAACATTCTTCAATTTGTGTGCCTTCACTTACACAGGCGGATAGCGCAAGATCCATAGCAACGCATCCACAAAGAGAGCGGGCATCCATTGGAAGAGAATCATGCAGACGTAATGGATGTAGTAGTTCGATTTCATGGAGCCACCTGGGTACCAGGCGACGCCATTCAAGGGCACCTTGTTCTCGATGACCCAGCGACCCAGCTCGATAATCTCCGCCCAGGAGACCTTAATGTCATTCGACGAGGTCATGTGGGCAACACGGTTCGTGTGATCCGTGCCGGCCGTAATGTTGCGCCAACTGGCAACCAAGATGCCGTTGACAGCGACATCGACGGGCAAGAAGTCGCCGTAGCCGGACGAGTTGCAGTACATGGTGCGTATGACGCCTTTGCCGGCGCCAATCAGCAGGCCAGTGGGTCCATTGATGTTGTCGGTCCAGCCGGGTATGGGCTCCTTCCAGATGGGAATGACAATAGATGGACGCAATATGACCGCCGGCAGCTCGCTGAATTTCTCCACGACCAAAGCCTCGGCCAGGGACTTGGTGTAGGCATAGGTGTTGGGTATATCGCCCAAGATCTTGCGCTCGATGAGGGAGACCTCCTCGTCGGACAGCCACTCGCAGGCCTGGATCACCTGATGGGGATTCGCCGGCGGATCGTAGGGCTTCTCATACAAAGTCTTCACGTGCAGATGGCAGTAGGCCGTCGAGCAGTAGGCAAAGAAGTCCAGGTGCTTCAGCGTGCCAGCCAGCTCCAGCATGTACTTGGTGCCACGGGTGTTCATGAAGACGGCGTTGCGCAGCGGCTCATCGAAGCTGAGAGAGAAATGGCAGTTAGTATAAGATCTCTATTGAATATAATCCTGCCTCCCCCACTCACCGCACTGTGGCTGCGCAGTGATACACAATGGACACCTCGTTGCGCAGCGTTTCCAGATCCTGCTCGGAGATGCCCAGGCCGGGCATCATCACATCGCCGGCTATGGCCACCACCTGGTCCAGGATGTGCTGCTCGCCGCGCAGCTGCTTCACCTGGTCGAACAGCTGGCGAAATTGATGGCGTTGCATTAGTTGCGCCGAGTCTCATTAATTCTTATTCCTTGTTGCCTTACCACATTCTGGAATATATCCTTAATGCGCTCCTGCGGATCCTTGCCCTTCTTGGGACGTATGAGCAGGTAAATGCGCTTCAGCCCACCACACGAGCTGCAAAAATTAATAACGCATAATCTCAGTTGATTGAGAATTATTGAGGTCACGCGTGCCGGCAGCGGCAGCAGCAACGGCAACGGCATCAGCAGCTGTTAGCCAAAGCAGTCAACCAGCTATACCCACCCGCCCACTTTTAGCCAAATTTAATTTAGTAGACAAGTCGCTTATTATGCAACGGCTAGTTTTTTATTCTAGGCTAAAACACGCAGCTTTTATAGACTAAACCTAGACTACGATTCCAGTTATATTAGCTTGTGTGAATATGTCATTTGAATGGTCTAACTGAGGGTGGATTGATTAGTATTATTCTAGTATTTATTACAGTATTATTCTGTAAATTTATATTATATATCAAAATGTATTTTATTTATTATTAAGAAATCTTTTTTGGTTATTTATTATTGACTTTAGTCATTCTTAAGTAAGTTGCCAATAATCTTTATTTTGTTATTGTTCTTAGTACTACTCCCATTCAATTCTTTAATTTAGTTTCAGTTAAATTTTTATATTATATTTTTATAGTTAGTATATTATTTAGTATTCAATAGCAGAGAAGTTAGCTAAAATTTTTAGATACTAAATAATTTTATAGCATATCATTAACATGTTTTTTAGCATATCTTTAAAAACACTTGGAAATTTCCAAAAACCTTGCTATTCTCATCAACCTGTTGCTATAAAATATATACATTATATAAAATATGTATAATATATAAAATATATATACTATATACAGTATATTTTTTTAGCATAAAAATAAATTAAAATTGTATTTGAAGTAGATTTACAGCAAACACATCACATTCACAAAAATTGCAAAATTTAATACAAGCCCTTCAAGCTATACTCATCTCACCGCCCCCGTAATCAGCGCTTAAAGTTCCCACGATTGTCAGTTACTCAGAATGGGAATAGGAATAATTACCTATTACAAAAGAAAAAGTAAATTTACTTAGCTATGGGGTTTGCTAGACTAAACTGTAAGTTAGTATGCAAAGCTAGAGTATTTGAGCTTCATTTAGCTTAAGACAAACTTGGATAGCAATTTTTATTTTCTACAGATCTTACTTCTGTCCGATCATAAAACTTATACTAGCTATCATATAGCTATCTTAACTACAATTGTATAGAAATGTATTGCTAAGTTCTCTTTCATGGGTGCTCAAAGTTTTGTTTATTGTCAAGAGTTTTAGTCTTTATTAAAACAGAAGAAGATTACTTAGACTCAGTTAGATCAAGTGACGGGGCTTTTTTATTTGCTTGTCATAAAAACAAAATAAAATCTAGTATAAGTTTGCTAGAGTATATAGGCATCGGTGGCTTTAAGTTGAGTGTCATATCCAGTTCTTTGCAGTCATTATATCACAAGCATTTAGTCAACTCTGTGTATTGACATCATTCTCAGATATATCATAATCGATTATAAATTGAGTTTTAGCCTTAAGCTAAATAGAGAAACTCAGCGATTCGTTCTATTGAATATTGATAAGTTATATAAACGTTGGTGAATTGGGTAAGTTGATGCTGTTAATCTATATTATAAGTTGTTGTCTATTAAGAGATCATAAAAATCAAAGAAACTTTCATATATAGACGATATGCAGCTGTCAAAGAAACACTTTATAATTGATATATCTATCGATCTTTTGTATATCAAGTAATCGATCAGTAAGCTAGAGTATCTAACTCGTCGTTGACTTGAGTTTGCTTGTTTTTCTCTTAATTTGACAAGCTTTTGATGTATTATTATTGTTATTATTACCGTATTATTATTGTTATAAATATTATTATTATTACCCCATTATTGTTTGCACATTAGATCATAAGTATTCGCTAGACTTTGCTTTATAATGAGCACACTTAAGGTCGGTTTTAAGCCCCTAAGCTGAGGTCAAGCATGTGTGACTGCAAAAGCTAATGCTTATATCCATAGGTGATTCCCCGTTATACTCACCGCAGCAGCTTCTCCACCAGCACCTTGCCCAGGAAGCCCGTGCCGCCCGTGATGAACAGGCTGCGTCCCTTGAAGCTCTCGGCCACTCGGTCGATCTCGTTCTCGTCCACATGGCCGATGGTCAGCTGGCCCTCCTTCTCGAAGTCGAATTTCGGTTTGGCTGACATTTTGGTTGTTTGTTTGGCGCTGGAGCTATGCGAGGTTGCTGCAAGAGTCGCAAAGAGTTGAGAGAATTATAACGAATGCCCTCGTCGCTGGCGCAAATGGTGCTAATCAAGTGCACTATAATTTTATTTGATCTTGGCGCAGCGACCAACTGGTTTTCACAGATCGATCGACTTATAAGCCGCCTGTCCTCGATGCTAAGCTCCAACTTGCTGTTGCTGTTATTGCTTGTCGACCAATTCGTCGATTGTCAACGTCGCGCCATGCTCCGTGCGCAACGCAACGAACCAACAAGACCAGCAACTGGCCACGTATTTGACACTCGACTCGCTCGTTGCTCATACGCCGTGCGGCACATGTGGGCCAATTAACTGCGGGCAGCTGCCTCAGATTGCAACAGCGCCAAGCACTCAGCTCGGCTGCCATTGATAGTGAGCTTGTAAATTCAGTCAAGCGATTCCGCTAACGCCAAATTGGGCGTGAGCTGGGCAACTGGCCTAGGTAGCTCACGTGTCCTTCAAATACTAACGGAACCTGTTGCCACTCAGGCCTCAAAATGCCAAAAAGTAATTGGTAAACACTAGAGAATTTAGTGAGCTTTGCATAATTTTAGTTGCTGGCATTAAAAATTCGTTCAGCTGCTGTTTTACGATCGCCGCATTTCGAAATTCATTTTTTTTCTTTTGTCCGAATTGAAAGAGTGTTAATGGCTTTAGCATTGGCCGACAAGAATGGCTAAGACGGCGGGCCAAGAGCACAGCAATTAGTCATGTACGCTGTGCGGTTCCGTTGGCTGCGATAAGAATTCAGCGCAAAAACGAAAGACTTAGGCAACGAACGTGTTTTGGAAAGTGATTTTAATAGGCCCTAAAAACATTAACAGCTGCTGTTGCCAATTGTTACTTGGCTTTCGCCTAGTTGACCTGCCAGCTGCAGGGTCTTTGATGTCAGCTCGATAAACAGCAGCCAACACGAGCCGCAGCTCCCATTTGTTGGAACAATTTTGGCGATTAAATCGCTTTTTTAATGGCAATAAGTGGAAAATTTCAAGTGGAATAATATGTATATATGAATTATATATATATTGTTTTGTGTGTAGGTAGACTACATTTCTCCAACAACAACAACAGCAACACAAACGTTGACGGGTCAGGCGAAGCCAAGAGGTTCCCAGCGCCTCAATAACACAAGCGACTCACATGCTCTACACTCAGATATATATATAAATATATATATAAATAAATATATATAAAAATATATATATAAATATATATATATGTGTCTCTATCTTTCTATCTCTTTACGTGTTGTCATTGCGCAGCGATTTACATGGTAATTTAAGCTGTTAGCTGCGACTCTCTTGCCATTGTTGCCGCTGCTTTGATTGCCGTCGAGAGGCTGCGCGTCGTCGTCAGATGTGCATGCACACGACTTCCCAGATAAAACACAATTTAAACTGTGTCGTTTATAGACGCTGCTTTTTCGATGCTCTTCAAGCCAAGATTTGTTAACATTTGCAATGTAATTAATTAAATTAGGTGTGATTTAATACAGGCGAATCATTCATTAACGGAGTTTAGTTTAATTAATTGTGTTTAATGTGAGAGCTTAGTTTGCAGAAGATAAGAGATGGCTTGAAAATATACATAAATATTTAGAGTAAAAATTATATACATTTAAGGCAATCTCTTACGTTCTTCAAACTAACATTCCCTTAAAACTACGTCTACTAATATAAATCTATTAAAACATCATCTGCTGATCATTTATAAAGTAGAAACTCACTCAAAGCTGCTGAAAGAAACTATAAAAACAATTTAATTGTTTTTCTTTTTTTTTCATTTTATATTTTAGTTTTAAGAGCTGTTCTTTTTATGAAGCAACTGCTAAATTTTGTTTATATACGTATAAAAATATTATTCGTATTATTAAAGCGAAAAGTTGTTAAAGTTGTTTTTTTTTTTTACAATTAATGACTGTGTGGACTTAAGCTCTGTTGCCCCCTTAACTTGTGTGATTCACCCACTGAAGATGACATAGAAGAGACTAAAATATATGGAACATCTTTTATGTCTGCAGTAATAGTAATAGTCTTGAGATCATATTTAACTTTAACTATTCATAAAAACATTTTATGGAAAAGTAATTTCTACTAACTAACTTAACTAATAACTAACTAGCAGTTAACTAACTTCAAGGACGGTTCTAAGCATCTATTCTTCTATCTCCTATACTTGTATACTACCAAAGTCCTAAACACCTCAATTCCCATACTCCTAGACGACTATGGTATAGTTTAGCTCTACAACTTATACTCAGAAACCTAGGGACAAAATCATATAGCAATAGCCTTACTTCCATCAAGCAATTTGAAACAGTTTCAAACGACTTTCAAGTCTTAAGAGTATGAGTACAGCATACCTCTAGTACCATAGAAGGACTGGTATGTTATACAAATTACTAACTACCGTATTCAAATTGTAATTTAATTAAGATAGTCTACTATCTGCTATGTATATGGCATATATAGTCTTACAAAGCTTTATATAGAATTACTTTCTACACTCAAGCCTCTCTTGCCTGCGCACATCTAAAGTCAATTAACACACAGTATACACCTTTCTTCCCATAGAGTATAACAAAAGGTTCACGACGAGGCAAACTCCAACTGGAGTCATGCAGCACTGGGGAAAAGCCCCACCTGGTGTCATGGAGCACATGGGCAGGCGACAGCTTAAGTATAGTTTTTGCCAAAAAAATAAGACTCCGACGCTGCAGACTTGTTGAATTGCAATTTTTTGGCTATTTGGTCAAGAGTTGAGCAACCAGTTTGAGCCAAGCCAAAGATGTCAATGCAAGATGGAAAATCAATTAATATGAAAATGCCGGGAATGTGCTCAAATCTTATAAGCAGTTCATATCGAGCACACACACAGAAACTAGGATGAAAAGAGCCAGAGCAGGAAAATGCAATATATAGAGATATATATGAATATATCGATGCCGTTTCACAACACTTAAAAATAGTCAAAGAATTATTAACTATTTATTTACAGTCTTTAATTTCACACACCTTTTATAGTCTTTATTCCAAAATTCACTTAGAAAACAGTTTGTATCCTTAGAGCACTTCCTAACTATTGGGCTTATCAGGATATTTATAGTGGCAAAGCGATCTGCATTCGCATAGTCGTACGCGCGCTCTGAATGCCAAACACCAACTGAACAAACTCGGCTTGACAATTAGGAAACAGAGCCTCGCACTCAAAAATATACGAAACGAAAAAAAATACCACTAACCCAATAGAAAACGTAAACGACTAAGTGAATACGCTGAGAAAAAGACTAAGCTAAGCAATGCTTTGCGCTAGTATTGGTTAGTTTATAACACACACAGACACAGAAATCGCCCAAAAACTAGCTGTATATGCACGCACACAAACAAACACTGAGCGAGCGACACACAAAGAGAGTCGAACTGAGAGCGAGAGAGCGAGAGTATGCAAAAGCAGCTGCAGTCGCCGTCGGCGGCGTCGGCGTCGCTGCCCAGCGGCCAAGCTCGGCCTCTCCCGGTCAGAGGTTTCAAGCTGCTTTCTCAGTTTTGTTGTTTTGTTTACATTCGATAATTGGCTGCGTGCGCCCAAAGCAAACGATCAGACGCGTCGCGTCGCTGCTCGGCTAAAGCTTCCTTCAATGAAGAGCAGCAACTACCGTTGCGATTGCTCAATAACTGTAGTTGTTGACGCCTCTGCTGTTTGCTGCGCTGCACGGCTACTGCTTGTTGTTTGCTGATTTCCCATGCAGTTTAGAACGTGACGTAACCGCAGCAGAGACATAGGCAGAGGCAGAGGCTGAGGCAGATGCAGCGACATCGTCGCATTCCTTTGTCCGTTTTGAATTTATGTTTATAGCGCACTCACGTTGCCGTTGGCTTGGCAATGGTTTATGGCATAAATCGTTATAGCACATATAGCGCGTGCATAAATTTCAAGTGTGTGCTCATTAATTAGACAGAATTGACCGTGGCTAAAGGCCTGCGCCGTTACTTGTTAGTTACACTCGTTGACTCCGCGCACACAGACAATAGCAAAGCACAAGACCGAAATCTTAACAATGGCATTGACATCAAATTCAACTAACTAACTGAAACCTATAAAAATACAGAAAACCAAAAGTTGATATAATCACATTTGCCGAGCAACTAGTATATTAGCTATAAATATACTCTTGACATTTGGAGCAGGCCGTTGTCAAGCGCTGCCTCCAACATCTAATCAAGTTTTATCAATGATCATTAAAAGATATATCTATTTTTTATGAGTATTTCCAGCTGCATTTACAGCCCATTGATTTTTAGATATTTTAAAAACAATTTTAGTTTTTATGAGAAATTTTAAATGCTCTTTAGACTAAAAAAAATATCTAAAAAAATAACTGAAAAATATCAAGATGTATGAAAAATTAAAACTTAATGCAATAAAATTTTTTTTTTAAAAAGAAAAAAAATATAAGACATATATTAAATTTAAGAAAAAAAAAATAATAATTTAAAATAATCATCAATCAATATTATTTAGTATAATAAGAAGAACAAAATGAATAAAAAAAATATTTACTTAAAAAACATTTTTTTTCAACTTCTAACATGCCACACTATTATTTTTATGAACAGCTTATTTCCATCGCATCTCTCAAGAATTCTGCCTGAAAAAATGGCAATATTTCGGTTTTCTCTTCTTTATATTCTATTCGAAATAAGAAGTAGGGAATTTTTGTGAACACAATTATATGTAGATATACATATTTAAAAAGCAAATACTTGAATGAACTGTTATTCATATTAGATATGATAGATACCTTAGATAGAGTAAGGTAAATTGGGAGCCAAGGCGACTTAAACAAATAATTTAAGAGAGAAAAATTATATAAAAATAGCAAATAATAATTATGTTTAAAATACATATTATTGTAGTCTATTAACTGTAAAAAAAATTATTTAAAAAATGTTTAAAAAATCCTAAAAAATCACTATAAAATATATATAAATGTCGATGAATACGAAAAACCCTCCAAGATGCCTTAAGAGGACACAACATAGTTTATAGAGTATAACAAATATATTTTTTATGACATTTTTTTATATTTGATACATAATTCTTGAAATGCATAGAATATATTAAACTATTGAATTGTTTTATTCGGCTGCAATCAAAGCTGACCTTAATATAAATTAGATTGACAGACAGATAAAAAAACGTGAATTTTCAATTTTCATCAATGACGAAGCAAGAGGGGCAGCTGTTAGGGTATATCAGGCTCTATATTTATGCGACTATCTCATACCATACCAATCTTAACTGTCTACTCACTGTAGGCATACGGACGACTAGCGACACCCGTCCACGGTCTCGGTCAAGCAAACGCTTTGAACTTGAGCGTTCGCGTTAGCCATTTATGCAAATGAACCTCATCAGCAGCCATACATATTTATCAATGCAAATATATATGTGTGCTATGTCTACCTGTATAGCTATTGATTTTTGAGTGATCATAAAAAGGTAAAGGCACACAATGTAGACAATGGTTGACACATTTGATGCAAGTCATCCGCACCGACTGGGAGTGTTCTTCGGAGACAACACAACAAAATCGAGAGACGAAAACAAATAGAAGCGACTAAACTTGGACTTTCAAAGTGTGGTCGTAATTACAGACTTCCGCTCGCTGCAAATGCCCGCCCAAAAGAGAGAGGGGAGCGAGACGAATGGCACTGCTGAAGGCGCCACAAGGTGTCCCCTTACAGGGCCATAAAACTTCAATAAGAGCAACTGGCGACAAGGCCAAATTATAACGCATACGCACACGTAGCCAGAGTGGCTGAGGACCCGGCTAATTGGATGCGATAAGAGACAGAGGGAGGTGGAGGTGACAGGGGCGGGGCCCATAACGTTGCGGCTGCTGGCGCTGAAGACTTCAAAGTGGGCGGCACATAACAATTGTGGGCGATTTGCATACAATTTGGCGCTAGAATTACCAGCAAAGCGGCGACAAAATGTTGCTGCGTCACTGACAAACAAACGGACAGACGCACAGACGCGCAGACGGACAGACAGACAGACATGTGCATGTCTGCATACAGTTAATAAAGCTGAAAACTGGCTCAAACAATAAGCCGCATTGTTGGCCATTGTGCGGCCGTCTGTCAGTCTGTCTGTCAGCGCAAACAAACAAATGTATCAGAGCCAAAAAAAGAACGCAAATAAAAGGCAGCCGGACATTGTCAAGGCTGGCCTCTATCTGAGCCTTGCAGTTTAACTGTAAATAAATAAACAATGAGCAATAGAGAGAGAGGGAGAGAGCAACACACAGAGACAGCTACATTTGCTGATGTCAACATGCTGCCAGCAACAGATGCGCATAGCAACACGCCTGTCTGCCTATGTGAGCTAATTACGTGAGGCGCGAAGCCAACACATGAGAGCCAAAAAAAGAAAGGCAAGCTTAACTGTAATTGAATAAAGTGTGAAGGAAGGGAGGGAGAGAACGAGAGCTGGAGAGGGCGTGAAAGGGCGAGAGCCAGGAAGCAACACACATAGGTACTTTAGCTTCACGCAACATGTTGCAGGCAAGACTTGTTGCTTAAAGAGCAGCAAGCAGAGGTTTAGTCTCTTTAGCTATTATAGCAGCTTAAGAAAAGTAGCTATAAATTATATTAAAGTCGAAAAAAGACAGATGGATTGCAAAAGCCAGTTACATTCTGCAGTTTAGCTATAATTAACTAAATTAAGGAGGCTAAAGTGAGCGAAGCCCACACACATCTACATCAGCTGCAGGCAACAATGTTGCCAGCAACACTTGTTGCTTCAACAAAAACACCCACACCGAGGCCTGCCTGCCTATTATCCTTGCCAAAGAGGACAACATCGGCTGGCAACTGTCGGCTGTCGGCTGTCGGTTGTCGGCCGTCGTTTGTTTGTTGGCGGCCATTCGTGGAGAGGTTCTATATAAAACCGGATGTTTCGCCAAACATCTGCACAGAACTGTTTCACATTGTCACGGTCAACAAGTGTCCTGCCCCAAACAAAGCGCCGAGCAGAGACAGTGGCACACAGGAACAAAGCTTCTGCGAGTGGTCAGTGCAAAAGTGCTTCGAATTTGCCATTTCTTCAAAAGGAATGTCGATTTAATTGCCCAGCAATTATCCTATAATTTGATATACATTCGAAAAGAAAGGTGAGTCCAATACACGTTCTGCTTGATCTCTAAATTTAGCGTAAACTTTGGTAGTTAAAGAGAATGCTTAAGATGAGATAGGTGTTAAAAGGGTTGACTATTGAAGGGTGAACTATGAATTTTGTAACGAAATTTCATATTCTATTATATGCAGTTCGATATTAATGTGAAAAGTGTGGTCAGAAATGTTAATGTTGCAGCTAAAATGATTGAAAACGTGCTTGAGAGTTTTAGGCATATACAAACTATGTTTGAAATAGAGAAAAAGGGTTTTAGATTTTTGAGAAACAAATGTTTTTATGCTTTACTTCATTTGTGGTTGAAAATATTGCTTAAACAATTGTTATATATTAAAAGTATTGAAGCCCCTTATTGTCATTAGAATTGAAGGACAAACTGCGAGAATTCTTTTTATATTATTGGTGAAGATATTCAGCAACAATCTCTCTCTGATAAACTTACTCTAGTTCATTTTGTATATTTATCAACAAAATCTGAAACTATCCATAGATAACCTTTAACATAGACATACACTAATAAAATGTCACTGAATACTTAAAAGGCGTTTAAAGTTATTTTTAGAATGAATATACTTAAAATAAAATCTAGTCATAAAAAATCTTAAATAACACTAAACTTTAATTAGGATAATCTTGAGATTTTATGCATAAAGCTTTATGTTCATAGAGCTTTAAATGTATCCTTAATATAACATTAAACTACATTCTTGAAAACAAATTCGCAGTGAATTCGCCTGCTAAATAGAAAACAGAGCCTCTAGAGGGAAACCTTTAGTTTTAAAAACAGTTGTTTCTAGAGAGGACGAATTTCCAATCAAATCTTCTTTCTTTAAAAAAATTACTAAAGATTCTCATATGAATCAAGAAAAAATATATATTATATAAATAAATATAGAAAATTAATTAAATAATACAATATAAACTTGTAATCCAACCCATATCTAAACAAACTTTTAATATAGAAACAAACCTCAACACTGCATATCAAGAGAGTCAACAGCTCTCAAAGTTCCTATGCCATTTAGAGTTTCCATTTATTGGAATATAATTTTTTTGGCAAATATCTCGAAAAGGGTTTTCAAAAATATCAAATTTCCGTTGTGTTCGAATGCAAGCCAAAAGGTAAACGAACCTGAAAAACGTGCTACAGATACAACTGGAGTTAGCATCCAGGTGGCAGCTAGCACATAGTTGTAGTCATAGTTGCCACACGCACACACACACTCACACACACTCGTCTCTTTCATTTTGGTCTTAATGAAAGCAAATTGAAATGTTTACGGCTGCACTTCGGAGAGCAGCAGCCGCCACAAGGCGTCGCTAGATTCCCATTTCCATTTCCATTTGCCGGCGCAGCGCGGCAGCAGTTCTGCGCTTTTTCCGCAGGTGCAAATGCTTAAATATTTTTCCAGCTCCATGATGTGTGCAGCTCAAGAACTAGCTGCGAAGCGTGTGGAAATTTTTGATTTATCGCTGACAACGGCAACGGCGAGCGCTGCACATATCTCCGTGCCACAGGGGGCAATCATTTGTCATCGCTGAGCCCGAGTCTGCCTACATACCTGATAAATTATATATTTAAATTTAGACACAAGCCGAAGACACTTCAAATGTATCGCATTGCTCAGTTATGAAAATGCGATTAGAAATCAGAATCGACAAAGATAAGAAACGAAAATGAAAGCGAAACATGCAAAGTTTCAACTTTCATATGGCAGCGAAGCGAATTAACGAGTGTGTGTGTGTGGGTGTGTGTGAGTGGGTGTGTGTGTGTGTGTGTGAATTGATATTTGATATTTGAGCTGAGCAACGCGGCGTATGTGTTATTTGGGATGAGTGTGAGATAATAAAGGTGCCTAAAAATGTGTTGAAGCTGCCTCTGCCTCTCCCTCTCCCCCTCGAATCACTTCAGTTGCAGCTGCTGCGGCTGCTGCTGCGGCTGCGGTTGCTGCTAAATGCTGTTGCAACATGTTTGTTGAGTGCATCAGTCGTCATAAATTTGCGCTTCGCTTCGAGTGCACAATTCGATTGAGCGCGCATGTTGCAAGCAACACTTTGCGGCAAGCAAATACAAACAACGCCGAATGAGATAGGGCCAAGGCAGAAAGCAGAGGCAGAGGCAGAGGCAGAGGGCCTAAACAACACTTGCCATTTGTCACTTATTGCCCCAAATGAATTGCGTCTGATTGCGCTGGCAATACAAACATCAACAGCAGCAGACACAACAGCAACAGCAACATCAGTCGCAGTGACAGCAGCAGCAGCAGCAGCAGCAGCAGCAACAGCAGCAACATCAGCAGCAATAAAGCATTAAATAATTTTTGTTAGCTTTATACACTTGTTGAGGGTATCTCAATTTTGGCATGAAATATATGATGTTGATGATGTAAGGAGTAGTTTCTTTTGGGAGTTTAATAAGATAGTAATAAGAAAGAGAATTCATTGAGAGATTAGTCCAATTCCTATCTATCTAATGAAGAAGATAGCAAAATGCGTAAATAAAGCTAGCATATCATATAAAATAATATATATAATAGATTATATACATAAGGCCTATACTAGTTATTATTAGAAATAAGGAAGGACATACCTAATATAACATATAAGGAAAACGTGTTCTTTACTCCTTTAACCATTGAGCGCCTATTTTAATTTTGCTTTTTGATTTCTTAAAAATAGCTTTTGTATCTTAAGCCTGTTCAGATGAGTCAAAAAAGCTTTCAATATCTTCTTTCAATAATGTTTTTCTTGAATAAAAATCATATAAAAGCAAAATTTACAAGCTACAAACTTTTCCTCATCACAATTAAATAATTTTGATGTATATTAAAATTCTTCATAAAAATGAAAAACCTATATCACATGGTTACCAATCTAGCCAGAGACAAAAATTTTTATTTTCATATGCGACATTTTTCTATTAAAAAAAAAATAGAAAAAATAAATTGAAGCATATTTGACATAAAAATAATTTGCTATAATTTCTTATTATTTGCATTGTCTGAGAAATATAAGAACCTATATGTACATAGCTGCCATGGGAAACATAGGTTAAGCATATGATTCTGTTATGAAAAGCAGTTGCATCTTGTGAGATATATATAGGAAATTTCTTTGAGGTTCTAGACCATACTCATGAGCAAGGGAATCAGGGTATTTCCATACCCAACTTCAATCATTCCAAGTTCAATTCACAATCTCCTAGGGTATTTAATCTTCGTCTCAACAGCCTCTACTCTTAATTTCCACTTTTGCATAAAAGTTTTGTGAAATGCTACATTAATGTGGAGTACATAAAATGTATGTTAATGTGCAGCATTTGCCAGCTCAGCGCGGCGCAGCTCAGCTTAGGGTCAACTTCTTCTTGTTGTTGTTGCTGCTGGTGTCTACGGCGTAGTCTGAACAAGTTTTTTAACGGTTTCTTTTTTGGCTGGCCTAGTCAATTTTCAAATTGAACGATAAGTTGACCAACATCGCGCATATTAATGTCAAGTTAAACGCGAAGCTAACTTTTAACTCAGTTTCCAAATGTCCGTCCCACTGTCCGACTGTCCGTCCGTCTGGCTGCCATTAAAATGTATAAATATATAAAGCAGCAACATTTTCAGGGTTTTTTCACAGTTTTAAAATAGATATTCAAATGTTTGATATGCATTTGCCGCGAGATTAGACTACTAGTCTCGGTTTTTGGACAAAGAAAAACTGTGAATAGTAAAAAAGTGTTGAATTCTTGGCAGAGCTTTGGCCTATCCAATGGGAAGCTAGCCTAAAGCTAGTCAGAGAAGCGTTTGCTTTGTCACGTAGCCCTTTGCAAATGTGAAGACAGTTGGAGCAATTGCTATGAAAGAAGTGGATTTTCTTAGCTATAATTCTGTCATTTGACTCCACAACATAATTTCAAAGCAAAGCAGACTGTGAAAACATTAGAAATCAAGCTAAAGCAATTATATAAATAAATAAATAATATAAATGATATACCGCGAAAAAATATTCTAAATTTAGAGAAATAATTAACTATTTGGAATATTAAGCATTTTAGTCTTTTCAATTCGTTACATGAAATATTAAAGAGAAATTAAATCTAACATAAAATCTAAGAAAAAAGGGATTTATTTTATATAGAAATTCTGTCATAAGTCAACTTTAGCTTCTTTAATCAAACTTAGCTTATCCAAACCATTTGATTTTTATACACATTGCCGAAGTGAAAGGATATATTCATTTTGTGCAATGTTCCCCTTGCTATGCGTCCATCTGTCCTTATAAAAGCACCCCGTTTTTCTTAAAATTTTAAATATATACTCGTGATGCCCCTTGTCTGATAAACTGTGAATCTGATAGTTATGCTACTGCAGATTTGTTCTAGGAATTTGCCGCAGAATAGTTATGTCTATGTCCACTGGGTGCATAACGAATTGGAGGGGAAAACGTAACTTCCATAGTTTTGGAACTGACAGCGTCTAGACTGGGAGTATTATGCAGTCGGTTGCCGAACTATAGCATTGGTATTTGCTATAATTAACATTCAGCATTTTAATTTAAGTTTTTATTAGCAATTGCTGAAGGACTCAGGGTATTTTATTCCCACATAATGCTCTAGCCGATTGCCTTGGTTAAAATATTCCTCTCAAGGAAGACGAAATCCATTAGTTAATCAATTAGTTAATCTTTTCCTTTAGGAACTTGAAAGTAGCTCTGCCCATTAACTCTTAAGCCTGTAATGTTTTGACTTACGTATAAAATTTTCATATAATTTGGCTCTATATTCTATAGTCTTTCTCAACTTATTTATATTTATAGAATATAACTTTCCTAGAATTCATAGCTTTTTCTGTTCTAAAACCTCTACTTTGTAATCAGCTAAGCCCACCAAAGTTTTTCATAATTCACGCTTAAGCCCAGTTTACTTACACTCACCTGATTCTGCTGTGCAATGCGTAGGCAGGGCTCTTGGCCATTCGAGGCCTTCGGCTATGGCCATATCCAAAAGCCATAATCATTTGCATCTCTAATGGGCCGTTTCGCCGCTGACGAAGTGCGAAATGTTCATACATCAACTGGCTCCTGTTGCTGCTGCTGCTGTTGCGGGTGTTGCTGGTGTTGTTGTTGCTGATGTTGCTACTGTGGTTGCTGTTGTTGCTATTGTTGTTGCTGTTGCTGCTGCTAATGCTCCTTCTCTTTCTACTCCTCTTGCTGCTTCTGCTGCCTTCCTCGCTCTTTTAGCTGCTGCTTCACGCTCATCCCTCATCCCTGTTGCTATTCCTGCTCCTGTTGCTGCTGCTCGTGCTGCTGCCGCTCTTCCTCCAGCTTCCTCCTGCTCCATCAGCTGCTCCTTCTGTTCGCAGCGTCTGCTTAGCGCCTTTAACAAGTTGGATTATGGCTCTTAATGTATCTCTATGTGTCTATGTGGCTATGTGTGTCTATGTGCGTGTGTGTGTGTATAGACTCATGTTGCTAGTGCAGGTGTTGTTGCTGTTGCCGTTACTCTTGTTGCTGTTGCTGCTGCCGTTGTTGTTGCCTTTTAATGCGCTTGGTTAACTTTTTACGCGCACATTCATATTTCGCTCTGGGCGAGGCGAATGGATTATCGCATAAATATTGTTATGGTTAATTAGCGGGACACTTTCGTCTGGCCCATGGCCGAGCCGCAGCAAACAAAAGGCGTTAAGACGCCTAGCCGAGCGCCACCGGAGTAGCTCAGCCAAGTTGTTATACAAGTAGGAGTTGCTCCTGCTGCTGTTGTTGTTGTTGTTGTGCGACTTGTTAAGTAAAATGAATGTGTTCGCTGCGAGGGCGTTAATGTGATTAAAACTTGTAATAGATAATGTAGCAAGTGATTTAAGTCAACATCGAATAATTATGTTATTTACCACCCACTTTCCCACTCCCTCTGCAGCTCCTCTCCATCATGGGCATCGCGTTGATGTTTCTGCTGGCCCTCTACCAGATGCAATCGGCCATCCACAGCGAGATCATCGAAGCGCCCAGCTACATGGAGAACTCGCTGCTGGAGCCGGAGGAGGCGAGTCCCAAGGCAGCGGATGCGGATATTCTGGAGGGTTTACTCAGCGACAAGCTGGACCAAACGGAGCTCGAGTTTCGCTATCCCATCTCGGCCATCGGCATTGATTACAATAAGAATTCCGTGGTGCTGCGCTTCCAGAAGCACGCCCACAAGCCCAACTTCAAGTACGATCCGGACTACGACCTGAAGCGCAAGTCCGTGCAGGATAACTTCATGCGCTTTGGCAAGCGGCAGCCGGAGCAGCTGCCGCAGGCCACGGGCCCGGGCTACTACGAAGCTGCCAAGCGCTCGGCCATGGATCGCTACGGCCGCGATCCGAAACAGGACTTCATGCGCTTCGGCCGGTCGCCCTCGGACTTCATGCGCTTTGGTCGTGCGCCGTCGGATTTCATGCGCTTCGGCCGGGATCCCAGCCAGGACTTCATGCGATTCGGACGCTCCGACAACTTCATGCGCTTCGGCAGGAATCTCAACTTCCACGAGGAGCTGCGCAGCCCCAAGCAGGACTTCATGCGCTTCGGTCGTCCGGATAATTTCATGCGTTTTGGCCGCGCGGCGTCGAGTGACTTTGAGCGTTACGGCAAAATGGACTCAAACTTTATGCGCTTCGGCAAGAGATCGGGAGCAGGAGCAGGAGCTGGCGCCGGAGCTGGAGCGGAAGCTGGAGGAGCCAGCCCCACGGAGTCCAAGCAGCAAAGCAAGATGGACGCCAAGCAGCAGGAGGGCAATCCCGTGGATAAGGCCATATCGATGCTGTTCAACAAGCAGCAGCAGGGTCAACCGGGTCAGGGTCAGGGTCAGGGCCAGGCTCAACGATCGCCCCAGGAGCAGCAGCAATTGAAGAGCGGCGAGCAAACCGAGTCGGAGGAGCAATTCTATGAGCCATAATTTCCCATACACCCAAAACACACGCTGTAAATATATAAAATTGGCCAAAGAACCGAAAAGGATGATACAAATATATATATAAATATACACTATTTAAATATTGCAATAGAAAACAAGAAAAAAAACATAAGAAAACTATGAAAATACAGCACAACTGTACTTTGAATTTTTAATAGGGCTGGATTAAAAATTCACCAAGCTTTGATCTGCTCAAAAAAAAAAAGAAACCAAATATATATCTATATTCAAAACTAAGCACAGGTCAAAGGTCACACACACACAGACACGCTATAAAAGCACAAAATTAAGTGTAATATTGAAAATTTGAAATGTTAAATGTACTTCCCTAAAATGCATGCAAATGTTGTGAACAATCTTTTAAATAAAGACCACTCGCTAACTATTGTTTGGATTAGCTCCGTTTCTTTTGACAGCTTAAGAGCTGCAAATTAGGCAGCGGCATTGGCATTGACCTTAGCCAAAAGCGAAATTTAAATTAAGCAATTTTAAGCTGGCGCCATCTGTTGTGCAGCGGCGGCAGCAGCGCAAACACTGCTACGTGCTACAACTGTTTTAGCTGTGCGCGATATGGCAACGCTGAAGCAACAGGTTATTTAGTTAGTGGTGGACGCGTGCCAGCTGGCGGCAGCACGATGAAACTGCATGGAAATGCATTTATATAGAAAATATATATAAATAAATATATAAAAAGCGAAAGTTGCTTAAAAATATGAAATTATAAATCTAATAAATAATATTTATGCTGCAAATTATATTATAAATTACTTTAATAAAAATATTTATAATTTAAGCAACAGTTCAACTGCTGCCTCTGCGATATCGTGCTCAATCGGCGCACGCACTCAGCTCTAGTTTTAACAGCTGAATGTTGCGGTTGGCTTCAGTCGGCGCACCAACCAGAGTCTTGCGTTTGTTTGATTTGCCAATTCAATCTGCCTAGACCTTTTATTAACGCAACGAAATCTCAACGGTGAAGAACAAATCAAGTAAGTTGCCAGCAGCATTAAATATTTAATTAAACAATTGCGTTTGTAGCAGCCGCCAGCAATTGGCAGCCAAGTCTAAAGTCCAACTTGTTGCTTTGTTGGCGGCTGCGACGGCGGCGACGGCAATTGTATTTGTTTTTGTTTGCTATCTACACAAAAATATATAAATAAATACTATATTCTCTCTCTATAGATATTGCAATTAGATTAAATCGTTGCTGGCTAGAAAGGCGATAATGTCGGCTCTGTTGAAAATGCATCGAGGTGAGTTCAAGAAAAACAGTTAATTGCTAAAGACAACAACAACAAGAACGAGAACAACAAACAATTCGGCGATTACATAACTTTTATGCTGACGAGATGCCGAGCATAAGAAACACATAAAATAATCATAAAAAGAAACGAAGCTATTTATATAATGCGAACATTTGCCAACTCTTCAGGCTGGCCCGCCCTTTGTTGCTGTTGTTGTTGTTCTGATTGGAGTTCGTATTGGAAATCTAGTTGGATTTCTTATCAGCTTATGCGCTCGACTAATTATCAATGCAATATTCTTTCCAACCGCGCCCAGTTCAAAAGCTCTTCACGCCCGCCTTTGTGCGCAGCGTGTCGGAGGCAGCGAAGTATCCAAAGATAACCACGCACTACACCGTGCATCCGCGCGAGAAGGACGACAGATGGAAGGAGGTGGACATGGAGCGCTGCGTCGAGGAGGTGGACATTGTCATCGTGGGCGGTGGACCGGCCGGCATGTCGGCAGCCATACGTGCCAAGCAGCTGGCTGCCGAAAAAGATCAGGTGAGCCGCTTATGTCACACAGCTGTCCAGATCGTGCGATAACCAAAGTTTTATTCTTGCTGGGCAGGAAATACGCGTTTGCGTGGTGGAAAAAGCCGCTGAGGCCGGTGGCCATATACTCTCGGGCGCTGTCATCGACCCGATCTCGTTGAACGAGCTCATCCCCGACTGGAAGGAGCAGGGCGCCCCATTGAACACGCCCGTTTCGAAGGATACGTTCTCGCTCCTCACCGAAACGGGTCGCATATCCATACCCATCTTCAAGGGCTGGCCCATGGACAATCATGGCAATTATGTGGTGCGCCTAGGACACTTGGTTAAATGGCTCGGTGACCAGGCGGAGGCATTGGGCGTCGAGATCTATCCGGGCTGTGCCGCCTCTGAGGTGCTCTTCCATGAGGATGGCAGCGTGAAGGGCATTGCCACGAACGATGTGGGCATTGCCAAGAGCGGCGCGCCCAAGGAAACCTTTGCACGTGGCATGGAGCTGCACGCAAAGACCACCATCTTTGCCGAGGGCTGTCGCGGCCATCTCTCCAAGCAGATCATGCAAAAGTTCGGCCTCAACGCCGGCAGCGAGCCACAGACCTATGGCAT
Organism: Drosophila pegasa; assembly: GCA_035046225.1. Classification (NCBI taxonomy): domain Eukaryota; kingdom Metazoa; phylum Arthropoda; class Insecta; order Diptera; family Drosophilidae; genus Drosophila; species Drosophila pegasa. The sequence goes on along the minus strand of JAWNOD010000076.1, from coordinate 6,018,496 downwards.
TGGACTCAAGGAGGTGTGGGAGATCGCGCCCGAGCACCATCAGTGAGTGGTTCAGAGAGGATATGCTGAGGCGCAAGTTAAACTTCTCTTTTTTCAGACCTGGTTTGGTGGAGCACTCGATTGGCTGGCCTCTGGATCGGTTCACATATGGTGGCTCCTTTCTGTACCATCTAAACGAACCCACGCCCACGATTGCCGTTGGCTTTGTTGTTGGCCTCAACTACAAGAATCCTTGGATTAGTCCCTTCCAGGAGTTCCAGCGTTTCAAGACGCACCCCAAGGTGCGCCAGGTCTTTGAGAACGCCACACGCATTGGCTACGGCGCACGTGCCATCAACGAGGGCGGCTTTCAGAGTTTGCCCAAGAAGCTGTCCTTCCCTGGCGGCTGCTTGGTCGGCTGCAGCGCCGGCTTCCTAAATGTGCCACGCATCAAGGGCTCCCACTACGCCATGAAGAGCGGCATGCTGGCCGCTGAGAGCGCACTGGAGGCTATCAACGAGGGCACGCAGACTACGGCTGGCGTGGAGCCCGTCACTTATGCAGACAAGTGAGCTGGGAGGACCTTACACCTATGATACTAACTACAATCTAATGTGCATTTACCTTTTTAGAATCAAGGATTCGTTTGTCTGGAAAGATTTGTACAAAGTGCGCAATGTGCACCCGTCCTTCCACAATCCTCTGGGCCTCTACGGCGGCCTTGTGCTCAGCGGCTTCTCCATATTCATGGGCGGTCGCGAGCCCTGGACGCTGACGCATGGCCCCCAGGACCACGAAACACTGCAGCCGGCGAATGTCAGTCAACGCATTGTCTATCCCAAGCCCGATGGCAAGATCTCCTTCGATTTGCTCTCATCGGTGGCGCTCACTGGCACCAATCACGAGGGCGATCAGCCAGCCCACTTGACGCTGAAGGACGATCGCATACCCGTGGATCACAATTTGGCCATCTACGAGGGACCCGAGCAACGCTTCTGCCCCGCCGGCGTCTACGAATATGTGCCGAACGATGAGGGCGGCAACATGAAGCTGCAGATCAATGCTCAAAACTGCATTCACTGCAAAACCTGTGATATCAAGGACCCGAAGCAGAACATCAACTGGGTAGTGCCCGAGGGTGGCGGCGGCCCCGCCTACAATGGCATGTAAATGAAGTGCCAATGCTGCAAAGAGATTTGTAGAAGTTGTACCACAAATGCATTTGATTAGTTTGTAAATTGTAAAGAAAACAAAGAAAGAGAAGCTAAATTCAAAATTCAAAATTACTGTTTAAGCGAAAAGGTTGCAATAAATGTAAAGTTTTTAAAGTTCAGTTTGCCAAAAAGGTTTTTTCTTTGTTTTATTTAAAAGATCGCTACGTTTCATTTTGTTTAAAACATCAACTTAATTTGTAGGTAAATGTTTATGCCACAATCAATTTGTCAAAACCTTTCATATTCAGTGCACGGATAAAACTTGTTTATATATATATATTTATATATAATTATTATATTTATATTTTTTTAAATTTATTTTTAGCTGCTCATTTATTATTTTTTATTTTTTGATGTTTCATCAAAAGTTTTTGCAAGTTTTTTATTTGAACAGAAATACATCGATGATTACTATATATATGTATATATAATATCGATCTGGAGCGCCTTGTACATATATATTTATTTATATATATAGCTTAACTACTTGCATATCACTTAATTTGTAAAATATTTCTCATTTCTCATAATGTTTATATATATATTTTTTTTAGACAGCGCTTTGAAGGTTTTATAAACTTTTAAACGCCTTTTTCTGGTAACCAATCATAGCTTAAGTTTTGTCAACTGTTAAAACATTATCTTTATATAATTGAATCTGTACGTATTTATGTCTTAGTTTGTGCTCGTTAATGATTATCTTCTGGACAACAAATTGCGAATGGAACCACATACAAATACCTTTAACACAAATACCTAATGACCACATCAAACATTAACAACATTCAAGATGAGTGAAAAACAAAGAACACAAAGTATATAATATACATATATCTATTTATAGTTGATCTATAGTGTCTGCCTGTGTATATATATAGATTTATGGTTAATGCATAAAGTCTTGTTTGCCTTTTAACACGCTTTGCTTATGTTTCTATTAGAGTTTCATAATCTTAATCAGGTGCTCCATTAAAAACCTCGTACAACAGTGCATTTTCCATTTATTCTTTAACATATTTAACTACTTTATTTGTTATACCCATTGAATCGCTTCAGATGATAATACCTTCCACCTTCCCCATATCAATTCAATTCAATATTTACTTAAATGTTGTGGTCCCTGTGACCTATGCATCGCCTTGTAGGCGCCCAGCTATACAGTGCACTGCTTCAACTATCGTCGTATATATCATGTATATATAGCTCTATATCTGTATATATTTCTATGTGTGTATGATCTCTTAAAGTATTCAAAATTTTCCATATGCCAAATTGTAATTTTTTAATATTTTCCAATCATAATTTTTCCACGTTTTTTGTACATTTTGTGCTGCTTTCTCTGCTTTCATCTAGTTTCCATAAATTTATATTTCCTTTTTTTTTGTGTTTATTTTTTTTTATTTAAAGCTTAGTTTAATTCTTTTTCAATTTGTTTAGGTTTGCATTAACTACTTATTTTTTCTTTCTTTCTTTAAATAGCACAATTAACACCTGTATTGAAATATTTTCACCATCAAGTTTACAGTTTTCATTACATTTTTTTTTATATTTTTTAACATTTATGTTTTTTTTTCTTCCATTTGTTCATTTAAGAGGCACTGTTCTTAAGGCAACACACTAGAGAGTGAAGTTTTAGTATACCAAAATCAAAATAAATATACTTTATTTACACTCAACAAAAAATGTGAAAAAACGGAATTTAGGAGAAAAGTTTCTTTTGTTTTTGCAAATCATATGAAAACTTGGTTTTTCTTTTAGGGAACCTGGGTTCAAATGATTTCACACAACATATCAATGGGTGAGGGGTACACTACATTTAACACTCACTGTACTAAGTTACATTTAATTGCAAGTACTTTCAAGTACTTTTTGAGTACCTTTGAAGTACCTTTTAAGTATGCTTGACCATATATGGACAATTTATATTCATTTATGATTTTTCTTTTTATTATTTCATATTAAATTTGTCGCGAGTTCCTTTTTTATTTATTTAAATTTTCAAAATTTGCTCTATATATATATATATCATTTTCTGTTAATATATTTCAAAATATTTCTTTTAAAAAAAGGAACTCCTACAAATTGTTTGTTTCAATGAAATTTTGCTAATTAACATCTCAGTATATTGCTAGAAAATATGTAGCTCGGGCCACTTTATATTATATATGTATGTATATATACACATACATCAGTTTTGTTTGTTTTATATGTATATATATGAATGTAAAGCTTGTTGTTGTTCATCTTTGGGAAACCTGTAAAGTGTAAATGTTTATTGTTTCTGTGTTCATTTGTTGTGCATTCGGATCGTTAAATTTCGCGCTATATCAAGTATGCACAGCTGCTGCTACAGTCCGTAGCATACAAATAGAAGTACTGTTAAATTATTTGCATACATATATTGTTTTTTTTGTCTTATTTCGTTTTTTTTTTACATTTTGGGCTGTATAAAGTGCAACAGGTCATGTTGTATCAGAGCAAATATTTACAGAGCGCGTTTACCTTCTTAAGTGTGTTTGTATACATATATATAAATATATACATATATGTGTGTTAAATTAAATATAAAAAAATAAAAACAGCAAAAAAATATGCAATTGACATGTACACAGCCACGCCCACCTATATGCAGCTAGCTGTTTAAATAAAAAGTGAAGAGTACAGAGAAATAAAAAAAATTGTTTATAATAATTTTATTTAAATTATATTTTGTGTTTTTGAGTTGTTGTTGTTGATGTTGTTGTTTTACAAACTGCATATATTGTAAAAAATACAAAAAGAACTTAAGGCTTCATCAAATCGAAACAGAAATTCACGTGTTTTTAAGTTAATTACAAATTATGACTTCGTTTTGCTTACAAATCAAAGAGAATTAAAGTCTATCAAAATAAGTTTTTTACTTCTTTTTTTTTAATGCTTAAAACCAAGTTTTTTTTTGTAATATTTTTTTAATTTAAGTTAAAAATATAGTTCTTAACGCCCACGCAAAAGAGACTAAGCTTAATTTAAAATGATAAATTATAAATTAAAATTAAACTGAGTCGTTGCTTTAAAATAAAATATTTATATTTATATTTTAATATTTCTTCTTTTTTTTGTGTTTATATATATTGCAAACTATATTCAACCAAAATTCATAAATTGCACTTGAATCCAGAAAATTATTGCAAGAAAATTAGTTTAAACAAATTATTATAAAAAAACATATTTTGAGTACATTTTCAAATGTGTGTGTGTGTGTAAGCGAGATTTTACAATTTTGCTTGTAAAACTTGTTCAGCTCTTATATATGTTTATATATTTATATATGTGTGTGTTATATTATATATGACTTGCATGTATTACGTATCTTTTAAGTGTAATTTAAAAACTTATTCAAATAAAATATATATATATGCTTGTATATATATATATAGTATATGTACAATCATAATCGCTTAAGTTTAGCTTTTCCTTTTTTTTTTTTTAAATTGAATTAAACTAAATCAGAGCTCAACACACTAACAACTAAACGAGTTTGAAAACTTTACTAGCAACAGTTTTATTAATTTTTATTTAGATTTAATTATCATTTTTTTTACTTTTTTTTAATTGTTAATTAACTAACTAGAGGGGGCGCTTTCAAACTTGACTTAGGCCTAATGTGGGTTTGTTTGTGTGTGTGTTTTTTAGATAACTTTAAATTATAGCTATTAGCAATACATATACATACATATATATATGTATATATATGTTTATCATTATTATTATTATTATAAGTTACACATTAGACAATAATTGTAGATATGACACTGTCACTTGTTTTTCGCTTAATATCTAAAGAAAACCAATAACAAAACTTTTCGCTTCCAGCTGACTAAATCATCAAAACTATTGCACTGGCCTGGAAACGTTACTGTGCTCTGTTCTTGTTTATTTTTTTATTTTTATTGTTGTTGGTGCTGCTGTTGCTGGTGTTGTTGCTGTTGCAGCAGCTGCTGCTGCTGCTGTGGGCCATAGCCCACGGCCAGATGTTGGCTGTAGCAGTCGTAGCCGCTGCCACGCCCATAGCTGGCAGCAGTGTGGAACACGCGTTGTGCAGCATTCTCTTTGCGTGGCGGCGGCGGCATCATGACCAGATCATTGTCACAACTGCTGCTGCTGACTGGCTTCCTGTTGCTGCTGTGATGTTGCTGTTGTTGCTGCTGTTGTTGTTGTTGTTGTTGTGGTGGCTGTAGCTTGTAGCTGGCGCCACGTGCCGGCTATGTGCCCCAGCCGCCGGATATTCTTGGCCTTTTGTGATTGGGCGCATCGTAGTCGCTCAACTGTTGCTGCTGCTGATGCTGCTGCTGTTGTTGCTGCTGCTGTTGTTGCTGCTGTTGCTGTTGTTGCTGCTGCTGTTGCTGCTGCACGGCGACCGCTTGCAGGCGCACATCCTGCTCGCCATTGGGCGCACCTGCGTTTAAGATAATAAAATCTGTTAACCTATTAGTTGAGCTGCACTGATTGCATATGTGTGTGGCACGGGCGGGCGGCAGGCGGGGCTTTCATTATTATTTTTTTTGTAAAGCCAGACGCAATGGCATTCAACGCCTGGCAACTCATGTGTATGCGTGTGAGTGTGTGATGTGTATAGATGTGTTGTGTGTGTTTATTAGATGAGCGCAGCTTTAGTAGTTAACTAGCTCAAGTTAACTTAATGGTTAGTGAAAGTAATCAAAACAACATGGCAGGCAATTACAGTTACATTGGTTTCTTCTTTACATTTTTTTCAGTGTTGTAAAACGTAAAACATTTGCTTGATTTTGACAATTTGGTTGTAGAAAAGTATGGGGAAAATCATAAAATAAAATCTATCAAATTTTGGGCTGTGTACGTGTCAGAGCTGATAAACAATCGATAACTACCGATAAATGACATATATAATATAAATCGATAAATTAACTAAACAATATACAATTTTCAATTTGTAGCATTGTAAGGGTAGATTAATGGCATTCAATCAATCGGTATGAACCGATGAATAATGTTGAAACTGATAATCGATTATCGATAATCGATTAATAGTGATTGTTTACGAATAATTAAAGATCGATGAATGTCTTAAATCACTTTTATCGATATGAAAGCTTTACAATTGGATTGTAAAATTAATAAAAGGCATATTAAACTAATCGATAAAGACCGATACAAATGGTTAAAACCAAAAAGCGATTTAAAAAAAATAATTTGAAATAATTACAATTCTTTTATTATAATATATAGTATATCGATAAAGTTCGATAAGATATATAGTCGGGAATCAATTGATTACTGAAGAAACTTAATCTATAGTGCCTATTATCGAACGGCTTCTGATCAAAATAAAAATATTAAATAAATAAAAATAATAAAAATTACTTCATCTATTGACTAAATTCGCAGAGCTTAAAATCTTTAACAATCATCAAGAGTAGAAAATCTACACTGATAATCCTGCCATCGACAGTCTTATCAATACGCCTATCAGCTCTCTTATGTTTGTATCGATGAGAACTTCTCAAAAATGTTTTTCTATGTGAGTGAGAATCATGTATGATATATAGATGTTTTGCATGTGTGTTCGTGTATGTTTTCTGTATGTATGTATGTATGCATGTGTTTATGTTTTGGCCAATTTACCGGCAAAATTCCATCTAGGATTATGTCCCATAAGCGCGCGGTACGGATATCCTTCATACTTATCATGCCCTAAAAATTGTCATATAGTTGTTGTTGTTAATTGTTGTTGTTGTTGGTTAATCAAAACAAGAACAAGAAATTGTTTTCCGAGGCAGCGGCAATGGGGAAGAAGAAGAATCGGTAAATAAATGCGGCTGCACACGGTCTCAGGGCGGCACAAGCGGCGTATGCGTAATACTATTAGATTAAGCATACGCCGCGTGTGCAAAAGATTTCAATTTTGACTTTTTTTTTTTGGTTTTAGATAGCATTAGAGTACATGCCGCAAAAAACACGAAAACTTTCTAAATTAGTAGAAAAACAAAGTTTTTTTTTAATTTTTCTTGCGGATCAAAGCTGATAGGAAAATTTGGAAAAGTAAATGGCGTGGGACATACCTGGTGTCGGCGTTATGTGACCTGTTGAGGAGGGCCGCGAATTGGGCATGACCAGATGCTGCTGCGAATGACTTAGGACGCTCAGATTGGTGGCCTGCTCCGCACTGCTGTTCGTGCCGCCGCCACCGCCACCGCCGCCGGGCGTCAGGACGCCGCCACCGCCCAACTGTGTGATGGCATTGATGGCTGTGAGGACGCCCGCTGTTGAGACATTGCTGCTGGTGCTGCTGCTGCTCGAGCCGCTGCCCGTGGAGCCGTTGCTGTTATGCTGATGGCCGCCACCGCCGCCGCCACCACCGCCCCCGCCGCTGGCTGAGAGATCACGTGGCGGCGATTGCGGTTCCGCTTTGACCTTGATGGAGACGGGCGAACTGGCGGGCGGCGGTGTGCTATTCGAGACAGCCAGATGCGATAGACTGCAAGGCAGATTATGATGTTGGTCGCCGTTAAGTGTTTGCCTGCTGGGGCTGCTGCTGCTGCTATTCGCCGGGCTCGGGGCCTGGACTACCCACCTAGTGTGCTGCACGAGACCCTGATGCCACTGCGGCAGGCCCATTATGTCCGCGCTCATGGCACCCGATTGCGAAAAGTCCTGCGCCCCAAACGTATAGCTCGCCAGCGGCGGCATCGGCGTCTGCAACGTCACAACCGGCGTATTCAGTGACGTCTGACTCTGGCGCTGCTGCAATTTTCCAAACATTGATTAGTCTCAAAATTATGAAAAGAGACATAAAGTCAACAGCTGTAGCTGCAGAACATTTTACAGTGAAAGCAACATATCTTGGTTGATAGCTAATTGCATGGATTGTAAACTCGAAAATGTATTCGGGTTTTTGAAAAGGGAAAAAGTTGGTATCAAGAGATATATAATATATATAAATATAACATATAAACAAATATATAATATATATAAATATATAATTTATATGCTCTCTTTGGCTAAACTTCTCAAACTGTTTCATAATGCAATCCCTTTTTCACATCCTCTACACACATTCATTTCATTTATTAATATTCCTGGAACTGCCAGTTCCAGTTTGGTAGAAACTTTCTCACATTTCTCACGAATATAACAAATATAAAACATATTGAAGCTGACTTGGTCTATACACTTTTCCATAATTATAAAGTTTAAGGCTCTAAATACTTAGAATTTAGCGGGAAATGTTTCATGTTTGTGGCTAACTCAAGTTATTTTCTTCTTCTCTTACTCTACCTTCTATCTATCTATCTTCTATAAATTTATTGCATAAGTTATCTCATATTGTTCAGTGTTGCATAACTAAATAGTAGCTGACAGAATAGCTTGACATGGAAGGTCTGCACTGCGTATAGAGTGAGCTGTTAGCTCATATACAATAGACAATGAAGCATGCTGAATGCTACTCATATTATATAAGATTTTCTGGGAATGTATATATAGTGTTGTATAATTATTAGGGCGTTATTTTATTGAAAAGTCGAGATTAAAGCTGAAAGTTAGTCGAATTTGTGCTCAAATTACTTTAAAAAAAAGGCTAAAAATTATTTGAAACATATATATACTTTATACAGTGTTGTATAAAATAATTCCACTTATTTATAAGTGTTGTACAACGTTCTATATAGCTTATACAGTGTTGTATGATATCATTAAGGCCAAAGCTAAAGGTTCGTCATTTGCTGTAGCCAAAAAAAAAGAATCTAAAATCCACGTTCCATGCTTTACATACATCTTTTTACAAACCCCAACTATAAATTAACTAGACCCATTTATTACTTATTATTCCATTTTATCAACACTTATCTTAAATAGAGCATAACTTACATCTGCATAGGCAACATCGTCGGCTGTCGCCGACATATTCGGCGCTATGGTGGGCGGTATGACGACGCGCAAGTTGGAAGCTCTGCCATTCTGGCTGCCCGGCGATTGCTGTTTAATGGGCAAATGATGCGCTGCAAACATGTTGGATATTAATTGTTAAGTAAATATATATATTAGATGGATGCTCCACTGTGCACACTGTGATTAAGTGTGTGGAGCACTCGATTGAGTGGGGAGGGGGGCGGTAATCAAGAGGGGGCGTGTAACAGTTTAAATCACAATTGACTAGAAACTCAGCTAATTGGATGTGTTATGGATGTGGTATGTGTGTGTGGGTGGTATCTATGTATGTGGTGTGTGTGTGTGTGTTAGGTTCCCTTATTGTAATATTATGCGCACCTATGCCAGGACTGGGACCTGGACTGGGTGATCCCACAAGCGGCGAATGTGAATGTGGATAACCGTTTGACATCTCCAACATGGTACCCGATGGATAGACTAATGTATGAAATATATAAAGAATATATATATATGCAATAGTTTCTTTTATCACAGAAGAGAATATGGAAAATCAAAAACAAAAACAATTTGCAGGCATTGTTAGAGGTAAGAGCAAGAAAGTAGGACCCAAAAAAGTGGTTAAGTCTCTGCCTAAGTAACGAGTTGTGCATGCGAAAGGAAAATAAATAAAGTAACGAGCTGCAAACTAACGAGTTAATTCCGCTCTCTACGACGACGAGTTGGGGTCACTTTGTGTAAGAAAAAAAAAATATAAAAAAAAAAAAACAAACAAAAGACAAGACAAAACAAAATATGAAATCAAAAAAAGTAACGAGTAATTTGTAGCGAGTAGCGAGTTGCTAGTATCGAGCAGCGAATAGCGTGTAACGAGTTCAATTTCGAAAACAAACGAAAAATAAATAACAACAGAAACAGTAACAGAATTTTGTAATAAATGAAAATAAAGTTGTGCGCCCGAGTCACTGTACTAACTTATTAAGGACATCCCACCTGAATCCGTCTCCGAACTCGATGGACGTGGGCTGATGTTTGTGTGGGACATTTGTGGGCTGGCCTGCAGCAGATTCTCACCGTAGGAGCCCGGCACTGGCACCGAGACTGGCAGCGTGTAGCTCGGATTTGGCATGGGTCGATTTGGTGCACCGCCACCGCCGCCGCCTCCTCCACCGCCGCCGCCGCCCGTCACACCGCCAATGGTCATTTGGTTGCGCTGCATCATATTCTGAAATTCCTCGTCGATCTTATTGTATTTGGCTTCGGTGCGGGGTGTCAGCGTGTAGTCGGCCTCCGCTTCGGGTGATTCCGGTGACATGACGCCGTTTTTGTTCTCCTTCTGCGAATGACAGAGAGAGAGAGAGAGAGTAATTGAGTGAGCGTGTGTGAGAGAGAAATTTGTGTACTCGTAATTGGCTGCGACAGAGTGAGGCGACGGGTGGGGGTGCACTTGGCACTTGACACGTCGCCGCTTCGTTGATGTGCTAAATTATGTAAATCTTGTCTACGCTCTGCACGGCATTAACATTACAAAACAATTTAAAAGGCAGCAAACAAAAGACAACAACAACAGCAGCGGCAGCAACAGCAGCGAGAAGAGCCGCGACAATGTCCGCATTAGAAATGCAAAATACATTGGCGTCTACATCAAGCGTCCCACCAGGCGCTTCCGCCTGACCCTTAAAAGCTCTTTGTTAGGGCTCACAACGAACAGCGTTTGGTTGCTCAGTTGCATAGCTCTTACTGCTGTTGTTTTTGCTGTTTTGTTGATTGTTTTGTTTGTATTTTCCGCGTGGCTGCTGCGTTTTTCACAGTTCACTTGACTCTCCATAATTTATGCAAGCGCCGCGCGATAAATATCGATAGCTGCATAATTAACGAGCAGCGAGTAGCAAAGCAGGCTAAACATGAGCGACGAATAGCGCGAGTAACGAGTTTCAATTATAATAGAGTAGAGTTTATAGCAAGTAACTAGTAACGAGTGTGTAACGAGTGCCTACTATTCGGAGTAGCGAGTAGCGAATATAACGAGTAGCGACTTTAACGAATAGCGAGTAGAACAAGTAGCGAGCTTAGTCAGTTGCGAGTACGACGAGTAACGACGTAGAACGAGTGACGAGTATAAGGAGTAGCGAGGAACGAGTAGGGATTGTAGCGAGTAGATATTACAAGGACTAACTCGTATAAAGTGTAGCGACTATAATGATCATAGAATATAACGTGTATCGCATATAGCGCGCATATAACATAAGGAATACTAAGTATATCTAGCGGCGAGTATACTGATTTAATATAACGAGTCATGGCCGCTGGTACCGAGTATAACGACTAATAAGAAAATCTAGTAGCAATTTCTTTGAGTTGTGATTAGGTCACGTAGCAGGTATAACGAGTAGCGAGTATTACGAGTAACGAGTATAGGGAGAAATAAGAATATAAAGATTAGCTACTTTAGCGAGTAGCAAGTCAGTTGAGCTACGATCACAATATCTACTAGGTATAACGAGTAATAGGTAATTATATCAGCTAATATACCGAGTAGCTAATATATAGATGAACACGCACCGCATATAACATATAACGAGCGCGTAAACCGAGCAGCGAGTATTATAAATATTCAAGTATAACGGACATAAGTGGCAACTAGACTCACCTCAATGATATTCTTGTTGGTTAGCGATTCGTGTGGCTCATTGTATTCGGTATATTTGAGCAAGACACGATCCATATCGGTGCTGGCATATTGATAGAGCTTATTGCTGGACGAGAAGATGATCAGCGCTATCTCGCAATCGCACAGCACGGACAGCTCATAGGCCTTCTTCATGACGCCGAACTTGCGCTTGTTGAAGGTCACCTGCGGGGCAAAGAAACACAGAAAGAAAGAGAGAGAGGAAGAGAGAGGACGGTTAATACGAAACAAAAGCGAGCCAACAAAATTGTTCACAATTGGCTGTTCAAATATTTATGGGAAATGTAATTAGAGGCTTCGTCTCATAGAGCCGCACTAACTGCGATTGGTAATGAATCGATTATGGCCGAGTCAAGGCGAGAGGGCAACTGCGCCGTTGTTGTGGTCGTCAGTTATGACGCGTTTACGACTTGGTTAGGCATTAACCTTTACGATGCCGCCAATGTCCTCTGCATGAAAGGGTTTCAATCGCCCAGGCACGCACACGACACACGACGAATGGTTCATTTGAAGCAAAGCAACAGTTAGAACAAAGCTAAAGGGCAGTTTGTTTCTCTGTATGTGTGTGTGCATATCTCAATTAGAACTAGTTCATTAAGCATTAGAAAATATTTTTTTTAGCGACGAGAGTTTAGATTGGAATTTAAATTGAATGAAATTTTATGAGTATAAGCTTATAGAAAAGTCTCTTCTTCTAAGTGGTTCTTGCTATGAACTAAGCACTTCATTCGTAACTATGTTCTTTGTATTCAAACTCTGAGAGTTAAAGAACAGATTAAAGAATAACTAAAAGTTTTAATCTTCAGATAATTGTTCTTGAACAGTTCCTAATGATGAATTTTATCTTCTCCTAAGGAAGTTTCTAGAATTAAAAGTCAAATTGAGCGCCTTAAAGATTCAATATTAAAAAGAAAACTTTATGACTTCATTGTTCTTTTGTGGTCCTTCAATCTAGTTTCTAGTTCGTTAAGTCTGGTTTTCTAGATGAAGCAACGCATTAAAGAAGTACTCAAAGGCTTTAATATAATCTAAAAGCTTACTGAAAGAGATTCCAATTCTAACAATTATATCTTATTTGTTCGTAATTAGAACTAGTTCACAATTCCTTGGCAACTCCCATTCTCTCCTTATTATAACTAATAATTAACTTAAACTGCAAGTCTATTTATTCCCACATTTTCCAAAAACTATTTCCGCAAACTTTTCAGCCCAATTTGAGCTTCATTTCATGGTCTTCCGCCTGCTCTTCATTTAGTGGAAGCCATTTGAATTGTTTTCAAATATTTTAATTAGTAAATTTCTAGGCATTCCTTGGCCGAATTTCTACTCCAAGAAAACTTGAAGTTGCTTTAATAATTTAATGTAAGCCACGCATAATATTAAGTATACGCAGCGATTCGCTCACCTGTCGATTGCGTTCATCGGTGATGCGTGAAATCTGAATTTTTTTGCGACCCATGGCAACAGATTTCGATTTGATACACCCAAATGCTGTTGACAATAATAATATTTCCTTATTGATGTTGTTGCTGCTGCCGCTGTTGTTGTTGCTGCTGCTGCTGTTGTTGTTTGTTCCACTTCCTGTTGCTGCGGTTGTTTTATTTGTTGCTGACTGAAATGTAAGGCAGCAGTAAGCCCTACTCCTTGTCACTGCTGCTGCTGTTGCTGTGGCAAACGTTGGGCATATTATATATATAAATATATATTCGCTCTGATCTATATTTGTTTAGATATAGATAGTTCTGTATATAAGTGCTGGACGGTTTCTCGAAACGGCAAAATGTTTGTTTTCCTTTTATTAGTTTTTATTTATTGTTTGCTCTTGTGATTGTATATATATATTTGTTGCAGTGTAAAGTGTTTTCTCAGGTATCTGCAAAAGAGTAAGAGAAATAAGGAATAAATTAGTATATGTATATATAAACAGGTGAATGGGCAGCTGGATGGCCAGCTAGACTATTCCACTCGGGCTTAACCCATTTGCCCGCTGACTTCAAAAGGTGCGCCTGGCTGAGCAGAGAGGCAGATGGGCAGCGGCAACTTGTTGACGCTTCATTGGCCACGTGCCGAAAGTTCAATGCACCTGGCTTTGTCTAAACACGCTACTCCAGAAGCTGACCCATTTTTTTCTCGCTATGCCTGACCCTATTGGCCAGATTCCTTGGATTAATTGATGCTCTGCTGCGCTGTGGCATTGCAAGTCCTTTATTACGCTCGGTTTTTTTTTTTTTGCCTTGGCTTTAGCCTTCGCCCTTTATAGCATGCGGCTCGCTGGACACGCTCTCACGCGTGATTAGCACCGTTTGCCTATGCGTACGCTTTGATGTCCTTCAGGTGTCACACAAACACACACACACACACACACACACAAAGAGAGAGACGCCCACCCACGCGCAACCACAAAGGGCCACACGCTTTCTACATTATATATTCATCAAAACACAAGGCGAAAAAAAAGAAGCAACAGAAGTTGCAAATCGAAAAGTTTTTGATTTGCTTTTAAAAGAAAAATATAAATTCATAAAAAACAATGCGTGGGAAATATTGTTATTGAAATGAATTCCTATGAAAGTAAATCTTATTAGACTTTTAAATTGTTCAAATATTAACTTATCAGACATAAATAATAGGTATGCAATGTAATAGATGATAAGCTGTGGGATTTCCTTGGAAATCGTTTGAAAATCGAAGAATTTGCTTTACATTTGCTTAGCTAACATATTTAAGCTGAATATGGATAATGTCAGTTATATGCTTACTTAAGCAAATGTTATGCTGCTGTTATATTTTCTATTACATTCTCATCCTGCTGTCAAGTTCACACTGTTAGTCGTTATACTCTGAAGCTCATATTATAACTTTTAATATAAGTTCTGCTTTGTTAAGCAATCTGCATACATCATCCATGGCATCTTTAGTCTGTTAATCAATCACATATAACATTTTTAATATAACATATTTATTAAACTGTTATTAGCATAGGTTTGATCTGTTACGCATTTAGCCTTTAGTATTCTGTAATTCCAACTGTTAGTCTTCACTCTACATAATTATTAACAAGTGCTATATAAACGAGGTCTTTTAAATTTAAATTCTGTTAATAACATTTCAATATATGTTGATGATCTGTTAAGCAGTTGACACTCTATTATTATTTCTCAGCCTAGCACTCGCTCTTTAACTAGCAGCTAACCATGTAATGCTAATATGCTAATCAACTTGAAACTATTACTCTATTAACATTTCACAGCAAGCTCAGCCAATTCTCGTTATCTAACGGGCTATTTGTCAACTGTTAAGTCCTCACTCATAGCTATTTTTGGCACTTTAATATACCCATTTTATGTAACACTCAAGTACAGGATATAAAATAAAACAGACGCCTGCGGCTACTGCCAAGGCACGTGGCTGCAAAACGCGACTAACATCTTAGAGCAGTCTCCATTAGCTAACACACACACACACACACACAGACACGCACACACGCACATTTGCACACTCTGTCTGTGTGCGTGTGTCTAACTGTGTAAACATGGCAATTCTTGTTGCTTGCCACGGCGGGAAAGCGCAAATTTCCGAGTGCGAGTGCCGGAAATCGAGGCAGATGAATTTCAATTGCTCCGCTTGCCTCCCGTTTGTGTCGTTTGTCCTTTTTTTTTGCCGTCGTTCGCTCTCTCTCCCCCTCTCTCTCCCTCTTTCTCTCTCTCTGTTTCCGTGTGTTGCTGGCTTGTTTGTCCTACGGCCAGGACAACGTGGCTGCCAAGGCAACGTTTGCTTAAAAACGAGCGAGCCTCACGCAGCAACAACGACAATGACGACCTACGCAATATGTTTCAGCTTTCAACCCTGGCCTGCCGCTTGCCTGCCTCGCAGCTGGGGTTTGTCGGGTAGCTTCAACCTTGGGAAACAGGACACAACCCGAAAAAAATTCGATACAACAATGATTATGTGGAGCGTGCGTGCGTTCTGTATGCTATGTCATTATTATTGAAATAAAGGCAAGAAAAAACCGAAAGAAATTCGAGTTCGAGTCAATAAATCAATAGCATATATCGATAATGCGCTGAATGACTCGACGATCTGCACTGATAAGTGATTATATATATATAGTTTGGCTACTTAGTCATTGCATTTACTCTCGCTATTAGTCAGTCTACTGCAGAGTCTCTCCTCCATTACGCATACGCAGCGTTGCACAAAGAAGCTAGCTAATGAAGTAGCCCACGCCCACGTAGCTGCCCTGGACACACAATCAATTTATAAACTTAATAACTAACATACACACACACTTACACACACGCACGCCCACACACAATCGAAAGCAAATCAAATACTTTCGAGTGCTATCCAAAAGCAATTAAGATACATAATTAGTTTGATGAAGTGCGTCAGGTAACAAATTGCGAAACGTTAGAGCAGCACACGTGACGTGAGAAAAAGATGTGCAGGAATGCGTTTAGCAGCGAGAGGCAGTTGGAGTAGGCAACTTGATGAGGCATGTAGAGCTTTGGAATCGGAGAAAGGCAATTTGATTTGGATTTATATATAATTAAAGCAAGCTCAAGTGATTAAGTGATGGGGCATGAAGAGATTTGGGATGCTAGAACGGGAGTTTGAATTAGATTATAGCATAATTTATATACCAAAAACTTATTTTTGTGATTCTTGTGTCCTGTATGTATATATGTAATAAAAACTTTTTCTTGAAATACTTCTTATGCCTCTTAAGCCCTTTATACATTATTCCGAGTATTTTATTTATATCCCAAAAAAGCAGAATTTTCTTTTAATATGCCTCAACTCTATCTTTCCCAGACATTACTTTTAATAATCCTCAACTCCCTCGACTCTTTTTCTTCTCCAAACCTAACTCCTAATATTCCTCAACTCGTTCTTTCCCAAATCCCCAACATAATTTCTCACCACGCAAAGTAAACAAAATTTAGTTTTGGGTTACCCAACCGAAACCGAAAAATAAAACCCCGAAAAAAGTTTCAATCTTAATTAAAAGTGAACAAATGCGAATACATAATCCCACGGCCTGTGGGTCAAACGACAAATATTGACGCTTAACAGCAAATCTATTGACTCAATATTGATGGCAAAGTGTGCACTAGAGATCTCTGGCAAGGGCGATAGCATTGATATGGGTACCTTTATAAGTCATTAAACCACTCTGCTGTGGCTACGAAGCCCCAATGTTACTCAGCTCTCTGATATATATATATATATTTAGTGAAAGGGCAGCGTAACTAAACGCATACAAATCGAAGCTCAACCTCTAAATGGTGATAAGGACCCGCATTGGAGCAACAACAAAAGAGAGAAATGCGTCACAGAATAGCACGAAAACATGAATAATTGAAGCTGCTTAGCGGTTTGGGCCAGGGGCGGCCCTTAAACGAGCTGGGCGGGGCAGCTGGGAGTGTTGAAGCGTCGCCTGGCAGCTGGCAATTAAAGCTACGAGTGTGTGTGTGTGTGTGCATAGCTTATTAAATTCAAATTAATTCAAATATTCGATACGCTTCACATTTCAATGCAAAAAAAAAAAAACAAGATAATATTGAGTTGCAATGCGAGCTTAACTTTTAGATGGCACATCAAAGATACAAATACAGAAGAGCACGCAGCAGGACACAGAGAGCGGCAACGGCAGCGGCAGCGGCAGCTCATCAAACGTTTGAATTACAAATTTATAGCATACTTATGAGCGTCGATGGGGCAGTAGACGAGCCACGAGGAGGCGTAATAAGACCAACAGCAGCAGGAAGAGAGAAGGGCAGCTCTAAGATCTTTAATGCGAATTATCATTGCAAATTTTTGTTGATTGGGATATATAGATGTATATTTATATATAAAATAATATATATAGAAATTAATTAATTTAAGTAATTTAATATGATGAATTGAGATGCTATCAGCAAATTGAATGAAAGAGGAAATAGTCATTGATCAAATAATTGTGTTAATATTAAAATATTACAATTATTCAATTTGTACATATAAATGTATATATAAATATAAAAAATTCATGGAAATTAAATTCAACTGCTAAGAAGACTGACGAGCTCCCAATGATATTTTTATCATTAAGTCATACATAAGGATATAAAGAAACAAACTCTCCTCGCAGAAATCTTCAAATACACTTAAACAAACTAGAAATTCAGCCAAATTATTTGACTGTCAATCTATCAGAGACATAAACTATAATAAACTAGATAAACTAAAGCTACCTTTCAGGACAAAAATTGTACGAATAATTTATATACATATCCTATATATTTTTTCTGAGTATAATTAGTATAATTCCTGGTATTTTTTTCTCAACACTATGTTCCTCTCAATTTGATTTTCTTTCATATACTATATACTATTGATAATAAGAAGAAGAGGCCCAAGAGCTGTACTCTTAAAACTTTATATAAAATACCGAAACTTGTGATTTATATAAATAATTAGAAATCACTTTCTATATCACTATAACTCTCAATACTAACTACTAACAAACGTGCAATTGCCAACTACTCCATCAACTTTTGAAAGTCACAAACTAAATAGCTTGACAAGTGATTTTGATTCACTATTCAATCATTTCCTACTGCTGCTGCTGCTGCTGCTGGTGCTGGCGCTTATCAATGCGATGGCCTTATCAAAATCTGCATTAGCTGCCGCACTTGCCACTTAGCTGCTGGTCAAGCGATTAGATTGTTCAAGAACGAAAAACTTCGGGCCGTAAACAAGTGCCGAAAAAGCAAAACAAAAAGAAACTAAGCCCAGGTAGCAATAAATCAAAGTGACACGTCACAGGAATGCGTGTAAAGGTGTAAAGGTGTGTTCTCTCTATTGTTACACAAAAACAAAAAAAAAAAAACAAAAAAGTTAAGTAAAGAAGAAACAGCTAGGCAACTGCACAAGTGTTAACTGTGACTAATTGCAGGCAGCAGGCGACCAGGTGAGCTAATCAACCCGGACACACGCCAAAGTGTTGGCGCCCTGGGGTCAAAACTTAACACAGTTTGTTGCTGCAACAATTAAACAGTTGCGGTTGCAGCAACTGCGATGCAACTTGACTGGGTCAGCGCCACTTGAGCACACAGCCAACAACAGCAACAACAACAGCAGCAGTAACAACAACAACTATACACAAAGGAAGGAAGGAAATTAGTAAACGATTTTTTTTGCAGCTTGCAGACAGCAAAAGGATGTGTTGATTGCATGTGTGTCAAGATTTTGTGGTTCTACTTCTGCCTCTGCTTCTTCTTCTTTTTCTTGATGTTGGCAATTAGAAGTGAGCCGCACATTTGCGCCATTTTTAATTGGCCCAAAAGTTATGGCCAGCAGCGGCTGCCTACTGATGCTGCCAAGACAAAGCGAAAGCTAAAGCGTTTGCTTTGCAGTTCATTAGACAAACAATCTTGGGGGTTCCATTGCTTTCATCCAGCTAACTGCCTTTCTATGCGATTTTCATGTATGATAGCTTTGCGTAGTTGCTGTTTAGTTAAAGGTTTAATGTTGAAATGACCAAAGAAAAAAGCGTATATAAAATGTTTTAAAGCCAAGTTTTCTCTCCTTGAGCTAATCTTTCTTCGTATTTTTCTCAGAGCTCTTCTATGCAATTTTCATGCAAAATTGAAAGGTGAAATTGACAAAAAAAAAAGATAAATATTATGTTACTTAGTTGTTTTTAAGCCAAGTTTTCTCTCCTTTATCTAATCTTTCTTCGCATTTTTCTCAGAGCTCTTCTATGCGTTTTTCATGCAGCCTTAATTACAAGTTGAAAGTTGAAATTGACAAAACAAATGATAAATTATATGTAAGCTAGTTGTTTTGAAGTCAAGTTTACGCTCCTTAGTCTAATCTTTCTTTGCATTTTTCTCAGAGCTCTTCTATGCGATTTTCATGCAGCCTTCATTACAAGCTATTAAATATGTAAAAAAAAAACCCTATATAAAATTCTATAATAGAATGTCTGACATTTGCTCTTTATTTCTTTTCCCACTTTTCTCTTGTGCTCTTCTATGTGATTCTCATTTCTATATACTTTTTACTGATACTTGAAGTTAAATATTTCTTACTTGTATATAATAATAAAGAATATATCAGGCGAGTCTGAATGTCTGGCCTGTCATTTATATATGTACGCAAAAATGCGATTTTAAATCTCATTCGCTCGATTAGCAAATGAAGTTTTTGTTGCAGTGATTCACTTTGTAGTAGGTATACTTTATTTTTTCTTTATTGTTTCGTGGGGTTTCGTGGTTTTCCTTCGATGAGGCATCTGAAATAAATAACATTAAATGTATCGCCTGCAATTAGCAACAAATTTGCTGCCGCCGCAGCCGCTGCCGCTGCTGCTTACGATTTACTGCAATTAATTTATGCAAATTTTAAACTTTTCCGTATTATTTTGGATGAATGAACTTTTGAACGAGTCGGAAAACCAGTTATGAAGCTGCGCTGATGCTCGAGCTGCTGCTCTCAGCACATTTGAAACAAATACACTCTCATGCAGTCAGAAACCTTTCATAAATTGCATCTTTATTACAGCTCAAATAAAATAATAATAATATTAACAAAATAAATACAAAATTTATGAGCACGTATTTAAATACATATTATATTATATGAGATGCTTGTTCTTTTTGTTCTTGTTCTTATAGAGTTCAGTCTTTGGCTGGATCTGAAAATCTGGCTGTAGGCAAATTCTCTGCCGCATTTCACTTTCGATCTGTCAGAGATTAATCAACTGCTGCTTAGTGTTAATGTGTTAGCCAATCAACGCATATGCGTCGTCATTCGCCCCAATCGTAAATCTTAACTTAATTAACGACACGCGCGCGCCGACGCGTTTTAAAACGCAGCTGAAACGCGTCGTTGACGCCGCCATTGAGCCGCAGCGAAACGAACAGAAGTTTTGAAGTTTTTAGTTCCGCTAGGCGTTGGCGCTGCAAATGCCAAACAAACTCGAAATTGGAGAACTGAAAAAGGAATCTTCAATACAACTTGATTAGGCATGGCTGAGGATATGACTATATCAAGTTGAGTTTGAAGTGTTTGCTTAAGATTGTTTGTCAGAGAACTATCAGAATTCTTGCATATGAGTCTAGCAGATAGTAATAATATATTTATGGATTTACTTTAAGATTGTTCATTAAGAACCTATAAATATATACATATATATATATATATATATATATATATATATAATATATATATATATATATATATATATATATATATGGATATAGGAGATATCTCCTGTATATGTATATCATATATTATACAATAGATCTACATAGATCTCAATTTATCTTGGTTTAAAGAGATGCTTTAGAATAATATAAATATTTATAGGCAACTTTAGGGATCCAAGAAGTTAGTAAACATAATCAAATGTAATATATATAATATATATTTATATAAAATTCTCACTCAGTTCTTTAAGTCCCATATGAAAATCTCCACTATTCCTCATACCCAACATATATTATATATGTTCATCATCTATAAAATTTCAAGTCATAAAAAGTATTGATAACAAACTTGATATTATTTCAAACAACGACTGACAGAACATTTGCCAAAAGCAAAAGATAACTAACCACAGTCTGTGCGCGTCTGTATAAGTATTCTCCAGTTCCAAGTGCTGGTGCTCTCTCTTTATCTCTGCTCTGCAGCTGGCAAACAATTTTCAATTGCATTAGCAATGTTCTCGATAACGTGGAAGACACCTGAGAGTCAAGGTTACTCTTACTTTGCCAAAGCACGCGTTCTATGCTAAAGCAGACCTACGCCTCCTCTCTCCCACACCTCCCCGTGCTGCTGCTGCAGAGAACACCTCACGCGCGACTCGGCTATGTTATGATATCTTATCTACACACACACACACTCGATTTGAGATAGTGTGAAAGAGAGTGAGAGTCGCAAAAGCAAACAAAGCAAAGACAAAAACAAAAACAAATATTATTAAACTAATAATAATAATAATCATTAAACTATGACACAATCGCAGCAACAACAAAATTCATAAACTCAAAAAACAATTTGCCAAATATGAATATATATATATAGTGTATATATGCATATACATATATACCTATATATATACCTTTCTTGTGCGCTTTGATAACAGCAAACAAAACACTCTCGCTCTCATTTCAGATAGTGCGCCAACAACAACGAGCGACGCCTTATCTTTATAATTTCTAGAGCGATACAAAATAAAAATTCGATTGCAAATTTCGTTATCAAAATAAAAACACAAAAAGCAAAAACTGAAACGTTTTTTCGCCAAATTATTGATTAATAATAAAAAAAAAGTTGGCATAAAATTTCATTTAACTCTTTTTTCATTTTTTTTCCTTTTTTATTACATTTCATTTATTTCTCAACTTTGATAGTCGCTCAGCTGGCGGCCTAGGGCAAAGGTTTGGCCTGCTGGGCTGGTCAACGGGGACCCCCCGCCACAAAGGTTCTTGCCCACTTAAGCTATCAGATGTGAATTATCTAGTGGCTAAAGATTAAAGCAGTTCTGAGCAAATGCGTCAAATTCTAAGGAACTCTATCTGCAACTATTGAACTTTTTGCACTGAGAGAAATGGGGAAGTTGTTGTACGATATTGAAGTGTTTAGGGACCAGGAAGCTTAATTTATTAAGAGTAAAACTATGTTAAGTGTTTAACATTGTTGCCTTAACAGTGTCTTAAAAACAGAGTTATAAATGTCTCTTATTTAACAGACTATTGATAGCTTCTTCGTTTCAAATTAAATTGTTAACTTTATAATATTAACAGCGATTCAACAAGAGAGAGAGAAGCGACTGTTAGTTAACAGAGCTGTTTATATTGAATGCTGTAAAGTTCCTAACATTGTATTTACAGACACTAAAGAACAGCGTTAGAAGAGAATACTAGTTAATACAACTGCTTAAAGCTAAAGTGTTTGAAAACTAATGGAAAATAAAACCCTAAACAGCGTCAAGTTAACAGAGATTGTTAAGCAGAGTATGTTGACAGATTTTTAGTCAGAAATTTAATTTATGAACTTTACTATAAATCATAATCTGAATCGAATCAAATTTCTGAGCCAAATAAAAATATTATAAATATTATAATAATATTTTATGGAAACCTAATTATAAGCAACATATACGTTGTATTATTACTCATATAGTATATACATCAAATTCAAAATAACCAAACCATCTTAAGCACAACTAAATATTGATGCCTTTCCATTAACTAAAGCTCAAAGTCAGCTCATCTTCTATATATACCAAATCTTTGAAATAAAATAAAATATAGACTACATTGTATAATTTACGTATAGCTCATCCCACACATAAGGTGTACACAACTATTGAGGCAATAGCTGCTGGGAAGTGCAATGTCTGATGTCTGATGTCCATTTGGGCTGATAAGACCGGCAAGACAAGGCAGACAGCCAGAAGGCAGAAGTCAGTGGACAGATTTTGCATGACAATTTCATTTTCTTTTTATTATTTTATAAGCCCTGCAAACAAACAGAAGAAAACAGAGCAGGGCAGAGCTGAGCAGAGCGCGAGGGCAGTTATCAGGGGCCACTCAGTCAGTCCATCAGTTGGTCAGTATACAAATCAGACAGTGCGCCAATCAGTCAATATATGAGTAGCAACAAGAACTACATGCAAGAAGCGACTGATAACGTGTGTGTGAGGCAATGGAAATGGATTTGAACTTCGCTGGAAGCGCCGAGTCCGCATATCTGTGTGTGTGTGTGCGTGTGTACATAAGTGTCTGTGCCTGTGTGTGTGTCTGTGAGTATCTGTATTGTATTGACTGCTTATCAGTTTTGGCAAAAGTCGACAGAGTAAGAGAGCTGTTTGTTTGTGTGCGTTTGAAACATTTCGAGCATTAAATGCAAAAAACGAAGCACAAATAATTAATAGGAAAAGTAAAAGGCGCGATATAAATTGGTGTATGGCAGCTTGTTGTGCGTGTGTGTGTGCATATATATATGAAATTTGATTGCAATGCAAGCAAGATAGGTGAGATGACGTCAGAGAGGGTGAGAGAACGCGGCTAATAAATGTAAGAAATCACTTAGTTAAAGCGTCACAAAACTTTGAAAAAATTCCAATAAAATATTTTATAATCATATAAAATTTATTTTATATTATTATATATTATATATAAAATAATATATTAAATAAAAAAAATTTCAAAATTAATGTATCTTATATTATAATACATTTAATAAATTTTTTTAAATATTTCCTTGGAACTTTTTCATAGCTAATAAATCTATTATATATATATAGAATATAAAATTAATATATTTTTTATTTTATGCATATATTTTTCATTTATTTTTTTTAAACTTACATCATTTACAAAATTCTCGAAAAATTCCTGCGCTTTTCTATTTTATTTTTTAATTGAGCAAAAATTGTTTCATAATTTATTTACTTTTTGGTATTTGTTTTATTTTGTTGTTGTTGTTGTTTAAAAGTGTCTCAAAAATAAATCATAAAATTTGTTTTCTCAACAATTGTCACAATGTTGTCAATGTTGCATTTGTATTTACTCAACTTGACAATTACTTTTTTCAAGTTTGTTTTTTATATTATTTATGTTTGTATGTTTCTTTAGCAAACAAACACAATTGATTCAGTTCGTTCTTTCATTTACTTTGGTTTGTAAAACAAATTTCAATTGTTATATTTTTTTTGTCGTAAATATTTATAAACAGAATTAGAGAATTGGCAAACAAGTCTGCCTGACCGCTGCCTGGGGGTGGCGGGGCGACGTTTTGTAGTTAGGCGGGGGCGAACGTTGGGCGGCGAGCGCCTCGCGAAATAAAAGTTAAAAATAAAATGTTATATTTGCTAAACGCATTGTTTTTATTTTTATTTTTATATTTATTTATACTGTTGTGTATTTATTTTTGCGCATTCGAAAAAATGTATTTTTGGAAATAGATACGTCAAATTGTTTATAGATTGGAGTAAAAATAAATTATTGCGCGCGGCGGCATAATTTGCCTCATTTGCTATTCACCTTTTATTATTATTTTTATAAATATTTATTTTTAATTTTGGTTTTTTTCTCTGTTGATTTTTGGTTGTTTTTATTTTGTATTATGTTGCTTGCCCCCTAAGTGAATGAAACAATCGCGCAAGAAAACGCGGAACAAACGCGCAAACGAAACGCGGAGATCTGAAACCTAAAGAAGCGGCGCTGCGAACGCGTACGAACGTACTGACGGACACGCAGACCCGTTGACGTAGTCCGCACGGCGCACAGACACAGTCACACACACACACACACACACGCTTACACATACGTGCGCGTATCTATCGGTATCGGTATCGCGCTCTGCCTACGTGAATGTGTGTGTGTAACGAGCACGGTTACGCGTGTGTCCGTTGCAGTGAGGATGTCGAATGAATCTCGTAACATTCGCTTTCTGCCCGAACAAACGAACGAACACACACACACACACACACACTCAAAGCGATACACACTCATACATGCACGGAGACCGCTCTGAGTGGGCAAAAGCTTACACACACAAGCACACAGCGCACTGGCGGCATTCTAACGGCATCTGCGCTTGTATTGGTGCAACAGATTTCGGTTTTGTGTAACAAAATATCCCACACACACATGCACAGCGCACAGCTCGCTCGCACGCTCTTGTTAGCGCCCACTCTCTACGCCGCTATACGCGCGCTCTCTCTCACTCACTCACTCACTCAGTCAGCCATGCACTCACTCAATTGGTGCGCTGTGCTCGGTCTCAGGAGCGCGCATGCGCCTTGCATTTGAGTGGCTTTTGCTCTGCTTGAGTTTTCACTCGCAACGAAAGCAAAAGCCTACGTTTGCCCAGAGGAGCAGGCGCAAACAAGAAACATATGGTTTTTGTTTGCGCTCACTCATGCACACACACACACACACACGCACACAGGCGCTAGTAGGCAAACAGCCGTTCGTTCTGCCGCTGCTGCTGTTGCTACTGTTCTTCTTTCTTGTTGTTGTCCGTTTGCGGGAGCAACAGTTATTTTTCCCAAATTCCTTTGCGACTCACTTCGATTGTTACGCACCTGCCTCTCGCTCGCTCGCACTCGCGTGCTGAGCTTTTGTATATGTTGCTCTCGCTCTATTGCCTGCTCATAAATGTTAATTATCCATTTTGATGTACAGCTGGGCCCCCTTCTCCTCCTCTCCCCTCGCTCTTCACCTTTTACGTAAAATGTTTCCAGCGCGTCGCCTTGGTTTTTCCTTCTTTTTTTTTTTTGTTACCGTCCCTCTGTCTGTCTGTTCGTCTGTTTATTTATTCGGTTCTCGTTTTCATTTTCATTTTTCACTTTTTTTTTTGTTCTTTTCCGTATCGAACCGCATTGTCCTTGCTTTTTGGGGGCCTATTTGAAGTGCTTTAGGCTGCTTTTAGGCCGTTTCCTGCTTTTGCCCTACAACAAAGTTGTTAACCTGCGTTTGGCAGTATAACAAAATGGAAAGCAAAAACAAGCACACACACACGCACACATAATTATAACAGTAGCACAGTTATAACGAGCAAACCCTTTGTCAAGGACATGCTTCCCATTTATTAAATAAGAAAAACTAATTCAACTATTATCAATTGACCCCCAGGCCACAATTAACCCCTTTCGCCTCAGCTCAGGTAACACATATCCTTAAATGCCTCGACCAGCCGCCACAACGAGCCCCGTATAATTTTAAATTGTAACCAACTAATGACTCAGCAGTTGTACTATTACCTACTCGTGTAGCTTAATATAATTTGACTGGTCTATCAAGTCGATTAGCGTGCTATATATAACCTGACAACAACAAAATGAAGAACTCCCCTAGTTGACCTACACACGTGGTAAGAAGTCCACAAATAGCCCATAATTAACACAGAAAGTTTATTATTAACATTGCTATTAGTGGGGCTGAAAGTTTTGACCATATCTCTCAACTATTTTGTAGTTAATCTAACGCTTTAAAGTAAGCAAGAAATCGATATCGAGCTTCGTTGATTAAAGAAAGTGCTTATGAGATTGCACTTTTGTGTTAGGCATGAACCTAAGGACAGTTTACACTAAAAGGTTTCTAGTGATATAATATGATATAATATGTTAAGGAAAGCTATGTACCTTAGGGAGTCTAAAATCAGTCCCCAGATATTATGTTATTTATAGGTTATATGTAAATTTAGTTATTTAATTAGTAAGTTGTTCAAATATTTCGATTTAGTTTCATTTCATAGATTATTATAATGTATTTCTACGAAAAGCCTTCATTATATAGATATATCATAGGATCATATGAAAAACTTCTAGCCTTATGAAGAACTCTAGTTCCTTAAGCAAACGCATAGCATACAATTCTCAAACAGTTTCAGCTTAGCTCGGCGAAGACACAGGCGAAGCAATCAATATCAAAATCTACATATGTTACAACCAGGAGGTTCTTGAAATAGCGATACGGACAACTTGCTTTCACTTGGTGCTAACCTTGTTAATTTGTTGATTGGTAATAAGCAACAAATACACGACCTCAAGCCTGCAATTTACAAAGTATGTAGGCTATATGTGTAATAAAGGATTGAATAAGATAATCAACTAACAAATCGATAACACTTTTACATATGTTAACTATTTGATACGGCAGCCCAATGGAGATATACGTATATGGAAGATGGAAAATTTTATATCTATATAAACAACATCTCTATGATATGTCTTTTATTAAAAGAAAAGTATGTTCTATTAAATTCTTTACGTTCTTTGTAGAATTTTAATCTAAGGATTTTAATCAATTTATTTTAACTGTTCATGAATCTTAATCTTTCGACTTTATTCATGAAAACTAAGTCTAAGTCTAATTTAGACTTTATTCAAGAAAACTAAGTCTAATATTCTTAAGAGTTAAATACTTTCTGAACGACTCTATGTTATTTCTAGGGAATTTCAAGTCTAACAACAAAATTCTAGTAATTAAATAAAAGAGTTTATTTTTTTCTAAGCTTCCATATGCCTTTATCCTCAGCTCAGCAATGTCTCACATCCGTCTTTCCATCATATGAAACTCTAGAAATTCCATTCAATCCCACCCGCTACATTCCTCTTCCACACACTGCAACCAACTCCTCCTTCAACTCCTTCACATCCACTGTAAATTCTATCGCCTCCTCTGCCCTGATTCAGCCTCAGCCCGCCGCTCTGTACCTGCTGATCTCGCAACGAGGCACGATGCCTGCGCTTTATGGAATTTCAGTAAAAATCACGCATCGTCTCTCAGAGGAGCGCAAAGCAAGTTACAAGTTTACGACTTGAGGGGCGCCACAATGTTGCACATATGGCAGCAGCAGCAGCGGCAGCAGCAAAGGCAGCGGCAGCAATGCAAATGTTGCATTTGACCTCGAAGCAGTGTTGGTTGCATTTGCGGCATCTGCAGCAGCATGCGTTTGCATGTGCGTGTGTCCTTGTGACTTTTAACACCCTGCCAGCGGCGGCTGGCGACAAATGCCAGAGTCGTCGTCGCCGTCGCCGTTGCCGTTGCCGTCGCTGCCAGCCACTCTTTCAGTTTCAATAAACGCCGTTGGATGCGTTTCGCGCAGCGTCCGTCGCGGGCGTCCGCATGCTGAGGCCATGTCCATGTCCAGAGGCTGTGCGCCGCATCGTCTTGCTGCACACACATGTGCAACATGCGGCGACACATGCGCACTCTGTGGCAATGTGTTGAGTCCGACTTTGAATGCGCCGGCCCCTGGCATCGACAACGGCCCGGGCACTTAAGCGCTTTTCCACAGTATTCAAAATTCATCCTTTGCGCTGAGCGCGACTGCAAACCATTTCTCTCCCTCTCTCTGTGTGTGTTTGTTGTTGCCTTTAGCCACCACGCAGAGGCGCACCCCAACCAAGACTAACAACAACAACAACAATTAGTTGCCTCAGCCACGTGAACCTCTTGTTGTTGTAAACGCTGCGTAGGTAGTTTCACATAAAAATTTCATTCAAATCGCATTACTTTCAAGTGCAGTTGAACAAGCGGCAAATGAAGTTGATGATAATGATGATGTCGTCTCGCTTTGAATGTAAATTGGTTTACATGAGTTCGTAACAGCAACTTTTGCTCTTTGTTTTCGATGCGGCAAGAGATTTACATGGATAGCTTAAAGAGTTCTTGAATATATCTAAAAAAAATGCGGAAAGTTCTTTTGGGCATCTTTACAGAATCAACATAAAAGTTTTGTTTAAGTTTTATATACAAAAACCGAACCATAAAAGGTTTAAAATGATTTTAAGTATAGCTTAGATAAAACTTTGGCTAAAGATCTTTTAAATAAGATCTTGAATGTCTAAGATTCTCAGTTCTAGTAAAAGGAGACCTAGGAACAAATTGAATATATATATACTTCTAAAAAATCGTAAAAGTGTTGAAATTTATTTTTTGTCTTTTAAAATGAAAGATCTTTTGATATTATATGCAATGAAAAATCTATAGGATCTCATGGATTATAAATCATAAGCTTCTGTTTTTGATCCTCGCCCTTACAACTGATAACTTCCATCTTTTTTCTTTCATTTTAGACTCGACTCCCTCACTTCACTTGTATTTTTTCTATTATCCATCATCTATCATCTATCATCTATGATCTATCATCTATGATCAAGAATCTATCATCAATTATCAGTCATCTAACATCTATCATTTATCTATCTAGCATACATCGTCTATTTATCTATCATGTATCATATTTTACTTTTTCATATTTTCATTTTCATATTCTATCTCCCATATCTCCCTTCTACATAAAATCCTAAGAAATTGCAATTTCCTTCTCTACAAAAATGCTCCTTTTATTAATATTTATTTTAATATTTTGTTCCTAGAATTGCGTCATTAAAGAAGGTATTTCACCGCTCTGAGCTTGATTTGCGAGCGAAAACCTTTTCGCATTATGTTTTCCTTCAACAGCTTCTTTACAATTTCCATAATAATACATTAAGACCTGGCTTAATGTCAATATATATATCTCAATACGCTGGGCAATTTCAATTCCATTTGGCCAACTTTCGCTGATACAGTGCAAATAAAGAAGCAGCGAGCGACAAAAGCAATTAGGCCTGTAATTACTTCGGCCTCCGTGTCAAATTGAATAAAAAGCTCGGATGCTGCAGATTGAAGGAGATACAACCCCCAAAAGGATCGAAGCATTAGCATTGCCTAATTACATTTCAATCGCATGTCTTAAAAGGCGCTTAAACTCTCAATCGTTTCATCACAAATATGAACAGGGGCGTGTGCACAGGGACGTGTGCGAGCGGGTGTGTGCAGGGGTGTGTGCAAGTGTGTGTGTGTGTGTGTGCGTGCTTGGTGTGTGTACACGCTTTGAGTGCAATTTAAATGTGATTAGAAGCTGGTTTAAGGACAACGCCAACCGGCATATAAAATAAAAGCCAAATAACAGGTAAATGTTAGTGAAGCTCATGCTCGACTAGCAGATACCGCGCAAAGTGTAAACAACTAATGTGATCATATCTGATGATCAATATGTAAAAGGAATCCTTTAGTTTTCTGAAACCAACCCATAGCTCTGCAGACGCTGTTGAGCTAAATTGACCGATTAGATCTATATGACCTTCATATGACCACACCAGAACTTCTCTCAGAAGAAAAGTTATAACTAAATGGGCCCTTTCGTATAGATTATGTTATGACTGTATTTCATAAAATCAAGATCAAATTCCTTCTCTATCTCGCTCTCTTTTCTTTTCTCTTAAGCTCGCTTTCCTTTTGTGTTCTTTCAATCCAGATTGACTGAGTAGAGATATTTATACTACCTATTCTATCTCTCTGTGTATCTATAGATATCTATCTCTCTTTCTTTCTCTGTATCTCTAGCTCTCTCTTTCTCTTTGTCTCTGTAGTTCTCTATCTCATTCTCTCTCTATGTCTATACATCTCTTCCATTTGTAACTCCTCCAAATCCTCAACTCCAACAACCATTGTACGGCCTCATTCTGATCACATCATATCATCCCTTATTACTTTATTCAGATTTCCTTTTCCTGTTGCATGCCTCACCTAGAACTCATTACACCCCATTCGCCGCAATCAGTCTCAATAATGTATATCGGTGGCATGAAAAAGCCACATAGAAATTATATTTTCTTAGACAACAAACAAAAATGTTGTCTTCGTTGTCAACTGAAGCGTTGCTAAACGTACAACAAGGAGGCACACTCGAAAGTGCCACCAATCCACCGCCAGCCCAACCCCCTACTCACGTGCCTACCCCGCCCTTCCCCCACCCCCGACCCCTCTCAGCTGCTGTGGCACAAAATACTCCATGGTTTGTTTCGCCTGCCGGAGTTGCCTAATCTAATCAATTTTGCTCAATGCTTTTGTGCTGTTGCCCGCCCACGCAGCGGAGCGCAGCGCAGGCAGCCGCTGCCGCAGAGCAACAAGAGGCAAAGCAGCCTGTCAGCTTCAATAAGGCAACGTTAACATGTGTGTGTGTGTGTGTGTGAGTCAGGGGGGGTGGGAGGCAGCTTGGGCTGTGTTGGTGCCGCGTCAGCTGAGCGGGCGGTGAAAGCATTTCACTGTTTGCATCAATGATGAGCAGCGTTGGCGGCGGCGGCTGCTGCTGTTGCCGCTGCTGCTGCCATGGCTGCTGTTAAAGTGGCCAGAAAACGTGGCCATGACAGGTAAGGTAAGCGTGTCACACACACACACAGGCAAGCCCTGCTCTATTATTCTGTCCCATTGTTCCAGCTGCAACTGAATTAGTTAAGAGCTCAAAAATTTTAACTGCTCCAGAGAATTACCTAGAGCTATCTAAATACGTCGAAAGGTAGTTTCAATGTTAGTGCCACTTGCGGCTACTTTTAGCCACATTTAAACCCACTTTATATATACGTTTATTGGCCAATCTTTCAGCCCAGTTCTGTTGTTTTTTTTTGTTTTTCCTTCCCATCCATTGGGCCATGTGACAGCGCGCAAATGGCACATAAAAGTTCTCTGACAAATATTTCATGCAAATGCCTTGGCAAGGACACGCTGCACTAAAAAAGGTTTATTCCGCCCACACACACACACTCAGGCCACAAATTATAATTGAAATGGATGCCACACACACAAACACACACACACAGCTGAAGTTTATCGAGCTGGAGGACATTAATTGATTTGGACACGCGGATAAGTGATGTCCTTTCACGGTTTGCCGCCAACCAAAAATGTTTCATCATGCAATATTCATTGATAGCGCTTGAACGCGAAGCGCTTTAAATATATACATATATAGAGTATATATGTATATATCCACATTTGGTCTACAATAAAAGTATTTTCATGTTTCATTCATTAGTTCAAGGACAAAAGGTAAAAGTTTTCAGTGTGCTAATTGCTTTAATCAGCGTAAATTAAAGTTTGCCTTTTGTTATATAAACTTTTATATAAATAGATGAATTACATAAGCTACTGGAACAGCTGGCTATATATTTTTTGCAATATATAATTCATAATCTGTTGCATAAGCTCAAACCACACAAAGCGAGCTATTTGTAATTCAATTTACCGAACATGAGAGAGGACGAGAGAGAGAGAGAGAGGGGGGGAGATGCTGAGTGAGTGAGAGGGCGAGACATGTGGTAATCATGCTGAAATCAGCTACATAGCAGGCATATCAATCATTATGACGATGCTATTTTGCTTGGCTGTCTGTCACAGCGATACGCACACACGCAGGCAGACAGGTAGACAGAGAGACAGCAAGGAATCCCACAAGTAGATATACACCTGTATGCGGTAAGTAAAGCTCGCAGAAACTTTAACTGTTACAAGAGTGAAGTGGAAGAGAGAGATAGGGAATGAGAGATGGAAAAAGCGAGAAGAAAACACACGCATGGCTGGGCAGGCTGGCACTTGAGCAAGGTTAGAGGGAGATGGAAAGAGAGTGAATGAGCGAGATAGCGAGTGAGGGGCAACTCTGACACTTAGGCACACATTGAAAATTGGCAGCTAGTGGGCGGGTGTCACACACACACACTCTCCCACACACACACTTGGCAACACTTGCAATCGCATCCTGTTGCCCAACGTCTCATATATTTGATATATATTTTTAATGTCTTTATTATGTTCCATTGAGTGTAAATATTTTCCTTGTGAACAAACACAACACGCACGCAGTGACAGAGATGGGCCGACACCGCCGTGGCTGCAGCATAATACGCGGCACGTGCTCGGCGTTTCAAGTTAAGCTTCAACAACAACAACAACAAGAAGAACAAGGAGCAGAAAATGAAATAAAATCAAGAAAAAACTTTTCATTTCTCAGCCATAAGAAATGAAAACTCGCAGCGGAAAATGAAAAAGAAAACTGGGAATTGTGAAGAGCCTCTTCGCACACTTACCTTATTAAAGTTTTCCTTTAGCGAACAGGTACAAAAAAGTTTTGCTGCAAGAAAAAAAACAATAAGAAAAATTTAGAGTTAGTAAA
Organism: Drosophila pegasa; assembly: GCA_035046225.1. Classification (NCBI taxonomy): domain Eukaryota; kingdom Metazoa; phylum Arthropoda; class Insecta; order Diptera; family Drosophilidae; genus Drosophila; species Drosophila pegasa. The sequence continues at coordinate 5,985,211 of JAWNOD010000076.1, read as the reverse complement.
TGAAATAAGTTAAGAGTGGCAAGCGATGGTTGGGGTGAATGACTAAGAGATGCCCTAGAGATGGCCTAGAGAGCTAAAGTGAAATATTTATGAATAAAATATGTTACGATTGTAGTTGAAACATTTGTGAAGGACTTGTAAGTGTCCTGTAGATAGCTTCTTTTAACTATATACTAGTAAATATAGTGTGTATGTAAGTGTGGTTTGTATATAATAAAAGAAGATCAAGGAAACATTGAAATAATAAAGCTGCACAGAGTTCCGGGTATCTGCCAGTCGGATAGTCCCGATCAGAGCACTCTTGCTTCGTTGCAATTAATTTGCTAAAGATTTATAAACTAAATATAAGTCGAAGTCGCGCATTGTTCCGGGTATATCCAAGTCGGACACTCCCAACCAGAGAACTCTTACTACTTTGCAATTGATTCACGAAAGATTTATATTTGTTATGCTGTATAAGAAACTAAATATCGTTAAAATAGTAGCTCTGCGCATTCTTATGGGTATATCCAAGTCGGACACTCCCCAGAGCACCCTTACTTCATTGCAATTGTTTCACCAAAGATTAATAAAAGCTTTCCACCTCTAACACAGCGTTCTTCACTGCCCATTCACCTCTGCTCTTGACACACAGGGTATCCAAGTCCAATATTATTAAGTGAATCAAATGAATACAATAACAGCATTCTAGCGTCATGACAACACTGGCGCAGCCAATTAATCTTGACTGTCGAAGCGTTTTGAACGCCCCCAACACACAAGGAAAGTAAGAAGCAGATGGAGACACAACGAGCGGCAGCTGAAGCACGCGATTTATGACGATCAGTTCAATGCACACGCGTTGGCTGTAACCTCCTGCAAAGAGGGTAGCGCAAGCCAGGCAGCCCGAAAAGAGTTGTGCAGAGCCCCCCCTTTGAGCTGGCTTAGCTCCAGTCACACAGAGACAGAGCGCACTTTGCATGAGTTCAACTTGGCGAGGGGCATTTGTCAGCTCTGCGCAATGCCAGTTTAAAGTTGAAAGGATACCATAAATCTTGCCAAGCAACTTGCAATTCACAATTCTCAATTCGCAATCGCACTCAGTGCGCACAGCTCATGACGAGGCGCGCTTTGACAGCCTTGGCTTTGGCCTGTCTCGTTTCAGAAAGTCAAAGAGACGAGCCAACATGCATATCTGGTATTCTGCACAGCATCAAGAAGGCACCAGAAACTTGCGCATTGTTTGTATTAAGACTGATGTGGCATTAGGGACATTAATGTAACAGCTTCTCAGCTTGCGTGCGCTGCTTCGCTAATAAAATATCCATGAAATGTTAATAAACTTTACGCGAAGTGTGGGTCCGCTTCATCTCTTATCATCTTATATCTTGCTTAACTATTTCGATGTAGACGTTAAGCTGGTGAAGTTATTATCTTAGAGATTGTGTATGTTATTGTTAATAAGGGACACAAGACTACTTGGGTTAGGAATCCGCTAATAGACAACCTACAAATTGTAGAAATGTTAACAGATAGGGCAAGACTTAGGGGAAACGTAATACTAACATAAGCACTAACAACTTAGACAATTCTTCATAGAAATAGTTACAAAATATTTTAATATTAACACAGAAGCTTAACAGAAGCAAAGCGTTAACATTTACACAAACGTGTTAAAACAGAACAGAATAGCAGAAACATTAACACCATCGACAAGACCAAGTTTCACAGAAATGTTAACAGTGGCAGCAAAAATATTTCAATATAGTCAGAAAAGTTAACATTAACGGCAATAGCTATAATAACAGTTACTTTAACACTAACAGAATCATTAACAGTAGCCGTAACATGACAAGCCTAACAGTAACAGGTAATTCAAACTTAACAGCGTATTAAATAAATTACAAAATGGCGTTCACAGCAACACAATGATTTAGCAGAGCTTTAGGGTCAGCACAGCTAAGCATTAAGCCAGCTTAACTCTCCACATTCAAACAGTCAAACAATGCACCCAAACCAGTTCTTTATAATGACAGACAGAAAGCAAATAAGTCGACGCTCTTTGAACTTCATAGCAGACATTTAGGTACTCTTAAGTTTTAAGTAGCTTTAAGTGTTGTATTCAGACATCGAAATTGGCATTCAACAGCTCTCAATGAAGAATGTAGATGAACTGTTACAGTTATATCAAGGGAAATAAATAGAAGAGTAGCTAGAAAGTCAACTATTAGCAGTAGCTTTAACAGTAGCAGTTGCAGTAAATTTAATGCTAATACTTTGCTCTTAACAGCTACAACAGCCATATCAAATATATTATTAACAGTTGGCTCTTAACAGCTGCGTATAATGTTAAAGCTAACAGCAACAGTATTTATATATTTATAACATAAGCTGTAGTAAGTGCAAAGGCTTCTCTTTTGTCTCACAGTAAGATTTAAATGAGTAAGAAATATATATATTTATATATACAGAAATGAAGTAGATACTGAAGTAGATATACATGAATAGATGAATATATAACATATATAACAAGTAAGAAAACTCTAGTCGGGCGTAACCGACTAGGGGATACCCTGAGCCCCGTCGAACCTGTGTTTTTCAATACACTTACTCTTTAACAACCGAAAAACTTTTTTATTAAAAACCTGACATTGGCGTGTTTCGAACCTGCGTTTATTGCGCAACGTGCATCATCTCTACCAACAACGCCACCTAATTTTTATAAAATTAAAAAACTAAATAAATTTTCGACGTCGCCTGGTGTCGAACCCGGGTCCTCATGTTTCGGGTGCGTCGCTTCTACCAACGACGCCACTCCACCGTTTGTGGAAGCGGTGGCAAATGTAAACTAAAGCAGCAGCTGATAATTCAACAAAATTCAAACGTAATTTGCGATTCTTTGAATCGACTAGAATGCGAGCGTTTGTATGTGTGTGCTCATGCATAGAAAAACTGCGTTCGCTTGGCGCTGCTGCCACGTGTTTTTGCAAAGTAGCCAAACGTTTTGTTTAATAACTTTTTTGCTATTTAACGGATTTCAATGAAATTTTCGGCATATGATCAAGATATTCTATGGGCATATTTATCAGTTTAGTAAAAGTGCCAACTCATTCGCATTTTGGCTATATTTGAGACTGAACTTTAATTGGGGAAAATTTGGAGCCGGTATCCAAAATCTAACAAAATTCGAAATTGCATAAAATACATATAAAGCTAAATACAAAATTTGGTGTCTCTAGCTTAAAAGATGGGCGAGATAGAATTTTATAACTGAATTTCGATAATGTTTTTATTCGATAACAAAAAAACGAATATATTTATCGATTATCGAAAATAAACTTGATATGCGCGCTGTATATAGGGATCTACAAAAAAAAATTTCAAGTCTCTAGCTCTTCTGAGAGCTGAGATCGACGCGTTCATACATACGGACAGACGGACGGACGGACGGACGGACAGACGGACGGACGGACAGACGGACAGACAGACAGACGGACAGGGCCAAATCGATTTCTCTTGTCGTCCTGATCAAGAATATATATACTTTATGGGGTCTGCCACGCCTCCTTCTGCCTGTTACATACATCCAACAAAAACATTATACCCTGATTTCCCATTTTCAATGGGCTCAGGGTATAATAATAAATATAATCCTTAACATTTCTATATAACATTAAACTACTGTAGCATAAGAAATTAACTTCATTCAGCACCTGAAGGCAACCTTTATATATATATATATATACAAACATACATCAATATATATACATATTTATCTATATTTATGTAAAAATCAATTGCCAGCTGTTGTTTCACACTCTGCTAGTGTTTAGCGTGTGACGTCAGTGGCTCAGCTGTTGATGGATATTTTTGTACAGAGCTCAAGCCAAATCCTGCGCACATTCACACGCATATATAAATATATATGCATATACCTATATATATGTGTGTTGTAGTTATATATAGTATTGGGCTCAATCAGCTGTTGGTTTCATGTAAATGAAGTGCAGGCAAAACTATGCTGAAAATCAAGCCAAAAAAAAAAACAAAAAATACACTGAAAATAAGAACAACATACGCAACATGTGTGCACAATTTGTTGTTGTTGCTGCTGTCTCTGTGTTGTTGTGCAGCACATGGCAGCGCCTCCAATTCGGCTCGTCAAATGAACCGTATATGTGCCAAAAAGTCAATGATAGACAAAATACACTCACACACACACACACACTCGCACACTCGCACACTCTTATTTGTTTTGCCGTTTACAGCTTCCTCTTGTCTGGCAGCGTTTCGACATAGCTCAAGTATGCACATCCTTTAGCCGCTTCCTTGCCTAGCTCAAGTGGCTCTCCCACTCCAGTTTAAATACATTTTATGATCACATGCATGTGTGTGTGTGTGTGTGTGCGTGTGTGTGTGTGTATTTCTCACCTCCATTGCGATCAAATCTTTATATAAGTAGAAGCTGCTTATGTACATATATATATTTCCTTTGATTTTTGTTATTGAGCGCAACTACAATACAAACACATATACATACACACACATATATATATGCATGTGTGTGTGCAGACACAAATGTTATTGACGTCGCCGTCCGGGCACTGTCTGTCCCGCCATCGAGACGGAACCGAGGCGAGGCGAGCGAACATACGTTGACTCAGGGATCGGCTGCTGACTGGGCCTGGGCCTGGGCTGGGGGCTGGCTGATGTTACCGTTAAAAGAAATGCAATTAAAATGAATCTCTAGACCCCTAAAAACTTCAAGCAGCAGCCGTAGCCGTAGTCGCAGCCGCTGCAGTAGCGGAAGCAATTAGTAAACTGAGCAGTCTTCCACATATAATCCCAGAGCAAATCTCTCTGGCCCAACTCACGCGTGCTCTACGTGGCATTTGGCTGGGCCTTAGGTAGCATTGGGGAAATGCACTTAAGCAAATACATAATACATATACACACATATATATGTATGTATGTAGTTGCTGTCTCTCTGTGGCCTCCCCTTGACGGCAGAACGGAACACGTTTTATTTGTGGTGGCGCATATGCAATCCTTTCGACAGGCTCTTCCTCGACGACGATCTTCCCCCTCAACTATCTCAATCCGTGACACATTCGTGTTCATAATTTTTATAATTTGTTGATGTCGTCCGTCCATTCTTTTCCCTAAAAATAGCATTGGACTTAATATTGATTTGCTATGGCCAAAGGTAAAAAGTCCAATTCCTGCAACTAAATGATGCAGGCAGCGTGAGGAGACGAAAGTAATTACAATTCTCAAGTACTTTAAGCGCTTGTCTAGCTGTTAATTGTTATGCTGAAGTTTAGCATAGCTGCTGCAGCTGAACGAAGATTAATGACTGCAACTGCAGGAAATAGACGTGAGGCAAGCGAGCGAGCGAGGCGAAGAAGTGAGACAGAGGATGGCATGGCAAATCTCTTAGTTTCTATGCAACTAGCTGGCAATACGAGATATACTAGAAACTACTATATATACTAGATAATACTAGGTGATATCATTTGAGTTGAGTGACGAATGAATTTGGTTTATCAAAAGGTTTTCTTGGTATGCTTTGACTAATGAAATATCTATTGCTTGATTGTTAGGTTTAGCTCGATGAAAGAGGTTGCAAATTGACTGTAAGAGCTTCTACTAGAGTTTATATTAAAGCTTATATTAAAACTTATATTATAGTTTATGTTAGAGCTTCGATTAGAGCTCACCTTAGAGCTAATATTATTTAATTATACTTCAGAATTCATCTTCGAACTCATACTCAAATCTCATATTAGAGTTCATATACATAAGTGCTTTGATTAGAGGGCACTTTAAAACTAATATTCTATATCATATTAGAGCTTATATTACTAATATTCAAGCTCATATTAAAGCTTATAATAGAACTCATATTCGAGCTCATATTAGACTTCATATTCGTGCTTCTATTATAGCTCATATTAGAGCTTCTATTGAGACTTATTTTGGAGCTTACATCAGACCTCATATTAGAGCTTCTATTAGAGCTCATATTAGAGCCTTTATTAAATTTTATATCTTTCCGAAATACAATCTTTAATTAAGCATAAGTATATAACTTCAAACTGATTCTCAAAACTGCTTTAGTAGCAAGGTCTCTCTAAATCAAATGTTTTTGTGTTCATGGAATTTTCTCTAAGAAAAAATTACATATTGATTGTTTTATAGGTTTACAGTATTATAGAGATCTAACTTGTAATAGAGTTTCGTTTCAAGTATTTGATTTGTATGCGCTAAGCCTTAAAAGCAAACTATAACTATTTATTTATATTGCATTAAGCCTACTAATTGTATTGAAGTATGTGTATTGCGTTGGTAATCGATGAACCCTATCAAGAACTTTAAACTGATTCAATAATACTAAGCCTAAAAGGTTAGTTCAAAATTATAATAAGACAATTCCTTAACCATAATCATCTAGCTAATTGAGCTTAAAATAAACTAACTAATTGAATTTAAGTAAGCTAACTAATACTAATTGAACATATGTAAATATAGAAGTAAATAGAAATGAAGTAGCACTAAGAGCCAAAAACCTGAAAATGAAGCTACAAACTCATTACAAGATCACTTCATCGACACATAAAATGTCACCTAAGGAGCTTAAGCATTAACAATATATTTTCCACTATAAAATCTTATTCCCTGACAAAATAAAACACCCAGCGAAGCACTCTACTCTCAGTCGCTGCTCCTTATCTCATTTCCCTCTAGTTTTTCCTTTTTCGCTGTCTCATTCAAGTCTGCACAGCATAGCATAATATTTTTGTAGACAAATTGGCGCAGCAGATTAATAAACACACGGTCACAATCGATTCGCACAATAATTGCCAAAGCAATGCCAGACGTGCCCTTTGTTGTTGTTGCTTGCTGTTTGCTCCCCACAGTCTGGACATTCCGGACCACCCAGCTAGCAGCTGTTGCAACAGCAGCAGCAACAGCAGCAACGGCAGCAGCAGCAGCAGCATGCAAAATAAGACAGCATGGATAATATAAGGCAATAAAAACAAACATTTTAATTCAAAACATTGAATGGATGATGCAGACATCCATAGACAATATCTATGTATAAAACTGTCTAACTGTCCGCCCGTCCGTCCGTCTGTTTATATATCAATATAGTACGTAAGCTGTGGCGCTGCATAAATAAATGTTCAGATTTAGCTGCGGCACGTGCCAACTTGTTAAAAATATGTATTCGTCTACATATAGATCAATGTGTTTATATCTATAAAAATATATCGAACAAAAACTAAAATACGATTTTGTGTAAAAATAAACGCTGGCCAATAAACACGAAAGTATCAATTGTTTATAACTATGCAATAAATGCAAGAGGCGCCGAACAATTATCACAAACAATTGATAATTTCCTTCACAGAAATACTCAAACTGGGTGTGTGTGAGTGTGTGTGAGGGGGAGGCAGAGGGAGTAGGGCAGTGTTTGGCGGTTGTAAGTATTTATAAGTTGCGACCTGTTGTCTGCCATTCATTCAGAAACAACAAGTTGGCCAAAATAACACGGGCAAAGTTAAATATAAAACAAAAACAAATGTTAAATTTAGTTATGGATATTTTTGTGTTGCACACACACACACACACACACACTCGCACACACAGGCACAGCGAAATCTATAAAAATTATCCTTTTTATTTATAAAGCAACGCAAACGTACAACGAACCAACAAATTGATCGAAAGCCGCGTGCCAAAACGAAACGCCACAAAAGTCACGAGCAATAGTTTTTGCTTTTTTTTCTTTCCTTTGCTTTTGTCTTCTTTTACAAAATGGCCGCCGAACGATCAGCTATTACATTTGCACACACATTCACTCACTCTCCCTCTCTCTCTCTCTATCTCTCTCAGGCAGCAGCGCTTGCGCCAAATGCTGCCAAGCTTTGTCTAGGTATGTGTGCGCCTTCATCTGACTCAATCACTCGCTCGCTCACTCGCCCCGTCCCTGTCTAGAGCACTGTGTGTGCGTGTGCGGCCATTTGCATTTTCTGTCTAAATATAGACAACCGCTGTGGTCGCTGCGCCACCAGCGATCGCCTCATAGGTGAGCGAGAGAGACTGCGCGCTGCCGTTCTGCCTGTGTGCGAAGAGCTCTGCTCGCGTTACGTGGCGTTGCTTTGGTCTCGCCTGTGTACGTCACTCATTTGCCTGGCTGCGCGTGTGTGTGAGTGCTCGCGCCCCTTCCTGTGCCCACAGCACTCTGCTTGCTCGCTGATTAAATTACAGTTTTTTTTTTCCTCCTCTACTCAGTTTGAAAAACAAAATTTCTTTGTTGCTTTTGCAGTCATTTCGAAATTCTATGATATTTTGCAACTCGTCCGGCGGCTGGGCCTGCTGGCTGGCCTCCAAGACAGGTGCTGCCGTTATGCGTTACGAAAACACCGTTGCCCATGGCTGCTCAGCATGTACAGTTGCAAAATCGGGCAGCTCGCAAACTGTGCTGCCGTCGCCCCGCCATTCTCCCTTTGGCCCTTGCCCCAGCTGCAGGCTGATGTCTGTCGTCGCCATTTGCGCAGCTGCCAAAGCAGCAACACTCACACACACACACACGCACACACACACATTTACATGTTAGCCCAGGAGCGGAGCAGCAGCAGATTGTTTTGTTGTACTGACATTTTGTATAAACATTTTTTGTATGCAGTGAATTGTAGAATTTGTTGCTCCCTTTTCCTCAGGCCTCAACACATGGGCAAATACAGTAAATATACACAGCATTTTAAAAAGAATGCTATATGATCTTGTCTATATGTATGTGTATGTGTATATACACGTGTGTATTTGTGCATGAAATGCTGTAAATTTGATCTCATGTGGCATTATGTACTGAACGAACTGCTCGACATACTTTCAAATGCAATTTCTTCAACGAATTTATGATCGACTGACGCAATATTTGATATGATCAGCTGTTATTGAATGGAGTGCAGCATAAAGGAGAGAAAGATGAAGTATGGGTAGCAGATGCAAGGAATTAACATATGAGTTAACATTTATGGGTTAAGACTTATTAACATGATACGCTTTTTGATTGAATTGAAGCATTAGGGAAAATATAAATGTGTAACATATGTAAGGAATTAACATATAAGTTAACATTAATGGTTAACACTTATAACATGATAGGGTTTTGCTTTGTATTGAAGCATTAAGGAGAAGAAGAAATTCACATAATAACAGCTAGTTTACATAACATAACATGGTAACATGATAACAGATAGTAACCATTAACATATGTTTAACATAACATAACATATAGTTTACATAACATATAGTTTACATAACATATAGTTTACATAACATAACATGGTAATATGATAACAGTTAAAATGAAGCTGATAAAGTACTTTACATAGAGATGAAATACAAATTCAGAGAGAGAAAATTAAATTTCAGATTGAAAATTATATTACATTGGAAATAAGTGAAAAAAATACAAAATCAATACTTATATGATTTATTAGTTTTTTTTCACTTTTTTTTTTTATTCCTATTTAAATTAAAATTTAAAATTATATTCAATCATTTAAGTTTGTAAAATTCCTATTTAAATTATATACTTTTAATCATGTCTATATCTTCCTGTATTCAGCTCAATAATTGATCCCCATACTTAATTATTTCTCGTGCTGTTTGTCAATAAGCCAGAACATTTGTTTGCCGAATATCATTTTGGTGGTGGTACAGTACGGCTTGTGCATAGAACATGAATCAACTATTTTAATTTGCATACAACAAAAATGAATCTGCAAAAATCTGGCAAAAGAAATGGCAAGAAAAACAAACGAGCTAGGAAAAACGCTTTTCCTATGTGAAAACAAATAAAAGACTAAAGGCAAAACAAGCAAAGAAGAAAAGTGTCGCCATTTTGATCAGTTTTTCTGTTTTGCCTAGTCTTTATGGCGTTGAGCTCTTTGGTTAGTTGCACTGGGCTGCTGCTGCGGTTGATGCTGCGGCTGCTGTTGCGCGATGATGAGTCTGATATTTTCACGCTTAATCACTAACTGTCCCCACGAGCAGAGCCCCATTGGATGGGCGAACGTCTGAAGACACGAAACATTTTGGAACGTGGCCAAAATACTTGACGCTGCAAATGAAATGGCAGAACGTCGACCAAAATGCAAAATGCAAAATGCACCAAAATGTCAGGCGGCACCCAAAGTGAGGGAACGAGGCGACGCCAGAGGTGGGCAACGGGCCACATAAAAACCGAGCCAAAAGATGCGACACGGACTGACAGCGAGAAAATTGAAAGAACGACACAAGTGGAAGAAGCAGATGAAGACGAAGAGGACGAAGAAGGGGAGGAGGAGGAGGGCGCAGAGGCGCAGGGACAACAACAACAACAAACGAAAGGGAAAAACTTTAATTTTCTTTTATTGCGGTCGTCGCGCACAATAATTGCGCGTAAACAGCAAATGAAGAAAGCGAAAGAATTGCGTGTGTGAGGCCGATACAAGAAATACACTCTCTCTCTTTATAGGGTATATTATGCAGGATAGATATTAAGACTGTCTATCAAAATTCAGATAAACAACTATAGAAATAGGCCTTTGAAAAACCTTTCTCAAAATATCTTTAAGCACAAAAGTTGTTCAACAAAAATTAGATTGTCAAACAGATATACCAATCAAAGCTTACGATTTATTCTATATAACATTTGATCTAACAATTTTATATCTATTATATAATTGTGTAGCTATATATCTACATTCTGCTTTTACTATCTGCATGATTTCTATCCATTTTTCTACCCTATCAATACCTTTCCATCTATCTCTCCATCTTTATATTTTTTCCCCAATATCTATTTATCCGCTATATATGTTCGCTATATATGTTCCAATGCCTCTCTATACTTCTATCTCCATTTATCCATATGTCTCTCTATTATTCAAAAATTAATAGCTATGCAAAAATCACATTCAAAGTATAAAGAAATATAAAAACAACTCGCTCTATATTCAAGTTCTAATTCCATAAATATATATACAAATATCAGGAGCTGATCCTTTTCAAACAACCTAATATAGTGCCCGTACCTCCAACTGATAGAGCATAAAAAAACAAGCTGAAAATATTCCGTTGAGTTCGAAGAACAACAGCTACAGGTACAAATGTATATGAGGTACAGTAAGGCTCGCACGCAAATGAACGAAAAAAAAAAGAGAAGAAGAAGCAAAGCCCCCACAGCTGTCTCGAGTGTGTGCGTAAGACGCGTGCTTGAATTGCTGATGATACACACGCACACACACGCACACACTCGCACACACTCGCACACACGCACACACGCACACTCACACACACACACACACTCGGACTCGTACACGCACGCATAACGAGAGCAAGTCACAGACGCATGAATATTTGATGATTTCCATAAAAAAGATACATTTCAAGCAAAAATTGCCAGCAATGACGTTCAATAATTTTTTTCTTCTCTTCTTGCATGACGCACTTTCCTTTGCCTTTCGGCCAGCTTCTACGGTATGAAAAAGGAAAAATTTAAATGAAAAGCTCCTCGAAATGCTTTACATAATTCGCGGCCGCAAAGAAAAGTGAAAAGTTTTGCCCGCTTCATTTTAATCGTACGTTGACCTCTACTCGAGCTCATTAAAGTCAACTTCGTAATGTTAATTAGTGTATGCATTTATTAGTGTGTAATACGAATACGCTTGCTCTCTATAGGTATGAACGCTTTCCCAGCATTTTCCCCGCCGCCGCCATTGCCTCGCCGCACTGTTGCTAACGCATTGCTGGCCCAATGTGTATGTGGCGAGGCGAAAAGCGACTCAAGAAAATTCTTGGCAAATGTTTTACGTTAATTGAACGCCAAGAAATACCAAAAGCCAACATTGTGTGTGTGTGTGTGTGACAGTGTGTGCGTGTAGTATGTGTGTATATATGTATATGTATGTGTATATATATAATTCTTTAAGAATTCACGCACAATACATGCTCAGCTGTTGTTGTAGGTTTCTTCTACTGCTGCTGATTCGACTTTATAGATATACACACACTCACACATACACGCACACACACACGCACACACACACACACACACTAGTTCTGCTTGGGCCTGTGTACAGTGAAAATTAGCCCAATTGACCCAACTTATCGTAGAGAGGAGGAATCTTCTCTCTCTTCAACGTTTTTCCTACTTTCATTTATTTCATAAAACTTTGAAGTTCGCTTTTGATCTCTCGCAGATTTTTCAAGCCTAAAGCTTAGTTGGCTTAAAGTAGATATAAAACATATATATAATATATAAAATAAAATATACATTTTTAATTGCAAGCCAAGTCCTTAAGCGCCCCTAACTTCAATCGCTGTCTTGTTATTCAGTTTCAGACAACTCGTTTTATGTGGTTTTTATCTTAAATATTTCTTTATCTTAATTTTTATTGAGATTCTTTGTGTCTAGAATGTGCATTAAAAGTTTCTTTAAGTGGGTGTAAAATTGCTGTCATATTTCATGTTAAATGCGCGCAAAACTTTTGCCTTTTGACATTGTTTTCTTTTATCTACCCCAAAGCAGTTGTCTAAACTGCGGTCATTTTATTAAAATATTTTCTTATTTTTATTGATTCCTTGACTATAATACTATTAAGCGGTTTTTAAGCTATGTCTAAGAGCTTTAATCTCTTACTTCAAAATTTTTTACACTTGACACTTAAACAATTTTCATTTGCATGAGTATTAAGTTTTTTTTATGATTTTTAGCACAAATATTATATATTAAATGCAAACAAAATTGATTCTCTAAGCTACATTTTTTTCAATAAATATAATTTTTTTTATTTAATAACTTAATGTAAATACTTTAATTTATATTTACTTTAAGTTATATATTTAATATTCATTTATTTTGTTTATTAAATTTAAAATTTATGATTTAAATGATAAATTTAAAACTTAAAAACCAAAATAAATAAATTGAATTTTTTTTTTAAATTTTTTTAATATTTGTATTTATAGTATATATTTTTTAATTATTCATTTAATATATTTAATTATAAAAAATATTTCAAATATTGTTTTATTAAACTTTTTCTAATTTGTAGAAATAAAAAACCTTTTACTTTAGTCCACGAAAAAAGCTAAATCCACTTAGTTTTTTGTCCCAATAAAGATTACATATAGACTATATACATTTACAATATCTACACTATCTCACGCAAGCTAAACACCTTTTTTACACACATTTCTAATGCATAAATGGTATAGATAAATAAGTAAATTGCCTTAAATTGATTGAGTAAATAATTAATTGGCTTTACTAAAAAAAATGAATAGAAAATAATGAAGTAATTCAATGAAATGAATTCTGATTGAGTAATTTAAACATATTAAAAGCGAAATAAATAATTAAATAAGATTATAAATTACAGGTAATTGTCAAAGCTCACCTGCCAAAATGCCGCTGTGTGAACAACATCAAAGAGTCCCAGTCAAAATATATATATATAATTTTATATACATATATAGCTAGATGTATATATATTTAGATACTTGTTTTATCTGTTGTATATATATGGCAATATGAATGCGATTAAGCCACTGGATATTGTGTACTTGGAGGCGTGTTGTTCTATGTCTATCAAATATTTCCTGAAATTTCCTTCAATTGACTCGGCGACGTCGGCGAGTTGTGTAACTGCAAGTGACAGAAACATAAGTTAAACACAATTTGATATAGGTTCAGCTATCTATTATATATAAAGCATTATGTATTAGGTTTATGTGCGTCATTCATTGCAAAATGAATTCCCTGTGCACATCTGAGCCAACGTTTTCAAATGTCGCTGCCGATGCAACAAGTTCGAGCTGCGAATCCCCCCAAAGACCACAAAACTTTTCGTACAGCATTTTAGATTCAGGATTTTATGGTTGCGGTTGTTTATGCAAGCACTCGAATGACATGTGCTAGACCCGGGAATACCCTGTACTTGATGTATGGGAAGCGATGTAGGTAGAAAAGGTGAGAGTTTTTTAAATATGCATAAACTGTGTAATGTTTGATTAGATTTGTTAAAAAAAATAATTTTAAAATGAAATTTTGTAAGTTTTAGAGAATATTTTAAGCAAAAATAGAAAATAAACATAAATATGAATACGAAATATAAAAAAAAAAACTTTATCTAATTTTATATATCTAAATATTTTTTTTTAATTAATAAATAATTAAAAAATATTATTTAAATAATAATATAAATATTAAATATAAATAATAAAATCAGAAATACTTTATCTAATTTTTATAAAAATTCTCTTATATCTTTATAATTATTACAGAACAAATATTTTTTGTTCAAGTACTTAAATTTAAGGTAAACTTTATTTCAAATTTGTTAGATCTACAGAAATCTCTACTGTTGGATAAAATATTGAATTAAATTACCTTAATCTTAATCTTATCTTTTTGGATAAAAATAGCTTAAACTGAAGCAGTATGGGCATTAAAATGCATCATAAAAATCAAATCTGAAATCTTTCTAAAATTTTAATTTTAAAATTATCATTTATAATTTTAAATTCTGTATTAGTAATATTTAAAGTCTTATTGTTAAGGGAATACATAAATTTAACAATAAATAAAACCAGAATTAATTTTAAGAAATTTAGCAATAAATAAAACCAGAATGAATTAAAATAAATTGCAAATTATATATAACAAATTTTCCATAAGCTCTAAAACATATTCTCACATTATACCCCATCAAGCGCGGCATTTTCTAGGGTATACACGAGTATAGAGCGCGCGTGCTGGTCTCAACGCCCACATGCCAGGCATTGCCACTCGCCTGTATGCTGCGTGTGTGCATGAGTGTTATGAGTGTCATGCGCGTGTGTGTGTGTGTGCGTGAGTGTGTGCGTGTGAGTGTGTGCGGTTGTGTGTCAGGTGTGTGTGTGTGTGTGAGTGTGCGCATATTATATTGTGTGGGTGGCTAATGAAATGCTTCAACAGCAGCAGCGACAGCAATCGCAGCCATCCAGAGCAACAACTACAACTACAACTACAACTACACCTACACACAGATATATGTATGTATATCATTGATCAGTCTTGCCCCCCTTTGTATATATATATATATCTGTGATGTATGCATTGTAACTGTAACGCTGTGTGTGTGTGTGTGTGTGTTGCCATGGCAGCTAGCAAGAGGAGCTTTTCCAGCGGGTCCCAATTGTCTGCAGCATTTTTTCCTTTTACAACGAAGCGAGACAGACAAATAGAGAGGGAGATAGAGAGAGTGGGAGAGTGAGAGAGAGGGAGATGGAGTGGAAGCTGGGCAAACAAATGGACGCAGTCGAATTCAGGCAGCACAGTTGTCTATAATAAATTCTACAATTTTGTTGTTGCTGCTGTCGTGTGTAGCCAGCCGTCCCGCCCTGCGTCTGCCGCCCTGCCCCGCCCCCCTACCCCTCCCTTTGCCTTGCTCTTTGTCATGGTTTTTCGACATTTCTTCTTTATTTTTTCTTTTTTTTATTTGTGCGTCTTCTTGTGGCGCTTTTCACTTGATTTTTATGACATGCCCTATACGTCGCACACAGACAAACAACTTTTCACACAGCATTACGCCCACCTATGTGTGTTTGCAGCCAGCCGAAGAGGAAGCACATGGAGAGAAAAAAAAAAATCAAAATGAAAATGGAAATGGAAATGAAATTGTCGAATCGAATGGGGTGACAAGAGAAGTTCCCCCAACACCCCCAACCCCACCTCGTAACGGTGGGGCCGAGGGCTGCCTACCAATTAATGAATAAGCTAACAAATATTTCGTGTAAATCTTTTTCAGCATTGTGTTGCACAGTGTGGCCGCTGTTGTTGCTATTGTGGAATGTTGTTCGCCTGGCATTTCATATACATATATATTTCCTTTTCTGAAATGGAATCAGCTAACATATATTGCTTATAGGTATTTTCCATTATTAACTCATTGCCCAACTTTGTTGCACAGTGTACTTATATATCATGCTAGCAATTGTTTGTTTCATTTTTGATTTCTTTTTCAAGACATAGAATATCTTTTTAAATATTTGTTGTCAAGAATTTGCTAGGTTAACACAAGCCCATATTTTGTTGCATAGTGTTAGTAGTTGTTTACGGGACATTTATTGTATATATATATTTTTTTTTCATTCTTTTTGGAAAATTTTGCATAAATTCTTATAATTTATTATCAAATTTGTCGCAGTAAAATTGTTGCCTAATTTTGTTGTACAGTGCTTAAAAATTTGTATTTTGGCATTTTTATTAAATATTTGTTTAACTTTATTGCTATACATTTTTTTAATGAAAGCAAATAAATGTTTAGCTAAATAAATTTATGAAATTTGTTGCCTAGCACTATTATCATTTTGCAGGAATTTATTTTACATATAAAACATACATTTATAAAAAATAAAAAAATAAATATAACACATAAAAAAATATAATATTTTATAAAAAAATTTTTTATAATTTAAAGTATAAATTGTAAATAAATTTAAATTATATAAATAAATTTATCATTTTAATAACTTTTTTATATAATATGATATAATAATAATTTTAAATATTTTTTTTATATTTAGTAAACCTTTTTTTTAAATTTATAATATAGTTTTTATTATTTATAATATTTTTTTATTTATTAAATATATTAGACATATTATTATATATATTTTATATTTTTTATAATTTATAATATAGCTTTTATTATTTATAATATATTTTTTTAATATTAGACATATTTTTTTATTTATTTATTTGTATTTGATATTTTTTGGTTTTTTTTTTAATTTGTATATTTTTTATGTTTTATTTTTTATTTTATATCTATTTTCCATAAACACGTGCTACAACTTTGTTGCACAGTGTTGTTATTACGGCTTTTTCGGCTATTATATATTTCATTTATATATTTTGATTTCTTTTTTGTTTTTTGTTTTTTTTTTTTGCCTTCTCGAAAAATGGCGTCGTGTTTTGCGGGCTTTTCGTAATGCCTGGCATTGGGCCAAAGTCTACACAAATTTGCGTAAATAAACAACAAAACATTTTGTTGCAATTTTCAAAAAGAGTCGTTAATGCTTCTAGCTGCTTTGCCCAGTCAGAATGTAGATGAAGGAAAACAAAACAAGTTGCACGAAGTTTTGCAAGCCGAATAAAAAGGCAAATAAAACAAGCCACAAAATGCGCAGCGAGTGCCAAAATAAAGGGGACACAGCGAAAAGTCTGATATATATACACGATATATGTATATGCTATATGGACTCTATATAGGCTAGGCGCACATGGCTAACTGCCTGCATTTCTCTCTGTGGCGTATTAGATTTCAGCGGAAGCGGAAACGCTCAGCGCATGCGATTGGCATGACAGACATGTCGTCTAAACCCACTTACATGCCACGCCTGCCCGCCCACCCCTTACAGCCCAAAGGCTAAGCAGCTAAAGCCGGAGCCTGACCCCAGGCACTACTCAAGCAGGCAGGCAGCCAGGCAAGGATCTGTCTATGACTAGGCAAAGACATTTTACAAATACTCTTACCTTGATGAAAGTTGACTTAAATATTTTGTGGAATATTTTTTTTTAAATTACAGCATTAGATTATTTATATAAGAGTGGAAGCAAATTTATGAGCACTTAAAAAATAGTCAAATAAACTTGTTGATATATTACAATAATAAAAAATATATATATTAAATTCTTTAAATTTGCTTTGTATTTTTTTCCCCTCTTAATATTTTTTATTCTTCTCAATCTTGAGCTAGAGCAGATTTTTAAATTTCTATTTCATACATATTTAATATGGATACGAGTGAGAACTAATTGCAATGAAAATGTGAAGATAAAGTAGGTATAAGAATATAAATAAATTTAGTGTAATTTTGAAAATGATGAATTAATAAATTAAATATATTTTAATTTATAAATATATAAAAAAATACCAATGCTCCTTTTTAGTAACCAATTTTTGCAGATCAGAAATGTATTAAATTATTATATATATATTACAAAAAAAAAAGTATTCAATTAAAAATATCTATATAAATAATATTAAATATAGTTCTACATAAATGTAGAATATATTTATATATCACAAAAAAAAAATATTTATTAAAAACAAAATTATATTATTTTTGAAATAACTAAATTATTTTATTTTACATTTGCCTTGAATAAATTTTAATTAAATAAATGGTGTCCTTTTAAAAAAAAAAAATAATTGAAATAAATTTGTTTGGATATTATTTGAAGTAAGCATTCAATAATTAAATTAATTTCATTCGCATTTGAGATATTTTAAATATAATTTTTATTATTTTTTAAACAAATACTATAAAATTATTGATATTATTTTTTTAGCTAACTAAAAGAAATGTATTTAGATTTTTTTATCTTTCTTATCCTTATAAAGTCAACCGTCATAGAGCCTCTCTCCCTTCCACATCGATCTACCCAGCATTAGAGTAAAGGAAAGTAGGTATGTTTGTATTTAGTGTATGATAGCATTCACGAATTGACAACAGCTTTCACACTTTCAATGTAAAAACACTTAAAACACGAAGCCAAAGTCGCCGCCGCTAGCTGTGGATGCGACATAGAGAACAAGCAGTCACAATAGAGAGAGAGTGGGAGGGAGAGGGAGAAAGAGGGAGGGGGAAGGAGCTGCGAATGTGTAGGACTTAAAGGATTAGTTGGCTTCAAACTAAGAAGCTTTACAGCTTCCGTTAGCGCCGGCAGCAAGGCACGTCGCGCAAGGAATGCTAGTTGTGGGCACATTAAATAAAATATATAAAAATATCTATATTGTGTGCGGAAATACTAAAACAACTTTCATTTTGTATAAATTTAGGCAAGCACAAAATTTAATATTATATTAAAAATGAGAAACAATACAATATGCTTACATTTACATAGTTATTAACCTAAATTTAGCAATTAAAATTCACTTTTTTATATAAAAACAAAATTTCTTACAATATTTCATGGCTTTGAGTGTGGCGCCATCTAGCTTTCGTAGCGCGCAAGCGATCGCGTCGCTGCTGTCGCCATCTGTGCGCAGCGATATTGCTGCACGCCATCTGTTGGCCAGCAACATGTGCTGGCAACATTTCAGCTGCACTCGGCAACATTTCGAACACAAATTTTGTTGTTGCTGCTGCTGCTGTTGTTGTTGTTGCGGACAAACAACAAAGAACAGATGTTTCGATTTTTATTTTGGGAAATTTTATTGCTTTGACAGAATTTCACTTTTCAACACGGCAAAAACGCAAATTTCATTTTGCTACAGTTTAGGGAAATTTCATTTTGCTCTTTTTTTTGGGGGACATTTTCAATTAATTTGATTTATTGGCACTGAAACTTTAGGTAATTTCGCTTTAAGGGCAATTATCACACACAGCTGAGCGCGACGAGCAAATTTGGCGTCCTTCGGCGCAAAATTTTCAAATTTTTTGCACAATTTCTTTAGATATTTATTTTATTTTTTTTTAATATTTATTTAATTTGTATTTAATTGAGAGACGGAGAGAGAGAGTGAGTGAGAGAAAGGGGAGAGCGAGAGAGAGAGTGCTTGCGCGTTTGTAGGAGGATCGGTTCGACTGCGGATTGAATTGGGATCGAAATGAAAAATATGTCTGTGCACGATATTTCCTACACTTCACTTTACTGGCGCAGAAAATCGCATATACAACGAGAATGTATAATTATAAATAAATGTTCTATAAAAAACGCTTTTTTTGTTCGTTTGTTTCGCTCTTGCTTTGTTGTTGTTGTTGCTGTCTCTCTGTGTGTGTGTGTGTGTGTGTTTCTTGTGTGTTTTTGAGCCATTTTAATTTTAGAGGTAACCCAAAATAAATAACCAACAATTCCGCTGAGCGCGGCCAGCCAGCCAGCACCTTTTCAACAAATTGAACACAACAACAACAACAACAACAGCAACAGCAACAATTTGGAATCCCAACAAACAATTGAAAATGCTTCAAATTGCAGCCCCGCCCGCCAACAAACCACCCACCTCCCACTCGCCCACCTCCCACCACCCCAACATCTCCTGGCTTACAGCTTCCCCCTTGGCCTTTGTAGCTAAACGCTTTTAAAGGCGTTTTAAATGGGCGGCTTTTCGGGGAAAATTCCGTTTTTTTCTGCTCCTTTATATTTCTTGTGGTAAGGCTTTGCAGCTTGACTTAGTCTCTAAGTCCCAAAAGCCAAAAATGATTGGAGCAGAAGCTGTGCAGAGGCTGAAGTAACAAATTCAAAGCCCAAACAACCCTTTCCCCCCGGACTAAATGTTCCTTAAAGAGCGTAATGTGATTTTGAAGCAGTTGCATTTAATAAGCAATTACGAAAACTTCGATATTCGGTAAAGAGAACATTTGAGGGAAGTTTCAGATACAGAAAGTTAATAACTGTATATACTATATTAAAGTTATACTAAAGTTATAAACTTTATTTCAGAGAACAAATAAGTTTTCGGAATCAAAGTGAAGTGAAAAGTGAACTTGAACTTGACATGAGTCTGGGAATTCTAATATATGTTATCGATATTGGGGTTTCTTGAAAGTTGTTATAAATAAAACTTAGTCAAAAGAAATTTCCATAGATAGTTGAATGTGAACTACATCTTCACTACATTTCTCTCCCATTTGATAACCATATAATCGATAACACACCGATATTTATCGATAACACGACCATATTTAGATATATATCTATAAACGAAGCAATCATCGATAAAGACGATTCGTCAAATATATCAATACCACGAATGCATACAAATATTTGAGCAACGAATCGATAATAAATCGATACAACAAACCAATAAATAAATATATATCACTAATTAGTAAATATATCTATAGAACGAATCGATAAACATGTAGATAAAATTAATCGATAAGTATACCGATACAACTAATCGATAAATATATCTATAAAATTAACGATAAATATAAATGTCTAAAAATTGGTCTGTTTGTTTATCGATAGGTGAATTTATCGATCAGATACAGCAAGAGCCAAGCATATCTTGTCTGTGCAGCTAAGCTAATGTGCCTAAGTATATAACATTTAAGCTTATCGATAATACACTTATATGTATCGATATCGATAGACCACCATAGAAGCTGGTTTCCTTTGTTCGGTCGACATTTCTCCGACTCTCGCTTACTTTTAGCCTCTCTCGCTCTCTCTCGCGCTCTCTCCCCCTATCTTTCTCTTGTAAACCGCACAACACTCGCAATAAGCAAGTGCCTATCGCCTGTCGATAACCGATAACTTCACACGCGTCTTGCACTTGCAACACGAATCGATTCCTTTCCTTACTCTTTAGCCGTTTTTATCGAATGCGACGCGTTTGATTGCTCGGCCGATGCGCTAATAAAGCTCTTAATTCTGGCCGATCGCTCGAAATAAATCGAAAGGCCGACACACACACACACACACGCACACAAACACACGCACACTCTGCCGCATACACTGAAATATATTTTAAAATTAAAGCAATTCTTATTTTGTTGTTGTTGTTGTTGTTCTTGTATTATTTTTGGTTTTTCTTTGTTTTTGTTATTGTATAAGTATTTTGGTACGCAGTCGCTCATCGACTCTGTGTGTGTGTGTGTATTGTTGTTGTTGTTGTTGTTGTTGCTGTTGCCTTTGCCTATTACGATCTCCTTTAAGTGAAGAATAAAAGGAAATCTGTTGCAAAATTTAATCATAAATAAATGATTCAAAATTGCATTTTAATTCGCTTCGCTTTAGACTTTGCTTGCCAAAGTGTAAGTGTGTGTGTGTGTGTGCGTGTGCCTGTGTGTGTTTCGTATAATTTAAAATTAGCACGCAAGTGAAATAAAAAAAAAAAATAAAAATAAAGCAAACATCAATATTTTTACATACATTTCGGTTCAATATGCACGATTTTCTATGGAAATTCCAACAAGGAGTTATTTTTAAACTAGCTTGCGGACTGCGCTCCTCTCGCTCTCTCTCTGTCTATAAGTGTGTGTGTTTGTGTGGGAGTGGGTCTCTGTGTGTGTGTGTGTGGCAGATATTGAAAAGAATGCGTCTGTTTATTGTCAAAAATCCTTAGTAGCAGCGTCAAGTGTTGGGCGCAAATAGAATTCGAGTAAACTAAAGCTGTCTATCTATATCTCTCTCTAATTTTGGGTAAGTAAGCTATGTAGTATGTGTCTCTGTCTGTCATCCTCTATATTGCTACTTCCCACTCTGTATATGCCCCAATCTCTTCCTTGCTATCTCTAGTTATCTCTCTCTCTCTCTCTCTCTCTCTCTCTCTCTCTCTCTCTCTCTCTCTCTCTCTCTCTCTCTCTCTCTCTCTGTATCTTGTTCAGTCTCCATCTCTCGCTCTCTTTTGTTCGAGTTTAATCTGCTTATTGTTATCTCTATCTCTATGTCTCTCTGCCTCTCTTTCTCTACTTTTTCGCTTATAATTCATCTCTTTCTCTCTTGAAAGCTGTAAACATAGCGAGAGAAATATATATCCATATGTCTAGATATAGATTCCTCTCTATCCACATCTCTACATCTCTCTCCATCTTTACTATCTTTGTCAATATTTCTTTCTATCTCTTTACTGTTGCCTCTGGGCTTTCCTGTCTATTTCTATCTCTCTCTAAATATATATTTCTCTCTCTCTCTCTTTATTTCTATCTCCTTTCTTCTCTATCTCCAGATCTATAGCTGCCTATCTATCTCTATTACAATTTCTATCTCTTTCTTTTTAACTCGGATGTTCTCTCTCTATCTCATTTAATTTATTGATCTCTTTCTACTTTTTGATATCTATCTCTTGATGTCTTTCTTGTTTCTCTTTCACTCTCTTTTTTTCAATCTCTGTTTCTGTCTCACTAATCTCGTCTTCTATCCCTCTATCTTCAACTCTCTCTCTCTCTCTCTCTCTCTCACTTTCTCTCTCGTTTTCTACCTTACTCTTAGTTTGTGGCTCTATATTTCCATCTATCTATCTTCTTTTCTATCTGCAGCTGTCTATTTAATTATATATCTCTATATAATCCCTTTCTTTCTATCTCCATATCTTTCTCTAACCTTCTCTCTCACTCTTCCATATATCTGCCTCTCTCCCAGTTACTGCCCCACAATTCATGCCCTTTCGCCTCGTCTTGTGCCTGCACCTACTTTAAAGTCGCTTTGCGCCTCGATGTATGCTACGGCAAAGTTAATATATTAATGCGAAATTCAATGAGTTGTACACAAACACACACACACACACGCACACCTGTACACACCTACACACCTACACACACACACACACACACACATTACACGCTTAATTAAGGACGCTATAGGATCTGGGCGGGCATTACTGTCCCTCTACTGGAGCGCGACTAAGGAGCCCCCGTACAGTTACTACTTGCGGTTAATATTTAACACACACACACCTGTACACACACACACACACACACACACACTCGCTCATAGTGAGAGCTCAACGCACCTGTGTGCTGTGTGTAGGTAAGCGTAAAATTTGATTGAAAGTGATGAATTAATGAGGCGTTAAATGAATAAATGTTAAATGAATTCGCTGCGTTGCCGCCCTATTGAACCGGAAGTTGGCCGCAACAACAACAACAACAACAACAGGAGCAGCAGCAACAACAGCAACAACAACAACAACATAAATGGCGTTAAGTCCTCTGTGGCTTACAGCGTTGTAATAAAACTTAAACTTTCAGCTGAGCAATGGAAAAACTAACTTAATTGGGGGGAAAAAGTGAAGACAGAGAGGGGGGAAAAGCGATGACAGAGAAGGGGGAGAGAAGTGATGACAGAGAGGGGGATGAAGGGGATGGGGCAGAGATAAAAGGGGTGTGGTAGGGCAAAGACTTGTTAATTGTAGCTCAACTCTTGTTATAGTTAAATCTCGTTTCGCTTGAACCCTTTCTGCTTGGGCTTTGGGATTTTAGTTTGGACTCAACTCAATTTCTTATAATTTGGCTAATTAGCCACAAGTTGACCAGGGCTCAAAGCCTGGGCCGCAAATTTGAATAGAATTTATGCAGTTAACAAATTTTACAAAGTTTGCAATTGAGTTGTTGAAAATATGGAAAGAAAAAAAATAGATAAAATATGTCTAACTTAATTTGATTTATCTCGGAGTTAAGAAACAGATTTTGAATTTAAAGAAATATTATATTAAATATTATATTTAATATATATTTTTGTTATATATTAACATTTATTCTATACCAAATAGTATAATATAATAGTATTAGTATTCGCAACTATATCTTTCCCAATTTTTTTAGCTACTTTCGCTATATATGCTTGCTTTTCTAGCTCTTATATACAATTATTTTCAATATATAGATTGAAATGTCAACTTTACCTTTATATTATGGCTGCAGTCTGTGGAAAGTCTGCTTCATTAAGAGCCAAACTGCAAGATAAGGAAGAAAGAAAATAATATTAATATAAAATATAATTAACAAGATTAAATAGGAATAAGCTAAATAGATATACGAAGGAATATTATATAAGATATATGTACAAAAATATAAAAAAAATGTATAGGTATATAAATATATAAAGATATGTATAAGATCCATTATGCATCAATTACAGCTTATATAAAAATCATTTGATCACGCAATATCATGATATCTTATATAATTATATACATTAAAATTAAATATTTTCATTTAAATATTTGACCATAGTTTTTTGATTTTTATGAATCAACATGCAAGCATATTCATATTCAATCTTTTAATTTTTATAAAATATACTAAAATAACTTAAATACCTAAATAACTTAATATGGTTATTATATAAGTAGCCCATTAAAATTTACAAAAGTCATTTAGCTTTAGCAACATCAACTTGGCTCATTTTAAGACCTCTGCCCAATATTTGTGCCATGTTTGTAATTGATCTATGAGTCATTAGAGCATCATTAGGTCTGCCGGCTACAAATTTAATAACTCTCTCAATTCACAAATCACAGGCCAAACTAATTTAGTGAATGACAGGTTGGCTCTGTTTTAATTGTTATTTTCGGAAATGTTAAAAATATCTTCAGAGTTGCATGAAAACCTAAAGTTTGCTAAAGACTATAATGAAGTGACTTATAGCAACTAAATAGGTAACTTCATTATGACTTTTTCTTCTTCATTTAACTTTTTTTTTAAATTTTGCGATGTTCTCTATCTCTCTCTCTCCCTGTGTTCCTGTGTCCTCCCATGTATGTCTCTTTCGGATTGACTCTATTTGTTTCACCCTGTCATTCTCTCTCTCTCCTTATCTCTTTATCTTGCTCTTCCTTTCTCTTTTTACGATCCCTCCCTATTTATGTATCTCTCTTTCTTTTTCTGTCTCTCTCTCTCTCTCTCTCTCTTTTTTGCCTTCTATACATCTCTTTTCCCCTCTATCGCTCTTTCATTTCAATGTATCTCGCTCTCTTCCTGTCCCTTTGCCATCTTTGCATTACTTCACCGTTCCATCAGGTTCTCTTTATATATCTCTCTGTCTGTATGTCTCTCTCTCTCTATCTCTCTCTCCCTTTTTCTATCACTCTCATTCTCACTCTTTATTTAAATGTATCACCTCTCTCTCTCTTCCTGTCCCTTTGCTCACTTTCTCTCTCTCTCTCTGTCTTCCTTTGCATTACTTAACCGTCCCATCGAGTTCTCTTTATATATCTCTCTGTCTCTTTCTCTTCCACTCTCTCTCTCTATCCTTTTCTCATTTTTAACTTTTCTTTAAATTATTTATCTGCTCCTCTTCTAATAACATCTCCTCAATTTCTCAACTTTTCCTACAATCCCTCAACAGCCAATTGAATCAAAGAACAAAAGAATTTCTCCAAAACTTCCAGGAATTCAAAAGGCATATTCCCATTGTAAAAGTCTATATAGACAACTCAAGTAGACAGAAAATATTTGCTTAACAAATAAATGAGAAAAAAAACCAAAATGAGGCCAAAATATTTAAAAACTTTGTAAACATTTGCAAAAACTATGCGGCAAATGACGCCGAGACGTTAGAGATAGATAAAGCTAATCTTGAAGTGATGTGATTATTTATATATATATATAAATATATATCTAATATATATATAGATACCAGTGCATTCTATATATAGAGCTGCTCTAACACATTTCGCTTTACATAATTTATGGCAAATATTTATTTAGATGTTTGTTTGATTTTTGACTAACTGCCGAGTTTAGTCCACGAATTGATATGCAAGTCATTAAAAAAATGGGAATAACTGAGCACGCACACACAGATAGGCATATATATGTAGGTGTGTGTGTGTTTGTGTGTTAAGGATAATGCGATTTTATGTTGTAACAAGCTATTAGCACCATCAGGAGTCGAATCGCAAACGAAATCCCAGAAGTCGCAGCCATCCAAGTGCCAGCGAGTGCCAGGCACGCAAAAAGCAGTTTACACACACACACCTACACACACACACCTACACACACACCTACACACACACACACTTATACACCTATACATCGCTCATATCTATGTAAATTGTAAAAAATTGCAATTTAGTTTTATGAGCGCGCGAAGCGAAAAATAAAGCCAAAATAAATGTTATGATAGATACCAATTTGTTTGCCATTTGCCAAGGGGGAGGGAGAGAGGGAGTCACACGAGGCGTGGCCGCCGTATTGGCTATCAAAATGCAAGCTGCGTGCAACGCGGTGTCAATCACTCAAGCCAGAGCCAGAGCCAGTGGCACGTTGCAAGTGGCATGTGGCAAGAGAGCGAGAAACAAACAGCGCCGCATTGCATTTCCGCTGCGACAGATAACAACAACAACAACAACAAAGAGAACTTGGTATGCAAATGCAAAAGCCGCGTTGCAAGGTTCTAAAAACTGAGACCCAACCCAAGTCCAAGTCCAAGCCCAAGCCCCAAGTCTAGGCATTCACTTCGTGACTCTGGTCAGCTGCAAATTTAAGTTTTTCGCTTTCGCTTTTGCTGTTCACTTTTAACTACAGAACATTAACGCGAGGTGCGCTTGAAGAGTTGTCAAAAGCATTAAAGAAAAAAAATAATTGCCCAATTGTATAACGGTTAAGTTAATATATAACAATTTTAACTGCATTAGCTGGGAAATTAATAAATACCCAACTTGTATAACACTTAATTTGGTGTATAACAAAAAGGGAAAATAATAAATACCCAACTTGTATAACACTAAATTTAATATATAACAATGCAATCAAAAAGGGAAAATAATAAATTTCCAGCATGTATAACACTTAATTAGACATATATAACAATGTCCATTCTTCATTCAATAGGGAACTTGTATAATACTAAATTTGATATATGCAATCAAAAAAGGCAAATAATAAATTTCCAACTTGTATAACACTTAATTAAATATATATAACAATGACCATTCTTCATTCAACAGGGAAATTTAAAAATGTCCAACTTGTATAACAATGTCAATTGCATTAAGCAGGAATATTTATAAATATTGTATAACAGTTCATTTAAAGTATATGAACTGGGAACATTAACTGGGAAATTTATAAATATCCAACTTGTATAACAGTTTCAATTACATTAAGTAATAAATTCCCAACTTGTATAACAGTTAATTTAACATTTAACAATCTTCAATTTGAAAGAGTAAAATTACCTGCTTAAGAGCGAGCGGCTTTTCACCAAACACACCACACACGTGCTCTCTTTTACTCTCCCGCACAAATGCGCTCTCTTCAACAATTTCGCGCCATTTTACATTTGCTTTGCAAATTGAAAATCATTTAATTGAATGTTAACCAAATATTGCACACACAAAAAATATATATTTGACTTATGAAATTAACACACCACACACACGTATGTAATATATTTACATAACTTCAAAATTAACTCATTTTATAGGCAAATCATTTAACACACACGCGCAGAACATGCGACCGATCGACAGGACAGACGCGCACTGACTAATTCCCCTCACTCTCTGCGCTCCGACGCTCTACGCACTAATACAACCAGAGCGAAGAGAGCGCAGGCAAATAACGGGATCAAAAGCATGACGACCAATAGCAGGCAGCGCTAGCTCTAAGGCAGCTGCAATTCACTCATCTAGCGGGATCAAAAGCAATAGCAGGTAGCGCTAGCTCTGCACGCTTGGTGCGCGCTCTAGCGGCATCAAAAGCAAACTCTACCGACTATGCTCTCACTCTTTCCAACAGCCTGCACTTGACTCATATAACGGCATTAAAAGTATTACAGTGCAGGCAATAATTACATGCCTACTCTACCACTCTCTTTAATATACAAACTGAATTTTCTTACATTTCCCATAACTTTTCGAACTGCCCTCGCCACTGCATATTAAATGCCAAGTGCATATAAATTCATATGCATTTTCTAGTACGTACATGTCCTTGAAATAGCCGCAACGACTCTTGTGAACCTGTCTACTTGGCTTTGGCACTGTGCCTGCAGCCTGTAATTGATAAGCCCCAGAGCCAAGCCCGCCACGCCCTCCCCTGAGTGACTGTCAAGCGAACGCCATTTGCATTTCTAATCGAGTTGAAAATGTCGCCGGAAACGGTCGCAAAACATAAAACCAAAAACACACACCAATACACACGCACGCGCGACGCGACTGTTCTGATTGGGCGCTAAATTTTGACAGACGAAAGGCGAACGCCACAAAGTATGCAACAAAGCTGAAAAGTCAACATCGACTGTGTGTGTGTGTGCGTGTGCTTACTTTACCGTTGCCTATTTTAGTTGCAGCTAATTTTAGTTGCGAAAGTTGAAAGTTGAAAGCATTTCCGCATTGCATGTTGTCGCTGCCGCCGCGCTGACGTCAGCGGGCGACGCGAGCAGCGCCACGCAGCCATTTTGAATGCAATATTTAAATGTTGAGCAAATAATTTATGCGAAACTTGCGCTGCGGGGATGTTCTGGAAATCCCCAAAAGCCACGACAGCTAATTGAAAATTCCGCTGCATAGCGCCGAGGCGCATTTCGCTCAAAGCGCGACGCAGCCATTGAGTGGGTTTCGCATTGAGTGCATTAACTGCCGCTGCACACGCACTGGAGCTTTGAGCGAGCGCGTTGAACACGCCCCCTAGCGTCGGCAAGTGCAATTTCACCAGTGCGCCGGCCAACCCTCGTTCAAGTTCAATGCAATGCCAAGAGGCCAGCGACGCTGTCCTTGACGACGGCAACGCCGGCGCCGGCGCCGGCGCCGGCACCGACGTCGACGCCTGTGCGAAGCTTGCGACAAAGCTGCCAAGCGACGATTAATATGGGCAATGACGACTGTCCGTTTTTCTTCGCTCTTTTTTTCTGCTTTGCGTAATGTGAGCGTGCGAAGGCGTAACGGTCAGCCCTTGCAATGGGGCAAAGAGCGTGGTGGATAGGTGGATTCCACACGTGTGTTGTCTTTGTATGCGAGGCGATTGCTTGAGCAAATCCCAAAGGTAAACAACGCAATGAGAAATGCAATGAGGCATGGGGAGTAGGCGACTTGTGAGTGCGCTGCACAAATGTTTAAAAAGTAAAAATAACAAATACTAAATATATATAAAAAATAATTAAATAAAATAAAAATAATAATAAATTTTAAAAAAATAAATATAATAAAAAATATATAAATAAAATAAAAATAATAAAAAAATTATAATAATAAATTTAAAAAAAAAATTAAATAAAAAATATATAAATAAAATAATAAAATAAAAATAAAATATAATAATAAAAAAATCAAATAAAAATATTAATAAATAAAATAAAAAATGAACAAAAAATAAATCGAAAAATAATATATAAAATAAGAATAAAATGTTGAGCTACTTAACTCCCAAAAATAAACAATTTAATAATATATTTTAAAGTAAATATTGATTATTAAATATAATTTAACATTTTTTAAGCTTTTAAGCTTTATTCGTTGTTTATAGTCAATAAATCTGCCTTTAAAGTAAAGTGCCTAAAGTAAATTACTATGCCTAATTTGTAGCTATTCAATATAACGCCAAATACTATTAAGTACTTACATGTACTTGAATAATAACTACAACTAAAGCGTTTAGCTCTTGCCACCTTTGCCAGTTTGTTTGCCCTCTAATTAGTTTATGCGTAACACTCAAGAAAATTGTATAAGAAAATGCGATTAGTTGAGACTGACTGGGGCACATGAGGACAAACGCTAAGACTAGCCGTGCTACTAGACTAATATGTGAGAATATTTAGTATAGAATATAATATGTAAAATATTATTAAAATATTTCTCAATAATATTCTAATTAAGGCACCTTATACGTTATTCAAAGTGCAAAAGTTATAGTTATTAAAAGTGTCTATTTCGCTATAAAAGGAATTTTTGTACACGTCACGTAATATCAATGAATCTGGGCTATAAAATATCATTTATTGCTGCACTTTGCGGATGCAAACCAATTCAAATCATAAAATTCTACAGTGCAATGCATTTTTCTTATCAATAAAATGTATATATATATGCTGATAAGCATGTATTAAGCAATAGTTTTGACAACTGCTCAAGCTAGACTCTACACTGCGTATACGTAATACATGACGTATACGTCATATTTGCATTTTTTTTAGATATCTTCAATGAACTGGCCGATTCATCAGCAGAGCAATTATCTATATACATTTGTTTACAAATCTACATATGTACATACATGCAACAGTCGCAAGTGTTACACTCGCAAACAATGTAAACAAACAAGAGCAAATGAAACAAACAACAAAAGAGGCGCAACTCGTTTAATCAGCTCGGCAAATAGGAAAGGCGCTCAAGATAAATGTCAACCGCTGTAGCTGTTGTTGTTGTCGATGTTGTTGTTTATGCTACAGATGCTGCTGGCACTTGTCGCACAGCAACAGCAACAAGCAAACCTAACTAAAGTCACGTGTAAACATTCGAAATGCTGTAAATTGGTATTTATTGCAAGTGGCGAAAGAGCAGCACAAAAGGCAGATGAAGAAACAAACACACACACTGACACACGCACGCCAAAATGAATAAAATGTGATAAATACGAAACGGCGAAAAGTCAACAAATTGCGAGTTCAACTAAGAAAAAAGCAACAACAACACGCACATATAAAGATTTGTTTGCCTTTTGCGAGCCGGAATCCAATTAGAATAAAGCGTAAAGCACTCAGCGAGCAGAGAGAGAGAGAGAGAGAGAGCGAGAGAGCAACTGTTCTGCAATGCTCTTGCTGCATAAATGACATCACAACAACAACAACAACACAGGCGATAAACAGCAAAGAGAGCAAGCAAAAGAGAGCAAGCAAAAAGAGAGAGCGAGAGAGCGCGCCGCGCTGAGCATGTATGACATCAGCGTGTGCACGATTTGTTAACAGTTAATCGCACGATCATTGCCAGCGGGTGGTTGGGGTATATGACTGAGTGTATGTGTGTGCATGTGTGTGTGTAAAAGGTTCGGAAATACTTGATTTGATTGGCTCGTGATTTATTCTCGCATCTTTTGTTTTGGGCTTTTCGAATTTCGAAACGCTTTTTGTTTACTTTTTTTTTTTGTTCTTTCGCTCATTTCAACTGGTTCCGCTTAGCATGGCTTTTATGCCAATAAGAATATAAATGTGAACACGTGCCCCAATATGGCCGTGCGTAGTTAGCTGCCGCTGCTGCACAGCCAACGCTCATTAAACTTTAATTGACGCTTCATTTGGTGGCTGGAGACGCGTGAAATCTCTTGAGAACCGGTTTACGTGAACCAATGTTTGACTTGCCAAAAAGCAAAAAATACTGAAAAACAGAAAAAAATCGAGAAAAAAAACTCAACAAAACAAGCGGAAAAAATCAAAAATCCCAAAACCGCAAAATCATACACTAACACACACACACACACACACACACATGCACACACACGCTTTGCTATGCCTAACTGTCGACTCTTATAATTCGTTCTTTATTGATTTATTTCCTTAGCTGCTTTATCAACTCGCAACTTCTTATTGGAATCTTTTTTTTCACACTTTATTTCTGCGCCTTTTATGCGTAACATTTTATTTGCTGTTTATTATTTTATTTTGTTATTGTTTCGACTTTTTTTTTCTGCGAACTTTCGCAGGAATTTGAAATACATCTATCATTTTTTTTTGGATTTTTGCTTTGACTGCGGCTCTGGCTTTGTGGCAGACAGGTTGACACCTTAATCACCTGGCCGCATTGGAGGCATACGAATCGTATATTCACTTAAATAATATCGTCTAGAGGTCGGCAGATGTGGAGTCTCTATCTCTTTCCTCGCCTTCGACTGCGTCACTCGAGTCGAGTCGAGTCATCGATCGTCGCCAGACAATAGGAAATCTTAAGATAATACTCGGCATTAAAGACTTAACTTGAGACTTGACTTGCCGATCTTTGCCATTGATAACATCTGTTCACGTGGAAATATTTTAGTTAACCTAATTAGAAGCACAACTAAATATCAAATAAATTGCTCTTATTTGCCTTGCGTTTCTGATGACAATATTAGAATAAACATTAAGTGTCCACAAATTTCAATTTTAATCAGAAATTTAGGCAAACAAAAGAGAAATGTTCCTATTAGAACAGCTGCATATGGATATCGGAAAGTTCCAGATATATTTGAGATCTATTCAATTTCGATACCATTTTAGATAAGTAGTGTGATAAGGAGTGAGAGAGAAAGAGAAAGGGAGAGATCTAGCTCACTCTAGTGAGAAAAAGAAAGAGCCAGAAGGAGAGAGAGAAAGGGAGAGACAGCAAGAGACACGGAAAGAGACGAGGAAAAGGGAAAAGAAAGAGATAGAGAGAAACAGTGAGGCAGGGAGAAAAAGGGAGGACGAAAGAGACAGATAAATAAGGAAATAAGTAAGAGAGAGAGAGAGAGGGAGAAAATGAGAGAAAGATAGAGAGAGAGAGAGAGATATTGAGAGGGAGATAAAGAGAGATGAAAAGTAAGAGAGAGAGAGAGAGAGAGAGAGAGAGAGAAAAAAAAATTAGAGAAATATAGAGAGAGAGCGATAGAGAGAGATATGATATATAGAGAGAGATAGAGAGAGATGAAGAGTAAAGCCAGATAAGAGAGAGAATGGAAAAAGAGGGCGCGAGAGATAGAGAAGGAAGAAGGGAGACAAAAATTGAAAGAAGATCACAGAAGAAGTGAGACAAAAGTTGAGAGAACATGAGAGAAGGAGACAGACAAAAACATGAGACAAATACTGGGAGAGAGAGCACGAGAGGAGGATGAAGAGAGTGAAGAAGGGCTAAAGATCGAATAAAAGGGAGCTAAAGAGATAGAGAGCAGAAAAAAGTAGAAGCAACGATCGGGATAAGGGCAAGAGAAGTGAGCTAAGATTAACAATTAGATAAATGTAATATCTATTATATAGACAAATTTACATATATTTGTATATATATATAATATAAGGCTCTCACAGCATTCCAGTTATATCGTGTTTGCTGAAGTATTCTTATTATTTGTAGTATATTTTGTATGATTATTTTATATAAACATTTTTTTTTTGCTGAGATTCGTCTATTTGCCCACTTGATTTACAAGATCATAATTGCCCAACAAACGAACAAATTCCTTAGTTCCATTATTTATTTTATCTATCTCCTCTTTTTTTTTCTTGATATTTCTTCACGTTTAGTTCTGGTCCACACTTCATTTAACTGCCTCGTTGCTATTCGCTTTTTGTGCTTGTTCATTTCTAACGTGTTGATTTGCTCAATGAAAGCAATTAAATCAAGAGGGCCTCAAAGTGGCCGAGTCTGGATTTGTATATATACAAATGTACATGTAGTATATAGTATATATATATATTGTTTAATTATTGTATATGCGTATATAGTATGTGCTCAGATTTGTACAGATTTTGCCGCTACAAACCAGGCTAATGATCTCAAGGCAGTTGCTTTTGCTGATTTATAATTTATGTACACACATATACAAATATATACACACGTATATACAAATATATATGTATATATATAAGTATTCACAACAAATTATTAAAAATCATGATATACAACACAACACAAATTTTTGCATGGTAAATATTTATTTTATTAAATTTTATATGTATTAAACGAACGAGAAAAAAATCGGTTTTTATTTTGCCTTAGGCAAAGATCATGTCGCAGCTTTAACTACTTTTGTTTTGACACTCCAAATACCCTGTATACACAGAGGAGTAGGGTATGTTGAGGCTCAAGAAATATTATATATAAATATTCTGTGTTCGTATAACAATTATGGGAAATTCGTTAACATATCTCATTTATAATCAATTATAACAGTTCTAAGAAACTAACTAACAGTGGGATATAGGTCTCAAGCAGTTATATAACAGTTGTTAACAAATTTGTATAACAGCTGTAGAGAAATTCTAAGAGAATAAGTCATTTTTAACAACTACAGGGTATCTCTCCGTCAGGTCATGCCCATTAACCCGCTCGCTAATGGCGTTGTACAAAATATTTACAAAGCCACCGAGCTTTGAATACATTTTGGCGCGATGCTTCTTCGATTTTGTGATCAAGTGTTTTCAGCCACAAAAGGCTCAAAAATTGAATTAAAAAAACAAAGAGTAAAATCAAACAATTTTTGAATTGATTTGCGCTTCAATTAAGTCGCAATTAGCTGCTGGATTTACTTAAACTAATTAAAAGTGTAATATTATTTTAAGGAAGTTTTGCCATTTAATTAGTTGAGGGCGCTAAAAGGCACGGAAAAAGTTTTTGTCAAAAACTGCTTTGAGAGGACGGAAAACCCAGGCAGAAAATAACGAATGAAAAATACCAAAGAAAATGTTATAACAAAAAGAAAAAGGAAAATGCGTACAAGTTGCTCATTAAACGGCATTTAAAAGTCCGGCCAACGTGCCGTATGAGCAATCCAATTGGAATGGGTTTTTTTCCAGGTAGAGCGAATAGGTGATAGAGGCGGGAGGAGTGCGATGAGTTCTTATTCAGGGCCTATTCTTTGTGGGCGTAACAAAAGCCAAGCAGGTGTCGCACTCCCACAGAGCATTGCCTGCCTCTCGCCCCTTCCCCTGTTCATAATTTATGTTGGCTTTGACTATTGCGTGTACTATTGTTATATAAACGAGGGAGCGAGAGAGGGCGAGGGAGAGTGAGCAAGATTTTTACCAATTGTTGAGGGCTTCGAAGGTTGAACTACATTGCTGACCAGTTGACCACTTGAAGGTTTGATCAACTGGGCCTTTCATCAATGTTGGGTGAATGTCTTTTTTACCTAACCACAAGCAAATATCCTGCACTTACACAAAGTGAAGACGCTTTCAAATGAAAGATTTTTGGAGGCTGTGGATTGTTAAATGCTCGACTTGAATATACCTAACAATATTGAATAAGTGATGTAAATGACATATTTATTTAAAAGAATATATGGATAGATATATGTATCTAATAAGATATGTAAATGATGTACTTATTAACAGAATATATTTTTCTTTCAGAAAGATATATAGGTATCAGTAAACTGTTAATATTTTATTT
Source organism: Drosophila pegasa (assembly GCA_035046225.1). Lineage (NCBI taxonomy): Eukaryota > Metazoa > Arthropoda > Insecta > Diptera > Drosophilidae > Drosophila > Drosophila pegasa. Next base: position 5,949,677 of record JAWNOD010000076.1, on the reverse strand, counting down.
TATATATTATTTTTATAGAAATTGTTAAGTAACAATGTTAACATAACTCTGTTAACCAGTAGCTTAATGTATTTTTTGCACTCTGCAATAGAGTTTCTCTAAATTCTGTATTTGATATATATATTTTTAATTTATTAACCGAAAATGTTAGCATAAATATTTTATAAATATATTATAATTTAATTATAAGGATAAAATGTTAACATAAATATGTTAAAGGTTAACATAACATGCAGCTTAACATATTTTCTACACTATTTTAATTTTCCAAACACCTTTTGCTGTTACATAACATCATATGCCAACGACAAATGTTAACCTAATTCAATGTCTGTTAAAACTAAAGTTTAACTGTTATCAAACAACTGCTAAGCATATTTTAAGCACCATTCATCGCAGTTTTTAGCTATATTCGCTGCTTTCTTAGCAACAGCTTAAAGAGCTAAACCAGACTTTAAAACAATGTCTCAGTTTGATAATCCAATTGTTAGTTCCCCCCTGCTTTAGCCCTTTGGCCACTTTCTAAAATCAATTTCAACTTCTATTCATTAGCCAAAAGTCCCCTTTCGAGCCCTGCCAGCGGTGAGGGTATGCGCAGCCGCTTATAAATCTCTCAATATGTGGAATTATATTTAAGCAGCTTAATGAACCATTTGAAACTTTCACGGCGATCATTATTATGATGTGTGCTGTATTTTTGCGACCATCAAATGCCACAAGTGGAACAAATGTTTTTTGGCCCGTCGCAATGCGGCCAAAGCGAAATGTAAATGGCCTACAACCGGCATGAACTAGTTGGGAATTATAAGTAAAAACTGTTATACAACTTAAGTGTTCTACAAACGACCTAAACTAGTTACGAATTATAATCAAAAACTGTTATACAGCCCAATATATAGGCTCTAAAATAATCGTTAACTATACTAAATATCGTAAATGGTCCACCGAAAGCTAATTGTCTAGGCAAATATTTCGCATACCCTACGATAAGCGCTGGAAAAAAACCCGTTCCAGCCAATGGCCAATGGCCAATGGCCATCAAAACACAATTACCCCAAAGGTGCCCCAAGACGAGGCTGCACCAGCGACCGCGGAGGACGCCAATGATAATGATCTTGCTAAAATGAAAAACAACGCGAACATAAAAAGAAAAAGAAGAGGAAAAAGATAGCTATATATATATATGTGAGTCTATATATATATATTTGTATAACAGCAAAGCGGACAAGTTTTAAGATAACCAACTCGTTGCGCGCTCTCTTTCGCACCCAAGAGCTGAGCTGGGCCCGCTGTGCAGCACGGGACTCTAAAAATAGCTAGAGCTAATTAGAAAAAGCTAAAAATAGCCGCAAGTTGAAGCGCGACGACCACGTTCGCTTTGAGAGCAAATAAAAATAATAAAAAAAAAATGAAAAATAAACAGCATCAGCAACAACAACAACAACAACGAGAAATAATCGTAATAAAAGAGCAGCATATAACATGATAGCTGCATACACCTTTGCGGATGGAAAAAGGTGGCCAAAAGGCGAGGCGTGGCGTGGCTAGAGAGTGAACTGAATCCTAAATTTAACAGAAACCTGAAACGGAATCTAATTGGAACTCGACTTAAATGTCAGGCGAAAGAGGCTTGAGTTAATTGTAAAGTGAGGCATTTTAATTAACAGTTATTAAGCTCAACATGAAGTGGTTACATGGTTTATTAAGCTGTAAAGATTGACATGTTATGAGTTATGTTAATGCGTGTGCATATAAGAGTTCTTAAGCGGAAACTAATTGAGCTTAACCGAGCTGTTCTTAAAAGATTAATGTTATGTTTGTGTTGATTAGCATTTCTGTTAGCTAACATAGCTAACTCATATAGCATTTAAGCTGTTAAGCTTAACAGAATGTTATAATATTAGTGCTTATCGGCATTTCTGTTAGCCAACATATATGTTAAATGAGCTGTAAGCCTCAACATAATGTTAATGTTCAAATACATAGCATAAACCTTAACATATTGTTAATGTTAATGCAAGGTCTATTGGCTTAACATATATAGTGTTTAATATATTTTAGTTAATGTTAAAATGAGATAATTATTACTATTAGCCTAACATAGGCTTCTTCCTTATGAACCTATCTGTTTGATACATATATGTACTGTAAAGTTTAACATAATGTTCATCTTAATACACATAGTTAAGTATAATACATTTGAGTCTATGTTAAAGCAAGCAATTCTTATTAGCCTAACATAATGTTGGTGTACATTAACATATCTGTTAGCTGACATTCAAATGCAATTGTTAGCAGCTAAACATAATGTTAATGTTAGCAGCTTAACATAATGTTATAGGGCATAAAAGCCTAATATAATGTTAATGCTAACATAAAGAGCGCAATCGCATATTACCATTCTGTTATATAACATTTTAAATAACAGTCTGTTAAAGTACATTACAGATTTATTTACATTACCATTTTCAACGTATGTTAGTATCAAAATCTTTACAGTCCTCAACTTCCACTCTCTGTTAGGCCTTATTAAATTGACGCTCTGTATAAACATTGCCAAAAAAAATTGTAAGAAAAACAATTCGAAGTGCCGCAGGCTTAGGAAAACTCAAAGCGCTGCTTAGAAAATCCACAGAAACGAGAAGCTCCAGCATAATTTCCAACAATTAAGTTAAATTTCAATGGTATTCCGACAATGTTTACGTTTGGCAAACAGAAAATATGTTAAGATCACGCATGAAGATGCAGCTGGGAGGGGTGGAGCAGAAGCGGCTGCCATGGCAAACTAAGTAAATCAAATAAAGATGAGTAGAAGGGGAAAGCAACAGCAACAGCGCCACTTCAAACAGACAACAACAACAACAGCAGCAAAAGGGGAGTAAAATGAAACAACGGCAATGCTATGGCATGTAAGAGCAGCACAACAACAGCAACAAGAACTAAAAGAAACCCAATAACATAAAAGCTAAAGAATTTTTGCGCAAAAGGATGGAAGGCGACAAGCGACACAAACAACTGAGGGGGCCAAGCACGTGTGTGTGTGTGTAAGTAGAAAAACCCGCTTACAGCAGCAAAAACGGCGGCAGCAACGCCAAGTGACGACCTTGATAAGTTTCACACACACACACACACATACACAAGCAAATAAGTGTAAACACACACACAGAGCAAAAATTGCTTACGAAAAAGGAAGGGCAGCCAAGGAGCGTATGTGTGTGTGTGTGTGTGTATGAGTGGGTAAGCAAATAGGGTAGGCACAGTTCTTGTATCACACCACAATCGATGCTTAGCACAGAGAGAGCGAAAGAGAGAGAGCGCGCGTGCAGCCCATGGTGAGTTTCGTTCTATACAACACACACACACACACCACGCTCACTCACGCTCTCGCGCGGGCATCAACAAGTGGCTGCTCCTGCTCCTAACGCAATTCGCTTTTGTGTGTCTGTGCGCCGCTCTTTAATCAACAGCGCGTGGTGAGCTTTTTGCTGTTGTTGTCGTTTTATGTTTTACAATTCTACTTAACATTACATGCACACACACATATATATGTGTGTATGTTTGTATGTATTTATGTTATCATAGTTTGCGCTTTATTATTGAATTTCTTAAGTAGCCGCTGCTGACGCATTTAAGAATGCCAAACAAATTGCGAGCGACCGCTTGTCTGCCTCTGCTGGCGCGCGCGCTCTCTCACCACACCACACACCACGCGCTCTCTCTCTCTCTCTCTCTTTGCGCTCTCTCAATCAGCTGAGCTGCAAATGTTATTAAATTTATATATATATTTACTTATTGATATGCTGCTTTAATATACTATATATGTGTGCTTGGTGGAAAATTTCTTGTAGTGTATTTGTGGGGAATGTAGCTAAATCAATGCAACAACAACAACAAACTTTAAATGATCGTGCAACGTGCCTGAAATTATAAAATACGAATTTCAACGCGGAACCCGCCAACAACAGAGCAGAAAAAAAATATAAAACCGGCGCTGCACTTGCTGCTGCCACACACACAACCGGCTCAGATCAACAGACGGAGGGAAGGAGAGACGGAGGGAGGGACGAAGTGGACTGTGCAACGTCTAGTTTGAGCTTTGAACGACAGGCGAACAACACATGAGAGACAACAACCCATAATTAATCAGACTGCCAGGCAACATTTTTACAACAATTTGCAATTTACAATGTACAGCCAGCAGCAGCAGCAGCAGCAGCACTGCCGCGCATTCCAATCAGAATCCTTTAACAAACGGAGCTTGTTATGAAAGCTCCGCTGACAAAGAGTTGCAATGCTCTAGCAATTTCTTATTGGATATGGTAAGAAAAAATCAACGCGAATATGTAATTTTTATTGGATATCTTAGTATGCCCAATTGGAATACCTACTACTATTAATATTGTAAATTGATAGCTGATTTCTTATAGGTAATAGAAATTTGTATTCAATTGGAATTTCTTATGGGCGGGCGTTTATAGTGTGTTCTATTGGAATATTCTAGACTATTAATATTATGATATTATTAATTATGTTATTGAAGCTCCGATAACAGTTGCAATGCTCTATCGATTTCTTATTGGAGACGGTGAGAAATGATCAAAGGCATAGGTAGTCCCTCTTTGAGTGTATATTGTATCCTATTGGAATATTGTGACATTAGGAACTATGTAATACTCTATATATTTCTTATTGGATATGGTGAGAAATGATCAAAGCCAATAGGCAATTTTTATTGGTTTTGCTGGTATGGCCTATTGGAATATTTACTACTAATAATATTGTGACATGATGTTATGAAAGCTCCGCTAAATAACAGTTGCTTACTCGATTGATTTCTTATTGGATATGGTGAGAAATGATTGTATTTGCCTGTAAGGGTTATTCTAATATGAATATTTAGTTCTTCTGTGACTTTAAGTGGTTTCCTACTGGTAATTCGTATTTTTATTTCATTGGGGTTTTTTTAAGCTTAAATACTGTTTTATCTTCGGCTGATTGGACAGGTCATATTCTTATTGGAAGTCACACATTTATGTTTAAAATATTGAAATATTAATTGTATTTCATTGAATATAAAATATAAATATAAAATAAAAATAAATATAAATATAAAAATAAAAATAAATATAAAATACAAATAAATATAAAATACAAATAAATATATAAAATAAAAATAAATATGAAATAAATATAAATATAAAATAAATATAAAATACAAATAAATATAAAATAATAAATAAATTTAAAATAAAAATAAATATAAAAATTAATTATTTAAACATTTTCTATATATTTTTGTTTAAATAAATTCTTATATAAATTTTGTTTAAAATATATATGTATATATTTGAATTTGAATAATGAATCTTATATAAGGTGTTTTTTTTTTTTTAAATATATATTTGAATTATTCAATTCTTATATAATATTTTTTTAAATAAATATTTGAATTATTCAACTCTTATATAAACTCTTTTTTTTCATATTCTAAATTATGTTTTTGTATGTTAATTCGGCTTTATTTTCGTATTCTTTTCTTTCATTTCTCTTTCTTTCATTGTTTCGTCTAACTAGTTTTTGGCCTTTATCTAGAGATGAAATTATTATTGGCTTTACTCTTACTCTTCAAATGAAATGCTAAGAATATGACAATAGATAAATTTATATATATTTTTTTCTCATTTTACTCAATTTATTTATTTTTTATTTGAGCTCCCCAAGCATACGGCGAATGCTTAAATCGATGTGTGAAAACAAGTTTTCAAACATTAATTCGCATATTTTTACAAATTATATTAAGCTCATACATAAAGACTGAACAACAATAACAACAACAACAACAAATACAAGGAACAAGCATTTATTTCGTGTACTGCGAATAAAACTCGTTTTGCTTGTAAAACTATTTAACAACAATTATGATCCAAGAGAACAAATCAATAATAAAAATAATACAAGATAAATTGCAAGACTCTAAACAATTAATGTAAATTCTATTATGATCGAAACAACCAAAAACAAATTAATAATAAATTAAAGTCGAGGATTAAATATTTCCATTCGTGCTCAATTGTCTAGCAAATCTGATTAGAATCAGCGTCTAAGGGAAATAGCTATCATGAAAGGGAAATAATCTCTTAAGCTCACAGCGCAGCGCTGACTAAGCCTATTGATAAATAATTGCATTAAATTAAGCTATGTGTGTGTGTGTAAGAGTGGGGAGCTGGAAGAGAGCAAACGCTGTCAAAAATCTTATACAAATGATTGACACTTTGCGTTTCGCGCAGTGTAAGCTAGGCAAATGGAAAATTTGTATATTTTGTGCAAATGACTAAATTACAATAATAATAAAACAAACCAAATAAACAACAACAAATAGTGCTAAAAAGATATAATTTAACTGTTACATTAGTGTACGTGTGTGTGTATGTTTATACTCTAAATAATATAACAGTTTGGGTTTTTTATTTCACTCAACTGAGGTAAGTATTGTAATGTAACTAGATAGGAGTGAAGAGAGCGAGAACACCCTCACACCACACACCACACACACACACATACATTGTGTGATTGGCATTAATCAGGAAGAGTGCACACACTGGCCCTGAGAGCGCATTAAACTTCGCTTTACAACAAAACTCAACACTCTTTGATCCTCTCTCTCTCGCTCTCTCTTCTATCGCAGCTCAGCTGAGTGCACAGCATATGGGGAAATGTCATTGATCCACCACACGTTTCGGCTATGCTGCGTCTCGCTCTTGTCCGCTATCAGTCGCCGCTATCCGGCTGCTGCTGCTTGCTACACAATGTGCGGGCACAGTGGGGCGGGCGTGTGGAATAGGCTCAAGTGTTTGTCACTTAATTGGATGAGCGCGACGCTGCGACTATGCTGCAATCAAAGTACATACGCACACACACACACACACATAGACACGGAGCTTGGGCTTTTTCCAATATGCAAAACAAACCTATTAAAGTGGATAGACAAGTTTTAACCAGTGCTGATAAAGCAGTTTGCGCTGGTCAAGCACACTGTGCGACAGAGAGGGCTGCGATGCACATAGAAAACCACCACACTCACACACACACAAACACACACTTACACGGTTTAGGCTCAGCCTAAAGACTCGATAAAAATAACTCAACATTGCCTGCAATCAATTTTAAAATAGACTCAAGCAAAAGCAGCACAACTAAAAGGAGAAGAAACTAGCCAAAGGCAGACGAGCCCAGGCTAGGCAAGGCAATTTCAACTTACCGCTGCGCTCCCGCGCCGCACAAGTTCAAGGCCAAGTGGCCACGGCGCCTCCTCTCTCTCTGTTTTTTACTGCGTTCTCTCCTCTCCCGCTCTTCGGTTTACAAGCACTCGATGTATGAGTGTGTGTGTGAGTGTTGGCGTGCTTAGTACGTTTTTGTGTGTGTGTCTGTGTGTACGTGTGTATGGTTATTTTTTTTATGCGCAAGAACTTTCGTTTTCAAGTACATGAAGCGCCAGCGCCTCCTTTGCCAGCGTTATTGTTGCTGTTGTTGTTGTTGGGACGCGCGCGTGGTGAACAAAGGGGAAATCGCACTTGTTTATAGCACGCGCAACATTTTGTTTTTGTTTCTTTTTCGCTCTTTTTTTTTTTGGTTGTTGCCGAAATCAAGAAATTCACAAAATTTGTATATGTTATTTGCAAGACTGCACACTCCAGACCAGCGGCAGGCGGCTTTGTAAATTAATTAACACACTCAAACTTACACACACACGCATACACACAGGCACAGGCACACGCACACTTGGCCATATCAAGCGGGCGGTCGAGCGAGCGCGCGCGCCGAGATAAGCAAAGCAATTTATTTGCACTAAAATTTTGTTGCTTTTTGCACGCTGCCGCTGCTGTTGCGTTGAGGGAGGGGGAGGCGGGGCGAGAGCCTAAATTCACCACACACACAAGCGCACACACAACACACTCACACGCAATCCGACGACGCAAACGCACGTTTCCCGTTACGACAGCGAGATGGCCAAGAATTTGTTGGGGCTTTTGCCTGTTCACTTTGCGTCGCAATTGGCGTTAAATGTTTTATTTAGCTGCTCGAATTGCACGAGAATTTAGCAATTTAGCGGAGACAACGGAAAACGAGACGACACCGCGATTACGAGGCGCAACAACAAATGGTGAGCGTGTGGAGAGAGCCGCCGGCCAGAGTTGCCAGCCCACGAGCTTTTTCTTACGCCAAAAAAAGCTCCACGACAGTGTTGAAAAGCGTGCCGTAGAAAACATATGAAATTCATTTTATTTCTCGTAAAACTAAAGATTATTTTAACAATATATATTAAAGCATGGGCAGATTAGCTTTCAGCGCATCGAACTCCTTGCGATCTAGAGCCTTTAGATTGGTGCCCGAGAAGGGCGACTTGAACTCAACGTCGCGATGTTTGTTCACCAAAATCTTTTGCTCCGAATGAATCAAATTTATTTGCTGATTTATTTGCTCTTGATCTGCAATGGGAATATATGATAAACTTTTATATGTATATATATGCAAATTTATACCTTTTTTGAGCAACTCTATGGCCCGCTCCCGCTTCATCTTGACCAACATGCTGCCAATTGTGATCCAAACTTTTGGCTCTTCGTTTTTTTCCATGAGGCGTAAAGCTTCGCGATTTTGCTGCCGCCGCTTGTCCATGACCACTAGCTCCTGCTTGTTGGCCAATATCTTATCGGCCAGCTCTTCCGTCTTGTTAATAATCTCTATGCTTTTACTTAAGTCGTCCCGCGACATGTTTAATTTCAATTTTATTTGTGAAAAAGGCAAACAAATGCGGCGAAAACGTAAACAAAATTAATTAGGGTGACCAGCAAGCGGTAAACTAGTGTTGCCAGCGGCAAAGACTGGCTACTCTAACAGCTGTTTGTACATACGTGCGATGTTCACCTCGATAACAGCTGATTGCGGTTGCGGCAAGAATGAGGCGGCAAAGAAAATCATTTACTTACTTATTATATAATGTAATTATGTAAATCAAATTAAATTTTAAATTAATTAAATTGTGGCTCATTAAAATTTGAAGCTATGTAAGCTAGTTAGAATGTTCTGTATATTTAGGATTTAAGTTGGCCGCTGTAACAGCTGTTTATAAACTTACAATATGGTCACCTTTATAGCAGCTGTTTGTTGTTTGAGTCAGTGCAAAGCGCGCGAAATTCAAATTTGAAGTACTCTGAAAACAGGATATGCGGGAAATCCCCTTTATATGATTAAAAGATATAATATTTTGGTAAACACTTTAAAAACTTATTTTATTTCAAGCCGCACTGCAATATAATCGTCAATAATCAATGTTAAAACTTACATTTTTAATAGAATTTCAAAATTTAAAGCTGATTTTCTTTCGCTTTTCCCAGCTGCATTCGAGGAACTGCTCCAATTCTAGCGCTTGTAGTGCGTGAGATGGTTGATCATCTCGTAGAGCCAATGGGGCTGATCATGTGGAGCCATGTGGCCAGCATTGCGTATCATGATTTCAACCAGATGCCCCGCGTGCTTCACATAGCCCGCCACCTCGCCATCAATGCGCCAGATCTCACGTGGCGCCGTCTTGTATTTGGTCGAATCCTTGAATTTGAGTCGGTTCAAGTAGTTGCGAGTCAGTGGATAGGCCACTATGATGTCCAGTTGTCCGCTGTAGATGCACACGGTGTAGGTGTCGAGCAGCTCTGCGATCCAGGGTGCCACCGTGTCCATGACGTCGTCCTTCAGATGCAGCTCCACCTTGTTCTCCTTGTCCAGATCGTGGAACGGCTGGTTGCCCACATGAATCGCCTTTCGCGTGCTGCCCGATTGCAGAAATTTACCCAACTGGGCATCCGCCGGATCCGGGCGAGTATTCAGATAGTTGTAGTACCAATTGTAGCCCGTGAGATTGCTGAAGATGGAGCCGTTGGTCAGATCGCCATTGATCAGCGAATCGAAGACCTCGAAGGCGCCGCTCATATCCCGCTTCTCAATGCACTCGGCGCCCTTCTGCTCCGCATCGTGGAACTGCTCCAGGCCATTGTCGTCGATCAGGCCCAGCTGGTAGAGATAGTCGCCATATTTCAGCTGGTGCAAGGGATCGGACAGCCCATTGCCAATGGCCACGCCCTTGAGCGGAATGTGGACGCGCGCCTCAATGGAATTCTGGACTTTGTGGATGTGGTAAGCCAGGGCGGGCACGTATTTGCCGGCGTAGGATTCACCGGTGACCCAAAAGCCGGACGTGGTACCCCAATCGAATAGCTCGTACAGCTGCATCACAGCCTCATGCAGATTCCTGCCCACGTCCTTCTCGTTGCGGGCGTAGCCCTCGTCCTTATCCGTGAAACTGAAGCCCGTGCCCACAGGATTGTCTATGTAGATCAGATTGTGTGTCTTGCTCCACGTATAGTTGCGCTTCTGCAGCTTGCCCTGACTGTCCAGCTGCAGCGGCCCATTCTCCGTAAAGAGGCCAAAGAGCGACGAGGCACCGGGGCCGCCTTGCAGCCAGAGCACCACGGGCGCATAGTCCGGATCCGTTTCGCTGGGGAAGTACCAGAAGAACATGTTCGAATTGTAGCCCTTGTCCACGGTCAGATAGCCCGAATAGCTCTCCACATTGTGGAACTGGGAGCCCGAGACGCGCGCCATCTGACGCACTTGCTCCATGGGCACCTTGCCGCCCTCGATATAGGGCGTGAGGAAGAGCGGCTGGCCGGGATCGACCTCATCCTTGAAGTACTTGAAGCGCGGATACGGATTCACAAAGCTATTCCTATACGGCCGATCTGCAGCGGCAACAGCAGCAGCCGCAGCAGCTGCTGCTACGATTATCAGGAGAACGCAATGAATTGCGTTTTTCATTGTTCGCTTTTGGCTAGAGTAAATCAGTTATTTAATCAGTTTGTTGTGTTCGACTGCTGTCAACGCCCCCTCGCTTACCCTTTTTTTCTTTTTATAGATAAGCAAACGTTGCACTTTTGCTTCTGCTCTCGCTAAATATAAAATATTGTCTGAGCCGGCAAAAATATTAATGCAATAAAAATCGTACAGTTAGGTAGTTCCGCTGCTGAACTAGAGAGCGAACTGCAGCACGAACTATTGCTGCAGCTATCGAGCTGTCAGCATGTTATCGATAGATATTAGATGATCATTTTTGAGGCGGGAGATAAAAAGAAATGGAGCGAAACAGCTGCTGAGCTAGTTGGCGATCAAGTGAACTAGTTATTATTGTTTTTTTGTTGTTGCTTAACCAACCAAGGATATACAACAAATTAATATAATTAATATGCTGCAAGCAATTACTAAAATATATAAAAATAATAATTGTTATCTAATTTAAATTTAATTTATTTAATTGAGCTAGTTATGGTTGTTTTTTTTTACTAGGAAAGATACTGAATTATAATAATATAAATATAAATAAAGAACTGCAAACAAATATATAAATCTAGTTACACGTTTTTTTTTATTTAATTTAAATTTAAATTCTCTTTTGAACTACTTAATGAACAAATGAGCTAGTTGCACCTGTTAGTTCACTGGCGGGTCAACTGTTATCGATAACCTGTTGTGCCCAACAGCTGTTGATTTGAAATTAAAAAAAGAATTCCAGCAGATAAGAAATAATGAGGACAATTACATGCAAATTGCAAAAAAAAAGTTGCGTAAGGCAAACCCACATTGCACGAAAGTCAACTACAGCGCACCGTAACGCCTACATAAATCACAAAAGCAAATAGCCGTTAAGCAAAAATGGGTTAGGCGTTAACAGCGGCCGCCTTCATTTGAAGTGAGTCACGGATAAAGGCGACGCGACGCTGCTTTCGCTTTTGTTGTGGCATCGCGAAAACATTCCACATTCGGCAGCTAAACCAATTGGACGTGCTCCCTCTCTCAGTCTCTTTTAACTATTGTAAGTACCTACAAATAGCCTGATTACGCATATCTAACACACACACACACAGAGATAAAATGTTCGATTTCAATTTGGAATTTGCGCGTGGCGGCGCCTTCTTCACCAGCGAGCTGTTCCAGCTGCTGGCAGCTGGCGGACTGAAGGAGAACATCGTCTTCTCGCCCTTCTCGATACAAGCGTGCCTGGCGCTGGCCTTCGCCGGCGCCCAGGGCGAGACAGCCGATCAGATTGCCACGGGGCTGCGTTTCGTCTCCAACTTCCCGCCCGAAGTGGCGCAGACCTTTCAGTTTGTGCTGCAGAAGTACAAGGACAGCAGCCTGCTGAAGGTGGCCAACAAGCTGTACGTGCAGCAGGGCAAGCAGCTGAAGGCCAGCTACGAGGCGACCATCAAGGAGGACTACAACTCCGAGGCGGAGTCCATTAACTTCGCCCTGGGCGAGGCGGCGGCTCAGCTGATCAACGGCTGGGTAAATGCCAAGACGGAGGGCAAGATCACGGAGCTGGTCACCGCGGACAGCTTCAATGACAACACCCGCCTGGTGCTGCTCAATGCGCTGCACTTCAAGGGCAGCTGGGCCAACCGATTCGAGGAATCCAGCACCGAGGAGGACGATTTCTGGACAAGCGAGGAGCAGAGCATCAAGATCCCCTATATGAATCAGAAGGCCAAGTTTGGCTACGGCTACTTCGAGGACCTCAACTGCACCGCCCTGGATATGCCCTACAAGGATTCCGATCTGTCCATGCTGGTGCTATTGCCGCAGGAGCGCGAGGGCCTCAAGGACCTGGCCGAGAAGCTGAAGGCCGTGAACCTAGTCGACTTGGCCGGCAAACTGAACGTGGAAGAGGTGCAGGTGAAATTCCCCAAATTCAAGGCCGACTACTCCATCGAATTGGCTGACAAGCTGAAGCAGGTATGTGAACCAGATTGGATATATATAGGAGATATGGGGCTGTTGATGATGATGGGCAGATAGAGTCTATATGGGAATGAGTCTAGGTGGTCTAAGAGGACATTCTTATAGCAGAGGAGGTAGATAGATAGATAGATAGAGATAGATAGATTGTATAGTTAAAGAATAATCTATATAAGTATGGTATATGTAGATGTATATGGGTATTTTAGGTATACTCTTACCTCTAAGAGGTATATAGTAGATATAGTAATCTCTATATAGGTTTATTACAAGTATTACAAGAGCAGGTGGCTGTATATAGATAGATGGTAGAGTTAAGATATGGTCTATATGGGTATAGTATAAGTAGGTATATATAGGTCTAGATAGGTCTACTATATATAGATATATAGATAGTATAGATCTACTCCTTATAGATATATAGATAGTATAGGTCTACTCCTTACAGATATAGTATAGGTCTACTCCTTATAGATATAGTATAAGTGTACTCCTTATAGATATAGTATAGATCTACTCCTTATGAATATAGTATAGATCTACTCTATAAAGTTTTAAGTATACTCCAAATAGTTATAATATAGATAAGTATACATAGGTATATTAAAAAGATATTCTACATATACAGATACCTTCTTAAGATCTATACTATAGATCACACATACCATGAAAACATTCATATAAATAGCATACAATATATCTTATCTATACCTTATATATATAGTCTGTTTCTCGTCTCGAAAGGTCTATTATATATAGATAGTATAGATCTTCTCCTTATAGATATGGTATAGATCTGCCCCCTATAGATATAATATAGGTAAGGAGTAGTCCTTATAGATATAGTATAGATCTACAAGGTTTAAGTATACTCTACATAGTTATAATATAGGTAGGTATATATAGGTATATATTCTACATATACATACACTTCCCTAAGATCTATACTATAGATATATTCAACAAGTACTTAGACACATACCATGAAAACATTCATATAAATAGCATGCAATATATCTTATCTCTACCTTATATATATAGTCTGTTTCTATGCAACTACCTATACATATATCATTCTACATGCACTTCCATTTCTCACCCGAACACGTCAATAGTTTATTATCAACAAACTGAACTTTCAAACCGAATTGTTCTTTGCTTATCTATTAAAGGAATTTAAAGTACTTTCATTTCGCTGGCTTATCAGGCTGCTAGATAAAGTCGGGGCATTTAATATAGCTTTCTCATAAATTGACACATTTGTGGTTCCCGTTTAAGATCAGGTATCAGGTATCGTGGGCATATCTTATCTGCCCCATGAGCTCATCAATAATGCCGTATTTTAGTTAAATCATTGTTTATTTTTGTATTATTATTAACTGATACGGTATCTCGATTGCAGCTGGGCATCACGAAGATGTTCGATGAGGGCGCCGATTTCAACAATCTGCTGGAGTCCCCCGAGGGCATTTACGTCTCGAAGGTCTTGCACAAGGCGACGATCGAGGTGAACGAGGAGGGCACCGAGGCGGCCGCTGCCACCGGCATGATCATGATGACGCGCATGATGCTGATGCCGCTGCACTTCCAGGCCGATCGTCCCTTCCTCTATGTCATCTGGAACAAGAAGAATATCGTCTTCGCTGGCGCCTTTGTTACTGCATCAACTGCCTGAAAACCTCGAAAAAAGCATTAATTTATTTGTTATTTTGATATTGATTTATATTTAATAAAAAATATGTTGGACATTCAAATTTTTATGAATTTTTATTTAAGAAATTACATTCAAATTGGCAATTGGGCATTTGTCCTTTTTTTTTAAATATTTTTATTCAAATTCAAATTGGCAATTGGGCATTTGATCTTTTATATATGGGCAAAACTAACTATGCGGGTAGAGTTAAATATATAAAAAACTATTTTCCTTTTATTTAAGTATTTTTTATGTTATAATTAACATTCAAATTGGCAATTGGGCATGTGCTTTTATATATGGACAGCACTAATTATGCGCTTTAAGGTCATATATATATAAATATATATTTTTATTTACTGCAAGCAAATAGTCAATATATATGCATTTTTTTTAATAATTCATTTTTTATATAAATTATTAATTTTTATAATTTCGCTCAAATTTCCTACTGGGTCATTTGAAAATGCTTTGCGCGCAGCCAACTTCACGCGCTCGCAGCAATTGCCTTCGGTTCATTGAGCCAGTTCCGCGCTGAACTACGCAGCCCGTTTCGTTGGTGGCAGAAAGAAAACAACTTAAATACGCACATAAATGTATAGATATGTGTGCATATATTTATATTTGTGAGTAATGCGGGCTAAACAATTAACAGTCATGTGGCAATAGGCAGCCTTAGCATTCGCTGCAAACCTGAGCAATGTCACTGCGTGCCTTGAGGAAACGCGAGAACCAATACAATCAAAGCGCTGCCAGAGCAACGCTCTATAGGAAAGCCAACAACAACAACAACAACAGCAGCAGCAGCAGCAGCAACAACAACAATACAGTTAAAAAGGTAACGTCAGCTGGTAGCCTGTTGCGCCAACGTCAGCTGCTCGGCCGTGCCACACATTCCAATCCCGATCTAACGGCATTTCAAAGGACCTGCACGAATCACCTGTTGCGCCGCAAGTCGGAAAGCGATGCGAATCGGGTAGACTCGACCGGGCAATCGAGTAAACCGTTAACGGCTGCCAACGCCAAGTCGGAGATTTGCCTGCAGCGCATCAGCTCGCACAGCTACGAGACGGCGGCGAGCAGCAGACCCTCGACGACGACGATGCTGGGCGGAGCGCGCTCCCATCGCGATCTTAGCGCCGTCCCACTGGACGCGGAGCGGGCGCCGCGTCGCATGAGCGAGTGCAGCATGGGCTACAGCCAGGCGAGCGGCAGCTACTCGCGCCGCACCAGCTCCATGTTCGCCAGCCAAATGATGCTGTCGGCGGGATCAGCGGCGCCGGTCGATCCCAATGCGATCCTGCGCGTCCCGATCATTGGCTACGAGGTCATGGAGGAGCGGGCGCGCTTCACCGTCTACAAGCTGCGCGTCGAGAATCCCGATACGAACGACTTCTGGCTGGTGATGCGACGCTACACGGACTTCGTGCGCCTCAATGGCAAGCTGAAGCAGGCCTTTCCGCACATCAGCCTGCTGCTGCCGCGCAAGAAGCTCTTCGGGGACAACTTCAATGCCGTCTTTCTGGACAATCGGGTGCAGGGCCTCCAAATGTTCGTCAACTCCATCATGGCCAAGGAGCAGCTGCGCAAGTGCAAGCTGGTGCGAGAGTTCTTCTGCCTGGACGAGCCGCCCTCCTACTCCGAGTCCATGGAAGAGTGTCGCGTGAGTAGCGAATCAGACGATCTGCCAGTTCCATATATATATATCTATCTATATCTTTTTCTTGCAGGCAATCTTCGAGGCGCAGGAGGAGACCATTGCCCACTTGAAGCTGCAGATACAAAGCAAAAATGATCTCATACTCGGCCTGCAGCAGAAGCTGCGCGAGGAAATGATCGAGAAGGAGCAGCTCAAGGAGCAATTCAAGTAGGTCAAGGAATCCACAGATATATCTATATATTACTATATATAATCACCTTTACAGAAATCTCAATCTGGACTGTTCGCACTGCTCCTCGGCAAACGAAAGCTTGGCGCTAAAATAGGATTTAGAGACCATTCGAAACAAGGACATGTCGTACATGGAGCGTGTCCTCGTGGTGCGTGTGTGTACATTATTATGCTGAGCATAACTCTAGACACTCGCACGCCTGCAAAATATCTCCCCAAGTGCATATCAAGCAATAAGCAAGGCTCACACTATATAGACAACTATATATAGTACATATCAAGTGCTTTAGTATACGGACACTGTGCAACAAGGATTTCGAGTCTGAGGAGTGAATTGACATAGGCTTTTGAAAGGATAAGCAGTACGAAATTGGATTTAGTTTAAATACAAAATTATATATAAAATCTCTTAATTTATATAAATTCAGTTTAGTTGAGTTTTTCATATTGATATGAATCCAATTTATGAGTTTTTCAAGCGTCCTTTGACTTCTCTTCTTTTTTAAGACTTTTAACTAATGCCCCAGGACTCTATAAGATATTATGTGCTAAGTTTAAGGTGCAGGCTGATTTTTGAAACATATTAACTAAGACGAAGGCTTCTCAATTCCAAAACTGTCAACCAAAAAGTTATTTTCATGCAAAGATGGAAAGTTTGTAAAGTATAAAATAAAATTTAGACACAAAAAGGAGAACGAAGAAAAAGATATTCACAATTTATATAATTTTTTTTATATAAAAAAAATTATATTAAATTTCTTCAGTTTCATTCGTTATAAAAAATCCTTTTTAAAATCTTTTCAAAGAGATTTTATATAAATTATTATAATTATTATATACAATTATATAAAATATAAAAAAAAATTATATTAAATTTCTTTAGTTTCATTTGCTATAAAAAAGTCCTTTTTAAATTTTTTTCAAAGAGATATTATATAAATTATTATATACAATTATATAAAATATAAAAAAAATTATATTAAATTTCTTCAGTTTCATTTGCTATAAAAAAAGTCCTTTTTAAAATCTTTTCAAAGAGATATTATATAAATTATAATAATAATTATATACAATTATATAAAATATAAAAAAAAAATTAATTTAAATTTCTTCAGTTTCATTAGCTATATAAAAAAGTCCTTTTTAAAATCTTTTCAAAGAGATATATAAATTATAATAATTATATACAATTATATAAAATATAAAAAAAATATAATAATTTTCTTCAGTTTCATTAGCTATACAAAAAGTCCTTTCAAAAATCCTAGCTCCATGCTCCACTGACCACAAATAAATTCAATTTTGTTAAGCAGTGTAATAGACCCAAGAAAAAAAAAACAATATTTTTTTTAAATATAAATATATACCTAAAAATATATATATTTATGCGGGTTTTTATCCGCTGAACATTAAAACTTAGTATTAGCACAATATCATTTACAATAATAATAATAATATTTAATAAAAAAATCATATTAATTCTATAAATTCTATATAACTATTAGCTGTAGCCAGCGGCTCAGAGGCTCGTCATGGCTGGCGGGCGGGCGTAGGCCTTTGGAATGAAGCCGTATTTGCGCGTCTTTGGCGCATATGCCCAGAGCCAGCCGTCCACGGTTTGATTGTTCAGATCCGCATATATCCAGTCGCCGCGACGCACAGACAAGTCGTCGGGCGCCTGAGCCTTGTAGTCGTAGAGCATGACGAGCTCCGTGCCGTGATAGCGCAAGTCATCCGTGCCGATGCCCAACTGCTGCTGCTGCTGTTGCTGTTGCGCCTGCTGCTGCGCCTGTTGCGCCTGCTGGCCTTGCTGTTGCAGCATGCTCTCCATGGCATTCAGGCTGCCGCCTGTCAGATTCGCATGGTGCTGCATGTTGCTCTCGTTGAGCGGCGCCGTGGCCGCCGTCGCCGCCTTCTGCTGCTGCAGCACGCGCACACTGTCCGCGGGATAGATGAAGTTGGCGGGCACAAAGCCCTCCTGGCCGTCGCTGCGCATTATCCAGAACCAGTCGGGATCCTCGCGATTCAGCACCGTAACGAACTCCCCTCGCTCCACCGACAAGTCGTTCTCATCCCGGGCTATAAACGTGTAGAGCACAATGCAGCGACCCGACGGCTCCTTGATGAAGGGCGTGCACTCGGGCATCGTCACGTGCGGATTGATCTCCACATTGTTGGCTGCGCCGCTGGTCGGCTCATCGCACAGTGCGTCCAACTTGTTGTTGTCGACGCTCAGCAGTGGCTGATTCTCGTCGTGCGGCTGCTCGGGGCATTGATCCCGCGGCAGCTTCTTCTTGATGGCCAGCTCGGCGAGCTGCGTGTTGTAGGGCGCGCAGTAGGAGAAGGGTATGAAGCCCTCCTGGCGCGAATCCTGCCCTATGACATACACCCAATCGTTCTCGCGATACAATATATTCACCAGCTGCCCGCGCTTCACCTCCAGCTCATCGTCCACACACGGCGTAAAGTCGTGCAGCACAACCATCTTGGAATCGGGGCTGCCAAGGGCAAAATACAGTTATATATATATCTTATATGTAAAGTCAAGACCTTACCTCAATCCATGCTCCTTTTCTATGCCCACACGCACCAGCGTCTCGATGCTAGACGAGCCTGTTATGCGGCCCATGCCAACGGGCGCCAAATCACGTTCGATGTTTGCATTTGTAGCTGAAAGGGGGGAGGAGGGGGTGCAAAACAAGTTTGTTGTTTAAGTCTTTTACATATAGGCATATTTATTTCACTCTTTTGCTACGCTGGCTGCGCATGCGTACCTTTCTTTTTGTCGCGCCGCATGCGCACCGGGCACAGAAATGCCATGGTTTAATTAACTCTTAATACAATTATATATACACAATTTTGATAATTAACTTGTTGCACTGCGTTTGTTTATGGAAAAACGCATTGCACTTGTAGACGATTGTTAAGTGGTTATCGAACGCACTTATCGAACTTGTTCATCGATATTGACCGACCGCCACAATTAAGAGTGTGCGCTCAAATTTCTCAATTTGACTGTAAATTCGACTTAAAATTGCTTTTGCACTTGCATTCTTTTAGTTAGTGCTTATCGAACGCACTTATCGAACTTGTTAATCGATATTGGCCCACCACTACAATTAAAATTTGTGCGCTCAAATTTCTCAATTCGGCTGTGTCATTTTTTTGTTTTATTTTTGTTGTGTTTTTTATGTGTTAAAGTGTTAATAGTTAGCTATGTTAGCTCTAGTTGTGCTATGAAGCGTGTAAGTACATATTTGCATTATTTAGTTTTATATTAATTTATTGAAAAGCATGAACATTGGGCATTGCAACACCTTGAGGCAGGTTCAATGCACTTGTCCGTTACTCAAAGGGGCGCAACGCCAATTAATTACTCTAATTAAATAATGTGGGTTTCTGTTTGTGTAATTAGCATGACTAGAGCAAGATTGTAATTGACTAGTTGTTATGGCTTCTGCTTGCATAGCTTTGCTCTGTGCTCTGTGCAACGGCATTTGCAACATCCGTTAGATAGAGTTGACATTATAATTTATGCCAGTCATGATTTAGCCTTTTTTTTGCCTTTCAAGGTTAGAAAGTCATGCGTCATGCATTATCCTTGCAGACTGCATCCTGCCAAAGCGACGGCAATGCTCTCTTTTAGTGCCAAGGATAACGGCGTTTGCATTTTCGATTATTTCTACCAATGTCTGAGTGTGTGTGCGTGTGTGTGTGTCTATGTGTGTGCGTGTCTATCTGTGTGTGAGGGCAAGCGAAAGTACAGCCGACTAACAAACTGACCTACACAGCAGACCCTGCCTGAACCCAGGGCCCGGCGCTTCCACCTCTCAAGTTCGTTTTCATTGCCAAAAAAAAAAGTGGAAGGAAACTGCGCATTACAATTGCCGTGTTACGAGCATTATACCACCACACTCCCCACACTACCCTCCCCCTCCCCCTCTCCCTCTCTCTCTTTGCCATCGAAATGAGCTCTTTGTCTCGCTCTTGTCTCGCTGCTGACTTTTGCTTACTACGCAGTTGATTTTGCATCCCATATATTCCAGCTCAGCGGCCAAAAGCCAAGCCAAGCCAACCCACCACGGCCCACACCATTCCCTGCCCTATCCCAAGCATTTAGAGAGCGCTGCTAAGAGAGCTCTGCGCCATGTAATCGATAGAACGGCGACTGCGCCGTGGGCCACACGTGAAACCATTCACTAAAGCAGCACAATAAAAAGCTCGACATGATGAGCGTGATGAAGATGTTGCCCGCAGATGAGGATGTTCATGATGAGCACGATGATGAGGATGCCTGTTGTTGTTGTTGTTGCTTATCCTTGCGCAAATATAAACGCTGTCTGGTTGGCAGACACGCAGCGTGCTCCATCGCACCACTAAGTGGGTCAGTTATATTTGGAAATCACGCGGGGCTTCCAGCTGAAATTTCAGACGAACCCAACTCGACCTGCCCGACCTGCCCTGCCAGGCCATTCAAATATCACTCAACTATTGTTGTCAGGACTTGTCGGGAATTGTGAAATTACAACATACTTTCACACACACCCACACACACATACACACACTCTTACATGTCATTCACGCCCATATCACAATTTCATCAGAACTCGCAACACAGCCATCCTCCCAGGATTGCCGGGGGTTTGGGGAGAGCATCGCTTGTAACGCTCTCGTAAATCGATTTCGTTTGGCTTTCAGTTTCATGAATGGCATTTCAATTTCCCCCTCATAAAACAACGCACAGAGTCGAAAAGTTATTCAAATTGCTAAAATTTGATAGACGTGCTGTGAAACTTGAGTTTGCCAATTTATGGGCTTGACGAAGATGAGTAGTTACGAGCCAAATTGATATGCGATGATATCTAGAAACTAAAGTTGATTGCATTATAAAAGCATATGCTATGATATTTCACTAAGTTATATGTATACTGTATATATATATCTATTTTTTTATAAATTATATATATATAATATATAAAATAGCAAATATCCTCCTCAAGACCCATTTACTAGCTTCGTTTGTGGAATGTTAAATGGAGCAAAGAATAAATATTATTTTACAAAAATTAATTTATATTTTCCATCTTTTATCTTCTGTTTTCTATACATTAAGGTCTGTTTTTTCAGACTTTATTTTTCTTTCTTTCATTTCATAGACTATTTGAATGTAATTTAATACCGGCTAATATCTAATAAAAAGGCCTTAGAAACAGAAATAAGACTGGATTGATATATCATATCAACCGTTGAAGAAGCAGCATTAGCTTTCTTAAAATAACTAGTGTCTCATTGGTATATTTTCCTTCCAATTTTTATATGAAGTATTATATCGCTAAGAGAGAAGTCAATCAATGTAGACTTCTCACCTACTTTATGCGCCGTCATTACCGTTGTCATTGTCGTTACAATTATCAGTGTCACTACCATTGTCATTGTCATTGTCATTGTCATTGTCATTGTCATTGTCATTGTCATTGTCATTGTCATTGTCATTGTCATTGTCATTGTCATTGTCATTGTCATTGTCATTGTCATTGTCATTGTCATTGTCATTGTCATTGTCATTGTCATTGTCATTGTCATTGTCATTGTCATTGTCATTGTCATTGTCATTGTCATTGTCATTGTCATTGTCATTGTTATTGTCATTGTCACTGTCATTGTCATTGTCATTGTCATTGTCATTGTCATTGTCATTGTCATTGTCATTGTCATTGTCATTGTCATTGTCATTGTCATTGTCATTGTCATTGTCATTGTCATTGTCATTTTCATTGTCATTGTCATTGTCATTGTCATTGTCATTGTCATTGTCATTGTCATTGTCATTGTCCATTGTCATTAATAATGTTTATTCTAAGTTAAAAAGTTATATATTTAATAGAAGTTCATCTAGTCGCAGTTTGGAATCATCTACATATATACATACATATGTTAATACATCGATGATATATATACATTCACCTATAACCATATACAATTTCGATCATTTAATTGCTTTGCCCGTTGATAATGCATTTCCGAATTAACCGCACGATTTATGGGGCAAATGCAATTTTTGGTGGGTTCTGGATGTGCGCAACAGGCGAAAATTTTTACGAGCGTTTCTAAAAATGCCCAAACCATAAACAAAAACAAGAACCGAAAAAGAAACAAACAAAAATAGCGGCGAAAATTGGAAAATACGAAAATAAGAAAATGCAAGAAAAATGGCGAAATAAATAATGTAAAAATTTGGAAAATTGCCAAGAAAACAGATTTCATATATCTATAAGAGTATTTCTATATATTTGTGTGCAACAGATGCGCCAAATGTGGATTTATTTGCGGGTATATATAGAAACTGATTAATCAAGTTAGAGGTCTGGTGGCCTGGTGATTGCATAAGCCAGCGCCAACGCCAGCTAAGTGAGCTTTCATGCATTCAACACGCCCACGCACAGGCTCATAAAGCACAAGCGACAGACAAAAGTGAGCGGAGAAGAGGGGGAGGGGGAGGGGTGTCATAGGGGCGTATTCGTCGCCTACGCTCATAAAACCGTGTTCAAGGACACGTTCAGGCAATTGTGCGCCCATTAAATGTGGTGCGAAGCAGACGCTATGCCAATTGACACGGGGCGTATGCGCGATATTTAATTAGCCACTTAACACAATTTGCGATTGCAATCGCTGGCAGGATATATGTGTTGCCGACAAGGCATTGTTATATATATATAGTTGTTATAGTTGGGGGATTGTTAGATCGATTAGAAGAGCTATTGCTTGAGCTGCTGCTTTAACTGTTTCTGCTGCTCAGGATTTAATTTTATCTTCTCTGTTTGCTTTTACTGTAGTTGCAGCTTCATCTACAGCTGTTGCTCTTCTTGCTACTGCTGTAGACTCAACTTCATCTGGAATTGCTGCTCTTCTTACTCCTGCTCCTGAGTCCACTTCATCATCAATTGCAGCTCTTCTTGCTACTGCTGTAGACTTATTGTCATTCTCAACCTCTTCCTGATACTTCAACTCTTTCCTAATCCTTCTACAGTTCCGCTTTTCCGCTTCTTTTTCAGCTCTTACTTCAGCTTCAGCTGTCATGCCAGCAATTACTGCTGCTCCAGAGCCATCTTCAGCTCCTACTGAAGATTTATCTCTTGCTTCAATGTCTACTCCCTTCGAGCAATTGCTGCAGCTTCAGCTCTTGCTTTACATCTTCACTGCTGCTTTAGCTCCTGGCTCAGTTGTTGCTGCTGCTTTAGCTACAAACGCAAATCTCGTCCTGCTGCTGCTCCAGTTCGGCTTTAGCTACCAGTTGTGCTTCAGCTTCAGCTTCTTCTAAAGCACCAGCTGATCCTTTGCCTGCTCTTGCTTGTTATACACTGGCTCCTGCTGCCCCAGCATCTGATTCAACTTTTGCTGCTGCTTTAGCTCTCCGTACAGTTGCTGCTGTTGCCTCAGCTTCTGCTGCCTCAGCTTCAGCTGCCTCAGCTTCAGCTGTCTCAGCTTCTGCTGTCTCAGCTTCTGCTTCTGCTGCTGCTACAGCTCCTGCTTCCACTTCTACCCTAATCTTCAGTTGTTGCTTCAGCTTCTGCTTTAGCTGCTGCTCCTCTTCCTTCCTCCCGCAAAGTCTTCCACTTCTACCTTAGCTTCTGCTACTTTTCGAGCTCCATTTCTGCTCCTGCTCCAGGCTCTGATTCCACGTTAGCTTCTGGTCTACTGGGTCTACTGCCTCAGCATTAGCTCCCGCATTAACTACAGCTCCTGTTGCTGCTGCTGCTCCACCTCCACCTCCAGCTGCTCATCTTACTTTATCTCTTGCTTTCGCTTCAGTTTCAGCTTTTGCTCCAGCTAAGTTTCAGCTTATATTTCAGCTGCAGTTGCTCTCGTAATTGGCCTTCTTTCAGCTGCTGTTTAAGCTCCTGTTTCAGCCACAAGGGAGGTCGCTCTCCATCCTCCTGCTTTTGCCACAGCAGCCACTGCAACTCCTGCTGCCAGCTCGCCTGCTCCGACTCCTATTTCAGCTCCTTCCTGCGTCCTCCATCTATTCTTGCTGCATTTGCAACTCTTTCTTTCTTGACTCCTGCTCCCAAATTAGCCTCTGCTCCTGCAACACCCTCCGCTTCGGCTACCCCATGCAAATTTCATTCAGTTTGCCCACAATATAATGCGCCATTGCGTTTCACTCTCTCTCCTACTCGATCCCCCACCCACCCCCTACTCTCTCATTGTCTCTTTCTCCCAGTGTCTCGTCGCACGCCAGCTGTGGCACGTGCGCCACTGTAGGAGCCGTGTGGGCCTCTTCGTGCTGCTGGCCGCTCTGGCGCTGCTCGGCGCTCAGTTGATGTTGGTTCCTCGCGCCGTGTGGTTCGCATTGTGGCAAACAGTTTGCTGTGGACGTGTAGTCGAAGAAAAAGCTGTGGGAAAATCAACTTTTAAACTAGGTAAAAATCTGAATAAGAGGCATTGCCTCGCCTCGGCCGAAAGTTGCTAATTAAATTTATGTTTTTTATGGTTTTTTGAAAGTGTTGCACAGGTGCTTTCCAGGTGTGCGGCTTGGCGCCACTTCCGCTCCCACACTTTCTATTTAAATATATAATTTAATTTGTTTTACATGCGTCTTATGATTTATTTAGGTTTTCGCCTTTTCGCTTTTGTTTTTCACATCAAAATTTTGCCAGGCAAACAAATTATTTTTGGCCCGTCTGCGGCAGAGTCAAAGACTTTTTATGTCAGGCGATATATGAATATATATGTGTATATATTATATATACATATATATTCCGTCTGCTATAGATATTCATCTTTATTTTGTTTTGATAATAAATATGATTTTTTTTGCGTCTCGCCTTCTTGACACGCGAATAGTCAATTTGAGTTGATGTTAAAGAGCATCTGTTGGTAACATTCCAATTAGTCTTGATATACCCTGTATGTCCTGTTGGCGGAGGGCATATTGTTACAGATTGTTGACTTCAAGAGGAGCAAGAGATTTGTGTAATATAAATATGATTTGATGCGTGTATTGATTTTATAAACACATTGATTGGTTACTAAATTTTATTGAACATTATATAAGGTGTTTTTTTGTATTAAATAAAATTAATTTTTTTTTTTTATTTTTTATGTTCATATTTATTTTAAATTTAGTAAACAGACTATTTAACAAAATTAAAATTTTTATTTTTATTTTTTATAATCATATTTATTTAAAATTTATTAAACAGGCTTGAAAAAAATAATTCTTGGATACAGTTTGCTTTTTTATTCAACAAAATAAATGATTTACGTATTAGATATTATTTTTTGTTCTATACATATGTTTTAAGTTTAGTTAACAGGCTTTAACAATTTTATTTTTGTATACAAAGTATTATTTTTTTCACAAAATTGAAGTTTTATGCAATACAAATATTTTTTATATTTATATATTTATTTTCAAATTTCCTTTATTGGTCTACAAAATTTAATTTTTTAATATATAAAATTTGTATTAAATATTTATATGTTTTATATATATTTTTTATTTATTTTTTTTTAATTTATATGATTTTATTATTCATTTTTATCACTCTGCTAAAAAAAAAATTATTTTTCCATACAATAGATCTATTATCCTTTAAAAATATATTTTTTATTAAAAATTTATTAAATAGAGGTAATCAAAATTGGTCAAATGCTAGCTAAATTGCTATCTAGATGTTTTATTTTTAAATTAATCAATCAATAGAATTTATTCTATGCAGGGTATCTGCAATCTAGTCCGTATTATCAGACTAATAGCCGAAAATTGTTGCCAAATTTTGAATAGCTTTTGTCAAGGTTAAAGTCTAATGAGCTCATATAGATTTATCATATATATAGTTTAATTTTCGGTTCGAGTAGTTTCCATTTCCACACGTGAAAATAGGCATGACAATTGCCTGATTTGTAAGTCGCAATTTCTGCAGTTGACAGTCTTTTTTTCCTCCAATTTCTTGAATGATGTAAGATTGTTTATCAATCGACTGAATGTGCTCTGGTTGTAAATAAATAAAAAAAATAGTTCAATATACTGCATATGTTTATATAGTATTGTCTGGAAGCAATTGGCCATTCAATTGGTAAATTTATATACAAATCACAGATGTGCAATTTGATTTGCAATTGGTCTTGCTGGAGGGCGTCAGTTGATCAATTTTCAAGCTCATTTTCCATTCATGTCTGTGTGAGTGTGTGTGAGTGCATGTCTGTGTGTGTGTGTTGGTGTTGGTTTATGTGGCAGTAGAATTCTAGAACATTCCGTCTGTGTGCATTATTCAACAAGAAGTTGACACAGGAAAGTGCGCTGCAGTCCTGCGAGCCTTTGCAATTGGAATCTTATTGGACTCACATTGATTTTATTTTATTTATGTTTATTTTTAGTCATTATAATTAGATTTTTAAATTCTTACTCATAATTGTAATCATAATCATAGTTCTCTCTCTCTCTCTCCTGCTCACCCCTTTCCTTTACTCATACCACTTACTCATAATGCAACTTGCTCTCACTCTCTCTCTCTCTCTCTCTTTCTCTCTTGCAGCTATGGATATGAACAAGCGAATTGTCAACATGGATTCAATTAACACAAATAAACGCATGAAAAAACATAATCAGTAAAAAAAGAGGCGAAAAAGAAAACAACATAAAGAGCGCATAAATATATTTATAACGCGACAGGCCAAAAGCAAAAGCAAAAGTAAAAGCACCGCCAACTCTTTGACTCTTCACCAAGTGTCAACTGTAAAAAACCGAAAGAGAGCAACGAGAAGAGAGCGCGCGAGCGCACTTTGCCTTTGTTTACACGCCCATTTGTGCGTTGATGCGGTGACTGCAGCAGCCAGAAGTGAGCAATCGAGAAAATATTTACACCGATTTAGCAATAAATCAATTAAGCAATTAATTAAACAAATTTCAACAGCAGCGGTAAACTATTGTCGAAGCGGCCCAACAGCGGCCGGAGTAAATTCCAGCAAAGAGTTTGCGCATACATAAAGAGAGCAAGAGCGAGAGCGTGAGCGTGAGCGAGAGCAACGGACAATTGCTATTGCACTGAGAGGGCGCATATACGCACACACCCGCACACACACACAAACATACATACGTCAACAAATTGCGTTGAGTGCTTCAAAGTCTCGTGCTTGGCTCCGTTGGCGCTGTGCCGCCGCCTTCCAGATAGAAATTGAGTCTCTCGCGTGACACAACGTGCGTCCAAACGAGCGGAAAGTTTTCGTCAGTGTGTGTGTGTGTAAAAGTTTGCTCTGTTTTTCTTTCTTTGCTTTGCGTTACTCATTCGCTTGAGTAGCATTGGCAGCAGAAACAACAACAGCAGGCAGCTTCACCCCCCCGCGCAGCCAAGCGGCAGTCGGTCACTGAAAGCCCAAATTTTTGCCTGTGTGGAAATTTGCAGTGCTTAAGCGGCAAAGCTTCGTCGGCGTCAAAGTCGAAAGCAAATAAACAAAGATTTTTATAAATAAACGTGCGCAATACAAAACCGCAAAGGAAACAAAACGAATAAAAACATAAACTTTTAAGTGCGAGTGTGAAATATCGATTTTTGTGAACAGCAACGCGCGTCGATGACCTCGACGACGGCGACAGCGACAGCTACAACGGTAATATAAAAGCAAAAGCTGTGCGAGTGAAAAAGAGAGAGACAGAGAGAGAGAGAGAGAGAGGCTAACAAGCTAACGCTTTTGCCCAAATCCAATTGAGCCACGTTTTACATAATTGCCCAAGCGCATAAAGCAGCAAACGCAACAACCGCAACAACAACAACAACAACAGCAACAACACCCAAAGCCAAACTAGCAAAAGCACAAATTATAACGGCGTCCGCAAGCCGAGTGCAAGTGGAAAAACTTTTTGTTGCTGGACGAAGAAGGCGAAAAAGTAGCACAACACTTCCAGAGAGCGGCGCAAGCAGCTGCTGCAGTCGAAAATCACAGCGACACATGCTTAGATATCGGCTCGTCTCAACACACTTCCTAAAGCAGCCGTAGTCAGCCCACAGGCAGACGCACACACACTCACACACATACAAACACGCCAAGTGGAAGAGGGAGAGCAACAGCGAACGAGTGAACGAGTGTGCGAGCGAGCGAGCAGCAACAGCAACAGCAAGAGAGCAGTAGGAAGAGAGCCCGAGCGAGAGAGAGAGAGAGAGAGTGACAGACTGAGCGCGAAGTAACTGGAAGGCCGATCGCAGGATACGAATACACGAATACCTGGCATTGCGGCCCATACAAAAAGTGCGTCAGGTGTGCCGGCTGGGCTCATTCACGTGCCGAACGTTGCAGTGCGAGGAGCCTGCACACGGGATTGAGTGGTCGAGCGATCAAGCCGAGGGCTTCAACGATTTCATCACACCGCAACAGTTGCAGCAGCTTGCAGCAGAGGCGGCCTAATTAATTTGCATCCGAAGGGGCCCTATAATTCAGTCACAACGTATTCGCTAGGAGTTCTACGCCTACTCGGTTTGAGCTGTTTTAATTTAGATAGCGAAAATGTGCAGAGATCGCGATATGAGTTTGTCATAGATCAGCGCAATCGTCAGTATAAGGTTAAGAAAAAAGTCAAGCTGATGCTGTACTGAATGGCCCCATGCCTGTATAGCAGATAGACACGACAGCGAGTGAGACTGAGAGAGAGCGAGCGAGGTAGAGTGTGAGTAAGAAGAGCTAGAGAGAGCTAGAGTCAGCGAGCCTTGGACCAAGCAACAATAACTAACCAGGAGTTCTTCTTCTACTCGAGATCAACAAAGCTAAGATACCAAAGTTAACAATTTAAGTCTACCAGCATCAACATCAGCCAACGTCAATCAGTCAATCAATCAGTCAAGCAATAACCGCCAGGATCATCGACATCGATTCGCATGTGTGTGCCTGCGCGTGTGTGTGTGTGCTCGCCGGGTGCCAAAGCCTGAGATGTGACTATCCTTTGCAACAACTAACTTGACTAATTGCCTCCAGCCGACATAGAAGATAGAGAGGCCCAAGTGGAGATAGATTTGTTTGTTCGTTCGTTTGTTCCGTTTTTTTTTTCGTTGATTGCATTCTCGGTGATTCTCGGTGTGCGCGAGCTTTCAATATCTAATTATCATTATCATTATTTTATATTATTGTTATTATCATTATTATTATCATTACGGTTATTATTCGTGCTTTGTGTTAATCAACAACGTCGTGCAACTGGCGAAAGTACGTGGAAAAATCAGCAAAATTGAAGACTTTGCGAGAAATCTTTGGAAGTCCGTTAAGGCTTGCATTGTAAGTATAAATATTACCCTATGATAATTACTATAAATAATATATGAGTATCGAGCTGTCCGAAGTTCTTAAGCGCTAAGCGCCTTGTCGACTTTCGGTAATTTTCCACAAATTTTCCACCCTTGATTGCTGGAATTTTCCTAGCATTCCATTTGACTGCGCACGTAGGCCAGAAGAAAAAACTACACTGCAAGAAAAACGAACAGCTGTTTAGTTTCTTTAATCAGTGATCTTTATTCGTCAAAACACTTAAAAAGCTTTATTTTGATAATAATAAAAATGATAATGATAAGGCTGCACACTTGGGTCTCTGAAAGATCACCAGCGCTTGCTTTATAGATTACTTTCTTTAAGTGTTTTTAAATGAATTTATTGCCATATTTATATATAGCACCTTTATCCAAATACTTATAAAGTATGGATCAGCGCTTCAGCTTAAATAGGAATTGTTATGATTAGGACTATAATTATTTATAGTAGGTATTATTAGTATTATACACTGCTGAAGTTAGGTGTACTTTGATCAGCTGTGGCTGTATATATTGCTGACTGTAAACGATCTTTATGGACATTGATATCATGGTATTTGTTTCAATAACTTCTTAGTATCCATTTCGACTTTTTAGGCAAAGAAATATTTATTGCTGAAAGTCTTTTTATTAAGTGATCATCATTATGATTCTTAAAGTTTCCATGTTAACTTTAAAAATTCCTTAAAGATCTGGAAGAGCAAGACTTTTAAGAAATTTCTACACAGTTTCCATTTCTTAAAGTCAGTCTTTTAAGATCATCAATTAGTTGATGATCTTAAAAGTTTAAGTTTCATCTGTGGCACAGAATTGATTCAACATCATTTTTTTAAGTCCTATACTTACAATAAGTTGAACTCTCTTAAAGCTTCATATTTTTTCGAATAAAATTACAAACCAAAGTCATTATATAATTTAAGCAAAATTTTGTTTAAGCTATCTGTAATCTCTCACAGATGTTGTAAAAAATTATAATATCTCTCTAATTTCAATTTCTAAAAAAAATCTAAAATTAGAAATTAAAATGAAAAAAAAAATAATAATAATTTGCTCACATTTTATAGCTGGCTAAGCTCATCTTAAAATATTACCCAAAATTTCTATGTCTTTGCTGAAACTAAAAGATCTAGAGCGAGTTTTCCACTCTCTATTTTTTCGCTCTCACTCACTCTCTCGCTCTCTCTCAGTCTGGTTGGCTGGCCGGTTGTTAACTTAATTTATTGCCTTGACGTCCGTCTGTCACAATTATTGATAATCCATTTCACACATTTGTTCAGTTTGTTGCTAATCGTGTTGGATTTCATTTTTGATATATTGTTATAAAGAAATTCACACCTCTTGCCTTTGTAAGTCGAGCGTTGCCAGGCACAAAATAGAACTTCATGGAACCGATTATTGGCAGTTGTTGATAAACAGCACAAAATGGACTTTGCCAGCTGGCTGGCTGGCTGGCTACCTCAATCTTTGCTGTTTGTGTCAACCACGATTGATATCCAATTTGTCCAGAACACAAACATTTACTGTAATAGATAGCGTTGTTTGTCTATGACAAGGCGATTTTCATATCTTTTTTTATCGTACGCGCTACCAACTGAATTCATTCCATAACATTTCCATTGAATCGATTAATTTGCTGTTGTTGTTTCCATATATGTATATATTTACGGAGCAGAACTCTTTGTTCATCGTTGACGCATCAAAGTAAGGAATTCTGCTGGAGTTTACTGTACTGGCAGCACAAGTGAGCATTCACTGTAATTTATAGCTAATCGCTGTCTCGCTCTGTCTGCGCCGTATCTCTCTCCCTATCTCCCTCTCCCACTCTGTCTTGCCTCAACATATCTTTGTTTTGACGTCTGCCACATTGAGCTATAAATTTTCCATTTGGGTAATGCGACTGTCCCAATATTTGCTTGTTGTCTCTACCTGTTCTCACTTTAGCTACTGTCGTCGCGCGAGTTTTACAAACTGTTGCGTGCTTTTAGGCACCACACCCCCCGACACCTGTTCTCTACTTCGCTTCACATAATTTATTTACGTGCTAACAATCTGCACGTCACAGTCGTCGACATGCAATCCCCATTATTAGTGGCTGTTGACCCAAAAAATTATAGGGCTTATTAGACAAGTCAATAAGAGGTTTGTCAATTTTATAAAATATAAAAAAATGTGGAAGATGAGCCGAGGTCCGATAGGAGTTACCTTGAAGGGTCAAATGAGCAAGTTGTGTACTTAGGAAGAAATATATGTGAGAATTAAGTGAGGGGTTTACATGGAGATATATTGATTTCTATAATGAAAGGTTTATGATTTGTGAGATTTAGTTTTATTGTTGAGAATCGCAAAGAAAGGCTTTGTTTTAGTAGCTTTCGTGTTTATATATTCATACAATCATACATTCATATTTCCATATTTCTTATGAGTTACGGAGAGTATTTAAAGTCTGATTGCCTTTTTTTATGAGATTTGCATAGAAAGGCCATACTCTAAAATGCCTTTATTTAGTACAAAATCTTCTTTTCATAAGCACAAATACATGTATAAGCAAGTCACACATGCACCCATATCGTACATCGTTCATATATACATCTTAAAAAATTAAAAAGTCACCTTAGCCAACTTTTGAGGCGTCCTAATTGTTTGATGACGTCTGATGTACTTTTCGTAGCCTTTGCATTCACACGGCTATTGAAATTCAATTAGCAAATCAGATCGATCAAACACGAGCGAAATGTGTGAATTTGTCTATAATTAGATAATACGCAGAGTTCACGCTGTGCAGATATATATTTTTTACGTTCGTTTATTTCCGAACCAAATTGAAAAGTACACAAAACAAAAAGCGAATTTATTTTTAGCATTATGTTGTGAAGAAATGTGAAATGTTGTTTAATACACGAGAACAGAGGCAATTAAAACAAATGATGAGTAAATTACCCTAGAATTATGCTGAGCATGGGGTATATCAGTGTGTGATTGATAGGTAAAGGGATGTGAATTGTGATTTGAATGAGATTAATTTAAGAATTGTTCAAATTGGTTAGACGAGAAATTTTTTATTAAGATAAGCTTAGTTTTCTGTTCGTAGCCTAACTTAATATGGTATATGGTATATTGTATATCATATATCATCAATCTTTAGTTACTATAAACAATTTCCTATTAAATATATTTATTAAGAAGACAATAATCTCTCTCAATATCTCTTTCTTTCTTTAAGATCCTAACTTTTCATCTTAATTCTCTTTATCTTTAAAACCACATCACTTTTGCTTAAAGTTCCCTTTACAGAGCATCTGCTAGTCAAACACTCCCAAAAATTCTGTTTTGTTTTCATTAACATTGATGATAATGTGTTTTACTTTGCGTTAGGCAAAGATTCAATGTCGTCATCTAGACGATTGACGAGTTCATTTAAAAATCTCGTGACATGATTATGCGAAAAGAGAGAGAGAACAAAAAAAAACAAAGTCAGGCGGGCTTGGCTAGAGGTAGTACCACTCAGTCTATGGCACGTGGTAACCGTTGACAAAAAACCAAAAAACCAGACCAGATTTGTGCATTTGACAAAAAAAATATATATAACAAAATTAAAGCAGAAAAGTGGTATGCAAAAATCGCAAATATAAAAACCTGTTCGCCTTCAACAATCGCATAAATCAAGGCGCATTTATAGTATATTGAATATATGTACGATTGTGTGTGTTCCCTGCAAATTTGTCGCTTGATCAATGCTTGGCAAAGTTCACGAAACTGGAAAGAAAGAAATTTCAGGCGAGTGTCTGCGGCGCGCTGCTTCAATTGAACTTGATTGATTTTAACGAAATGCGAGTAAAAATACACAATTTCTATATTAATTGAAATACAACAACAGTAAGAATAATAACAATAAAGAGAAATCTTCAATGAAATGCAACCGCTGATTGCGTCACGTGCCGCCAATCAGCGTCCATCGCATCGAGTAGGCGTAATCGTAATCGCCAGCGCGTACTTTGTCCCATTTCAATTCCCAACTTGCCGCATCCAATACCCAATTGGCATTACCTATGCGCGACTCTGTGATTTATTCACATTTTTCACATTTTTATTTTATTTTATATATATATTTTATTCTTTCTTTTTTGCATATTTGTTTCTGTCTTTTTCTTTCTTTCACTTTTGTTTTATTCTGATTTATGAGCTTTATATGGGCTTTGTCGTCGCTTAACCTTTGTCTACCCATAAAGCATTTCTCTAGTTGTGGCATTAACTTTGTTTTTAGTGTTTATATGTCAATTTAAATGCAGGTGTTTTCCTTATGTTTGCATAAGGGCAACATTGCATTATCATTTTCAAGGTGAATGATTGGGGAATGTCTAGGAGCTTGACTCTATTTTTTTTTATTAAATATTTTTCTTATTTAGTTCAAGTGCAGCTTTTTGTTTTAGACTATACAGCGCATTTAGTTCTAGGTCCGACCTTGCTCAACTACTTCTACTCTTTCTGCTCTCTCTCTCTCTGTCGAAAGGCAGCTAGGAAAATTCATATGGGACCTGTTTTGAGGAATTCGGTCATAATTAATGCTTCGTTTGTGTCCAAAAAATTCCATAAAGTTTTTTATTACACTTTTGGGAGTAGCCAAGAGACACACCAAGTTAATTCTTTAACTAGTCCAAATGACAGAATACCTAAAGGTCGACATATATGAGGGATATAAGTACCAACTTAAAGCCATAAAAATCGCCAGACTTCGTCTGTAGACAAGTCCTATATAAATAAGGGAGAATATTACAAGCGCTAATTCGCTTGATGAATTTGATATGCATAATTTCTTTAATCACATCAATTGACTCATCTGCTAGACATATAATGTACATACTACATTAAAAAATTACTTTCTTATAGGGTATATAAAATTTATTTGGCATATTTTATTTTTTTGGGTTCCCAAATTTGTCTAATTTGCTTGCCCATAAACATTATTAATTAAAATTTGGTGCTTTTCGGATTTGCATTTTATGTTTTTTTTTTTTTGTGCCTGGTTTTATTCCACTGACATTTTGTGGCAACACACACGCACACTCACACGCCTTAAAACATGACGTCAGTAACTCGTTTGCTGATTTGCCGGTTATCCATTCACGCTCTCTGGGCCTCTACCTCTCTCTCGCTCTCCCTCTCTCTGTGTCTCTCTCTTACACTCGCGTTGCACAATCCACGTCGCACGTGCTTCACATGAAACGCATTTCATGTGGCAAAGGAAGTTTTCCATCAAATAATATATATATAACAAAAATTATTTTGTTTAGTCGATAGTTGTTAAATTGTTTGTTGCCTGGGCATTGATTAGGCAAAAGTTAAATGGAATTGTACCAGAAATAGCGCACAATAAATATAGAAAATAGAGAGAGAGGGAGAGAGAGAGGGGGAGAGAAATACAATCAATATCTGACTCTGTCCAGTATTGACAGCCTCTCAAAAAGAAAGCCATATGAATCGAAGCGAATTCGCAGAT
This sequence comes from Drosophila pegasa, assembly GCA_035046225.1. Lineage (NCBI taxonomy): Eukaryota > Metazoa > Arthropoda > Insecta > Diptera > Drosophilidae > Drosophila > Drosophila pegasa. The sequence continues at coordinate 5,914,467 of JAWNOD010000076.1, read as the reverse complement.
GTTATCAAACTGATGTATGACCGGGCGTTTAATTATTATTTTGTATTTTGCTACAGTCTGGCCCATTAATTACACGCTGTCACGACAGATAGAATATAAATACCTTAAGTACTAAAGTATAGCGCCTAAATATAGTCAAACAAACAGTGATCGATTTATTGACAAGGAAAGCAGGAATTTCTTTCGGCTTGATAAACCAAGCCATTAATTAGGCGTTGTCAGTGAACACAAAAAGCTGAAGCAGACACTTTCAATGCTCTCTAAATACTCATAAATACACATTAATAGATATAAATCAATAATATTCGCTTATTTTGCCACGCGTTTAATCATACCATTTTAGTTCCCGTTGCCTAATCGCTGCTATGAACATTTTGAGTGCTCCAAAAAGGCACAGACTTGCCTCCAAGCACTCTAAAACGTTTATGTGTATGTCATAAAAAAATGTTTTATGATGGCGTTTTATAATTTGACACATTAATTTGTCGACGCCTATAGAAGAAATATGAGAAATAAAATAGAATACTTGAAGTACTCACATATATTAGTTCATTAACTCTAAAATATAGAGCTATATAATAATTTATTTACTACCCAAATTTATTGTCAGACTGTGAGGAAATTTTTCGAGTATTTTGAATACACAAAGCACTCTCACTTAGTGCTATAAATATTCAGAAATATTTGACTTAATAACTGAACTTAGCTTGACTACACTAAATAAACACTTTTAGCTGTTGTTGAAAGGGAAACGAGTACTTCGAGTATTTCGAGTATTCATATAAATACGCAAAGTACTTCTTAACAAGCGCTTCGAGTATATCGAGTATTCATGCATATATATACAATACTTTTTACAATTGCTACTAGGTACTTACTGCGACAATCAAAACTTAGTTCCACTTCAATTGTTGTCTCAACAGCTGCAAAGAATTGTTTGAATACTTGAGGTACTTTAACATATACTCTATAAGTACTTACACGCAGCAGTTGAATGTACTTCAAGGTATTTACTCTAATATAGGAACTTAACTTTCATTGACTCATGCAATCAATCTATAATGAATTAGTCGAATCAGAATCAGTTTATTTTGAATACATTGAATACTTATACACATACTCAAAGTACTTACTGTGATATAAAAGTAAGTTTTTTCAGTTTATCACATGAATGAGTAACCTCTAGGTGTATAAAGAATGGTTTGAATGATTTAAGTATTCATGAAATATATTCAAAGCATTCACATTAGCCATAGATCCATTCATTCTTAGCTTTCCGTTCTTCCTCACTTCAAGTAATTACTTTATCTGCAAGAAATTACTTTGAATACTTTGAAAATACTCATACAAACACTCAACATACTCACTGCATACTCAACTACATCCTTTCCTAACTACTGCACTGCTAATACAAGTACTTAAATAACATAATAAGCTTAATAGCAGCCAGAGACACACACCCACACATGCACAAAGAGAGTGAGCGCGGCAGACATGATCATGATCTCTTGATTTGCTAAAGAGAGCTGCTGCGATTACCTTTAATCAGCTGTTTTACCTGGCCACCGGTTTGAGCCGGTCCACGCTGGCGTTAGGCAGTCTGCGCCGCAACGACTAGCCCGGCGAATCTTATCAACAATGTACAATGAATAAAAAAAATCAACAAACTGACTTCTCAATGTTTGCACGCCGTGCGTCCAATAAAAAAATTTAAAATATTTTCACAGCTTTTTTTTTGCCCCCACCCCATTTAATTTCATGTGATTTGTTGTTCCGATTGTGACGCTGAATTTACATGGATTTGTTAAAATGCGCACATTGCGCATACGCCGCTTGTTGCCGATTTTAGCAGCATGCTGCGAGTGGGTGCCATGGCTGGATGTGTGTGTGAATGTGTGTGTGTGTATGTGCGTGGTTGCTGTGCACCAGGCCGAAGGTTTGTTTTCGTGCCATGAGGTAAACAATTTGATTTAAGCGCGTGCCCGACCACATTGAAATCGTTGTTGTTCTCTTTGCTATTCTCGATTATGCCTAGTGGGCGTCTTACACATGTAATGTCCAATCAGAGTTCAATAACATTCAGTTCTAATCAGAATTTCATATGAATTTTGTTATTTAATATTTTCCGTGCGCTCGCGGTGGAAAATTTAATTGGAAAAGCTTTGATTGAATTACATTTCGCGGCTATCAAGTAGCCCATATCTAAATAACTATAAGCAAAATACACAGTGGGCCTCATACCATCTTTGAAATAGATCATGACTCATCGCGCTTATCAATTTTTAGCAAAAACAAAAAACATTTTCGATTCACATATTGATTGCTTTAATGGGTTGAAGCTACCAGTTTATCATTTATTTTTATTCATTATTTTTATGGGTCTTATCGGCTGTTGAGCTAAAACATTTTTGTGGCTTGCGTCGCTAATATACTCGTTTAAGCAGTGGAAGCGAGTATATTGCTTTTGTGCAAGGCGCCTTTGTTTGTCTGCACACTCCATAGTTTTGTTGCCAGAGAATGACTAACTCCTAGAACTTATATCTATATATATTTATACGCCTCTTGTGAGCGTGAGCAATTGAAAAACAACTATATTCTTCGACGCTAGATATGCCTCTTGATGCTTGGCATATCTGTTGAAACTATATTCTCTAATGTTTTTACGCTAGAGACTCCAAATTGAACACTTAGGCTACTGCAATTTCCTTTTCTCCCTTCACCAAAAGTATTCTTGAACCGCGAACGAGTATTATGCCGTCATTGTCGCCCGATTGCAACATTCTCACTTGTTTTTATCGACGCAGAATTGGGTTTTTTTTTGCAGTAGCTTTCGCGTCATGCGTTGGACCTTATCAATTATGCTAATAGCTAATTGCATTGGGTGAATTTTTGCAATCGCAGATTGATTATTTGTCTGGATATGAGTTTGTTTGCTTTTCATCTACTTTTTTTTCTTCTTTCTGACAGACTCATCGAACAGCCAGCTGCCACATATGGGGGCATAAACAGTCGTTAGGTCAGCAATTTCTCTTGCGCGAACAACATAAACAATTGTTAAACGTCATACGGGAATACGCAGAAAAACAAAGTCAGAAAGAAGACTATAAATATTTCGTGGTCTGTTAATTATATCTAAATCAAGGCGATGCGTAGGAGCGTGCATATGATAAAATTCTATATTTAGAGATTGTAATAGTGCCAATAATAGCATGGTGTTATAAATATATAAATTAGAGTATATTATAGCTACTATATCTTTGAGGGATTTACTATAACAGAGGCTTGAAGCTTTTTATATGAGACAAACAGTGGAATCATTGTGTTTTCTTATCAGTTCTATTAAAGTCTGGCTTGCTTTGAAGGCTATTCAATGGGAAATTACATTAGTATGCTTAAGATTATTAAAAAGTTGAAGAGGCAATTCTAATCTAGAGCCAGGCAGATCTTTTGTTGTGAAATTAATATGAATCTACATCGAAAAAAGTTCTGTCATTACAGTCTTACTCTTCTTACCTAGAATAGAATTGTTTATTTTCCTAGAAAATGAAATATCAAATTCAAAAAGTCCCGTATACCATAAAATATAATTTTTTATATTGAAGCAATCCATATTTCACAGATATACTATAACCATAATCTTTTTCTATACTATACCAAATAAATATACATTTTTTTTTAAGCAAATGCCATTTTAAAAAAATATTTACAAATAGAATACAATGCTTTAAGTTGAGTATATTAGATACTTAGATATTTGCTGACAGCTATTGTTTGACAGTTTTTAAATGAATAGCAAAAGTTGACACAAGATTCAGAAACAGTTGAGCTAATATATAAAGATATTAATGAGGGGCTAGCAGAAAAACAGACAGATAGATTGACAAAAGGATAGCAGATAAAAAGACTTAACGAATTAGCCTAACGGACAGATTGAGATAAAAACAAAAATTTAGACTAGTTGCTGGGCAAAGACTGGAAAAGTAACTAACAAAGAGACTTGCAGCTGTACACATGGAGATAGAACGATTTGAAGTAAAACAGAAAGAGATAGACTTCTAGGAAAACAGATATAGATAATATATATTACCTTAATGGGGTTTATTATTATGTTCATTTAATAATTAATAATAAAATAGATAATAAACTAACTAAATCCTTAATTTAAATTATTATTTAATTTAAAATATAGATTCTAACTTTATCTAAGCTTAACTTGCCTATTTCATCATTCTTTCTAATACTATAAGCGCAGCCAACTTAATGTGGCATATTTGCTTAACCAACGTTGCCAGATGGCTGTAGTTTAAGCATAAAAGCTGTTTATTCAGCTATTAATTAAAAGTTATCTGTGCACAAAATCCATTTGAATTTCATTAGTTATTCTATTTGATATTAAATTCAACTAAGCGTTGCGCGTGCTTCCGATTTTACAATATGTAGATAGGCAGATATATATATGTATAAGTATATATATTATTTATATTGCTGCACATTCATTTTGCGCTGTCAGCACTTGTAAATTCCTTTGGCAAATCCCCCGCCCATTCCATGCTCAATATGTCTTTGAGTTTGGTCCAATTAAATTGATAAGCATTAATGCGGGGCTTCCGAACGCGGGCATGGAGCTTTGCACGCGCCGCAATTCGATATAGACTTGGACTTGTGGGGTTTGTCCTTTGGGCACTTTTGCTGCTGGCGCTCAACTGTCAGCGATCACGTCGTCCATTTTGTGTGTGTAGCCAGAGGCGTTCCCCAACACCACCCCCCGCCTCCCCCTCTGCTGCCCCTGCTGCATTGACGTCAGCGGCGCGTGGGCTTTAATTGTCATTCGTTGAGATTCTCAGATTGTTGTGGCTGTCTGCCTCTCTCTCTCTGTGTGTGTTGCAAGAACAACAACAACAACAACAATCAATTGAGTGTGTGTAACCCATAAGCAGGGTGATTGACACAGTTCTGCTCTTGCAGCCACAGTTAATTAGCTCTAATTGTGCGAAATTGTTTTTGCTCTCTCACATTTTTGGCTTCATGTGACAATTGTTGCTTTGGCGACCTTTGGCTGTGACATTGCACTTGAAAAACAGTCGAGTGCGTGCGGCGCGTTGTTGTTCAGGAAGTCATGCCGCCTGCATAGCAAATGCCTCTCTTTTTGTTTAAGTTCAATTGAATTTTTGCATGTGCTACTGTTACCGTTCGCTTTTTGGGCATAAACAAGCGCATAAATTGATAAACATGCCCATAAACTGCCGACGAATTAGCGGCGTGATTTATTTTTAAAAATCCCCAAACTCCAAGCGCAACAGTTCATAAATAATTAAATCAAAAGCGAAATATATATGTGTGTATATATCAGGCATACGCCCGGCTGTGTTAACTGATAAGGTCAGCCGCCAAAATCTTTTCAGTCTGCAGGCCATAGAAAATATTCGCACCTTTGTACTTCCGCTCACACACTCACCCAGTCTCGCTCTCTTTTGCTCTCCCTCTCTCTGTCTCTCTGTCTGTCTGCCTGCTCGCTGCCCAGTCTCATTTATGATCGATTTGTGCGCACGCTCTCTCTCTCTCTCTCGCGCGCTCTCTTTCTCGCATAAACTAACGCTCATTCGCCTTTGCTCACCAGATTTTTCGCATATAATTTGCGAGGTCGACGTTGAAATGAATTTAATCGCATTTCGGCGCGCGCAGAGAAAACAACGAAAAGAAATATTAATAAAAAAATAAAAACATTTTCAAGTGCTGCGGAAAAACAAGCTAGAAAAACTCTTACACAAAACATGTGAAATTTTCAACTTGCATTTAAATTGTGACAAAACACAATTTTCAAATGCAAGAAAAGATAAAACATAATCAATCAGTGAAACCTTAAACTTGACTCTAATTGTCGAAAGTCGACAAATTTTCAATTGCCTTCGATTGATTTCGATTTCATATGAAGTCGCCAAAGAATTCTTTATTATTTGTGATAAATTTATAAAAGAAAAAATTGTGATATTTATATTAAATATATTTTTTATATATATATGTATATATATATATAAAGGAAAACAGACTGATATACATTTAGTTAAAAATTACAATGACGCCAAAAATTATTACATACTTTCTGGTAAATAAATTAAATTATTTATTTTTTATTTTTTCTTATAATACATTTGTACACTTCCATATTTGCCTAAGTACTTTGTGCAAACAAAAAAGTTGTGAAATTGTATAGTTGCCCAAATGCGTGGCCAGCTAATTTGTTGCTTATATAAGCGTCGATAAGAAAAATAAATATTGTTGCTAAAATTTCCAAGGATATTGACAGATTTAAGATATTATTGGAAGGATTAATATCCCTAATATTACTAATATTGTTTTTAGAAGGATTAATATCCCTAATATTACTTTGAGAAATAATTAATAAAATTAATAGTAATTTAAATAAAATAATTTAGATACAAAATATTTAAAAGCTTAAAATTTTTTTACCAAAGACAAATGCTACTTTTTTTAAATATATCTGACCTATATATATATACATTCTTTATCAATATCAGCGCTTGCTTATATAATCTCAACAGCATATTTTTGGCTTAACAGCTTGACGGATATTTTTTTTTGGAATATATACACTTTTCCTCAACTGCAACCTTGTAGAGAATTTATACAATATTTTTTCGTGTCTTGCACCGATTAATTTATTAACAGTTGCTTATATAATATTGAGTGATAAGAGTAGGTCGAATAGTTGCTTATTTTTTGAGGGAAGTCTATGCTTACTGTAGCTCTTCTTAGAGGTTTACGATATTAGAAATTTATTTACGCTCTATTTTTGAGCGACATCAGCAGTTTTATTTATTTTCTTGATTCTTTAAAAAAATATTTGTATTTTTCTTTCTTGTTAGACTTGCAGAGAAAATAAGAGGAATTTATTTGTGGGGCTTGAGCAATGAATTTGCAAGTTTTCTAACTCTTTATTCTTTACCAAGTATAAATAATAATATATAAATATTGTTATTATTTATAGTTATTTTTAACTTTTCAATAAAAGATAAAAAGCAGAAGTCGACTGTGTAGAATATTTATATTGTTCTTTTTTATGGCACATAAATGCTGTCTACATATGTTATATAGATGTTTCTTACAATTTGAATAAATATATCTATTCCAAGTCAATATTAGCAGCTGATTTGCCATGTTTCTTAGTTTCACTTTTAATGCTCATTAATTATTGATAATAAGTTCAGTTTTACTTGATGAACTAACGTGAACTTCATGAATAACTCAGCAATTTCTTCTGCTGTTTACAGCCCAGTTAATACGTTAATACATATCAATATTGTGAGCCAAGTTATTAGTCATATGTCAGCTCAGCTGCTGAGCCTTACATAATATTGGCGATGCTCTGACTCGTGTGAAAAAACTGTCACTAAACTATTCGGGCGAGCTCGTTAAACTCATTCGACTTTAACTGCAACACGTTGCGCCAAGCATGACACGGCGAATATTGGCAATACTTGTACTTAGTAAGGCGTATTACTCACGGGCACTATATTAACCCACTTAATGGGCACACGAGTGACATTTAACATTTTGTACTTAATTAATTAACAAGCCGAGCTAAGCGGGTTTGCGCGTTTGTGTCCAGAATGAATTTTAATTTAATTAAATTTTTATCAAGTTTATGAGAGTGTGAATTGGGGTAACTCATGGGAAGATAGGCAGATATATTTATATAAACACTTATACATATTTATAAAATATTTTCAAATGAAGAGCTTTGATAAGATTGCATAACTATATTTATTTTCATCGTGAAGATTTAGGATTTGCTATTTTTAAAGTTGTGTTGAGTCAGCTCTTCTATCAATCAATCAGTCAGCGAGTACTAGGTTATTTTAGATATAAAATTAACATTCGATTGCATTTATCTATATTTTTGGTTAGCCTTGAATTTTCTACTTCTTGCTTAATCAGCTAAATAAGTCAGTCACCGTTTCAATCAATCCATCAGTCTATCAGTATGCAAATACTTTGAAGAGAAAGCTCTTATTTAAATCTGTTTTAAGAGTCAAATGTGAGGATTTTTAATTTGATCAATCATTAGTCAGTCAATCAGTATGCGATGTTATTCAATCAATCAATTAGTATTGGATGTATATAAATAGTCAATAGTCAAGCATTGGTTTCTATATCTTATTCAGCCATCTATGCTTTGAGTGTCTCAGTCAATCAATCAATCAGTCGATTGACTGATAATGATTATAATTCCTTAATATTAGCTATATAGCATAAACTTCATTGCATAAACCTATACAAATAGTCAAGCTATGTTTTCAGTTCTTACTCATTCAGCTGTGCGTTGAGTCAGTCTGTCAATTAATCAATCAATCTATCAATATGCGACAGTTTTAGATATAAAATAATGAATCGATAGACCAAAATTAGACATTTCAGCTCTTGCAGCTGCAGCTGTGCGTTGAGTCAGTGCTTCAATCAATCAATCGCTCAAGCACTTAGTCATAATTGGTTAACTTAAGACGCAGAACTTGAACTACATTAAGAACTGGTCCACATATATATTGAATGTTAAAGAAAGACATCTTATTTCGAGCTGGTGTGCTGCTGGTGTGCCTTGAGTCAATCAGTCGGTGTCATGCGCTCGCGAGTGTTGCTTTTATTGCTGGCTCGTGACTGCGGGCGTCTCGAGACGGCGCACCACGCGGCGTATGAGCAATCTCTCAATTGATATGTCTATATTTTATTGGCTTCTAACGAATTTCTCTTCTTCTTTTTGCATCTTTTGCAGTGCGGCATGCGCCATCCCACAACTGGCCTTAACGAAGACGACCTGAGTCGTCTCACTGGTTCATCCTCCTCATCAAATTCGTCGTCGTCCAACGCCGGCTCATCATCGTCATCCTCATCATCGTCGTCGTCGTCGTCGGGAAGAGGCGCTGGCACAGGCACAGGCCTAGACGCCGCCACGGTGACAGCGGACAGCTGCGATGTGGTGCAGCACTCGAATACGGAGGCGACAGCCACGCCGCGCTTCAACTCCACCTATCTGCCCGAGATCATAAATCCACTGGAATGGCAAAAGTCACGCAAGCGCAAGGAGCGCCTGGACAGCTGCTCGGCGAGCAGCCAGGATCGCAAGCTACAGCGCAGCAACAGCGAGGAACTGCTAACCGAGCCGGATCCAGCCATCACAACTAACTCAGCATCCACCACAACCACAATCGGCACACCCACGGCGGCCAGCACGCCCAATCAGGCTCAGCTCACACAACGCTCTACGCCGCACAGTGACGTCATCAGGCGTGTCTCCTCCGAGGAGTTCAAGCGCACGGCCAGCTTCGCCAGCTATTGCCAGGAATTCGAGCGCGATGCCAGCGTCGAGCTGCCGCCGGACAACAGCGAGCAGCAGGAGAACAATGCGGCGCTGGCCAATGTGCCGCTGAATGGCAACGCCGAGGTGCTCAAGGATCGCGCGCGCTTCGAGACCAGCCCAGCGCGCTCCCAGCCCCACTCACCCGTGCGCAATGGCAAGCAGCAGCAGTTGCAGCAGTTGCAGCAGCAGCAGCTGCAGCGCGAGGCCAGCGATGACAGCGAATGCGAGCACGAGCGGCGACGCAGCAGCGAACGCTTCTGCAAGTCGCGTCAGCCGCCGGTGCGCAAGTCGGGCGTCAGCAAGAAGCCCAGCCCGGCGGGCAAGTATCTGCCCTCCAGGCGCGACGAGCAGAGCGCCTACAAATACGATCTGTCGGCGCTGAAGTACGAGCGACGCGGCTTCATTAGCAGCAAGAAGCAACAGCAGCAGCAGCAACAGCAAAGCACAGCAGCAACAGTTGCTGATCACAATGACAACAATCTGATCGACTTCCATCAGCAACAGCAGCAACAGCAACAACAGCAACAGCAACAGTTGCAAAGCAAGCGCAGCACCAGCATCTCGCCCACGCCCACCACGAGCAGCTCGTGCAGCTCGGCCGGCGATGACAGCACACCGAATCCGGCGCCCATCAAGGCCAAGCCGCCGCAGCGCCAGCAGCAGTCGCTCAATCTGACCTCTGCCCAGGAGTCGCTGCCCTGGGAGCGCGGCGATGAGCCGGCGCCGGTGCTGAGCCGTCGCTATGCCCACTCGCGGCATCATGCCGGCGGCAACATCGATGCAGCCGCCAAGCTGGCCAAGGTGATGCCCTATCCGCAGCAGCTGCCCAAGCAGGCGTCCAGCGTGCAGCTGCTCAGCGAGGACATGGACTGTCTGGAGCCCATGGATGCAGTGCGTGCGTTTAGCTCGTTGGAGAACATGCGCACGCGCGATGTCATGCAGCAGGTGGTGCCGGCCATGATGGCCTTCCAGACGCCCGAGGAGCGCGTCAAGGCCATCAATCGACGCGTGACGGCGCTCAAGAAGAAATTGGTGCAGCTGGAGGATTCGCTGGAGCAGCGTCTGGGCTATCGGCCGTCGCAGGCCGAGCGCCTGAACGACAAGTACATGAAGAATGCACTCGCCGAGCTGAGCAAGCTGCGCAAGGAGCGTCACGAACTTAAGACTGATCCCATCTCAGCGCTGGGCTTGAAAGTGGGCGCCGGCGGCTGTGGTGCAGGCTACGCAGCCAGCGGCCAGGAGGCAGCCAAGAAGCTGGAACGCATGAAGCACACACTCAGCGAAATCGAGCAGGTAAGCAAACTGAAGGGGAAGGGACAGATTGGGGCGGGGCTGATTTGCAAATGCCAAAATGACAAATCAACAAACAAATTTTAGTGGACTAGACCACGCCCCGCATGACGTCAGCCACATTTAATGGCACCGTCTAAGATAGCCATTAAAAATATATACGGAAAATTCTGATGTGTCTGCGCCAGCGAAACGAGACATTTCTTTGGCATATTTTCGAAATGAAAATTTAATGAGACAGCATTTGGAATAAGCTTAAATAACAAAACACATATTAAAGAAAAGTAGGTTGCGAGAGAGACGATAGGATTAGTTGGGATGGAATCAAGTGAAATCTATAGATGAGTGCAGAGTATGAAATGAGAAATACTAAAGATAAATGCTATGAATATAATATTATTATATAGATGAATGTACAAGCGAGGTGTAATTGAAACATTTACGAGTTTTATTTAAGTAAAGATAAAAAAGAACAGAAAAAGAAATAAATTAATAACAAATTTAATAATTTTTAGATATATTCTTTTTGATATATTCCTTAAAAAAAAATTATTAAATTAAATTTTTTTCATTTATTTGTTTATTAAATTTTAACAAATTATTATTTTAAAAATATGTATACAAAATATACATAATATTAAAATATATATATACATAAAACAGTTTTTAAAAAATTATAAATCAACATATTTTTTTTTTTTTGAAAAATTTTTGTTAGAAAATTTAAAATTATATTATAGAAAATAAAAAAAAAGGACAAGTGCTATTATAAAGACAAATAATAGAAGAAAAAACATGTAAATGCAATTTTAAAATAAATATACTATATTTATTTTTTACAATTTATATTTATTATTTTTTTGTTATATATATTATAATATCATATTTTTTATTTATTTTAAAAGTTTGTTATTAACTTAAAAAAAAATAAATAAATAATATTATACAATAATATATAAAAAAAATAATAAATATAAATTAAAAAAAATTAATATAGTATAGTAATTATTTTTTAAACATTTATTTCATTATAATTTTTAGAAATTTTATATATATTTATATATTTTTTTAATTTACATATTTATATATGTATAAAAAGTTCAATTTTTTTTATATTTGTATGTAAGGCAAAATAATGCGAATTTATCACTTTCTTGCACTTGAAAGGCTTAAGAAAAATTGTTTTTCTGTTTTTTAATTGAAAGATAAACACGTGAAGCTACAATTTCAGGGCCTCAATTTGAGTAAAAAGCTTTCCTAATGCCCAAAATGACAAATGAGTTGTGTTTATAGTAAAAGTTCTTAAGACTGTTTGCCATAGCCACATTTTTCATAAGCTGCAAAATGTCAACATGTGATCAGATATATATGTGAATATATTTATATTTTCTTAACGATTTGTTTTGAGCAACTGCTGTTGTTGTATCTTATATAAGCACGCTTATATATGTAGCCATACATATGCAGCGTGTTTAGCAGACAGGCCTCTTGGCTATGGTCAATATCCACTGCAAAAACAAATAAACTTGAAAGGCTGCCAAAGCAACGAGGAAAAATAGGCATAAATAATGTGTGGAAGTATTATAGGGGAGGCTAAAAAATATTATATATAGTTATATATATGGGCATATAAGCTACACTTAGATTGTAGAGCTAAAAAATATCATTGTATATATAAAGAGGATATAGGCGGCACTCGATATTTGTCTCGGTTTTCCTATTTTTAGTTATTTTCCTTCGCAAATTCCATTTATAAAATTATTGACTTGTTTACGAAGACGAAAATTTCACTGTCAAGTGGATCGCACTTGGCTTGGCTCTCTTTGGGGCATTATACGACGCGCCCATTTGACACTTTGGGAATTTGCAATTTGTGAAAAAATCAATTTGGACTTGAAATTTTTGATGGATGTCTTTTGGCAAATGCGACGCAGTTTGAGCACTTTGAGCACTCGGCTAATACCCTGTTTATTTGTTGTTCTCTTGAATGTGCAGAATCTCAGCGAGAAACGTACGCAGAACCATCGACCGCAGGCGCTGGAGGAGCTCACCTCGGATCAGCTGGTGCAGGAGAAGAGCGCCGTGCAGCATGGCCTGCTCTATTTCGAGAGTCTCTATGGCCATCCCATCACCAAGGAGGAACGCGACGCGGCACGCCCACTCTACGATCGCTACAGGCAGCTGAAGCGTCTCGTCTCGCGCCACATCATGTTCGGCGGCGGGGCGGGCGTGCACGAGCTGCCCACGATTTTGGAGCACGAGGCTATGGTATTTGAGGCGACATCGACACCGCTGCAGTATTCATCGAATAACAGTACGGAGACCACGAATTCACCCAGCGATTCCATGGCGCCAAACAACCAAACACAGAATGCTTCCTCCGACGAGTCGACCACAACGACAACCACCACCACAACAACCGCCACAGAGTCGGGCCAGGGGGAGAACATAGCGGCGCTGAGCGTGGACCAGTTGTGGGAGCAGCTGGAGCGCGTGCGCGACGAGAAGATGCTGCTGAAGGCGACCATCAAGGAGTATGAGTCCATATTCGAGGAGCAGAATGGACGCAAGATGCTGAAGCCAGACCGGAAGAGTCTCGAGACGGAGACCTATGCGCAGTACAAGGAGAAGAAGGCAAAGGTGCGCCTGCTGCAGGCGCTGATCAAGAAGCACATCGGCCAGTAGATGGCGCCACAGACACCTACTCACACACATACACAGAGTCATATAAACTATTTATTTCATACACCAGAAGGAAATATTATTTCAAATTATATATTATATATTTAGCATACAATTTAATTATAATTATAAACAAAAAGAAAGAGAAAAGCAAAAAGCAAAAAAAAAAGAAGAAAAGATAAACACGTAGTTTTTAGATTTACATTTATCATATATTCTATAATGATACATTTTATGAATATTGTTGATTCCTTATTGTTTTTGAAAAACATCTATACGCTAATGCATCAAAAACAAAGCAAAAAAAATTTAAAATAAATAATAAACATTACAAAAAAACATAAACAAGTGCACATGAAGCTGCAAGCAATTTGGTTCTGAAAGAAACGATTCACATCACATCCTATATGGCTTATAAATATATATACATATATATATATCTAACATATATATCATACAGACTTCTTCCACACGGAATTGATATCTATATATGTGTGCATCGTGTATATCGTCGTATTCGTATAACTCTTTGAGCCACATTCATTTGCTATCTATCGTCATTGATGTTAAAAAATGAATATTCGTTCCCTTTCCATTTTTTCTTGTTTCGAATATAATGCTCGATAGGACTGAACCGCTTTCAGACATTTCGTTTTCAGTTTCCAGCTCGGAATTATTCACCATATATTTATTTATTTATGCTCTTGCACTTATTAATTAGTTGTAGGAGTTCCGTACGTTTGTTAAAGCATCAAATCAAATATGAATCATGAAATCTATGAATACTTCAAAGAGAAAAAGAACTTTATAAATGTTGTCTTTCCACATAAAGTTAAAAGTTTTATAACGCTAAACATAACTCTATATCCCTCTACCTATATATATATATATATGGAGGAGACTATATTTGTATCAATCAGATGTTTCAGTGTGTGCTTCTCTATAGGTCTATATCGAAAGGATTATATATGGATTTTGATTTGACTTTCGGTTGTTGTGCAGGGTCTTTAGAAGGTATTACCAAAATATATATATATAATATGATACAGATATATCATATATATAGTACATATATATGCGAGTATGAGTATACATTTACAAATACCAAAAACAAAGAAAACATATTGATTCAAAACATTTACAAAAGAATTATTCTTATATATATATATATAAAAACAAAGAACCCAAATACAAAGATTTGTAGCGTTACAAATAACCCTAAAAAAAAAAAAAAACAAAGAGTAAATGTCTATAATATGAAATGCAAAATAAATTATATCACGTTATAATAAATACATTTTATGCATTTTTATTCAGCTTTAGTTTTTACAAAGTATTTTAGAATTTTATTTGTGGTAAGCCGCAGAGCAATCTGTAAAAAATAAAAGATATAGTTTATTATCTTGTATTTAAATATATTATATATTTGTCATATATAATTATATATTTGTTTTTATTTCAGTCTTGTGTAGTCTACATAAATGATTCGGTTATATGCTTGTCAAGGTTTGTTCATCAGCTTAGTTTGGTTTTTTTTATGTAGATACTACAAGAAACTGGAAGGGCAACTCACCTATTTAGTGTATTAAAGCACTCCACTCCGAATTGCCAAGCGAAATATGCTTTACTGCAAATAAGAAAATTATAATTAATATAAGTTTAAATTAAAAAAAAAAAAAAAAAACAATATAAATTCATGTTTTTATATATTATTTATCAGCGAATAAAAACCAATCGACATTATAATTTCCGACTGGGGCGGTATGTAAAACATCATTTAAAATAAAAACATGATTTACATTTATACAATTATTTTATAAAATTACCTTTCGAATTCCCAGTTTGAATAGAGTAGAAGATCATCTTTCAACAACTTTAGCAAACTGCAAAATGAAAGAAATTATAATTAATATATATTTCATTACTTTTCAAATCAAATTTGTTTTTATATTGTAATCAGCTTATTTTATCATCAATTATTCTTATGACAGGGATAACTGTTTGGCTTAATTAAGGTGTTCATCATAGTAAAAGCAAATTTCTAATCAAATAGAGTTCAGGATAAACAACTAACCTCATAGAAGCCTTTAAGTATAGCTACAATTGAAGTTGCATCTCAGTCAACTGGATCTGTAAAGAAATTAATATATACATATTAGTAAAAATATAATTTATGAAATATTATATATTACTATAAATTATTCAGTCGAATGTATATAGCAACATAATTAATTCAGTTATATGCTTGTCTACATTTATGTCATCAGTTAAGATTAAACATATTCTATACTCAAACCAAAACATACCTTGGGATCGCATCACTCCTATATCATTGCTGATGAGGTATAGAACAGTCAAATCTGCAATAAAGAATCATTAATTAGTAGGTGTTTTTTAAGGTATCGATAAGATTAAAGTTCTATTAATATATCAGCAAAAACCGAGTCGACATTATCGTTCCGACTGGGGCGGTATATAAAACATCATGTTAGAAATAAAAAAAATTATATATAAATAAGTGGAGTCTGAAAAACGTGGGAACTCAACTTAAAAGATAAAAGATATATATTCAGATATTTTTCAGACTTTCCCTAAATATACACACTCTAGAATTTACTAGTAAAAAGCGAATTCTAGATATATTCATTATCAAGAAATAAATTTACCTATGAATTTATCATTTTAGACGATATTCTTCATCATTCTGTGCGCCAATCCCATATCTAAAATTAGATAAAAATTATTAATTAGTTAAATGAACTTTGATAAATTCAAAACATAATTTTGTTATAATTTTTATCAGGTTAACGTATCATCAATTGTTTTTTATGACAGGGATAACTGTTAAATAAGGTGTTCATCATAGAATTTCTTAAAATAAATATTCACAATAGATCTTAACTCACCATAATGAGAATCAGTGGAAGCCATGCGAGTTTTCAACACGTGGATATTCCATCCTAAAAATATATAGACATAATTAGTACAGTCGACTACAAATATGTATTTACTGAATACATATTTCTTGAGTTATTTCAGTAACTAAATCCAATCTTCATTATAATTCCGACTGGGGCGGTATAATTATTCATCATTAAGAAATATGCATAAACAGTTATATCTGGAGTAACTAACCTAACTTATTCAGGCAACACGTGTGGTAGGTTTCTCACGGCATTTCAGTACAATTTGAAACATTTTCTGTTTTATTTGGCCAAGCAGCAGCCATGGCTACGTTGTTCTGCTTGCACACAGTCTATAATAAATAGAGATTATCTATTAAGTTAAATTTATATTTAAATTTAAGCAAACACAAAACACGTGCCTAATTTTTATCAGCATTGAAAACCAATCAACACGTCTCTTCAGACTGGGGCGGTATATATAAACATCATATTAAAACTGGCACGCATTTTGCGTTATTAAACAAAATTAATAAAATTTACTTACCATTTTATACAACGTTTTAGTTAATTTAAGGAGCGTTGGAAAAACTTGACTTTGTGCTAGCTGCTTTGCTGAGGAAAAGAAATGGCCGTGGCTGTGTGACCATAGGCAGCAGCATTAAATACTCCGAGTACTCAGTGGCGGCTTGTCGATATATTCTTTAACATTAGCAGTCAACTTCACGTAACGCTAATGTGAGCTCACAGCTGTTGGCGTATTTGGCGAATGTCATTTATCGATAAAAGCCAGTTGATAGATGTCAGCAATCGATTCACATGACATTAGCGCCCATTTGTAAAACTATTTTCATTGTGTGAATTTTTAATAATAAATATTTTGCTTAAAAATGCAAAGTGCTGCAGACATGGAGCAAGAAGCAGAAGTGCAAGTCAATATAACATTTGATGAGCTGCGCTGCTTTGATAGCGAGAACATTTCCACGTGCTTTTCAGTAAAATCTGCATTGAAAATATGCCAGAAAAGCATCGACAATCTGAGCGTACGAGTTGTGGAAGTCTTGAGTTTATGGCTAAGAAAACTACTCAGAGGCTATATAGATGAGACTGAAGGCTGTTTAGAGGCTTTGAAGTGGTTATATGAGTGGCTGATGCTATTGGTAAGTGATGTGAGAGATTTTTCGTCGAGTCGCAGCTAATCCTGTTTACCTGTTTAAAGACAGACGAAGTGAAACCTGGGAATAGCGTTGCCTGCTCGGATTTTATTATGCTTTTAACGGATGCACTGGACTTTGCTGAGTGGGCCAAGGCGAAGCTGCTTGCAACTGGCGAGCGTCTGGTGCACACGACAGCATTTTTCCTACTGGCCATCGTCTATAGCTGTCTGGACCTGAAGTGCGAGTAGATGAATGTTATATAGATATATAGATTAATATATAACTGTATCTTTTTGCTTGCAGCTTCGCGTATAAGGTGGAGGCACTTATTGAGCATGAATCAATGGCCGTAGAACTGCATTCGAATGTATTAAATATGCTGGAAGAGATAACAAATTCGTCGACCCGAGCTCATGCTCGCATTACACTACGTATGTCTACTATATAGAATATATATATTATTATATATGGATAATGAATTATAATAATCTATTTTAGTAATTGCTCAGATGGTTGAGATTTCAGACTTTCTTAGCCTGAAGCTAAATCATCTGAATGCCTTTATCAAGACTAGCGATACCATGACGAATATGTGCATCCACTATAACTCTCTGGAATCCAGCCAGAATGTACGCAGAGCCATGCCTGATTGGCTGCAGGAGACGTTTCTACACCTCTGTGATACAGTGCTGAATCAGCTGGAAATTGCCTATGAAGAGGTGAAGCAAAATCTGTAAATCCATAGAGCATAACTATATTAATCCATAATCCATTAACAGAACTCAACAGATATCGTAGAGCAATTGAATGTTGTACAAATTTATTTAATATTGTTGTACAAATTACTAAGCACTGGAGTTAGGCATATGGATAAAAATCTTTTGGAAGCTCTTGTGCTGATATTTAATGGAGGTGATAGGCAAGTGTTATAAACGATTATCCAAAATAAATCCGAGTTTAACTCTCATTTCTTGCAGCAAACCAAATCGTAATGTAGACTCCGAAATTTCTTCGCTTATAGCCAAATCTTTGCAGCCATATGTTATGGAAATCTATGAGCTGATCTATCAGCTTAAAGATTTTCAAAAGGCAAGCTATAAACCTTGCCTTAACTAGCCACAATTTTATTAATTTATGTTAATTTTTAGCATCTAATTAATTGCCTAACTGAGGCGGCTCAAACCAATATAGACTATTATGAGCTTTGCTTGGGTTATGTGAATATTTGCATAATAGATCAGGCGGAGCTTAATCAGCTCACTTATCAAACTTTACAAAAGATTTTTGAGTATTTGTGCAGAGGTAAAATTTAATTTAATTAATTAAAATATTAAATATATTCATACTGTTGTTAATTCCAGATGCTGGCAATTTCTGTAATGCTGCGCGCTATAAACGCATGCTGGAAGCCTTTGGCAGTCTCCTGCATATAGCCTGCTCTGAGGAGGTATTCGATTACTTTGTTGCTGGAATGCTTAAGGCGGATATTATAAAGTCCCAAATATGCGCAGATATACTTATGCTAAGCTATCGGTTAGGCAGCTATATACAAATACCTTTCTTTATCATTCAAATTAATTCAATTTGTATTTCTAGTCTGGAAGAGCTGCAATCGGGCTGGAGTAAAAATGCCCTAGCAAAAATGACCAAATATTGGATCAAGTGCAATAATACTTATGCCATGTTCTCGCAGAGCCCAAGTCAATGGCACGTACAACGCATGCTTAAATATTTCTATAACTTAAGTACAAATCATGATCCACCTGTCTTCAATTTACACAACTATCGCTATGTAAGCTGTGTCTCCGCCAAAACGGAGCAAGAGCAGCATTTGTGGCTGCTGCAGCTGCAACGCTTGCTTCAAAATCCACCGAGCGATGCTGAACAGTATTACGAAATCGTAAGCAGCTTAACTTAAACGAAATGATTATAAATTAATATATTATAACCTGTCCTTGCAGTTGGCGCTAATGGAGCTGCTGTCGAGCTCATCGTCAGATTGGCTGCTGCAATTGCCATCGAGCATCAAAAAGCTGTTACTGGAAGGCACCTACCAACGCCTGAACAATACCTACTTTAAGCTGGCACTCAAGGCCAGCTCAGCTGCAAAGCTGCGCATCCTACAAACTGTAATGCCAACGAATTCTGTTGCCGATAGCTGTTGGCACGTGCAAAGATTTCTGCATGACTGCAGGAGCAGCGAAAACAAGCAGCTTAAATCGCTAGCGGAACAGCATGCACCTGCCACAGAGGTGGACACTCTCTTAGCTACTCTACAGCCAACACTTCCCCTCTCTCAGACCAACACAGACAATCTGCAAATTAACTACGCTAAGCTTGCATATAAAATTAACCAAAAGCATCGTTGCAAACAGGCAAGCCTGAAGCGCAAACGTGCTGAAAATGAGCCAAAGGATATTTTGGAGCAACTTGAGCGGAATGCAGAGCAGCTAGGCGTTTGCTCCACTGAATTAGATGCAGCCGACCTACAGCAGCTAAGTAGTATTGTTACAAATTTACAAAATATTTTGCAAAGGCAGCGAAATTAATGATCTCAGTGGAGTATGTCCGTCTGTAGACAGAAATGCATTTAATGCCAAGCTAGACATGTCCGATAGATCAGTTTATTGACTTTAATCCGTCCCATTCCCCAATCAATTTGACTCTAAGACTTCTTTCCATTTTCAATTCGTTTCAATTCGAGTATGTCTGTTTGTGGACAGAAATGCCAAGCTAGCCATGTCCGATAGATCACTTGATTGACTTCCATTCCCCAATCAATTAGACTCCAAGACTTCTTGCCATTTTCAATTCGTTTCTATTGCAAATTGAATTTGCATTTGAAAATGTAATATATTTAATATATACAATATCTACAATCGATGAATGGCTTTCATTTCAAATTGGAGCTAAGCACTGGAACAAGTTCTAGTTAAATAAATTGCATAAATCTATCTAGATTAACTAAAGCTAAAACATTGTCGCGTTTAGTTGTTCCAATTTGTCAAATATTTTGTCGCGAACCACCTGCTCATCCTCGTCCGGTAAGACGATGCCTGAAAGAGCAGCGAAAGAGTATTAGAATTAACTTCTTTTAGATGAATATTTACTCCACGCTCACCTGCAAAGCTGGCTGATATGAAGCAGACAATGCTGCCCACGACAAAGGCGCGTATGGCCACCGCTGTGATTGTGCCACGGCGCTGTGGTGCCATGGCGCTCAAGGAGCCGACGAGAATGCCCAGCGAGCTGGGATTGGCAAAGCCACAGATGGCAAAGGTCGCAATGCCAGCGCTGCGAGCCTTTAAAGGAAAAAAAAATGAGATCTCGTTAGCTGACCCCAACTAATATGCATACTTTGCGCACTCACTGTGATTTCTTTGGCCGTGATGAGGGCGCCCAGACGCTGGTAGGCGACGAATTCATTGATGATGCTCTTGGTGGCCACCACCTTGGCGATATTATCACAATCGTCCCAGGGCACGCCCATGGCCCAGGCCAGCGGTATGAAGATCTTGGAGAACAACCACTCAAAGTCCACCTCCTCGTGGCCAATGAGGAAGCCCAGCCAGCTGACCAGGCCGTTGAGGAAGGCGATAAACGCGACAAAGGCCACAATGTTGGCAATGATGCCCAGTATAATGGGTATGGCATTGGAGGCGCCACTGGAAGCGGCATCCAGCAGCGAAACATCCTCGCTACATCGGAAGAAGAAGAATAAATTGTTATTCAATTAGATCATGAATAAGTTAAATGAACTTACGATTCCGCTAGCTGAATGTTATCGCTGGACGTTTGGCTCTCCTCCGTCTCGGGCATGTACAGCTTGGAGATGGCCAGAGCTGCTGGCGCCGCCATCACAGAGGATGTGATCAAGTGGGCTGCAGACGCGCCAAAGGATAAATATGCAGCCAAGACGGTGCCGGAGACGGTGGCGAAGCCAGACACCATAATGGCGTGCATTTCGCTCTCGGTCAGCTTGTTGATGTAAGGTCGGATCAGGAGCGGACTCTCGGACATGCCCAGAAAGATGTTGGCCGCCGCTGTGACGCTCTCGCACACAGTGGTGCCCATCAGCTGCTGGAGTATCCAGCCCAGCTTGATGACCAGCCACTGCATGGCGCCCCAATAGTAGAGAATCGATATGAAGAAGCTGAAGAAGAATATCACCGGCATGATGGCGAAGGCGAACACGTCGGCTTCGACCAGGAAGTCGCCGAACACGAATCGTGCGCCATCCTTGGCATAGTCCAGGAAGGTGGACACCTTGTTGCCCAGACACTCGAAGATCTGGCGGCCCACCTCCCAGCGTATGCAAATGAGGCCCAGCAGGAACTGGAGGGTGATTCCCGTGATGACAACGCGCCATTTGATGGCGCTGCGCTTCGTGGAGAAGACGTAGCCGCAGAGTATGAAGAAACAGGGCGCCACCAGCGAGACCAGCTTCTGTGGATTGTCTTTTGTCTCAAACACCAGATATATGGCCAGCAGTACGAGCAATATAACAATGCAGGCTATCGAAACGGAGCTGCATGCGTCAAAAGATATAGAGATATGGCACCATAAAACTGATATCAGACATCAAATATTTATTTAAGGACAGCTCACCGTAGTCTGAGGAAATCGTGCCACTTGGCAGCCGCCGGCTGCAAATAGTGCCTATGCAAAAACAATCCAAGTTTTGGCTTGAATAGCAGATAATAAAACAGGGCCAGGTATATGAAGCCAAACAACAACACGAGCATGCCGTAGCCGGTGCAGAAGCGTATGCCGCACAAAGGCAATGAGCTGTCGTATTTGCAGTCATATGCATCTGGAGGAGTATATAAAAACTGGGTTAGTATTGCACATAAAAATAGATATTTGTAGATGTGGACATAGATATAAATATAGATATAGATATAGATTATATAGATCATAGATCATAGATCATAGATCATAGATCATAGATCATAGATCATAGATCATAGATCATAGATCATAGATCATAGATCATAGATCATAGATCATAGATCATAGATCATAGATCATAGATCATAGATCATAGATCATAGATCATAGATCATAGATCATAGATCATAGATCATAGCTCATAGATCAATGATCATAGATCATAGATCATAGATTAGAACTCATAGATCAAAGATCAGAGCTCATAGATCATAGATCATAGATCATAGATATCTCATAGATCACTCAGCTACAATATCTAGAACGAACTTTTGCAGCAGAAAATATTTCTGCATTTGTATTTGTTTTGGTTCTATTTATATCTTGTATGGTTAGTGATAGTAGATTTATATGTAGATATCTGGTCTATTTAGACTTATCTTTAGGACACTCTTAACAAAGAGTCTTAATATGAGTCAAGGCAAAGCTATAACAATAAACTTGGTTAGCATACTCAATGCTCCAAACGAAGCGATTCATTCGTTATATATTCAAGTTTTCACTAGAATTTTCTGATATCACTAGACTTAGAGTTAAACTTTTTCATTTTAGGCAATTTTCAAGTTCTTTACTTACTCATGTCATGATAATGATATGTGGCATAGATAAAATAGGCCGCAATGGCCATTTGTACAATTAAATGAATTCCCCTTTTAATCCAGATATTCATTTTCTTTTTCTCTGGCGTTTCGTTGTGGTCAACATTGTGTTCGTGATCATGGATATAATCAACTTGATAATCAGTCTGCAAATAAGTTCGTGAGATGTATAAGTTAATCAAAAGTCATTCGCACCATCTTGGCTTACCTTATTAAATTCTGGATTCGCTCTAGCTAGATCAGTCTATAAGAGATACATAGAGAGGTGAGTTTTAAATTTCTTTTAATTCAACTATTTGATAACATACATGATCCAGTTCATACGCATTGTTGGTGGCCGACGTGAATTCTTTATCGCCCATCTGAAATTATATAAAGTTTTTGTTGATAACATTCACTTTGAAGAGCGTGCCATGGCACTTGGCGCTACCAACATCTTATATATACTATAACACGCCTAATCAGCTATCGAGGTAGGAAACTACGATTAGTAATATTTAAGCTAAGTCGATTGAATTTACCACCACATTTATATCGCCGATAACGGGGGGTCGCCATAAAGACCGACAGCACGTGGATCACACCTTTTAAAGTACTTGGTCAAGTCCGTCCGCTTGTAACACTCAAGCTCTTTCATTTTTTCTAGCTTTTACCCGAAGGCAAAGGCCGTAAATGTTTCTTATTTTTTTGACGTATCGCAAATCAGAATGAAATCAACAACTGATACCATAAATTGCCCACGAACATTGCTATTAATCGGAATGAACATTAGGTTGACTCTGAATTGTATATAACAATAAGTGAATGCTCTAGTCGGGAGGTTGCGACTATGAGATACCTCACTTGCGTGCACACACCACAGTAGGCATAAACAGGTTGATTTCAGTTCGTGTACTCCCAATCAAATTCTATATCTTTCACTAAAAACAGTTGTTTTTATTTAAAACCAACAAAAAAAAAAGAAACTTCTACCAGCGCGGACACTCAATTGCTTGTATGCTAGCTGTAGAGTCTGAAATTACACTAAGAGGTGGTCATTCAAAGAGAATGAATCGCAGATTTAATTATTCGAAGGCATTTCGCATGACGTGTTGCACTAGAATGAATAGAGGAAATGAATGCCGTTGCCCACCTGATTTAGCTTAACAACATTTCTGTTTTACTTAACTTAAATTAAATTGTTGGCACATTATCTACATACTCTATAGATTCTGTGGCAAGCTATTGAAAATGCAATCTCTTTCACTTGGTAACTCTGTAATATAGGCAACTGGGAAATTTTTTAAGAAAACGATAGAAAAAATCAAAACTGAGCTAGATCTAAGTAGTAGATCGACTTAGGTCTCCTTCCTAATCCTGAATATATATACTCGACTCTATAAGCCATTATACACAGCATAGAAGAACAATTCTTGGAATTCAGCTAGCGATAATGTAATCAAATTTCGAATAAATTTTGCTGCCCATAAAATCGAACATTCTCTGATTATAAACTGAAACTGAATCATTGAAAAAGTTCAGAAATTGATGAACCCCATAAGCTTGTTTCAAATGCTGTTCATTAACTGCCAGAGTGTTTCAAAATTCTCTTCAATGGAATTTGTAAAAACACATTTACAAATTTCCCTTTAAATAAGTAGGTAAGCTCTAGTAGAGACCCTAGACACCAATAAATGAGCTCCATTTCTGCAGTCAGCATAAATATATTCACATTTTCTAGCTTCTTGTTGGAATGCAAATGAAGAATTTGACTTGAGCCAAGATCTTCTTGGCGACGCGTTATAGCCACTACCAACTTTATCGCTTTTCTTATTGAAAATGTCAACTAAATTAGCAGCTGATAATTCAAGCACAATTCAATCATAATTGTGATTATTCGAATAGACAAGGTTGATTGAGTGAGGGGCGTGCACTTGGTGCTATTTGCCACGTGCTTTTGCCATTTGAAAAAACGTTTGGTTTAGTAACTTCGTATGACTTGGTGTATTTTAATCAAATTTTCAGCATATATTCTTGGTATTATATTGAATATTGGTAAAGTTACAAACTCTTTTAAAAATTGAATCTATTTGCAAGTGAACTTCATGCTATGCGGGGATCTACATCAAAATCTCCGCAAGTCTCTAGATCTTGTAGGTTGCGAGTCTTACGCGTTCGTACAGGTAGGGATAGGTAGATAGACGAACGGATGGACGAACGAACAGATAGACGAATGGACAAAAGGCAAAAGCACGAACGGACAGGCGAACCAACGGACGGACGGACGAACGGATGGACGGATGGACAGACTTATGAACAGATTTACGATCAGGCAGAACAAGCACGGACTGACAGACGAACAGAGTTAGATCGATTCAACTCTTCATCCTGATTAAGAATATATACATATGTATATACATTATGGGATCTGCCACACCTCTTTTTGCTTGATAAATTAATTTCACAAAAACCATACCCCGCACAGCCTTTTTCAATGGGTATTCCAGGGCTAACAAATATTTCAAAAATTAAGTAGAAACAGTTGTTGATATCGGCCCGTGTTTATATAGCTTTAAACAGTTCTTTATAGTCATGAAAGTATTTTAATTATTGTTATTTTTTTTTTTTTGATTTGAGGTAAATCACCTTTTTGAATTATCTGTTTATATTGTGTGTGTTTGTGGAGTGGCTGGCAAACGTGTTTCAAAATCAGCCTTCGCCTCGTTATTGTTGTTGTTGTTGCTGTTGCGTTTCACTGGTAGTTAGTTCGAGCTAAATTGTAATTGTTTATAACGTTTTGTTTGTATGTATGTGCACTGACATATGCATACAAATCGACGGCTAAATCCGCTGGCTAAACATCAGTCGCGCTGAGGGCCTACCGAATCCATATTAACTGTTCAAATGTCGCGTTAAGACTAAAACCTGAACACAGCCGAAAGTCGCTAAATATAGGCGAGCAAAACACCTGTGCGCTGTTATCGGGTATATTGATTGAAAACATCGTAAATGTGCGAATTCCTTTGAAATACAATAACTAAGAGAGGGACTTGTTAAAAGCTGAAAACTAGTTAATATTTACTGCTGCTGACTGTAGTCGGAATTTGTTTCATTTGCTATCTCATAACTTCCTTCTGTGCTGCGAATATCAGTTGCATATTCCAGGGTATTCGAATATGTTCTAATTCTGGCTAGTTGCTCTGCTTATCAGCATGCGAGAAGCAATGTTGATATCTAAGACGTCATATAACTCTATAAAATAACTTAGTTAAGCAGAGAGAGAGCGAGAGTGTGAGAGAGTGAGAGCCATAAAGTGAGCTGTGGCTCATGCCTATGCAAATTAACTATGCGTGTATAAATATGGAGCGAATAATCATATGATATTATATGATACGATATGCTAATCTATAGTGGACATCTGTCAGCGCTGTGTTTACTCTGATAAGTGAGGCGCAATCAAAGATGATAATTTATATAAATAGCAGTGCAACAATATTCTGCAATGTAATATTTAGTTTACCATATATGCTCATTAATTATGAATATATTTTCCATCGAAAAAATTCACTTTTCGCTTAATTAAAGTTGTATGGAGCACTGCTATTTTTATGAGCAGCACTATATATACCCACATCAATTCAAGTGGGGGATTATCAGAGATAACGTGATTTCGCTACATCTTATCGAGCCACTTAAGACAAGTATTGCTCAAATAATTATCTGAAAAGTATATATACATATATATAGATAATAAGCGTTAGGCATATTGGTTGTCAATTGATTTTGCAATATGTTTCGTTTTATTATAATGTGTGTGTGTGTATAGATAATATAATTGTTATTGTATTTCATATGCCAAGCAATTTTTTTAAACTTTTTGTTTTCTTTTATTAACTTAGTTACGTTCATTTTTGGGGCTTGGATTACAACATATTATTAATTTTAATTAAGTAAAAAATATTTAAAAAACATCATGAGCGAATTGTTTGTTTTTTTTCGAATATTAATATAAGCTATATACAAAAATTTTGGAGATTAAATAGTGTCCAATTTGGACTTGCACGTTTTGCGGCTATGCTAAAAAGGAAGGCACAAGTTTAAGCTAGTGACTTAATTAACAAAACGTGTGTGTCTGCATGTGTGTGTGAGTGTGTGCTTATGTGTATATATTTATATATATATAGACTGTATGTCGGAGCGTATAAATACTCATGGGTAATCGCATTGCAAATACTCAAATATAATTTTAGTTCAACTAGTTGCTAGCAAGGTTTAAATGCTTGATTATTTTATGCTTTATAGATACTTTCATATATATATAATTGTTTTTTATTTTTATATATTCGTATCGAAATTAGTTTTGAGGTTCCAACAATTCTATGATAATTGAAGCAAAAAATGCGCAAAATTCAACCACATCTAAATCACAGACTCCTAATATAAGAGAGATTTACAAATATAAATATACAAAATATACTCTCAAATCAAATACAAATTTCGAGTAATTTGTCAAAAATATTGTAACTTAAAAGGTAACATGATTTCTTTTCTTTTTTGTTTTTGCTTTTCTTGTTTTTTGTTTAACATAAATTAATAATTAAAAAATAAAAAGAGTAATGCATGACATGAACTAAAAACTAATTAAGTCAACTGGCCCTAAAGATACAAAAAAAAAAAAACAATAAACTATTAAAGACCAGCATGTAGGACATGAATCGGTGAATGCATGTGCAAGTGTATTGGTAATTGAGTGTGTCTGTGTGTGCGTGAGAGTATGTGTGTGTGTGCGTGTGTGGCCTGGCCAAAACGAGCTTCATATTTGATTTCTAATCTACTCCTCGTTCTGCACTGCATGACGATGCTTGTGCTGATGATGATGATGATTGTGGTTCTGATGATTGTGATGATGGTGATGATGGTGGTTATGATGCGCTCGCTGATGATGCTGTGCCTCTGACTGCTGAAACGATTCATCAGCATCCATCGAGGCACACTCGACGCTCTGGTGATGATGACGTCGGCGATGATGGTGTATTTGCTCCCTCTGCTCGCTCTCGTTCTCGCTGTTCTCCAAATTGTTGTCAATTGTGGGTGAATTTAATGTGGTCACTTCCGCATTGAAGTGCTCTCGACTGCGTGATGGATTGAGCACCTGGCTCTTGAGGTTTTCCAGTTTGCCATTGGTGCGATTGGCGAAGCTCTTGTCCGTCAGCAGTCCGTTGCCCAGGAATCGTACGTCTAGTCTTGGGCATCTGTGGGGGGGAAGGATAGAGTTGGCCATTTAAAATGGGAATATATGGAAACTAGGCGATTTGGTTGATTATATTTTATATTATATTTTGATGCAATATTTAAAATATTTTATATATTTCTTTTAAGCTTTAATTTTGGTATATTTTATATATTTAAGCTGCATTTATTGACGGCTTCAAAATCAGATATTTTTCATGCCCGCACAAAAGCAGGCAACGTTTTTATGCACATTTCAGTGAGCATTTTGCAAAAACTTTTGCCTACTTTTTGACGTTATAAGAAAAGCAATTTATAGCAGAACTTGTTTGGGCGCGTGTTAATTTGTTTATAAACAAGTGCTTAGAAAATTTTTAAAATTTCTAAAATAAAAGAAATTTATAAAATTTTATTCGACTTTCGTTCCATGCTTACCGCGACAACGTGTTGTTTTCCATATTAGGCATAGGCGTCGCTGGTCCATAGACGGACCACGGGACTGCAATGTCTGTAAAATACATTGAAAGTGAACGATTAAAATATGTAAAATACCTCAAATTGCATGCAATATTCAAATGAACAATGAACTCAAAATAAAAACGAGAGAAAACAACAAAAACACAGGCCAAAATATTGAACAATCATGCAAGGCGGCGACGACTAACGCTTAGCGAGCTCTCATAGCAATAATAGCAACGGCAAGAGCAAAGAATAATGAAACATAAGGCGAATGCTGCATAAATAGCAGCAGCAACAGCAGCAGCAGCAACATCAAACCTACGCACCAAGGTGCGTATGAGCAATTTGCATTAGTAGAAAGCGAGCGAGCGAGCGTACACATATAGGCGCGCGCGCTTGTGTGTGTGTGTGCATATCTTACCAACCATAACTGGCGACCCGAATACTACTGAATACTATGAATATCTCGGCATTTGACTGTTTCGGTTTGTAAAATTTCTATTCATTGTATTTCGTTGGCCAGGGGACAGCGGACGAATTGCGCATCCGAATCGAAACCAAAAGTTATAAAGAAAGCAATTTGGAGCGGCGCAGCGACAGCACATGGAAAACGTGCTTAACATTTATTTACATCGGCATATGGCCATATATATATATATATAAGCATTGAATTATTTTGCATTTTTTCCTTATTTTTGTTTTTGTTTTTTTTTTCTGGAATTTGTGCACTCGCAGTTTTTCCCAAGTCGCGCCGTTTGCTGAGCTCGTCAAAAATTGTGACGACGAACTTTTGGGACGGGTTTTTTACGCTTTCGATTTCGAAGCAATATATTGCGAAATATACACCTTTTTTTTGGTTTATATTCAGTCTGCTGTCTGGCCGAGAGAGAGGTGTAGGGTAGTGAGCGTAACAAACTGAAAGCCTGAACTGTTTGGAATGTAAATAAATGCGCCTGATTATGTCACACGCTTGGGGGCCTGGCCGGAAGTCGAGAGAGAATTTGGGTAAATGAGTTGAATGAGAAACGGGCTTGTTCTTCCTCTTCTTCTTTGAGGTTCCACACATGTCTTTGGGCAGTTAGTTAAAGCTTGGCTAACAACACGCTTACCTGCCTGAACGCAAGTGGGTGGCTGAAAGTAGAGCCCCGGCAGCAGTTGGTTCTCCTCGTCATCGTGCACCTCAATCATCAGCAGGCCCACCTCAATGGGCAGATGCGAGTGGAGTTGTTGTTGCTGTTGCTGCGACTGCTGTGGCTGTTGTTGTTGCTGCTGCTGCTGTTGTTGCTGCTGCTGTGCCCAGTAGGTGAGCGCGCACTTGACATCGATGTCCACCCAGCCGGTCTTGGTGCTGCTCAGCATGATGGTGTTGCAGGTGCGCTTCTTGCGCTCTGTGCGGGTCGAGAAAGATGGATAGGAGGTTAGTCGTGGGCTAAGGGTTAACTGGGCTGGGGAAGTTGAGGTACGCACCTAACTTACGTTTCTTCTTCTGCTGGTGCACAATGTAGACGGTGACGCGTATCTGCGACTCGAGGTAGGGCTCGCGGCAGAGCGGCGTGGCCTCAGCTGTTGGCTCCACGCTGCCCGCTGTTGCTGCGGTCTCTGCTGCTGCTGTTGTTTTATCTGCCGGGTTTATTTTGTATAGACGCAAGATAGCGCTATCTAGGATCAAATTGTTGTTGCCGTATTGCTGAAAGACGCTGCTGGCGAACTCGAGCGTCACGTTGGTCGACTGCTGCCAGTTGCTGGGCGTCGTCTCGCTGTTGCATATGGGATAGCCGGCCTTCTCGTGCGACGGCTGATTCTGCACCGCCTGCTCCGCCTGGCTGTCGTTCACGTCCGACTTGGTCACCGCTATGCGTATGCGTGAGCGTATCTCGTTAATCCTGCAATTTGCAAAGAGAGCGAACAAATATTTGTTTAATCAATGATGCTGCTGCCTGGCGAAACTATCTAACTAATTTGGCTCAAGTGTTTATGTAAAGTCCACTTAATTGACATTTGAGCGTTGTCGTAACTGGTGCACAACGACAGCAGCCGCAGCAGCAGCGTTTCATAAATGAAAACGTGCCATTTAGCGCTGCTTTATAGCGCATTGATTCAATTTATTCAGACAGAGACGGATCAACGTGAGCGTCTAGTTCTTTATAAGCTAATTCTTTTTGGTTTATTTTTGTTGTGGAAATTGGGTTGCGTTCCGAGCCGAAAGCAATAGAAGCTCGTGCGCTGCTCTCTGTGTGTCGTGGGCACTGATAGACGCTCAGATTACTCTAAACTATAACTAACTATTTCCAAGAAATAGATAATAGGCAAAGCAAATGAAAAGTTCTAAGTTTCTTGAGCAACTAAATTTGTTTGTGGACTTGGCAATAGATTTTCTCTGTATGAAGTTGACTTATGTTAATTTTTTCTGCTTCTCTATGATAGACGCTCAAACTACTCTAAACTAGAACTAATTTCTTGGAAATATATTATAGGCAAAGGAAATGAAAAGTTCTAAGTTTTAAAGATTTATCAATATATTTTCTCTATATAAAGTTGACTTAGGTGAATTTCTATTTCTCTGTAAGAAATCTAAAACTTCTTTACTTTTCTTGACTGACGAAATATTTATATAGCAATAGATTTTCTCTATATAAAGTTCACTTAAGTTTCTTTTTGTGTCTTTGCTTTTTTGTTGTGGAAAGTGAATTATGTCTAAGGCAATAGAAGCTCGTGTGTGGGTTGTAAGAAGTAATAGACGCTTAGATTACTCTAAACTATAACTAAATATTTCTTGGGAATCTTGGAGATTAGAATATCTAATTTTTTTTAGACTGAATATTTTTTATTATTTTTTTTAGATTTATTATTAAGAGCTTTAAATGTTTGTTTGATCATTAGCATTTATATTTGTGTTTAATACATATTTCTGAAGTGTAAATTGGAATAGATTTTGGTTTGATTTTGGTTTAGGCTAAGTCTCCCTCTATTTTCTAGTTCTAGCTCTAAAGTCTCATTTAAATAATAAACTATGACATGCTTCAGATACTATTTGGTCGTAGTAGATACAAATGTATCTAATAAATAAGCGACAGCGGTGAAGGCAGATGAAGTTCAGAGCCGCTGTCACTTGAGAAGCTAATGCTTGCTGGCCAGCCAGCAGACAGACAGAAAGTAAAAGAGAGAAGGAGAGAGAGAGAGGGGGAGATGGAGAGAGGGAGTAAGAGTGAAGGCAGTAGCAGCAGCAACAATAGTTGGCGCGTATCCAACTGTAGCTATGATCTAATCTGGCACACATACAGCTGCACAATGGGACAATTGTGAGTGCGGGTGTGCGAGTGTGTCTGTGTGTGTGTCTGTGTGTCGTCTGTCTGGATCGGTAATTGAGACGCGCTTTGCAAATTTGCGCAGAAAGACAACAACTACTCGAAAATATAATGTTGAAAGGGGCAGCCGCAGACCAAAAAAAAGTAAAGTCAAAATCAAAACTGAATCCGAAACAAAACTGTTTGGTCATGCGGCCAATAAATAAGACTGTAAAATATGATAAATATAATTTGGCTGCTGTTTATTGCTGCTGCTGTTGTGTGTTGTCGGGCTGATTGCTGCCTGCGGCGCATTTTGTCTAGCCAAAATAATTATGGGAACATGCACTGAAAGTGAACCAAGCCAAAGCCAAAGCCAAAGCCGCTGCCAAAGTCGTAGCCCAGCCGAGCCGGGCCAAGCCACGAGAGGCCGCAGACGCCTTTGGCTTATTATCGCACTTATATATGTGAATGTCTGAGCATATAGACATACATATATATATGTGTGTATTGTATATATATTTATGCTTATGCTTATACAACGTGCGATCGGGCCAAAGAATGCCTGCCAGACAAAATGGCCCGCTGAGGAGTTACGTTTTGACTGTCTGCTGACTGCTGTGGCATGAACTTGAAAACTTGTTGTTGTTGCTGTTGTTGTTGTTGCTGCTTAACTTGCGGCTGCTCAGCGTTCGATGTCTGTCTGGGGCCTGTCTAGACGCCTTGTTGTACGAGGTTGTGGCTTTTTATTGGCTAGGCTAGAAGCCGTCGAAGCTGGAGCCGGCCAGGAGCACGACGAGCTTGCATTTATTGGCGTGAATCACGCAGCTGCACGCCGTTGGCCCCCATTGAGCATGCGCCGCCGCCGCCGCGTTTTCGGTCGTGGCGCACACAGGTGAATCTCGAGTCTCTGGCCTCCATTCGCTAGCCATTTCAAGTTGGCAGACTTAAGTATTACTTAAGCTGTTGCTCTTTGCGTGCATTCCAAGTGCATCTCTTGATGAAATTCAAGCGCCCTCGCCGCACGCCCCACGCCCGCCGTCTGCCCCTTTTGGCTTTGTGGTTGGGGTTTTGTTGCAGCTTCCAGTTTTGTTTTTGTTTTTGCCTTTGCTTGCCCCACGTCTGTGCGTCTTGCCCACGAGTCAGCTCGTCTGGCTGACTGCCACTGCCACAGCCACAGTCGCAGCCTCAGCTACAGCCACAGTCAGAGGCACAGCCACAGCCAGTCTGTGCCGCAGCCTCAGCGTCAGCTCCAGCCTGTGTGTGCGCATATACAATGCGCGGCTAGACAGTGTCTCGCCGGCTGCACTTCATTATCATGCGTCGACGAACAGTAGTCGCAGTCCGTCGTCCGTCGTCTGTTGTCCGGCATGCGCGTCAGTCAGTCAGTCAGTCAGTCATTCAGTCGAAGAGAGAGAACTCAGACAGTGACTGGCAGACCGTAGACCGCGTCGCTTAGTGGCCACAAAACATACGCCTACAACGCCTGTTTGCACTGCCGGGCCACAGAGGGCGCTGTGTTGGCAGGCGGGCGTCGGCGAGGGAGGGGGAGCGGGGGTGCGGAGGTGTCTATAAGTCTGAGTATCAGCTTTGAGTAGTCAAGTCTGGGCAAACATATGACCATGTCTCGATATTACTCATACGTCATAATTATTGCTGGCGAGCGTTTTGTGTCTGCGCGCAGACAGCCAAAGCAATCAAACAGGCAAAAGAAAAAGAAGAGGAAGAAGAAGAAGAGAGTTGAGCGCTTGCATAACGAAGTTGAAATACCCTAAGGGCAGATAGTGTAGGGTAGTGATGAGGGGGAGAGAATAGTTATATAGAGTGGGAGTAGTTAGAGAGAGAGAGAGACGATTGATATGGAAAGAGCAAGGGAAGTTACAGAAGTGGGAAGAGCTAAGAGTTTCTCTTTTAGGCAAATGACATATTTTTGGGATTTTCTTTGAGATATCTTAGAAAGATATTCTAATTTTAAAAATTGCATAAAGCATATATATATTTATATATATTTTTTATTTATGGGAGCAAAACAAAGTGTTAGGAGTTTCTCTTTTAGACAAATGATATATTTTTTGGATGTGCTTAAGATGTCTTAGGACGATATTCTAATATATTCTATATTATATATTTTAAATTTCAATTTCCTTTTAAGAATTTTTCCCTACAAATCTATTCTCAATCAGCTCTAAGGCAGTGCTAAGTGATCTGTCGATCTTTTTGAAGTTTCTACTAGTAAACGACTTTTAAAACCAAGATTTAACAACTCTTTCAAGTAGTTAACCAACCCATCTATGTATACCCTATAAATACTGCCAAAGCCAGGCACAAGTTTGACGCTGTTCGAATAGCAGCTGCAGAAGAGTTTTTTTTTGTCGGAAACAATTGCTCATTTGGATTGATTGTTGATGTAGATCGCGGACAAGTACGAAATACCTTATGGGCTTATGGGCAAAGAAATTCATAGTTCCTGACACACACGGAATACCCTATAAATCGGAGCATTGGGCCGTCTGGGCCGCTTGGGCTCTGGCAGTTTGTTTATTAAACGGGGCAACAAGAATATCATATTATATATATATATGTTTATATGTTTATATGTTTATATGCATGCTTGTCTACCCGTGGACTGCATGTGTCTCGCATAGCAACGACCTACAAAAAGTTCATTAACGGAGCCAGCTAGACATGGCCCAGACTGTTCCCAGACATTTGCCAGACAGCTGGCCGCATGGACGTATACAAATACGCAGAGGCCAGGCGACGGAATTCGTTGCAATTGCAGCCAGTTCGTCTCAGTGTGTGTGTGTGTGTGTTGTGTGTGAGAGTGTGTGTGTGAGTGTGTCTTGCTGCTTTGTGCAGCAGTGCCCGCCAGTTGTAAGTAGTATCTGATAGACGGGTGCGCAGATACAATGATAAACGGCAAAAAAGATACAAATGCAGCTGAAGCTATAGATATGATTGCACAGAGTGCACTCCCTCGCCTCTGTCCACGTTGTTATGGGAGACAGCACAGTTTGGTCTAGTTGGGACAGGTGTTGACAGGCGTCAATCAAGCGGACGCTGGCTGGCTGGCTACAGCTTATCAGATCAGATATAGTTGAAGAGCGGCAAAGGGGATTGCCCCTCTTAGCAACACGTGCAGAAAAAATTCTTATAAATATATATAATTCTATATATTATATATTGTATTAGCTTTAATTTGCTCACACATGTTTGTTTATTGTTTATTAATTTGGCATTTGGAAAATCGTGTTAAATGTTAAGCGAATCGAGGCGCAGAGCCATATACTATATCCATATCCATATCTATATCTATATGCCGTCGAGTATATAAACTGTTGTGGGGGTTCTTGGCCACATTAGTGAAATGCACATGCTTTTAACCTTGAATTGCTTCAATTGCTTTTGTTGTTGTTGTTGTTTTTGGACAATTGAAGCACAGCCAAACAATGTTCGGCGCTAAGAAATTTGGCCAATTCTTAAAAATTTTGTGTTTATACGCAGAGTGGAAAATATTTAATTGCACAAGTGCACTCGTTGAGAAAATGCTAACAATTTCCATATATTGTTTATCGTGCTAAATTTGCAATTGTTTTATATATATAAAAATATTTTTTTTAGCTGAAAATTGCTCTTAAAATATTTGTGGCTCGTTTTTATAGAATTCTATTTTTGGCTGCTTTCAAGTTAATTTTGTTGCTTTTCTCTCGCCGGCGACAAATAGTGATTGACAGCTAGCCGGACCACACGCCGCTAGCCTTGGGGCTGGGGGCGTTTTCGCCGTTTAACTGTTACTTACCGTTGCCTGGCAATTTGATCTAGCAAATGATTTTTGTTCGCCTGCGTGGCCTCATCCTTGGCTGCTGGATTGCTGCCGCTGCGTATGCGATTCACCTGCTCCTCGGTCAGGTTGAACATGCCCCAGATGGTGCGATTGTTGGGATCGACCACCTCGGAGCGCACGTCGCCGTCCATGAAGGCGGAGCGATTGATGCGCGCCGCATCGCAGGACATCATCAGCAGCTGGCAGAGCAGCAGCAGCAGCAGCGAACGCCGACCGCACAACACAGCACTGGACATTGTGTCTAGATTTTATCTTTGTTTCTCTCAATTTATTTCAGCTATGCGAAACGCAAGTTCCAAACTGTTTGTCAAACACTTTTTCAGGCTAACACGAAAATTCGCACAATGGTTGCAGGCATCGCTTGCATTGATGGCTCCGATTTATTTATTAACACTCTTTACTTCTGGCTTATCGCAGTAATGTTTTATTTCTTTTATTGTTTTTAATTTTTATTTTATTATTCTCTTTGCTCTTTCACGACCGCATAAATCTCTTAGTTGCTTTTTATTTGGAAAATTTGCATTTATTTTCTTTGAATTTATTTGCCTGTCGATGTGTTCACTCTAAGAACCAAGTATGAAGTGATTTGCACGAGTCGTTTTTTAGTCTTAAATAAGAAAATATTTGGTTGTGCCGGGGCATACCTACTTTGTTATGGTCGTAAACGCGCGCCTGCACTGCGAGAAATTACTGTTGTTGTTGCCGTAGTTGACGAAGTAATTAACAAAAGATTCAATTCGGGCACTTTGACTGAGTTTTTTGCATAAAGTTTCTTCTATTTATAAATAGAATTTTAGCTACTTGAAATGGGGCTTATCTTAAATATGTGGATTCTATTGACAAATGCGTTTTTATATATTAAAAATGTCGTAAAAAATATAAAAAGAAATTAACAAATAAAAAATTCTTTTTCCCTTATTGAACTTTTATTTTAGAAAGCCAAAAAAATGTTTATTTTTGAGTTTTAATTAATATTAATTTATTATGTTATTTTATGTACTTTAAAATATAAAAAATTTGTATTAACATTTATATCATTTTATGTATTTCTTAAGTTATTTTATTTAATTTTTTTATCTTAAAAATAATACTAATTTTATTCCAAAACAAATTTTTTAACATTTCAACCTAATTTTAATTTTTGATAATATTTTATATATATTTTTATTGAGCCTAAAATAAAATATTTAAATTTCATTTAATATATTAAATATTTATTTAATTTATTATTTATTCAGCCTAAAATACAGTACTAACTAAAAATAGTTACCAATAACAATAGTTTGCCTTTCCGTCTAGTTTTTGTCCCTATTTTGCAGTCCATATAACTAACAACTTTAATATATACTGAGTAGATTATACGCCCTCTTTAAATTATTTTCCATTTGGCTTTCATAAAAAATACATAATTTCTGCTATTAAAATTGTAAAATTTATTAACGCAATTAAACGTGCTCCATCTTATTATATTTATGATTCATAATTCGCCATGATAAGCACGCGGCACGCTAAATGCTTCAGCAGCTATTTTTGCAGTGTATGCGCTGCACTGCTTCGGGCTGATAGTTCGGATTTTGTGTTTGCCGACGCTGCCGACCAATCAGAGGCGACGCTGCGGCCGCTGTTGTTGTTGTTGCCGCTGCTGTTGAGAGGATCTCTGCCGGCGTCGCAGTCGCTGTCGGCGCTGCTGTCGCGCTGCCTTTCCGTGTGCTTGCTTATCTTATCGCAGTGTGCGTGAGTCGCTTGGTATGAGTTAGTGCGTGTGTCTATGCCTGTGTTCATGTGTGTGCTTGTGTGTGTGTGTGTAAGCTTGTTTCTTATCGTAAAAGAAAGTGATATTCGATTTGCTTTCTTGCTGGTAGAGTGGGTGGGGTGGGGGTGGGGGTGGAGATGCGTATGCAATTCGATAAATTATAACACATATTTAGATTGGGCCGTAAAGATTTCGCACCATTATGGATCGATAGTGGGGCTTCCTATAAATCAGATAAGAATTTATTTTCTTACTACGATTTATTGTTATTCGTTATTCTCATAACTGTAATTATAAATTAATGTGATAATTTTACTGAGAATTAAGTGCGTGGTAATTAATTTTAGCCATGCGAACTTTGATATCAGGTTCGGTGCGTGAGTGCGTAGCTGATTACATAAGAGCTTAGCTGGTATCATAAGGTGCCTTTTGTGCGATTTTTGGCTTTAATCAAATTGTTTTGATATTTCAATTGACTGAGTTAATTTCGTTATCTTCTGCAATAGTTTTGTGGAGTCGACTACAACTACGACCACAACAACTATACGCATGTCTTTTGTAGCGTAATCTGTGGAAGATTTGTCTCCTTGATTTGCTTGTCATTGACTTTGACATTGCCCTCCTCGACCACGTACACATTAGGCAAATTTGGTCAAATTTGTTGGTTATCAAGCGAATGTGCGTACTGATTAGTGCGAGCGCAAAAAGTGCGTGTGACTTCGCTGGAATCTCGCTGGGAACACTGTTGGAACTAGTTGTCGTAGATCTAAGCAAATCAGCGGAAATAATCTATTATGATGCGTGCGGTCAGGCCGCGGTCGGTGCCTGGCACGTTTTTAACCCACGATGACCACGATTTTGAGCTAGAGAAGAGAGAATAAAGGATATTTGCAAGTTTTTGGATGTTATTGTTATTTATGTGGGCCTATTACCTATCGATATTTTATTTTAATTATTATTAGTAGAGAGGATTTGTAGATATTTTTTTATAGGTTTTATTAGTCAAGAAAATATACATATATAATTTATTTAAAAGTAAATAGATTCGAGCTGAGTGACGTTTTTACATACTGAACTGTCTTCACACTTCAGTCATTTCAGTCATTCACCTGAACATGTTTCCCTCAGCCTTCACCTGAAGTAGAAGAGAAAAACCTTCTCTTCATGTTAAATCAGAACTCATTTCGGATTGAATATACGACTTCCGTATAACTTCATAATTGAAAAGATACAAAAATATTGTTAAAATTACAAAACTAAGCTGAGCTCAAATTGGAATTTGCGTCAGAAATCTAAATTACTCTCAATGTCATCCTTTTTCACACTGAGAGCTGAGTGCCAAGAATTTGTTAAATTTCTCTGCTCACTGCATCCTTTAAATAATCGGTTAAGTTTCTACCATTCCTTTCCATTTCTACCTTCCATTATTTATTCAACAGTGAGCTGAGCTTGAAATGGAATTTCAGCTTAGAATCTCTTAAGATTCTCTGCTCCTACTATACATGCAATTTACTAATCTCAGCTAAGCTTGAACTGGAATATGTGCTAAGAGTCTGTTAAGTTGCTACCATTTCTCTTCATTACTCTTTTCCTTTCATTCTCCATTTCGCTTGAGCTGTGAGCTGAGCTGAAGCATTAAATTTGACCAAGAATATGTTAAGTTTCAACACAGCTCGGCTATGTTACAGGGCAAATTGGCTTCACTGCTTTCCATTCCCAAATTGGCAATTTATTAAAACTATAATAAGCTAAGCTTAAACTGAAATTTAAGTAAGGAATCTGTAGTTTCTACTAATATAAGGAATATTCTCCATTCCCACTTCAGAACTCTTAGCTAAGCTTTAACTAGAACTAACTAGAGTCTATTCCTTTTCATTTGTTCCTATTCCACCTCTCACTGCAACGTAAGATAAGAATTAGAACAGATTTCAGAACAGATTTACTATACCACCCCTTCAAAGTGAGCTTAAAGTAAAATATAGGCCATGCTGCTCCTAATTTCCAACCAGAACTTTCTTCCAACTCTTCCAGATATTTCTCAGTCTCATCTAATACATTTATCATGCATTTATTAATAAAGTCAGTCAAATTTTGAGCATATCTATGGCTTCTCTTGCACGTATTCCCCTTCCAACATCGCCAGACCAAGGCCACGCTGTTGGCTTGTTCCAAATATCTCTGACTGAGCTGAATGTGAAGCAACTCGATATTTTGGTACACTTCGCATATACGGAAATCACAAGCGCGACTTCAAGGACGTTGCTGATTTATTTATTTATTTATTTATTTACTTTCGGCTGCTCTCTTCTGGATATAGCATCAGCCGGAGAGAAGAAGACACGCTTATCACATGTCATCATCGCTGGTAGTTTTTTTTTGCCACACAATTTTCGTGTGTGTTCTTTTTTTGCCGTCTGGTCCAAATTGAATTTCAAAATGATTGTATAATTTGGAGCACTTTATAAAGTCTGGATTTCACACCATTTAACTGGCTGTCGGACTGGCTGACTGACTGTCTGGCTGTCTGGTTGTCTGCCTGTCTGGCATTATATGTCTACACATTGTTGAGGCTTGAAATGAAACACCTACGTGGCATTTGGGGGGCGGGAGGTGGGCGCGGCCAGACGTCGTCTGTTATGCAAAGTTGCAATCGCATCAAATGCTACAGATCATAATCTCAGCAAAAGGAATAGACAAGAGAGACAGAGAAAGAGAGAGAAGTAGAGAGAAAAACGAGCTCTTTCAATCGACAGACCCCCAGAAAGGCATTTAGAATAAATACAAAAAAATGCGCGCGACATTTGTCGAGACGTTTATATAATAATGTTTATTTATTTGACTTGTACACACATTTGCATAGAATTTGCCCCACTTCGTGGACAATAACAGAGCGAAGCAAAAGAAACGGCACGCAAAATAAAGAGTCAATCAGAGGCAGTCAAAAGTGTTATGTAGACGACAATTGGAACGCGAAATGAGTCAAAGCCAAAGCCACAAGCCACAAGTCACACGCAGCAGCAGCAGCAGGCAGCAGACAGCAGCAGCATTCGATAGTTCATTAATTTCAAGGCTAGACAAAAAGACCACACGCAGCCCCTGTCACGCCCTCCTCCCGATCCATAGGCAATATGAAAACATTGTAATTGGCAGTTAGCCTAGTGGCAATTGTAGTAGTTTCCCTTTGATCTCAGCCAGCCGAAACTATTCTCGAATATATATATATAGTTCTCTCTCTCCCTATATATATATTTAGTTCCATTTTTTGCAATTTTGTTTGCTATTTTCGTATCGAAAACAATTTTTGACAAGGCGGCATGTCTCATGCCAGTTAAACAAGATTTTAATTTGTACAATCGGCGAGAACTTTCAGCTGCTCATTAAAAGTTGCGTTGTCCACCTTTCGCTTTAAAGGGGAACCACTTCACGTGTACACCTTGCGGTAGCCCTCTTTCTCTATCTGCCTCTCTCCCTCACTCCCTCTCTCTTTAATCGATAGAGACAGAGCAGTATAGATCGTGGACTTTGTCAGCTAGCGTAAATCATATCAATTGGTTTTTCTACTACTCCCACTTCTCTTTAGGCTCCTGAGCCTCTGAACGACTTTAGCTGCTAAAGTTATCAAATTTATTGTGACTTAGACTCTTGTGTCTATACCTATCGGTAACAAAGTAATCAATAAATTAATAATATTTGATTGGAGCATATAAGATACCTGGCCACTCAAAGAAACATTAGTTTCGGTCAACTTGACAACTATAAAACTGAAATTAATCAATAACATATGAATCAATAACTTAGACATTGTTTGATTGAAGCAACTTTGAGACCCAATCACACTCTCTCAAAACACTCTGCAAATGTGATCAAGCCAAGCTCAACTTGACATTTACAAGCTTGACTTAAAATCGATAAATATCGCTTGCAATCCTAACGACAGTAATATACTATAATATCTCTTAAATATTTAATCTGAGCACCTTTAAGATTCTACAAATGCCAATGCAAATGTGCTCAAACCAAGCTCAGCTTGACATCTACAAGTTTAACTTCAAATCGATAAATATCGATAACAATATAATGTAATATCTTTATAATATTTAATCTGAGCACCTTTAAGACTTCGCAAATTCCAATGCAAATGAGCTCAAAGCAAGCTCAAATTGACCTCAACTCAACTTCAAATCGATAAATATCGGTCGCAAGTAGCGCAGCTCAAAGTCGTGCAGACTCCAACTAATAGTATTCTGAAGTGTTTTGATTCGTGCAGCAGGTGGCTGTCGGTTGGCGGTTGGCGGCTGGCGGCAGGTGGCAGGTGTGTAGTAGTAGTTGGACTCCTCTTCTGGCAATTAAAATTAAATCGAACTAACGAAAAACTCACAAGACCAGTAGCTGGTAAAGAAAAAACATTTGGTCAATAAACCACTTACCGTTAAAGATTGTGTTTAAACAATTATCAGAAGCAATTACCGCGTGCTGGGCAGGTTCTAAAAATAAAAAGCAATATAAGTTGCGTTGCGTTCAGTTGCGTATCTAACACGCACTGGATCAGTCTGCTTATCAGCGGGCTGGGTGAGTGAACCGGAGCACCCGATTATCTGGCCAATATATATATACAATATATGACCGAATATACCGAATATCATTGATACTGCGGATCGAGACGAAATAAAAAACTGAGCCACGTCTGAGTACTTGCACAAAGTGAACCTAAGCATCAATATAACACATAATTGATATAATTGTAAACTATTGACGAGGAGGAGGAGGAGGAGGAGTTGGGCATGGGGCATTGCATGAGATCAGAAAATAACATGAGTTGGTAGCATCATCAGCAGAGCCGCACGCCAGAGGTCTATTAAAAATACATACATGATTTTTGCCCAGACAGCACAGCTCCAGAGACCAGACTGGCCACAGTTGCAGCAGCAGCAGCAGCAGTGGCAACAGTAGCTGTGGCAGACACAGACCAAGTCAATAAGTTGGTTAGTTAGCCGGTTGCTGTTGTTGCTGCTCGAGCGAACAGCGCCCCGCACTTGGGTGTTGCCAGTTGCCGGTTGCCGGTTGTTGTTGTTGCTGTTGCTGTTGTTGCTACTGCTGATGCCGGGTGCAGTAGCCGAATGCAGTTGTCGTGATTGTTGTCTCAGATTGCATGTGGAATGCAAAGACCAGGAGCCAATTTGTTATTGCTGTTGT
The DNA here is from genome assembly GCA_035046225.1 of Drosophila pegasa. Lineage (NCBI taxonomy): Eukaryota > Metazoa > Arthropoda > Insecta > Diptera > Drosophilidae > Drosophila > Drosophila pegasa. The sequence continues at coordinate 5,871,772 of JAWNOD010000076.1, read as the reverse complement.
GTTATGCCCGCTGGCTGGCTACCGTTGCAGCCGCCTCTTCGTGCGGCTGTCGTTCAGCTGCGTTCAGCTGCTGCTGCTGCTTCTGCTTCTTCTTATTTTACCTTATATACCCTTTGAGTTGAGTCTGAAGAATATGTGAAACAAGTAAGAATTTCTTAATGAAAAAAGCACTTGGAGTTGATGGTTCTTTCGGTTTATTAATATACATAAGAGCTACAGTTTTATAGTAAATTTTATAGATTTATGCCTAATCAGAAAACTTAATTTCTGTTTATTTCGCTAGTCATGTTTATATATTTATATAGATGACTCAATCGTAAAGAGGCGTAGATTAAGAGACTTAACTGTAGCTAGGGATCTATAAATAAGAATTCTTAGATAAGCATCAACCAATACGTAATTAAAGAAAGCTCAGCGAGATTAGGTGAATTATCTATAGATTGGGTACAATAGCTAAGCGTCTACCGATAAGAATCTGCAAAATAGAAACTATAGATAAGGATCTGTAGAAGCATGCACTTAAATAGAGTATTTTTAAGTGCATAAAAAATCAATAACGAGAAATGTTTTTGAATAAACATATTACAAATATTGATATTTGAATAAAAATAAACATATATATATTTATATATAAATAAAACTATATGAATAGAGGCTGACAATATTTTATAATAAAATGAACAATAACATTAAAAAATTGTCAATATTAAAAAAAAAATTATATATTCCTTTATTATACTTATAGCTATGTTATTTAGTTAAAAGAAAAAGAAAACTAAAAAAAAAAAATATGAATAGAAAAAATATATTTTTATATATTATCAATAGAGGATTACTGAAAATATATATATGTAAAATATTTTTAATTAAATTTTAATATATAAAAAAATGGTTAGGTAAATAAAAAAATATTTAATAATGTATTTAAAATAGAGAGAGGATTGCTGAAATAAAATTGATAATATTTTAAATTAAATTTGATAAATATAAAAACAAATTAGGTAAATACAAAAATATTTAAAAATTTATTTAAAATATAAAAATAAAATAAGTGTTAAAAAAAAGAATAATATATAAAATCATATACAAATAATTGAATAGAAATTGATATTGAGTATCAAAAAAAAAAAACTAAATTTTTCTAAACTGATCAAACTAATTAGTTTCAAACAGAATCTATTCAATTTTGTAGACACTCTAAAAAGTTGTTGCTTATGTAACGCCATTTGTAGAGTATTCGCGAATCAATGTCAAGGCGCATTTGCATGTTTTCTTATTTTCTTTAGTTTTTAGCATTTCTGGTTGTTATTAATTTTCGTGCATTTTGGTTTTTTCGGTTTTTAGGACTTTCGCGTGCCGTCGTTTGGCTTCTGCCCAGCACCAATCAGCCACTGGCAGTGGCAGTTGCAGAGAGATACAGCCAGAGTCAGCCGGAGTGCGCGCACTCATACCGATGGAGGCTGGAGACCCAAGAATCAGAGACCCCAAGCCAGACAGCCCGTCGCAGACGTTCAAGGGGCCGAGCAGCATGGGGCAGCGGCAGCGGTCGAGGCCGAGGTAAGTAATGTTGATGTTGGCATTTAAGCAGGCGTGTAGTCGCATCTTGTTGATTGTCAAAATTGACAATGAATGCGCCGCACACACAGATACCATGTGTGTGTACGAGTGTGTGTGTGTGTGTGCGAGTGTGTGTAGAGGCTGTGTGCGGAGTGTTTCAGCCAAGGGAGTAGACAAGTGCATATATCTCACATGTCTGCCGTTTGTCTGGAGGCCGTCGCAGACATACGCTGCTGCTGCTGTTGATGTGCATGTTGATGCCAATGCTGATGCTGCTGCTGCTGCTGTTGCTGTTGCTGCTGTCCTTAAGAGTTGCATCCAAATATGGACCATGCTGCTGCTGCTGCATGTGGCCTGTGGCAGGTGAATAAGGTAGTCGGCCCAGACGCCTTGGCTGCTGTCCGGGCCATGGCATATAGTTTGCTCTCTGCCTGCAGTTTCACACTTTGCATTTCTAAAAGTTATTTAAATGATATGCACATGCAGTAGTTGTTGTTGCAGTTGCTGTCGCTGCTGCTGCTGTCGTCTGGCTGCACTAGCTGTAAACTGAGACTGCAGCCGGCAATTATGAGCGTCTGGCTGTCTGCCTTTTTACAATATTTTTAACATACAACAATGATTTTGTTGTTGTTGTTGCTGTATATTTTTTGCGCGCTCTTTTAATTATCTGATTTCTAAGCGAGCCAAGGCGAGGCATGGCATGAGAGATAGCCATCGCGCGCATGTGAGGAGTTTAAAATTTCAATTTGGCCACCAAATTGTCGCCGCTGTTAATTGCCTGTGTCAGCCATCTTGGCCGGATGACTAAGCAGCAGCGACATGCAACAAGCAACAAGCAACCAGCAAGCAACAACATGCAACATGGCCAGCCTCCTGTCGCCTGTCGCCCGTCTGTCTGTCTGCTCGGTCTGGTCGTGGCCATAAATTAATGCATAATTATGTGTCTCCTCCGGCCGATGGTAGTAAAAGTGAAAAATAATTCTGATTTCTGATGAAACTAAATTAGCTAAGGACAGGGGCCATTTCTAGTCTATTGAATGGGGCACCTGTTGAGCCTACTTACTGCCAACCAGAGCGGGCGACGGGGACGGGATGTAGATGTAGCTGAAGCTGCAAGCTGCGCAAGCGCAGCACGTTAATTTTAAGCATTCGTCGCGTAAAAGGCAATCAAATAAATGAAGATGCAACCCAGGCCTTAAATGGTGCAAAATAACTCAAGACATTCCCCAAGAGCTACGTGCATAACGACGATGCACAGTCTCGATGCCTCTCTCTCCCCTCTCAATCCTCGCTCTCCTCTGCCTCTGCCTCTGCCTCTGCCTCTGCTCTGTTTTGCTGTTGTTTGGTATCTTATAAATAAAAATACGTCTCTATAGGTTCGGGCTTGCTGTCTTTCTGCTGCGAGCTTATTTATAGGGCAGTCGGCGCGTGCCGGCACGCATTTAACCATCCTCACATACATATATGTATATTTCGAGTGGCTTTGTCCACGTGGCTGCGAATTAATTCATTGCTAGTCGAGTCTGGCAAATGAATGAAATATCGTTTATGGTAATTATTGTCTTAAATGTCGAGCTGAGTGTGTGAGTGTGTCTGTTTGGCTGTGTGTGTGTGCAGAAAAGTTCTGCTAACTATGCTAATGACTGTCTGTTCTTCGTGGCTTTGACTGCAGCAGGAGCACAGGGTGTTTCGTGTGCAAATTATAGTTTTTATTGCATACTTTGCGGCAGTTCCATTTTAATTGTGAAGTCAATTTGAGCTGCGGGCTGGCTGCTTGGAACTTTTAAATAATTAAGTTTTCATATATACAAGCAAATATGAAGAAGTAATTGAGTTAATAAATTTTTTAAGTGAACATATTAATAATTATGAAATTTGCAAAAAGCAAGCTAACAAAACATATGTTAAAATGTATACAAAAAAAAATCGGTGTGAAGACATTTAATATCTAAGAGTTGGCTCTAAATACGCTTACCATTTATATTGACATTTTTTCTGGTTTTAACAAACTGATATATTAGCAGAGATAATGATAGTGAGAATGTGAAATTTCTGTTTACATATCTGACTTTAGTAATCAAAGATTTAAAGCCTAAAGATTTTCTATATAACATATATTATGTATATAATATTGTTCTAATACTAAATATAGCCAAATACTCTTCTAATTATAGTGTATATATATATGCGTTTACTCACATATTCTCAAAAAATATATGTATATATATACACTCTCAAAAAAAAATAAGAAACGCTTTTCCCACAAAGCCTTTCTCATGCTAATGCCAGCCAAGCTCTTGCTATGCTCTACATCTCATTAAATTCAAACTAGTTCTAGTTCATATATATATAAACACATATCTCACACACATACATAAATTGTGTACAATGTGCGACGCGGTGTGTGTTTACGATCCTGCATGCCCGCCGGCTGCACCCGTCAAGGGTCGCCCGTTCACTGTACTGTTGCTCTACTGTTGGCAGTGCGAGTACGACCAGCGGCCGTATGTGAACTTTCAGTTTCGGCGCCTGGACTTCGAGGAGCGCATGCATCGGCGCTATCACTGCGTACGTGATTTTCGCACCATCGTGAACTTTTTGCTGCAGCGGCGCCAGCATTCCGTATCCATTTCGAGCGTCTGCATTAGCAACTGGGATGCGCACCTGCTGCAGGACTTTGTGCGCTCGCTGCTGCACGTGCGGCAGGTGGAGCTTAAGCTGATGCGCCTGCCACCCGAGCTCTTTGTCATGTTGCGCCTCAAGGCGGCGAAGATGAAGCTCAAAGACCTGAGCCTGGAGGGTAAGTGCCGCATGCCATTCGAAGAAGCGCCGCGCTCTACGCCAAGTCAACTATGTAGGCACTCCGCTGACGAGCGACGATGTGACAATGCTGCGTGAGTTCCTGCTGGCCAGCAAGACGCTGCGCACCCTGGACGTCCGCTGCTGCAGCCTGACCCAATACAACTTTGCCGACGTGGCGGACGGAGTGTACAAGTCGACGAGTATGCGGCGCTTCCACGTCAGCCGGCTGCTGGGCGGCGGCTTGACCTTGGACACGGAGAAGATGATCTCGATTGTGGGCTCGCTGATGATGCAGAGGAAGCTGACGGAGCTCACGCTGGAGCTGTGCGAGTTCACGGCCCAGGACATGGAGACCATCGCCGACTATCTGCAGAGTTCGCACTGCTCGCTGCGCAAGCTGCATCTGGCCAACAATCTGATCTCGGCGGACGGCACGCTGTTCCTGATGCGCGCCGCCGCGCTGGGCGGCACGCTGAAGCTGCTTGACATCAGTGGCAACAGCATTGGCTCGCATGGCGGCGAGTGGGTGGCCAAGTACTTCAGCGCGTGCCGCGCACTGCAGCATTTGTATCTGAATAACAATGAAATCGGCGCTGCGGCCGTCAGCGCCATCCTGCTGAGCATCAAGAAGCCGTGTCGCATGAGGCGCCTGCAGCTCTACGGCAATCAGTTCGACGGACGCACGGCCATGATATTGCGCCGACTGCTGGACGCCAAGGTGGTGCTGCAGGAGGAGATCGACATTAGCTATACGTACGATGAGGCGCTGGAGGACTATCGAGTTGTGCCCTGGCGCTAGAAGGGAAGCTTGTCTGTCTATAAGGATTTTTTTGTGTTGCCCTTGTTAAATACAGAAATCGGTAAAGTGAGTCAAAGAAATTCAGTTTTTAATCTTTAATTTTAAATTTTAATTTATTTTATAAATTGTAATATACTTTATACCTAAAGTTTCCACTTGAACTGCTTCAATAGCCGCCTCACTTAGCTGCAGCGCCATCTAGCGAATGCTTTGCGCAACTTCAAAACACGTGCACAAAGCTGAACTCAGCGCGCTCTCACTCGCGCTCTCTCTCTCTCTCTCTCTCTCTCTCTCTCTCTCTCTCTCTGTCCCTCTCTCTTACTCTCCGTCGCTGTTGTTGCTTGGCAGATATGAATGAAATGCCAGCGTTGCCAGACTGTTGCTCTTTTATGCAATCACTGCCTGAACCGTTATTGTTCAGTTTGAAATGCAAGTTTTTTCCAGTGTTGAGAAATGACAAGAAATTGTCCTGCAACTATCTCAAATGCGAACTGCAGTCGAAACGTTCTTTGCTCGCTTGCCAATGTCTTAAACTTGATTTGACAGTCTGGCAACTTTCGCTTTCGTTTCCGGCTTTTTTGTTGTTATTCTGAGTGCGCAGCCTGTGTTTGCTTGTGTGTGTGCCTGTGTGTGTGTGGGTGTCAGTGTGTGTGCATTATTGTTGGCGATTTCAAAGTCAAATGGCAGCAACAGCAACAACAACATAATGCGCAGCAAACAGCTGCGAAGCATTGAGCACAAAACTTCAACGGCAAATAGAACGCGAGACGAGGACAACATCGGCAGACGACAGGACAACGACGACGAGGACGCTAACGTTATCCTTGTTGAGAGTTTTGCAATATATTTGTATTGCAGCAGTCTCAACGAAAGCGTCGAAGCAACCAATTCGCAGCCCAATCGAAAAGTCGCTCGAAACGTAACCGAAAAGTAAATGTGAAATGCAACCAATTAGAGAAAATTGTCTCCAAATTAATTAAAACGATTCCAATTGAATATTTACGTACGTTTGTATGTGCTCTGTCCAAAGTGTTGTTGGCTTTGTAGTTTTGGCCATCGCTGCTGTCAATGTTGCTCTGCAGCTGCTGAGAGCGAGCCAAGTGCTTGGAACTGTGCGGCAATTGAAAGTGAATCTTGCAGCGAAATGTATAGGAAGTGCCAGATTTGTGAAAGTGTTTTATGCATTTTCAGAGTTATTATTAGACTTTTGTGCATATTTATAAATTATAATAGATTTATTATGTGTGGAAGACTTTTGATATTAGTGTGTTTTGGCATTTTTATTATTTAATATATTTTTATTTGTACATAGTTTATATTGTAAACTTTTTTAAATACTTTTTATTAGTTGTTGTTTTTGAATATATGATAATATAAAGTAATTTAAATATAATTAAAATATAATAAATATCATGATATTTATGTTTAAATTAAATTATTTTATTTTATTTTATTAAAATATTTTAAAAATATATATAATTAGAATATTAAAAACTTAAAAAATATATAAGTAATAAGTACAATAAAAAATATATTTATTTTTATATATTTATATTTATCTGTAAAAATTAAAATCTGCTTATTAAACGAAAATAATAACAACATTATATATAGCACCTATAAAATATTTAAACTTATAAGTTTTATTGTTCAATATTCAGGATTTATTTTTATTTTCAAGAACTGAACTATTTTTTAGATGTAACAAGACAAATTTATTTATATTTTATTTGATGCATATATTATTTTATATTAAATAAATAAATATTTAAATATGTGTAATATTTAAATTCTATTATAAATATAATATTTTGAATAATCTTACAATTTTTTTATATTTTTAAATATTATTAAAAATAAATATTTTTAGTATCGAATATAATTTTCATAGATTTTGTATATATTTAATAATTTAACAATTTATTTATTTCTTTAATATTAACATAAATTTAATAGGTAAAATATGGATATAGCTTCATAGTTAATAGCAGCCAATTTTTAAATATTAGCATAAAAATTAATAAAACTTAAAATTATTATTATTTTATAAGGCCCAAAACCACAAGCAACTTTTGACTGAGTGCTGTCAAAAGAAAGTTCTAAAAAGTAATTCGTACATATTTGGCTTGAAAGTTTTTGAATTTCGGAAAGTTTTTCATTTCATTTAATAGTTTCTTTTTTAACATTTTCATTAACTTCTCAGGCAACTGGTGTTTGCGTTAAATGAGTTTTCGCATAGCCTTTTCACATGGTCGCTGAGTGCAGTCAAAGGCCGTGAAGCAGCTACAGCCGAAGCGGAAGCGGAAGCGGAAGCGAGACCAAACACCCACCTGAATCCGAAACTAAACTTGAATTAACTTAGCTAAACTGAACTCGGGCAACAACTAAAGCCCAAGCCCAAAAACTGAGGTAGTTGCTGTTAAAACTTTGGCCATAAAACTCGCAGCAAGACGGCAAAATGAACGACAGTCGACGCAACACGGCGACGGAATTCAGTTACATACTGCAGCGGCAGGTGAGTGCTTGCCACATGTTGTAAATAGTAGCACATACACACACCTGTACATACCTTTATACGCCCCCACACGCCCCTACACTCCCACACACACAGTGTCGCACACATCCACACCCTTTATTAATTGCATGCATTTTTGGCTGCCCGGAAGCCTTTTTCAGTCCTTCGAGTTGTGGGCAGCGCTTGTTGGGCTTTTGTGTGTGAGCTCGCAACATGTTCATTGTTGCAATTTAATTGCGAGCAATTGCGCTCATTAACTTGCCACAATGGCTGCGCCAACAGCGACTAATTGCAACCGCATCAGCCAGCAGCTGGCCAACTGCCCCAACAGCTCCAACTGCGCCAACTGCTCAGCAGCTCAGCAAGTGCGTAATTTGGTTGTTTTCGCAAGAAACGAGGCCCAACTTTGAACTTCTGGGAAAATCTATAGAGCGCACTTTTCACTTTGGTTCACTTGGCACGATTTAATCAAGCATTTATTGGGCTTTCCCTGTCGGTTGCACACGGCGTATGCTTAATGGACTTTTCCCATGAATTAATTGCTTTTCGCTCGAACAGATTATCATGCTTGATTTTCAACATGCGTTGAAATCAATTTTAATGCATGACCAAATAAATGTACAGATGTAATATATCTATATATATATATATTTGATATATGATATATGTGAATTTGTTCTGTCTCTCGTGCCCTCTGTGTGTGTGTGTGCCCTTGCACATGCTGCGCTGCTTTCACAGTTTGCACATTTATTTATTTATCTCCTTATGTAGTATTTATCATTTTCACAGCATGCACATGCCAACACATGTTGATAACTAAAATGCATTGTCAATCAATCAATTTCACGGGTTTTTGATTGAATTGCACGAGAGAGAGAGAGAGAGGAAGGAAGAGAGGGAGAAAGAGAGAGGAGGGGAGTTGAGAACAGCACGAATATAGTCTGGGCAAAGAACTAGAATATTTATTCAGTTGATTGAAGCTAAGCTGCATTGAAGCTGCAGTTGAGGTGTATCAAAAGTGTTTATTTAAAACTTAGAAGTTTGTGCAAGATAATAGATGTTTTAGATAAGGTTATATATAGTTTGCTTTGCTTATCAAGCTATGTATGATTTCAGTTTTGAGTACTTATAGATAGCATATGAAATGCTGATCATATAGATTTTTAGTTACATTTTCCCAGTTTTCAGAAGTTTATGTAAGGTAATTGAAATTATGGTTATGATTTGAGTTAGTTTTTCAAAGTCACTTAAAATACATACTCTCAGTTTGAAGTACTTATTCATATAAATCGAAAGGCTGATCATACAGCTGTAAAATTACATATTCCCTGCTTAAAGCTGCAGTAGTTAAAGTTTGTTCTAAAAACATTTAGCTATATCAATATCCTTCAGCTCAGTTTCGGCTGAGCTCTTCCCACATCTCTACTCATTCACCTATGTTAGTACACACAGCTAGCTAATCAGATTCAATATTTTCACAGTTCAAACTATCTCCTTTCTAGTATATAACCCACAGACACACTTAGCTATGCAGGCCTCTAGCATATCCTTTGCCATCCTTGAGTGAAATGTCTCCCCTAGCTCTGGCATATGCATAGATTACAATTTTCAATTGAATTACTGCAAATATGTTAATGTGCAGCATTTAATTTTGAGTTCAATTCAATTTGCATTTTAATTAATGCCTTTGCCTGGGCTGCTTTATCTTTCGCTCGCATCGGGGCGATGTTCATTGGCAGCCAAGTCACGCGGTCAGCTCCGATTTACATACATATGAATGCTTTGCAAAATAAATTCCGTTGAAAGCCCCAACGGTATATGTAGCATTATGCCAATACACACACGCATGCATATATATATGTATATATGTATATGTATATATATGCATATATTCTGATGTATGCATAACTGTGCTGAAGCTATTGACGTGCCGATAATCCCTTAAGATTGTTAAAATACAAACTCAAGCGAATGTCTGAGGCTCTGCGCTGCGGTTGAGGCTGACACAAAATTCATTAGAGTTATGGTATGTGTGTGTGTGTGCGAGTGTGTGTGCGAGTGTGTGTGTGCTGTATATAAAACTGTGCAAATAAACAATCTGAGGATTATCTTGGCAATTGGCTTGCGTGTGCGCCCAATCGAGCAAACTGTTAAATCATGAATGAAATCAATTTGTTTTCGGCTGCCTTTAATGGCGATGACGGGGCAACAGCAACAGCAACAACGACAACGATAACGACAACAGCAGCAGCAGCACGCAAATTACACACGCTCGGGGCATTAAGACAATGACAACAAGAACAACTCGACAGCTAATACAGTTTTGATTGAGTGATAACTCAATATGTATCCATATTGTCTGCTCAGCTCCTGCCCACAGGCAAATTAATAAATCACAAGCAACTCACACACCCACACACACATGTTTATGATTAATGAAGGGTGTTCGTATGTGTGTGTGTCTGTGTGTGTGTGGGCTAACCACAAAAACTTGCAACCTTATGAAATGTACCTTATTTATCGTGTGTATTGTGACCTTTGCTGGCTGCGCACAATTTGTCAGTTGCTTTTGTCTGTCAAGGGAATTTGTGGGCTGCATCGAAATGGAGAGGGGGAGGAAATATGGGCATGTCCTACAGATTTAATTAGGCGTGGCTAATCTTGCACTCAGCTGTAACTTTTTTTTTATCATAAAATCGATAAATCGCGCGCGCATCTTGAGCTTTAATTACACACAGATAGAGAGAGAGAGCGACACAGACTCTTCTCTATCTAGATGCTGCGGTATTTGCGACGCCTGCTGCACATACTGATGAGCTGTGCAGCATTGTTATGATGGCCATGCAACAGCATGTGGCTCGTGGCTCGTGGCATGTGGCATGTGGCATAGCTGCTGCTTAATCGTCGCTTAATATGCATGGCATGCGGCTCCGAGTGTGACCTTAAGGCAGGCGCAGGCCTTGCCAGGATACGACTCGACGCAGCGCCTAGTGTCTTGACGGCGACGGCGGCATTCGCATTGTTTAAATATCAAATAAAAACGTCAACGCCACTCGCATTGTCGACCTCAAATCCCTTGCCTCTTAGCCCGCCCCCTCTCGCGCCCCCCTCCCGCCACAACAAGCGATAACAGAAATCAATGTCGTCTGCACCAGCTGCTGCATACAAATGCGAGTGCAGCGCTTGTGGCAACACGTGCACAAGCTGCAAATATTGATACACCTGCTCAGCTCTGGCACAAAGCCCGCAATTCACAGTACTTGATATCTGTGTAAGCCAATCATTTGACAGCCCAGCTTAAGTGCAGGCAGCCGGAGCTAGCCCCAGATGAAATGCTCAAGCTCAAATATGATTTTGCCAGGCGACATCAAGTAGAATCGTTAGCCTCTTAAGTGCTTATTGGTATCTATATATATAAATAAATATATTTATTTATACACATAAAATGCTCTGAAGATAGACAAAGCTTAAGTGCTAAACGGTGTGCTTAAGTGCTTAATTGCTTGTATATCTCTAAATATAAATAAATAATATTTATATTATATATAGAAAATGTTCTGAAGTATAAACTATTTAAACAGCGCTTAAGTGTTAAATGGAAGCTGCTCCAAATGAAAGCTGTTTATTTATCTACATTTATTTCGCTTATCGTAAACTCTAACCAACTATTTTGAAAAGTTTTAAGCACGTCTTATTCATAAAAAAATACTTATTTCGAGAGCATTTTTATGACAACTATCAAAACTAAAATGACTTTGGTGATACTAGCTTAGAAAATACAAAAAGAGTATATTGGCTTTATGTCATCTAGTCTTTCGTTTGTTTGTATAAAACAAAGACAGTCTGCCAGCTAGTGGAGCAGAGACTTAGAACATATATTTACTTTATTCGTACATCATTTGAGGACGTGGCATATCGAAAAACCCTGTAGTTTTTATATATTTTCAGCCCTAGTACCAAAATTTGATAGTTACGTTAATGTAGACTCCTAAAAATGTATCGGAAAAGATATATCCACGCATACTGGGTGCATGGCAATCAAATCAATCCTTTCTTTCCTGATATAGAATTGATGCTCCAGATAATCATGATTGAATAGATTATCCATCTGATCTATTCTCTGACGCCTACATGCCTACTCATTCTTTTCAAAAATATGAGAAATGGTGAATTATAAAACGATTCTCATACAGCATCCAAAGCTGCCTTTACTCTATGCTCTATATAACTTGCTTCTAGTTTAATTTCGCATAAATTCAAATATTTTCTTAAGCTGTTACTTGTCTTTCTTCAGTTTCTATCTAGTTCTCTAGTTCACTTGAAATTTCATTTCACAGAATTAACAAATGTCTTGCTGAATTCATGGAAAGTCTATAGAATCGATAAGAACTTAAGAAAATTGTACATGTCAAAGCGAAAGACGTTTCCGAAAAGTAATCTATAATGAAATCTCTTAAGGACTTTGCTAACTTTTACCAAAAAAGAGATTGACAATTGCTAAAGTTAAATCTATGTCAGAGAGCTATAACTATTTGCTAGCTAATACTGACTGATAGATAGTGAAAATTTAAATACACAATTTCTGCTTGCATTTATATCTATACAAAAATGTTCTTTAATAAGAATTTGGTTTCAAACGCAGTCAAGTCGCTCACATTTATAAAAAAAAAAACGCTCAACAAACTGTTCGTTAGTCCAATTATGGCTATATACAAGCAGCTCTTCAATAGATTTCAATAGTGAATGGCGTACGCCATGTCTGTGGCAGTAAAAACAGCATTTGCTCGGGTGCAAATATGTGGAGCAAAACAATATTAAGTATACGCCGTGGCATGCTTGGCAGCATTTGCTGAATGCTTCTGACATTTGCTTGGGTCTAACGTGTCGTATGCGCAATGTGGAACGAGTCGAGGGCATTATTTTCCACTAAAACTGACCTAATTGAATAGCCACATCCCTGGCCACTGACCATGGCCCATTGACAAATCAAGAAATCGTCGAAGAAACCTATTTAAAAACAATTTCGAAGGCCAATGCGGCGCCAGAGCCGACGGCGACAGCGACAGCGACGTCATCGGCCCCGTCTTCTCCTCTTTTCTTTTCTTTCTCTGACACCGACAGTGACTAAGTGCAGTGGGGCTGTGTGTGGGCGTGGCACACAAATCAAATCAAAGTGCAAACACAGCGCCGAGTGCGAGTGCCTGTTATGCAATGCATCAAGTGCATAACGTGTTGCACATGTCACAGCAGTCGCAGAAAGGAACTGAACGATGGCCTAGACTTCAATCGCATAGATCACATCTTATATATATTGTATATAAGCTATAATGTAGCACATTGCGTGCATGCAACAGCTGCTGCTAAAGATTGTTTTTGCCTTTGGTTTTTTAGCCCATTATCTGGGTGGGCGAGCAATAAAAAAATCTCAAGCCTCACATAAAAACTGGCCAAGTGCGCGCTGCCTGGCGAGCAGCCATTGAAAGCGCGCCGAAGGTGCGGCCAGGCGATGGCTAAAAGCCATTGCCATGCCCGCTCGCCCCCTTTAACGCCCATGCCACCCACCTACTCTTCACTCTCTTCCTCCCTGGGGATGGCTTTGCTGCTTTAAATGGTTTCGATTTCACGTTCATGCCGATTTTATGCCTCTGTGATGGATTCAGCGAGTGTCCATGTGCGTGTGCGGGTGTGAGTGAGTGTGTATTGGTGTGTGTCTGGTGCCAAAACAATAAAAACAAATGCGCTCTGGGCCAACTGTATCGCTGTAGCTCTAGCTGTAGCTGTCGCTTCAGTCCGCTGTCTGTTCGCCGTGCTGTGGCCTCTGTATTTGTGTATATCCTGGTAACTGACGGCGACGCGAAACAATAATATCGGTAAAAAAAAACGAGAGAAAAAAGAGGAGAAAATGCCATTCAAAGTGTGAGTGGGCGTGGCAGGCGTAAATGGCAGCAGCAAGTCCACTGGGCTGAACCGCGCGTCTACATAAAACAAGTGCAAACGTTTTAGGCCCGAGTGTGTATAAGCCCCCGTTGATACCCTGTGCAGAGCTCTTAAGTCAAGGCTTACTTAGTGCGGTGGCAAGCAAATTGAATTTAATGTCGGAAAAGCCATCAAAACTTAGATTTATGAAGCTGATGCTAATGATGGACATTTATTTTAAGCGTAGCTGATTTAGTAGGGCTTAATGAATTTTTCAAATTTTTTGGCATATTTGATAGTTTTTTTAAGATTTATAGAAATTTTATTTAGTCTGCAGCATCACAGGTTTTTGTATTGTTAACCATTTCATTCATCATTTGTTGTATATAAATATATAGATACAGTAAATATATAGATATAGTAAATATTTCTCTATATATTCTCTGTTTTTTTTTATGTTATTTAAATATTTTCAACAATTTTTCTTATATTCATACTCAATATTCATTTACTCAATATTTTTTAATATTATTTACATTTTATAAACAATTTTCTTTATGTATTCTTCCACTTAGTCATTTTTGACTTCGGCTTTCCTTTACTTGAAGCTTCATAGCATTCCATATTATTTAATATTAAATTGATTCTATATCGATATTTCTTCACTTCTTCAATTTTTGCTTTGATTATTAGATGACTTATTTCCTTACTTCCTTTACATACCAAAATTTCTAATTTAACTCAAATTCTCCTCTTGACAACCCAGTGCTGCCTCCCTCTCCCAGTTACCAACTCACTCGCAGAATCAGTCTACCCCGCAATCAATCTTTTGCTGACTAGGTAAAAACACGTGTTCAATCTACGTATATATTTGGCATGCGAAATATATTGTTATTTGCTTTCTCTTTTTACTGCCTGCTGTTGCTTTTGTATCTCTGATGTTCTTGTTGGTTTTTCCTCATTTCTGGTTGGCAATGCATATTTTGATAGCGCATGATATTTTATGGCCCACTCGCATAAATCGCACTTTGCACAAGCGAATCGCATTTGCCGTCACTGCACTCGCCCAGAACCGAATCGAACTGAACTTAATTAAATGGCTAACAATTTGATTTGCAAAATCGATGCTGTGTTGCTTCGTCTTTTTTCTGCTTTTAGGGCAGCGATGTGTCCGCTGCTGAGGCGTATGCATTCGACGACTTCAACAATTTAATGAAGGTAATAACTGACCCAGATTCCCTCGCTCCCCTCCGCCAGCAACATGCAAATCGACATGTCTCTTCTGCATACGTATTCACATTCACATTCACATTCAACCCATTCCAAATACATAAAACATGCACACATAGACACTACGAGAGGGAGAGTAAAAGAGAAAGAGACAGAGAGAGGGAGAGTGCTTGCTTGGGGTGCTTAAAATTTCTGGCATTGGCCGCAACCTTCTCGAGAGTTGGTGGAAATTTCACTTGGTCTGCGGCATCAAAGAATTTTCTTATATTCAAAATATTTTCCGCCAGACGTGTCGCCATCTCCTCGGCCTCCCCCCCTTCTCACCCTCCTCTTGCTGCTAACTTTATTAAATTTCATTTCAATTTGAGTTTATTAAAAATCCAGTTGGGCTGATGATGAAAAATGAAGTGCAATTCACTCTCTTCTGCGCTTTCGCTCTATGCTTTTGACATTAAATGAATTCTGTTTCTCTTCCGCTTTTCACTAATGTATATATATATATATATATATATATATACCATGTAGATATAGTAGCCAAGGCTGAGGTGCAAATATTTAACTTTTTTTGGCTTTGGCTTTTGCTTGCAATTTAAAATTTTAATGCGCATTCTTTTATTTCGTGCCGCTTTAATGGCTTAACTTGTCCGAGCGCATGAAAGGCTAAATTCTGTTTAATTTTGCATGCAATTTGAATTTTAGGAGACTTTGCTTTAAGGTAGATAAACGAGGCTGCCTTTAGCAGATCAAAGCTGCTTAGCTAAACAATAAGATTTCATTTTATTTATTGCAATATTTTGTGAAAGGTAAATCAGAGGAAACAAGTTTATAGACTAGTTACTAAACCGTTTTTTACTTAGATATGCATAGGCTTATTGCATAGTTAATGGTATTGAGAGGAAATAGAAATAGGGAAAAATTATCCACGTGAAAACTTAGGTGGTTTATAAGTAGGTGGCTATGCCAGATTGTTTAAATGAGGATATATTGTTTCTACAATATATATTTTATTGAACGAATCTTGCCATAGTCGTGATAGTCTGGTATCATTTCAATATTGCCTCGAGGATGTAGGCCAATCTTAGAGTAATGCCAGGCAAGATTTTAGATGAGTTAGAAGAGCTTGCTTTGATTGATTTGTAGCTGGTTTACTTAGACATTTGTCTTCGTAACAGGCAGAAGAAGGCGTGGTCGACCCCATAAATCATAACTACTGTTTATCAGGACGACGAGCTGAGTGGATTTAGTCCTGCCTGCCTGTCTCAATGTCAGAATCTATAAGAGCTAGAGACTTGATTTTTAATTTTTTTGTGTGACTCTGTCTATAGTATGCACATATCATGTTTGCCACTAATAATCAATAACTGTGCAAGTTGAATTAATTTTCATATCAAAATTCACTAATCAAATTAGATCTCACACCTCTTTGGCAATCACTAAGATAAAACGTTTTCTTCTCAATCAAATTATCGTTTATACCCAAGCTAAAGTGAATGTAATTTGCACTTAAATCCCAGCTAAATATATTTTTACAAATTCCTAAAATATAGAAATAAATTCTTTTATACATTTTTCCATCAACTTTAAGGCCCCTTGTTAAGCGCATAAATGCTAAAAGCGAATTTTTAATGTCTCAAAGGATGCTCAGAGCCATTTAAAGGTTGAGAGCAGCTTCTGATTGTGCAAAGGGAAAAACATGCGTACAAAAAGTTTGCTTGAGGACAATGGCAAGAAAAAAGTTGTGTAATTTGATATGTTGTTGCACGGCCATGCATAGCCAATGTGTGTGTGGGTGTGGGGGTGTGTGTGTGTGTGTGTGTGTATGCGTGTGTGCAGGCATTGTTTTCGTAGGCTCACACTGAAAGTGTTGGCATTGCCATTAGGCCTGACAAGGCTGTCAGAAAAAGCAAGGCTCCACATTAAGAACAAGGCAAAAGGAGAAGCTAAGAAAACTACAAAAATCCATGGCCAGCATGGGAGTGAAAGCTTGGCCGGGACACGACACACTAAGTAGCTGATTGTTTGCCCAGCTAATGGCCAGCAGCAGCAGAGCGCGGCCGGCGGAACCAAAGCAAACGCAAATTGGCAATGCCCCAAAAGCCACTTGCAACAAATTGACAAAAAAGCAACGAAAAGTTTGCGCACTTAATCTATGCGCAAGTTTTTGATAAAAAGCATTAAAATAACTTATTAATTGGCAAGTTTGCTTGGCCAAAAATCTAATTAAATGCGAGCAGCCAGCAGAGCCCAGAGTCAGAGTCAGAGTCAGCAGATCGAAATGGCAAACAGTTAAAAGCAAGACAAAAGACCAGCAACACAGCGGCAATGGCCATGGCAGAAGGTCACACAGAAAAACAAAATACAATTGCTTGTTGTTGTTACCTTTTTTGTTGTTGTTGTTGTTATTGCTTTTGTTGTACGTGTGCTGGACAGGTTGCTGCTGTTTACACAACGGCGTGTGGGCGAGAGCTGGCTGTTCGGTTGGCTGGCTGGCTGCCTGGCTTGTTGTGTGTGGCTTGCGGGCTTGTTTGTTTATCTGCATGTGCAACAACAACAACAACAATAATAACAACAACAAAAAGACAACAACAAGTCAACAAGCCGCACACACAGCACACAAAAAAAGCGCAGCTCGACATTTGCCATGCGCATAATTGCGGTTGAACATTTTGGTTAGCGCATGTTAATTGCAGCTTATGGTGGCTGCTGGCCAAGCACCCAGCTGCTCCACCTGTCCCTCCCACCTGTGGTGCCTGCGCATTGTATTGACATTTGCGCCTAAACGTTTTGGGCAACAACAAACTCAAATCCTGCCACCGACACGTTTTCTGGCCCGTTTTTTTTTGTTCGGTTTTATTTGTGTTTTAGCTTTTTTGACCTGCTCGCGCCTAATT
Source organism: Drosophila pegasa (assembly GCA_035046225.1). Classification (NCBI taxonomy): domain Eukaryota; kingdom Metazoa; phylum Arthropoda; class Insecta; order Diptera; family Drosophilidae; genus Drosophila; species Drosophila pegasa. Next base: position 5,854,062 of record JAWNOD010000076.1, on the reverse strand, counting down.
TCATTAGCCAAACAAATTTTGCAGTTTACTTCTTTACGTGCTGCAGGTGTGTGTGTGTGTGCTGTGTGTGTGCTCCGCTGAGCAGCTGGCAATTGTGTTGTTGCCCCACAGCTACACGAATATTATTAATTAAAATCGTGCAATGCATGAAAAGGTTTGTTTGCTTCCCAACTGAGGCATTGGATTGGCCCCGTTAGTCATTGGCTAACTCTAAGGCTGTGCATAGGGCGTGTGTGTGTGAGTGTGAGTGTGTGTGTGTATTTGTGTTTGTGTTTGCTTTAGACAATGTTTGCCTTTTATTAGAAACGTGTACTTGGCCCCAGTTTGTTCTGTGAGCGCGTGTGTGAGTGTGAGTGTGTGTGTAGAAATGCCGGGCAATACCTGAACTCTTTTCTCGAGCTTTAACATGTTATATATGTAGCTCTGTGAGTGTGTGTGTATTGACTAGAGAATAGACATACTGAAATAGAGAAAACAGAGGTATATTGCTTTTCCTTTTTTAAATAGGATTTTTTTAAGTGGAGTTTAGAAATAGATCTTTACCCAAAATATCCTGAATAATATGAAAATATAAAATAATATGAAACATTATATAAAATCAAGCTTTTATGAATATTCATGACTCTGTCTCTATCTCTTTCTGTATATCTCTAATACTTTCTTTCTCTGTCTTCCTCTTTCTCTCTGTCTGTTTCTTTCGAGAAAGAGATACAAAGAGAAAGAGCGAGAGATTTAATTCTTTTTCTTTCTCGTCTTCTGCCTGTTCTTTACCTTCTCTCTCTCCCTCTCTCTTTGTCTCTGTCTGCTTCTCTCTTGTTCTCTCTACCTCTGTATCTCTCTTTCTTTTTCTGTATCTCTCTCCCCTTGCACTTTGTTTCTTTTTCTGTATGTCTCACTCTTTCTCTCTCTGTATCTCTTTCTTTATCTCTGTATCTCTCCCTCTCTTTGTATATCTCGCTCAGGAGTTTTCTCACTTCTCATTGCTCAGCTTTTCTCTCTCCATATCTCTCCTTTTCTCTCTCTTTATTTCTCTCCTTTTCGCTCTATTTGTCGCTTTCTATTTGTTTCTGTTTCCTCTTCTCTCTCACACTCTGTTCTATCTCTAATTGTCTTTCTATCCTTTTCTCCCTTCCTCTTTCTTTCCCCCCATTTCAAAATTTCTCTTTTTGTTTACCTCTCTCACTCTATCTCTCCCTTTAATCCTACTGCACTTAATTGCATTTAATCCTTTTTGCTCTCATAGAGAAATTCAAATCAGATTACAATTTAATTCAAATTAAATTCCAATAAAATTTAAGTGAATAGAGATGCACACATGCTCATTGATTCATTGCTCAATCGAATGCCAATAAATTGAATATAAATTATTAAATCTCCGTTCGGTAGTGCACTCGATAGTCGCGCATGCCTCGCACGCGCCTGCCGACATGAGCTCTTATTTGTAATTTCTGTTGCTTTTTCGCTGTTCTCGTTGCCTGTTTGCGCTTCACACGCTTTGGCTCAATTGAGTTTCGACCTGAGCAGGTTGACCGCCTTTGCCGTTTTTTTCAGTTTGCTTTATTTTTGCATTATTTTTGCTTTTTGTTTTTTTGTTTTCTGCGCTGCTCTTTGGGAAATTAATTGGATTGCGAGCTTTAATTGCCTGGCAGGGAGTTTGGGGCAAAGGCTGACAAATTATTTATGGGATTGTGTGCAGGACAAATACATTTATAAGAGCTGTCTCTCCCTCCCCCCCTCTCCCTCTCTCTCGCTCGCTTTAAGTTTCTGGTTAGCAGCAAAACTGAATAAAATTGAGTGCTGTGTGTGCGTGAAGATGTGTCAACAAATAAATGCCTCTGGAGAGTAAATATTAAATATGCACAGGGCTCGCATAATAATTATGTGGCATTCATGTCGTCGTCTTATCAGGACGTCCCTTTTTACGTTCGCTCTTTACTCTCTACTGTTTACTTTTTACTTTATTTTTTTTTTATTTTTTATTTTGTATTTTTAGTATTTGCGCCCTTTTATGGCTGACAGCACTTTTTCGGGCTCCTGCACAGAGTGCGGCCAGCGATGCTTATTTATTCCTATAATGCCTTTCCTTTCCCTTCACATTTCACATTATGCGCGAGTGTAGGCACCTGTCAGGGGCTTTACATTTTTTATGAACTCCGCCTCACTCTCTCCCTCTCTCTCTCTCGCCCTCGCCTCGTATTCATTCACTCAGCAATGCCAATTCGAATTGAAATGCTAAGTAAAACGCTTTAAGAAACATGCTGTATTATGCGAGTGTTAAACATCTGGATTTGTTAGCTAATTGCCACTCGTAAAGCCGCACAATAACAAGCGCGTTATAAATGAGACATTTAAATGCGACAACGCGTCGCTCACGTGTGGAGCAGACAGCAGAGGCAGACTGGGGCTGGATTTGAGCCAGCCTTCGACTTGTTCGTTCCGCTGCCAGATTAACGAGCAGTCAGAACTTTGCTGTCGCTTCCTCTGCCGCTGCCTGGGGCTCTGCCTGCGCTGTGGCCGCAATTTGTTTTGGCGGAAGGACACTTTGTAATTTCATTTCTGGCCGTCCTTGCCTGACCCGTTTGTGTCCCTGACATTGAGTTGAGAGTTGGGTTACATTGCTCCCCCCTCTGTCTCTCCCTCTTCCTCTCTCTCTGTCTCCCTTTAGTGTGTGTATGTGGAGCACACATTTTTAATAGTTGGCCAACGCCTATAATTAGCCACTTGCTTTGATACTGAATGACATTTTTAATGGCACTCCAGCCACGTGCCATTTGCCATTTGCCGCTTGTCGCCCGTCGGGTGTCGCCTGCTGCTGCTCTATAAAGTATGCAACGAACTCTGCCACCTGTCGCCACTTAATTGAATTGAGAAACTCAACTCGCACGTAATTTGCTTTTGGAAATTTTCATTACGCAGCGCCATGCCCCGACGCCTACGCCCACGCCCACGCTCAGCTGCACGGCACGCTGCAGAAGGCCTTAAAAGTAGCTGCGGCCAAATATTTGCTTTACGGTTTTAACTTGGAACTTTTTACCGGGCAGAGACACGCAGAGAGCGAGAGGCAGAGTGGGAGAGAGGCAGAGTTAGAGTGAGAGAGTGCGAATCAACTGTGCCCAGAACTTTGTTAGCTTGTTTGCTTTCAGCTGTTTTGGCGTTTCGCACTGTTTGTCCGGGCTCAACTCAGTTGCCACAGCCAGCAGCCAGCAGCAAGCAGCGGCGGCAGCAACAAAATAAAGCAGAAATGCCTGAAAAATGGAGTGAAAAAAGAAATGGGAAAAACAAGTGAAAACTTGTTTAATTGCAAACAGCTGGTAAAAGTTTTCGCTCGCAATGCAGTAAACGCTTCAGCTGCCACTAACTTGGCTAACTGCACGCACACACTCACACACACACACACAGACACACACACGCCCTTTGCGGTAGTCTGTTTCTGCTGTCACAACATTGGCCTTGCGCCGTGATGGGGCATTTTATTCGGGTTTATGCTGAAGCCCTTCATATAAAGTTGTCTTTTATGGCTACATTTGAAGCGCTGACAAAAACAAAAATGAAGAGAGGAAGGGGGGAAGCGAGGAAGGGGGGGGGCATTTTACTACACGGCGCAAACCTAACTGGCGCTGGCAGCAGCAATTTACGATAAGGCTGCGTATACGTAACCGACCTACCTGCACGTTGCGTATACGCAGCGTTGTGCGAGGAGAGAGCAGAGCTGGGGGCCTGGGGTTGATTGTGTGTCAGATGGGGACAGTTTGCTTTTGATGTAAAGAGGCACTCGAGGCAATTTTGCGCTCTTATCCCAATCAACGTACAATAATAGAGCGAGTCACAACCGACACGGACACACACACACAGAGAGAGAGACTCACTCACACAGAGACACTCACACTCACTCAAGCTGCCCCATCCACTATTGCGCTAAAAGTTTTTTGTTTTTGCCTAACATTGTCTCTAGAGCGACCATCAGACACATCAGCAACAGGGCCAGCCGCAGCAGCAACAACAGCAACAACAGCAACAGCAGCAGCAGCAGGCCTCGCAACAACAACAGCGCGGGGATGGGCTATCGGGTGACACGTTGTCCTCATTACCACAAGCATCGTTCAACTATATCAACTCCATCGTTGGCAGCGGCGTCATTGGCATACCCTACGCCCTGCACCGCGCGGGCTTCGGCCTCGGCCTGGCGCTGCTCATCCTGGTGGCCTACATCACCGACTACTCGCTCATACTGATGGTGAGTAGATGGCCGGCCGGAAGCGCAGGCGGAAACGGAAATCGAACGCGTGTCTCGTTAACAGCGCGCGGCAAATTAAATGCATTTCCGCTGCGAAAAATCATCACAATTTGCATAATTAATGAGAGAGACTGAGGAGAGTGGGAGGTCCACCCAGGTGATAAACTGCATTTATCATTGCAGGTTAGATGCGGTCACATCTGCGGTCGTTTCAGCTATCCGGGCATCATGGAGGCGGCCTACGGCAAGTACGGCTACTACCTGCTCTCGCTGCTACAGTTTATGTATCCCTTTCTGGGTAAGTGCCGCTAATCGCTAAATTACACTCGCGTATGCCAACAATGTTTGGCAACACACACACACACACGCACACCCCCACACATACAGCCACGCGCACGTCACTAATAAAGTTTTGTTGCCTTACAGCCATGATATCGTACAATGTTGTCGTGGGCGATACCTTATCAAAAGTTCTGGTGCGCTTCTTTCCATCCTGGGGCGATTCGATGGGTGCGGTGCGGCTGGGCGTCGTCTTCTTTGTCACCGTCGGCGTGGTGGTGCCGCTCTGCCTCTATAAGAACGTCTCCCGGCTGGCGCGCGCCAGTTTTATTAGCCTGGCGTGTGTCGTCTTCATATTGTTTGCCGTCATCATAAAACTTATGTCGGGCGATTATAAAGTGTGAGTATATATTTGAGCATAAGTTATTTATGGGTCTGCACGTTTTATAACAAGTTCGGCTATACGATTTACCGTTGGCTTTCCAAAAATTAAACGCGATATCTGACAGTTGGGGCTAAGGGAAATTACATTTCTGACAGTAAATGGCTATAAATTGAATTTGTTGTGGGTGTCAAACGAAAGTTAAAGTTCACCCTTAAAGGTTAAACACAGAGCGTTGATCCACATTTTAAATATCGCTTGAGCAAGGCTTTTGCCGCCAGCTACTAAATATATCCGCGTGTAACTAATAAATCGCCCAGCCCAAATGTATGCAATAAAATAAATTGCGAAGCGCAAGAGTTCGAAATGGTTCGTGTACGTGATAAACGCGGTGGCTTTTAAAATGCCGCCTGAAAGTATGCACTTAAATGTGTTGTGAGCCATTAGGAGCAATAATTGCCTGAACCAGAAATAGCGCGAAATGTATATAAATATTAGATATTATCTGTTTTCTAAATTTATTTATCGCCCAAAACAAAACTCATAAATATCAAATGTTATTGCTTATCAAAATGGAAGTGCAGAGCATTCGCTTATTTATGCATGCCAACTAAAAAAGTGGGCCACATTTGCATGCAAAATTAAAAATGCTTTTTTATGGTCATATGTTTAGTATTTTAGGAAATGAAACACTAATGCGCGTAGGATAAATGAATTTATATCTAGTCTTTATTTAAGTTTTTTTATTAGGTTTTTATGTTAATTTTCTTCATTTTTACTACCGTTTAAATTCTATTAGCACAACTGTTTTAATTGAATTTAATTTACGCACATTTATTTCTTTCTTTTTTTTTAAATCAATTATTTTTCAGTTGCATAATTTCGAGGGCTGCCAATGAAGCCATATCAAGATAGAAAATAAGCTCTAATTCGGTCATATCCTTGCGTAATTTCAAAGTTCATAGTGCGTTAGTATCATAGGTACCAGCCCTAACGATTGCCATCAAAACATTTGGGGGTCATCTAAGAATCCAGGACTTGTGAGATTTCCTTACTGGCAAAATAAAGCAAAAAATCCTTTATAACTTAAAAGCTAATAGAGCGATTTTGGTGTCCTTTGGCCAAATAGTACCCCTGGCGATGGCTTTCGATCCAATGCCAAATTTCCCAGGATATGCCAGGATACGCACCAATAATTGCAATATTCTGCACAAAATATGTCCCTTGATCCTTAGATAACCCCATAATATTTTGGTACAATTCGATGCAGTTGATCCTTATGATCCTAACGCATCATGTCCTGCAAAAATCCGCAAGGATTTGGCCGAGTTAGAGCTAATTTTCTAAATCAGGACATACTTTACATAGCCCCAGCTCAGGCATATCCTTAAGGATCTCGGCGGGATATACCTTTTTGAGATTGTGAGCAGCAGGACTATCGATTGGCATTCAAGGATTTCCAGGATTCCACCAAAAATTTGACCTCAAATTTTTACAAGGGGTTTGGTCGAAAAGTGGCCCAGACCCACCTTAACTTGGCCATTTGAAGGACTATCGGCATGTCCTTTGGACCACAGAAAGGTCTCATTGTGCTGATTGAGGATTAGCAATAAAAACATAAAATGTCCTTTAAACAGCTGAGATATAAGGACTTTTGTCTGAAATAAAAAACGGCTGTAGCTCAGCCGTATCCTTGCGTATCCTGACAAATATGGTGTTTTATTAAATGGGGTCACCAGGACTACCAACGTGCCAAAGGACATCAAAATCGTCCTTGTGGCTTCGGAGATATCGGCGATTTTGCGTGTTTTGGCCAATTTCCTTCGGCCACAGCGACCGGCCTGAAGCCTCAAAATGACAAGTCCTGGATTCTTAGATGACCCCATAATCTTTTGATGGGGATCGATAGGGGTGCTCCTCAGGATCTTAGCATAACAAGTCCCTTCGTCCTGCGCAAGGATATTGATGAGTTACAGGCTTTTTTTATAAAAATAAGGGGGTTTCTTGTGGTGTCTCAAATTTGGCCATATCCATGAGCAAATGGAACGGATTTCACTTTTTTAAGCTTGTTGAACACAGGACTTTTAAAAAACGTTCTAAAATACTCGAAATTCAATAAATCAATATTTTCGCTTAGGCTTTAAAAGTAACGGTTTTTGCGTTGAGCTGGCTTAAAGATGCCCCTTAGCGTATGCAATGGAATTTTAAATTCACCGATTTTTTGTCTAGCTGCTACCATTTCTGTCCACCTGTTATTTCAGTTGCTTTTTATTTGAAACGGAAATAAAAAGAGGAATTTGAATATTTTGTATAATATATTTTATCTTTATTTTAACTTTGAATGTTTTGTATAATATGAATATATTTATTAAACAATTTATATATTTTTCTAAATGTTTATTTACATTTTTACTTAATAAAATAATATTTTTAAAACAATTGCATCACTGCTTATTTTATTTAATTTTCTGTGTGGGTTTTTTAAGAATCTGATAAAATCTGTTGAATACAAAGAAGGATAATACATTAACCTAAAGGCCTTATAAATAGACATTTTTATGCACACCAAATGGGTCTTAAAATATCCTTCAAGATACTCTGACGGAGAATTATGACTAATAAATAAGCGCAAAACAATGAGATGCGTGACCTTTTTACACACAAATATTTTGGTTGTATAAATTATGAGGTACGCTGATTTTTTTGTGTTCTCCTTTTGTTTCCACCTTCGTGTGAAGCAATTTATACAAATTATCAAAAATGTGAGAGTGTCGACGCTGTCTAATAACGCGCGCAGATTTATTTGCATTTTAATTACAATTTGTAGCTGCGCGAGTGCCGCAACAGTTTTATGGGCGGGCAGAGGCGCTCTTGGCGGGCAGCTGAAAACAGCTTTACAGTGGTTATGCGAGTGCTCATACTTTTTTTTTTTTTTTTGAGGTAAAGTCCTGGTCGCTTTAGTGCTAAGTGGCGCTTTAGTGCCTTCAAATCTGTGGCGACTTAGTCGAGCTTGCTGCGGTGCGGGCCGGGCCGGGCCGGCGCCATTGAACAGCGCGCAGTGCCATAAAATGTAGTGTGCCACTTGTTTGGCTTTTATAGCTTTTCATTAGTTCCAGGAATGGTTGCTGCAGCGTGGTCTCTGTCTCTGCCTCTTCCTCTGTCTCTGTTTGCGCTTGGAGTGTGTGCAACACAGTGGCGAGCGCGACTCGTTAGCAGTTGCCACACTGTTGTTGCCAGCGGCAACGCGCGACTCGAGCTCGCCAGTCGCTACTTCAGCTGCCTCCCATCCTTGAGCCGCCGCTGCGACTGCCACTGCGTATTTCATGGTCAACGGGTGCTCGAGCTCTGAGTTGGGCATAAAATTTAAATAAATTTCCAATTTACGTACACTCCTGCTGCGTCTTCTGCTGCAGCAGCCATTGTGTGTGTGCTGTTCGCGCCTCACTTTTATCTCTTGCATATTATGTTGTGTCCGTTCGCCCCGCACCTTCGTCCTCTTTGTGTGTGTGTGGGAATTTCACATTTCTGCGCACCTAAAAGAAAAGGAAAAAATGTTAATTTGGTGTTAAGTTTGCGTAATTTTTCACCTACCCACGCTAAAAGCTATCCCTTTTTCTACTTATATATATATATCCTTTTTTCGTTGCCTGTTGCTGCCTTTAGCACGGATACGGCCGAGTCTTGGCGCTTCGCTAACACGGACCTAATACCCGCCACGGGCATCATGGTGTTTGGTAAGTAGCTTCGCATTATGCAGCAGCTGGGCGGAACAGCGCCTTGATTGCGGCTAAGCCAGGCTACGGACTGCGACTGACTGGAGAAACGGAAACAGAAACAATTAGATTACATTTGTCGCGCTCAATGTCACTTCTAACATACCTCCCTCTCCCTCTCCCCCTCTCTCTCTCTCTCTCTCTATCGTTGTTCAGCTTTCATGTGTCATCACAACACATTTCTCGTCTATCAATCGATGCGAGAGGCGACCATGGAGCGCTGGGAGAAGGTCACCCACATCTCGATTGGATTCGCCTGGACGGTGGCGGCGCTCTTCGGCATCGCGGGCTACTCCACCTTCCGCGCCCTCTCCCAGGGTAAGCTAATTGACAATTACGCTCGCATTTAATGGCATTTTCTGGTCTCTCTTTTTTTAGAGCGCTGTTAAAGCGCCATTTTAATCTCTTGCCTTGGCTCGCATATAATCTATGTCCCATCTCTCTCTCTCCCTCTCTCTGTCACTGTTCCAGGCGATTTACTCGAGAACTATTGCTGGGATGATGACTTAATGAACTTCTCGCGTGTGCTCTTCTCCATATCTATATTGCTGACGTTTCCCATCGAATGTTTCGTTTCAAGAGAGGTAGGTTGATTGTTGAATATTGTCTTGCAGCGGGCACTGATAAAAGCGCTAGTGATGATAGAGCATAGTTTTTATAGACTTTTTTCTAGTCTACATTCAACTAGTCCTGTTTTTTGGAATAAACATGAGATAAAGAAGAGGTCATATAGTAATAGATTTTCTGTGTTGTTTACTTTTTTAAATATATATCCTTACCTTGTAGTTTGTAGTTATAATTATAGTTTATAGTTTTAAAATACATGGTAGTATTTTTCTGAAATATCCCAAAAGGATATCTCTTATAGAAGGAGATTTTTCTAGAGGCCTAGAGGTCAAGCATCATATTAGGTTTTCTGAAACAAATATAAGATAAAGTTAGTAATATTCTGATATATTATAGCAAATTTCAACTAATTCTAGCTCTTGCCTTACTCAAATGAGTTCCCTTTGAAGTCGAGTGTATAATTTGTAATACTCCATATATTTCAGATATAAGCCTTTGAAATCTTAATATTCCTTTTAGATTTTAGTCAGATAGTTTCCATTTTCAATTCGAACGTAAAGCTCTGTAATAAGTAGTAAATCAAATATAAGCGTTATTTAATCTAGACTTAATATTATTTATAGAGGTATTTTTACTCTTGTATAAGTATGAAGAACAGGGAATATAACTTATTCTATGTTGGACGTGTTATGCTTTAGTTATGCCTATGACATACTTTAGTTAGAGGCCATAAAGAATATGTCCTATTACAAAGTTCACTTGAGTCATGTTGTATGAAATACCCTCTCTTAGCCAATCAGCGGTAGAATAGACCCAAATTTTAATAAAAAATTTAAATATTATATTACCTTAAGTATTCAAAGAAATTCTTAAAGTTACCACAATTTACAGTCCTCAAGTTCCACTTTCCAATCCCAACCTAAGCACATAATAACTTAACATTTCGCAGCGTATTAGCTAGTCATGCCACACGCTGCACAAACCTACTCGCTTGCTTCACACCCTTGAGATAGTTTGTGTGTGTAATGCTTAGCAGTTTATTTGGACCATCTGCTGCTGGGTCATTTTGGCCAAGTTGTTTTGCCACATAGATTACGTTTTGGACTTCGTGCCAGGGAGCGGGGTGGGGCTGTCCCGCTGCACATCTTTGATATACTGCATAGATTGGGGCTCATTGTTGTTGCAACACTGTTTGCAGATTGTGCGCGCCCTGGTGCATCGGTTCGTGCTGAAGGAGCCCATCAGCGAGTTCACCCAGGACAAGGATCCCAACATGGAGAAGGGCGCCGAAATTGATGAGTATTCGAAAGCGATTACCTTGGCCATTGTGTTCAGCGCATTCATAATATCGCCCATGACCGACTGCCTGGGCTCCGTCTTGGAATTGAATGTGAGTCTTGATACACACACACAGGAACACACACACACGTGCAGCTCTCTAACAAATAACAACTGGATTTTCATGCAAATTTGTATTTCTTTTTATACATATTTATTTATATGCCACTTAGGGTCTGCTGGCCGCCATACCCCTGGCCTACATCCTGCCTGGGCTGGCCTACATACAAATGGAGCCGCACGCCCTGTTTAGCCGGGAGAAGCTGCCGGCCCTGGGCCTGGTCGTGTTCGGCGCCCTGGTCACCATACTGGGCGCCGCGGTCCTGCTGCCCGGCCTAATGGGCGGCGATTGTCGCTCGGATATCGTGATGGGCTACTGCCGGCAGGAGTACCAAAATGCCACCGCCTCGCAGGTGGCGCCCAATTGAACGGACCAGCAGGTGGAGCAGCGGGCGCAGCCAAGCCAAAAAGTCATTAGTTAAGTCATAAGCATTGGCAATACATTTGCATTGATGTGGGTGTTTTCCGGTTTGTGGATTGCAGATTTCCTTTGAAGTTCAAGTTCATTTTCTTCCATTTTGCTTTGGGCTACGCTTCTTGGATTTAGCTTCAAATGACTCTTGCAGGGGAGATTGAATTTATGAAATTTGTTGGGGTAGATACAAGTTGAGTATAAATATATGATTTGTATATAAGAGAAGGGTCTGTAGGACCTGTAGAACCTGTTCTTTCCGAAGTCTGTTGGGATTTATTTAATTATATAAGGTCGGTCTGAGATAAAGTTAAAATGGTTTTTTTTTTAATTTTTTATTATTAAAAAAACAAATTTCTGTTACCTTTTGTGGCAACTTAAGATAATTGAGTTTGTTATAGGCAAAGGCAAGCTTTATTCTTGAATTTTCTTTCCTAAATTTTCCAAGATTTGTCTGAGTAAATCATGAAATTTCTATGGGTAGAATTTTATACCAAGGGAAATTTTTATCTCTAAGGCCTAGCTTATACAAATATTATCTACAAAATCCCTAACTAATCTAAAGAAGAGGGAATTTCTTATACGATATAGACTTTACTCAAAAATCTGTCTAAATTTAATTTAATATTTAATTTCTTTATTCTTTCTCTACTCAAATCTCTCAATATCTTCTCCTCTCTCTGCAAGCTCATTCAAACTTCGGCTAGCCGCAGTTCTTTATAATATTTTTGTAAGATTTGTTTGCTTCCAACTGCACTGCAATGTTAGTTCTCAATGTGTTATATAATATGTATATTTGGTATAGGGGCTAGAGGAATACTTGTACCTGAGTCGCTGATGTTCTGAAAAGTATCTCAAACTGTGTTGTAGTAGCTGTGTATCTGTGTGTGTGAGAGTAGTGTGTGTGATACGAACGATTGGAAACCTGAATCTCAGTACAAAACAGCAAGTTGTTAAAACATATATACCATATATATATTACTCATATTTATATATATATGAATCAAAGCTCTATTTACAACAAATTTGATTTCAATTTCTTTGATTTTCTTTTGTTTTTGGAAATGAGAATGGCAAGAGACGAAAGTAAATCAGAAGTTGGGAAAATCAAAACGTAAATTGTAGTGCAAGTTCCTTAGTCGGTGTCGGTGTAATAATGCATGAAAATCTTTCGAATAGTTGTTATTGTAATTACCAAAGTAGCACTAGCGTAGTCTGAAAATATTTGGGCACCAATATACACACAATACAGACAAACAATGAAAAGGAATCTATATATATATATACCTATATATCAAAAGAAACAGATCAACTATTTGTAACTATCTATTTATGGCAAAACAAAATCAAAAACAAGTTATCGAATCGAATCAAATCATATTATATTTAAACGTTTTATATATATGTATACAAATCGTAGAGAATTGCTTCAGCTCCAACCATGTGACTAAAGCTTGAACAACTTTTTTAAATACACTCACCCAAAGGACACAAATGAAACATGCAACAACAACAACCACATTCCACATTATACATAAGACATATATAAAACTAGTTTTCATCTACTTCAAATGGAACAACGATTTTTAGTTGTTTGAACAAATCGCACTGATTATATTTTGCATAAATTGTATTCTTATGTCGTTTACACGTTCAGTCTCTATTTTTGTAAGTATTTCCTTTGAGTTTACAATGCACAATATATATTGCTATATATATTTATATATACATTATGTAAATACATATATTTGTATGTAATTTTTGATATGATTAAAAAGAGATTTATACCTCATAATATACACATATATATGGACACAACGCTCACTCTTCTTACTGGTTATGGGTACCAAGCGTTTGTTCCCTTTTCTGTTTCACCTCTAAGAACCAAGACAAGCGAATCAAAACACCCAACTTACTCTATCCTAAGAGCTTAAACAACACAACCAACATATCATGCAACTCGAAACAAATGGCCAAACCAAAGGAGCACAGGACATTTTCAAGGGCTTTTCTAAGATACTTTTTACAAGAACTTACGCTTTTACACAACAACAACAACTACAAGAACAACACGAGACAACTGAAACCACACTTGTATATACAATATTATATAGAGCTGTCTATTCAGTTATGAGAGAAAACATATATTATATGTTATATATCTATATATTATATATAAATAACATTCACCTCTTTATATATCTCAGAGAGTTCAAAAGGAGGGAGAGAGCGAGGAAAAAGAGAACGAGAGGGGAAGAGAGAGAGAGAGAGAGAGAGAGAGAGAGAGAGAGAGAAAGGGAGGGGGATAGAGGGAGAGAAGAAGGAAGAGAAGGATGAAGAGGAAGAGATGAAGAGATAAAGAAGGGAAAATGCGGATAAGAGGGAGAGATGAAAAGGAAGAGAGAAAGAGAAAGAGAGATGAAGACGAAGTGAGAGAGTAAGAGGAAGAGAGCGGAAGAAAGAGATAGAGAGATGGAATGTGATAAAGATCAAGGAATAGAGAGCGATTGAGAGAAAGGCGATAGATATTCTTTCTGTAGATACGAAGGAAAGAGATGTACAGAGACAGATTTAGAATGAGAAAACGAGAGTTAAAGAAAGAGCTAGTAATACAACGATAAAGAGAGGAAGCTCCTTCTACATGTGAGGGATCTGTCGAATTGCTAGCAGTGATGATGATGCCAGAGCTGGCAGGCGATAGAAAGAGACAGAAAATGAAGAGAGATAGCAAGAACTTACAACTCAAGCAAAGCTAGCTGTATCTCTCATTTGATCAGCTGATATTCTTGGCATTTCTAGGGAAACATTACTTTTATCTGGCATCTATCTATATATAAATATATATGAATATATAAATATATAATTTAAACAAGTTGTTGATCTACAAAAAGGAAAAACCAAAAAATATATGTATACAGATATCATAAAAATTATGCATGTAGTTCAATAATTATTTAGTATCGATGTATTTATGACAGCGCCGAGCGTAGAGTTTGTTGCAATATACTATATATATACAGCCATATATATATATAGAGAGAATATATAGTACAGATAATTTATATACATACAAAATGAATAATCAAATTTCACTCAAACTAGTATATACATATATATGTGTAAACATAATTATAATAAAAGAAACAAAAAAAAAACAAACAAAAATAAATAAAGAATGTATTTTAGAAATTTGAAATTAAAAAATAACAAAAAAACATTGTAGAAATTTTGCGGTTTTCCATGCACAGCTGCAACTCGCCGCCTTATCAGCGGCTATCAGTTGCCGCTCAGCGCATTTTTTTGGGCATAGTTTGTGGTTAGTGATAGCGGGGAGAGCTGCGAGCTATAAAAGGGGCAGTGCGACTCTAGGATAGCTACAGTTGCAATCTGCGACAAGTGCTTAGTACATCAACTACTTTTGAGACTCTCGACAGGCTCTAGCCCAGACTCAAGCTCTATTCCCAACTCTGTACAATGGCTGACTCGAAGAACCTACTGCTGCTGTTCGAGCACCCCACGGAGCCCGTCTTCATGGACAAGGGCAAGAAGGTGACCGTGTTCGATGTGCCCGACAGCTATCTGACCGATCGTTACCGTCCGATCAGCAATGAGGTGCAGAACCGCGTCGGCGAGAAGGTGGAGCAGCGCGTGCCCGTCCGAGAGATCTCGATTCCCGACCTGCGCATCCCCATGTCGCTGGGCCGCGAGGAGCAGTTCTCGCTGTTCATACCCAAGCACCGTCGCATCGCCGCCCGCCTCATCGACATCTTCGTGAACATGCGCAGCGTCGACGATCTGCAGAGCGTGGCGGTCTACGCTCGCGATCGCGTGAATCCCGTGATGTTCAACTACGCCTTGTCCGTTGCACTGTTGCATCGCCCCGACACCCAGGGACTCGATCTGCCCTCGTTTGCCCAGTCCTTCCCCGACCGCTTCGTCGACTCGCAGGTCTTCCGTGAGCTGCGTGAGGAGTCCTTCGTGGTGCAGCCCGGCTCACGCATGCCCATTGTCATACCCCGGGACTACACTGCATCGGATCTGGAGCCGGAGCATCGGCTGTGGTACTTCCGCGAAGATCTGGGCGTCAATCTCCATCACTGGCATTGGCATTTGGTCTACCCCTTCGAGGCCTCCGACCGCAGCATTGTGGCCAAGGATCGTCGCGGCGAGCTCTTCTACTACATGCACGAGCAGATGATGGCGCGCTACAACATGGAGCGCTTCAGCAACAACCTGGCCCGCACGCAGCCCTTCAACAACCTGCGCGAGCCCATCACCGAGGGCTACTTCCCCAAGATGGACTCACTCGTGTCCAGCCGCGCCTGGCCGCCGCGCTTCGACAACACGCGCCTGGGCGACCTGAACCGCGAGCAGGATCAGATCAACCTGGAGGTGGCCGATCTGGAGCGCTGGCGCGATCGCATCTACGAGGCCATTCACCAAGGCTTCGTCATGGATGTGAGTAGTGGAGGTGAAGTCCTCCTCCTCAGCGAGCTATAGTCTATATATATTATATCTTTATAGGAGCGTGGCCAACGCGTGGAACTGGATGAGACGCGCGGCATTGATATCCTAGGCAACATCCTAGAGTCGTCTATTCTGTCGCCCAATCGCACTTTGGTAAGTCCTTCTTCTCTTTGCCCCTTCTCCCACTGTAACTCGTATACCCTGTAATTTCAGTACGGCGATCTGCACAACTTTGGCCACGTCTTCATCTCGTACTCCCACGACACAAATAACAAGCATCTGGAGTCCTTCGGCGTCATGGGCGACTCGTCCACGGCCATGCGTGATCCGGCCTTCTACAGGTGGCACGCCTACATCGATCGCATCTTCCAGGAGCACAAGACCCGCCTGCCCGCCTACACGGACACGCAGCTCAACTACTCGGGCATCTCCATCACCGGCGTCCAGGTGGCCTCCAACGGCACCCAGCCCAACGTGCTGACCACCTTCTGGCAGCAGTCCGACATGGATCTGTCCCGCGGCTTCGACTTCACGCCGCGCGGCAACGTCTTCGCCCGCTTCACCCACTTGACCCACCTGCCCTTCACCTACACGATCAACGTGAACAACGACGGCGGCGCCCAGCGCTTCGGCTACGTGCGCATCTTCATGGCCCCGAAGAACGACGAGCGCGGCCAGCCCATGCTGCTGCGCGAGCAGCGCCTGATGATGGTCGAGCTGGACAAGTTCGTGGTCTCCCTCAATCCCGGACCGAACACCATTCGCCGTCGCTCCACGGAGTCGAGCGTGACGATTCCCTTCGAGCGCACCTTCCGCAACCTGGACGCCAATCGCCCCGCAGCTGGCTCCGCCGAGGAGCTCGAGTTCAACTTCTGCGGCTGCGGCTGGCCCAACCACATGCTCATCGCCAAGGGCCTGCCCGAGGGTCTGCGCTGCGATCTGTTCGTCATGGTCTCCAACTATGAGAACGACAGGGTGAGTCGCCGTCGTGTTGGCTAGTGCTAGACCTCAGCTAAATTCTCCCTGTTCTCTTCTCTTTTCTACTCAGATTGATCAGCAGCTGGTGGGCCGCTGCAGCGACGCTGCCAGCTATTGCGGCGTACGCGATCGCCTCTATCCCGATCGCCAGTCCATGGGCTATCCCTTCGATCGCCTGCCGCGCACTGGCGCCGATCGCCTGGTCAACTTCCTGACGCCCAACATGAGCATCGTGGACGTCAGCATTCGCCACGAGAACCGCGTGGCCACTCGCCAGGCCTAAATTGATCATATCCAGCTGACGACGACGATGACGACCTTCACTCGATGACACTGATATAACATTTATATATATACATAAGTTACATGTACTTCCAGCAATAGACTATATTGCATCTTGATTGAGCTCATAATAAACGCATCATGGCATTTAAAGAAAACAATACAATTGCTGCTACAATATATAGTCCATTCATTTAATACTAGATGGCGGCCTCAAGCCTTATCAGCAGCGGCGTGTGCTATTGATAGATCACAGAAGCCAGCCTACACCTCAGGCAACTCAGACTTAATCTGCCGCTCGTCAAATTTGACGCTCTATGGCGCATATAATCGGCCCGCTGTCGCCTCAGTGGCTCAGTTGTGAACGCACCGCTGAGTGGTGCAAAAGTAAACGTTTCCCTTTAAAGCAAGAAGATGGCTCAAGCTCTGATGCTGCCTCTGCTGCTGCTGATAGCAGCCATTGGCGTAAGTATAATCAGAGTGAAAGAAGAAGAGAATATACTGTAAACCATTAGAGATTTTGCTGCGCAATTATATATATTTATATATATTAGGCAGCATAGATCTACGGCTTAAAATTGTGTTTAGAAAGTGAAAATTGAGTAAAAGTAAAGTGAGAGAAGCTATCAGCTGCTGATTGTAAAACGATATTTATCGATCAAGCGATAAGAAAACGTGAAGATAGCTTGAAAAATTAGAGTTACATAATATTCTTTAAGATTTCAGTGTTCAGGCAGATAGTTGCCTAAGTCACACTAAATATAGTTGGGGTATTTTCACAGATAACAAGCTTCATTCGTTTTGTCAGATAAGCTATGTAAGCTTTGGTATACCTAATGCAGCTCAACCTTAGACCTTCAACTAGCGCTGGTTTAGCCAATTAGTCAAACTTAACATTAAAGCATCTATCTATATAACATATACATTTCTGTTCAGGTTATATACATAGACAAGAATTCAAGCCAACCTTGTCCTCTCTGCATTAGACTGCTCTGATAAGCTTCAACTGTATATGGAAGTCTACAATAATTGTTATAAAATTGACATATATAAAATATTTATATATTATAGATACAGATAATATTCTCGGCCAATATATTCCTTCTATATATTATACCTTTAAAGATTATTGTTATTCTACATATGATACGCTCAAATATTTGATGCATATACATATGATCTGCTCATCTATTTAAAATCTCAAAGATTACTTAGAGAGTTCAATAAACCCTGTATACCCCTTACAAATGTCAGCTGCGGGCATATGCACAGACAATAATCCAAGCTATTAATTTCATCTTTAGCCAACCTAAGCTGCATATCATATAATACTCTTCAAATCTAACAGTTTCACCAATCTTCCATCAAAGGGATATACCCTCTCAATGTCTGTCTAAGTCTAAGCATACTTTATTCTACTCTCTTTCTCTCTCTCTCTCTCTCTCTCTCTCTCTCTCTCTCTCCCTCTCCCTCTCCCTCTCCTTCTCCCTCTCTGACCTTAGCTGACAGCGGCTGCCGTCAGCTCGAGCTACGATCAGCAGGCCAAGACGTTCATTGATCAGTCGAGCGAGCGCTACTTCAAGCTCTACAATCAGATCGCCTCCGAGACGTACTCGGCCAACAACGAGGAGGACTTCGAGGCGCTCTTCTCGAAGCTGACCAATGTGAAGCGCATAGCCGACGAGCTGGTGGGCATCTCGCGCGAGGCCAGCAACTTCGATCTGAGCAAGGTGCAGGATGCGGAGCTGAAGCTGGCGCTGCAGGAGCTGCGCACGGCGGGCGATCTATTTGTGCTGGGCGAGGATTACTTCTCGTCGGTGCAAATGAATCTGGCGGCGTTGCAGAAGATGTCCACGGACAAGGACATCGATCCGTATCTGGGCGGCGCCAAGATGCCCAACGAGGACGACAGCCCGCTGGCCTACTACCCGGACATCCAGAAGATTGTGCAGCGCAGCAACGATGTGGACGAGCTGAAGTACTACTGGGAGACGTGGCGCGACAAGAACCAGATCTGGGCCTCCGTCAATTTCTACACCATCGTTCAGTCGTACCAGAAGGCGGCACAGATCCTGGAGATCCCAGTTCACCAGCTGTGGTATCGCTACGACAGCCAGGAGATGCTCCAGCAAATGGAGAAGGCCATGACGGAGCTGAAGCCCGCCTACCAGCAGCTGCACGCGTTCGTGCGCCAGGAGCTGCACAAGAAGTACGGCAGCGACGTGGTTAACCCCAATGGACCTATACCGGACCACCTCTTCCAGCAGGTGCTCGAGCAGGCCTGGGAGGAGGGCAGCATTATTGAATCCTACTTCCCGCGCAAGGATCTGCCCCAATTCGACGAGTTCGTCAAGCACCTCAGTGCCAAGGCGCTCGTCAATGAGTCCGAGAGCTTCTACACCTCGCTGGGCTTTGCCCCACTCAGCGCCGAGTTCCACAAGAACCAGCTGAAGGAGCCCAACGAGGACAGACCCCACGACGACTGTCGTCCCTCGCTCTTCGACCTCACGCCCCACGTCTACATGATGTACTGCGAGAAGGTGAGCTTCCGAAAGCTCATGCAGTATCACGCCCACATGGCGCGGGTTTACTATGCCGAGCAGAAGAAGCAGCTGCCCTCGTACTACTTCAAGGCCTACAATCTGGAGTATCCGGTGGGCGAGGCTGTGGTCCTCTCGGCCTCGTCGCCCACTCATTTGACTGGGCGTGGCCTGGCCAAGGGTGTGCAGTTTACGGAGCAAACCCTGATGAATCGATTGTTCAGAATGGTGAGTCGAGGCAGAGGTAGAGGTGTTTAAAGGATCCTTGATCTAGCTTAGTTGAAGGATCCATGGATCCATGCCGAACAATTCTTTGATCTAATTCTAATAGAGATTTCCTAAACCCTCTTCTCCCCCAGGGCATTCACACAGTTCTCAATATTCCCCTCTACTATGTCCATACCAAAGTCATGCATGACCTATTGAACGGCACCGTTGACATGGACACAGTCAACAAACACTATTGGCGTCTGCTGGAGCTGCATGCGGGAATTGAGCCGCCTACGGATCGCCCAGAGGGCGCCATCGACTTCCCATACAAATTCTACGTTAACATCGAGCAGAACTATCAAACCAAGTGAGACTTATAAATCAACTCCAGCTCTTACAATTCATAATACCCTCTCTCTTTGTCTCTAGGAAATTCATTTCGGAAATCCTAGGCTATCAGTTCTATCGCTCGCTCTGCCAGCAGGCCAACCATCGCGGACAGCTGCACAATTGTGATTTCTATGGCAATTTCGCAGTGGGCAACAGTCTAAAGTAAACTCAAGAATACAAATATTTAACACTAAATTATTCACATTTCCCATATAATTTAGAGCCATGATGTCCCTAGGCTCTACAAAGCCCTGGCGTGAGGTCGTAGGCAAAATATTGCCCAAAAATACGGGACTGAGCAGTTTGGCTCTCTTGGAGTACTATCAGCCCATTGTCGAGTGGGTAAAGACGCATAACAAACAGACCAAAGTTAAGATTGGCTGGAATTCCACACAGAAAAGTAAGTTGTACCTCATAATTTATAATTTTTTATAATTTATTGCTAATTTATATATTTTTTCTTACAGAGGTCGTTTAGACGCACTTTCTATATTTGCATTGAAACTATTTATAAGCATTTGCTTGAGAAACTCAATAAAAACGTTTATTAAATATTTACATTTTATTTTCAAATATTAACTGACATTTTGTTGGCGCTGGGCAGCACTGCAAGTGAATCAAATGAATAAATGGGTGAACTAGTTCAGTTTGCTGTTGTTATCTCGCTTGCTTTACAGTGAATGCCAAGTGGGGCTGCGCTGCGTGTGAGTTGTGCGTGTGAGCGAGACAAAGATATAGACGTGAGTGTGGCGGGAAAACAAGAAATTCAAATTTGGGAGTTTTTGAGGTGGAAATAATAAACAAATTAAGAGTAAATAAATAGTAATAAATTAAATATATGAAATAATTAAAAATAAATAAAGTGCACAGATGCAAAAAAAGATGGGGCTTGCATAATAATATATAGCTGGAAAAATTGTAAAAATTGATAAATAATTAAAAAATATAAGGGATAAAGTTATGAAATAAGTTTGGAGATGTAAACCCATCTCTTTTTGCGTTAATATATATATAGTTCAGAGATATCTACATTATTAACATACTTCATATAAATATCTTCTGCAGATTAGCTTATTTCCACATTTTTGCTTTAAGTCCCCATAATTTTTTCTCAGTGTAGCCTTGGCTAATAGCAATTTCTAAGCTTGCCCAAGAACAATTAGCCAGCTGCCCAGGCGATCACCACAAAAGATTTGCCCACAAATAATCTCTGTTCGATTTGCCTATGATTTGGCTGCATTTGCCAAGCGGCTGTCAGTCAGCCGAATAATCTGTTCCGGCCATTTGGCAGCTGTGCAGCTTTCAATGCACTTTACCTGAACTGTCGGAGAGGCAAAGATATGGCAGGGGCAGGGCAGGGCACGGGCAGTGCAACCTCTAAGCTCAACAGCCCTAAAGTGTCGCAATGTTTAGTCGCAGCTGTTGCGGCTGAAGCTCAGCGAAGCGCAGCTTTGTGCGTGGCTTATTCTACGCTTGATTGCCACATCCACATCCGAATCCGTATCTGAGACGTCGGCACTGCCTTCCACTCTCTCTCCCTCTCCCTCTCTCTCTCTATCTATGGGTGGCTTAGTCTGCCCACTGGCTGCTTGGCATTATGTCAAAGCCGGACCTCAGCGCGCCGCTTCACTTGCCACACACATGACTCGCGGAGAGGTCAGCGATTCTGGACTTGATGGTCATTAGCCACGACGCACAGTGTCGCAACTGCAGCAAGGTCGTCCATTTATGTGCCTGACTGCAGCCCGTTCCATCGGAGTCAACTCTTTCACTCTCAATCTCAATTTCCAATTGTTTGGGGTGGGCGGCATTTGTTAAATGGCTTTTGGCTAAACGATTGCATTGCGTGCCGCCTGCTGCTAATTGCGCTCGCATTGCACTCGAAGCTTGGCCATGAAATGAAATTATTTCCACAGCTGCTGCGGCGGCTGCTACTTTGACATGGCACGGAGCCGGACGTGAACTTCCAAGCTGTAGCTAAAGTTGAAGTTGAAGTTGAAGTTGAGTGAAAGGCACCCACGCCATGCCCATACCCAGCGCCAGCGCCAGCTCCAGCTCCAATCTTTATTCGGCTCTGCTGAATGCCTCTTTATGCAAAATACTCAAAATGCCCCACAAAATAAAGAAAAAACCACAACAACAAGAAGAAATCACAGACAAAATAAAAAGGGAAAACAAGTTAAATGAAATTTACATGCGGCTGTCAGCCAATTTGGTTGAACTTTTTTAAATTGCCGCCTGGCCATCAACAAATGCATTAACATTAACCCAAAAATTCATCTCAACTAGCGCCATCTCGCTCCAGCCGTCTCACTCGCTGTGCGAATTTTTGTTTACACATTCAAGCGGCGCACTTTTAGCCAAATATTTTCTCACTGCTTTCGCACAAAAGCAAACCAAACGAAATGAAATGACGACGACGACGCCACTGACGCCGCCGACGAGCTAAATAATAATCCGCAATCTGACAAATGGGCGTAGGCATAAACAATTGTGAACGGGATTAACATATATGCAGATGTATCTCTAGCGTGTGAGATAAAGGTGAGCAAAAAATGGCAAACAGAAGAAAGAAACAAATAATGAACAAAGCTTTAGCTGCGTTTAGCTTAGGTTAAATGAATTCATTTGCACGACTTAACGAACCAGATGCATACATAATGAGATTTGTTTACCTTTGACACATTTTGTAACTTATGCGATGAAGATGGATGTTGGTAAGAGATCGTATTAAAATTAGAGTGGGAATTTCTAGAAATATCTTTCTACTATTGCAAAGACTTTTTTTTTAATTATTTAAAAAAATATATATAAAACAAAAAAATATATGTATGTTTAATATAAGCATATAGATATAAATATAATATAATTTTTAGATATATATATATAATTTTATTTTTTTTAATTGACTAAACTTAACTTTCTTTTAGAAGACATAAAAATATTTATATATAAATAATATTATATAAAAATAATTTGGCATATTATTAATATATATTGAATTTATATTTATACATCATATTTGTATGTCACAAAATTTCTAAATTAATATATTTTTATTTTTAAAGAAAGTTATCTTTCCATATTAATCCATATTTATACACCATTTGTATATTATTGTATCATATTTAATTTATGTAATATTGCATTTATCTAGACTAATCTGTTCCAGGCAAGAGCTCAAAATAAATCTGTATGAATGAGATTCTAGCAAATTTCAGCTGTTTCCAGCGCTTTCCAGCTATTGGTATTCCTATTAATAATCTTTAACTTATAGATATTCATCCATTTCACATATAATAGCCATTCACTCACAAGCTTTGCGCTATGTTTCGGGTAAAGTATTTATTTATTTTTTCGCTTTATTTTCTCACTTTACCATCAAAAACCAAAATCGTCCAATAAATCGTTGGCTCATTTCAATTCCAACCGCTCTACGTGCTCCAGCATCATATTGTTGGCTCAATATTATTCACATGAAACAATTTTGGGTGCAAATTGCAGATTTCAAGCGCAGCGACAACCACAGAAATTGAAGTGCGCATCATTAAAATTACGCACCAGCCATAGAGAGGAGTATTTATTAGAGCCCAACTGAAGACGCCCTGTTGCGGTCAACGAAGACGAGGAAAAACACCAAAGAGAGAAAAAGCAACTCAAAGCTGACCCCAAGCAATTAAGAAATTATGTATATTATGACGCGGGCCGTGATGATGCCAACAAAAGCAATAGCAATCGTAAGATATATATGCATAGTTATAGCTATATGGGGGGAATGCGAAACAAACGCTCGACACTCATGAAATGGAGGATTATGTATACGCACCGCTGGATGGCGCACAGCCCAGCTGCTGCCCCCCAAACACACTCAAACACAAACAGATAATAACTGCAGGCGCTTTTTTGTTAACCTTTCTTTATGATTAGCAGCAGCAGTCGCAGCAGCAGCAGCAAACACAATGATACAGCAGTGCCCATAATTATCATTTGTTGCATTTCATTTGTAGCCGCTGGTTTCAAGACTTTCGGCTGTCGCATTGTCTACAGTTGGTCGCCTCGACGAGGCGTGTAAATCATGGAGTTTAGTGTGAAGTTTTTGGTAGTTGTAAATCTTTTACACTTCTATTAAGTGGAAAGCTGTGGGTTCTGCTCTGTCTCTGTCTTGGCAGCGCATTAAATGCAAATCATGGCATTTATTTCACTCAATGTCGGCTTCCTGGCCACGGTGAGTGCCTGAAACAAAAGCCACTGAAGACACGAACGCGCCAATGATTTTCAGCACAGCTTGCGGCCGCGTTATATAAGCGCGTGCTTGCCTTCAATTTAACCCAATCAAAGCCATGCGAAGGGGTCACAGTCGGCGTGCCGGTCGGCAGCTGGCCCGCTGTGTAGGTGGAGAAATTATGTTGACATCATCGCCAAAAAATTGCCAAGAAGCCAAGCAGCGCGCCAAAAACAAAATAAGAGTGGAGCAAAAAAAAAAAAAAAAAAGAAAGAAATATCAAAATAAAATTAATTTTACTTTCATTTTCGGTGGAGCTCATTTCGTTTGGCTTTTGCGGGTTTTTGCATTTGTATTTGTGGTTTAATGAATTATATTTTGGGCATGGCCCGACAAAAGCACAAATCATCTCTTGTCTACTTATGGGTGTTAGTTATTCAATCTGATTGCAGTTTGATTATGCTGCAAATGCCACAAAGCAAGTACCAAATTTGACAGCGACTTTGAAGGGAAGTTAGTAAAGTGAATAGAGTAAGTGGTAATTGATAATTGATTTTACTTTCATTTATAAGAATTTGAGCTAATGAAAAATATATTTAATTAATATGAACTTTGACAGTAAGTGACTTAACACTCACTTTAACAACAAGAGTAAATATTTTGCATATCCATATAAGTTTCCTTTATACCTTTGCAATCAATATTTATATTTTGACATTTACTTTGACAGCAAGTTTAACATTCACTTTTATAGCAAACATTTGACTATCTTGGGCAACTCAAAAGCATTTTCTTCATAGTTTTTTCAGTTTTCAGCAACTCAAACAGCAAATCTGCCAAGCCTTTGCCTATTCACAGCTCGCTTCACTTTTGACACTAGCTTTGACGGGAAGTTTTTGCTGCAGTCTTTCGCAATGTAAATAAAATTGCTGGCACTTCTATTTGTAACGGTCTGAGACGAGATCTGTTGTCTAACCGACTGATTGATGAGGTGAACGGTGCAAAATGAGGAAATCTTTTAATGTTTTACTTATAATTTGCAACTTAATCATAATAATAAGCATAAAGACAGAAGAAGAAAAAAAACCTCGTTTCGATTTGTTGCGCCTACTGAACAAAAAGCAATGAAAGTCAAAAGTGCTTGAGCTTTGAAATTACCTTTTAATAGGCCACAGCGTAAATTTCCTGGCTCGATGCCATAGCCACAATCACAATCACAGCCACAGTCAGTCAGTTACAGTTACACAGGCATTGCGAAAAGCGGGCCAATTTGTTTACCAATTTGCCCGTTTATTGTTTGCTTACGAAACGACGCACTGCTGCTGTCAACTGTATTTTGAAGCCCATTTTCTAGGTCAACTAACGAAATGGTTAAATGTTTGCCAACAGCATTTCCCAATTGCCCAAACACACTCCAAACTGAAGCCCAGCTGCTGCTGCTGTCGCTGCAAGGCAGCTGCACACTAATGTGCAAATTATGTATACGCCTCGCTTCAAATCTTGTCGTCATCTTTCATTTTGACAATCAAATTTCCACAAATTGCAATTCAAGCTGCCTGGCTAAAGACCCCGAAAGGTAATCAACTGCAGGCAACAAACGGCAGAGACTTAAGAGGAACACGTCGCTGGCGTGCACAAAGAAATAGTTTTCTTCATGCGCGTGTTGTGTCTGCTTACACACACACACTCACACGCACATACAGATATGTGTGTATTCATGCAATCTATGTACAGGCATTGTAAGAGACGCTCATAAAGCTCATTTCGCTGAACACAAAAAAACACCCTCGGTTACGCATGCCCCGTTCAATCTGTCGTCTGTCGAATTGTATAAGCCTATGGCTTCCTCCTCCTTCACCTTCTCTCCTCCCTACCGACCTCCCTCCCGCACCGCAAGCATAAATATGTCGTCGAAGCTCTTGCATAGACAATTGTGTAATTAGCCAAAAAAGAAAAAGAAATGAAGAGTAGGAGAGCGAGAGAGAGAGGGAAAATAAAATGCTTTAAGACAGTGGTAACAAAAATCTAAACGGCTTTTAGCTTTTCACATATTCATTTCCATAAGCCGCTGCTCGGTTGTCTGTAGGCTGCGGCGCTATTTGGCAATCCCGACGCAGCTCAGACTCCGAGCTACGAGCTCTGAGCTCCAAACTTGAACTGGTTGACACCTCTGCTCTGCCGGCGTCGAAATTGATTTATGACCGCCTCACTGCCAGCTGTCATATGCGCTTCCATGCTTCACGATCTCGATTTGTTTGTATATATATATTTATGTTTCATATATATATCTTTCTTTTTCGTTTTTCTCTTATCGTGGCCAGCACTTATTTATTGTTGCTTGAAGAGATCGACCGAAAGCCAACTAATTGCCGCTGGCTCGCAAAAAGTTTCTGGCCAAGTTTGCCCTGTGGCACGTGCCCACTGACAAGGCGTGTACACTGAGCCAAAAAGGGGAGTTGCTATATTGCTGAATATATGTTGTTAGTATGTATTATGTAAGCTTAACAATATTTACACTGAGAGAATTTTAATGTAACTGTTAAAACAAATTAAAAAATAAATAATATTTAAAAATCTTTTCGAAAAATATGGTACAAACAATTTATTTTAAATAAATAATATTAAAAAAATACTTTATATTATATGTTTATATTATATATATATGTTTATTTGTATTCGCTGATTAACTTAAAAATTAGAAAAAAATATTTTTATCTTATATAATACTAATGCATTCTTCCATTCTTAAGTGAAAATATATTTTTAAAATTTTATATAATAAATAAAAAAAAATTAAATACAAAAATGCTTATAAATTTTAGTCTAGCCTCAATAAATTCATCTAAGTGTATTTGCATGCCTTTAAAAATTCATTCAAGAACACGGAAAGTTTTTAAAATTATAATCTAGCATCTATATGTCATACAGACACACACACACATCCGGTTCTTACATCCGGTGTGTTTTTATTTATTTTATATTTATTTTGATACATTTTAAAATGTTTATGTAATTAATAAACAATTAAGGACAATTTGTTAAATAGCGCTAATCGAATTAAAGCAGAGGCCACAAGCGCGAACTGGTGTTAACTGATTGCAGCAGACCAACAGAAGACTTGCGGCACGAACTTGATATTGAAATAGAGAATATAGAATTCTGTGTAAGCCCCGCTAAGTGGCATCACGAGCTGGGGCTTTCAGCTAGCCATGAAGTCGACCGTGTGACAATGACAACAACAACAACAACAACAACAACAACAACGACAATAAGAAATATATAGCGCATCTTGCAGCAGCTGCGCCTTTTTTTTGCACGGCGTTGGTTTTAGCTTACAGAGCAGGCCGGACAGCCAGTCGGACGGCCAGCCAGCCAGCCAGGCAGTCAGCCAGGCCGGTAGTTCATTATATCACCTCTGGGTGAAAGTGATGATGGCATTCGCACACACACACACACATACACAGAGTCAGAGAGCTTGCACACTCAGATACAGACGCAAATGAAGCATGTGCGAATATATTTTCCTGCCTCGTCATTTTGGGCGCATGCGAATGCGCCAGCTGCTGCAGCACCACGTTCGCTGTACGTACAGCAAAATGTATGCTAATCTCGGCATGCCCCCTTCGGCTGTTGCAGCAAATATTTGTGTTGCCATTTTTTCAATTATCGATTTTTATTTGGCTTTGACGTGAAGCGCAAACGCCGCTGACTTCCTCATTGCATGCGCCGACTCTTATGCAGCAGTTGCAGTGGAGATGAGCAGCAAAAAAATGAAAAAGAAATAAATGACAACATCATTTAATGATAGTAAATATCGCAGAGAAATCGACAAAAAAAGATGCTGGTCGACAAAAAACGAGAGAAGAAGAAGAAGGTAAAACAAAAGACGCTTAGTAAAATGTCAGTCAAATGAATATTCATAATTTGTGCGCAAACAGAGAGCAAAACTAAGCCGAATCAATGATGGCCAGCAGCTGTGAAAATTGTGCCAGGCCCGGCCAGACCGAAATTAAGAGCAATTGCTACTCGAGCTTGCGGTCTTTCGTATATATGCAAATATTTGCCCAGGTCACAACACAAACACACTGAAAGCACTTTCCAACTGTCGCAAGCATCCGCTACAGCAGCAGCAGCGGCAGCAGCACCCGCGCCAATGCCAATGCCCATGCCCGCCAGCTGTAGCTGATGCTGGCTGGCGTCTTTCCCGTCACAGCTCAGCCTCAGTTATAGAAATGAGCTGCCGGCTGCCGACTGCTGGCTGCTGGCTGCTCCTTTCACTTTCAATTCGCTGCTGCGCTGAAATGAGAGCAAAACGGACTTTACGCGCGCGCCAATAACAAGGGAGTTAACAACAACAACAACAACCAGCAACAACAGCCAGCAACTCTTCAGCTGCACAAACATAACAACAATCAAAATAGAAGAAATCGCTGCGATGATTCATCTGAATACGTTCGCAGCGGATGCTGATGTGAAATGCCGTTGTCGCCAGCGTCTTTCGACCACATTCGCATTGATTTTCAAAGGCCATTCCAAGCATGCGTGAATCGGATGTCTCTCTCTCTCTCTCTCTCTCTCTCTCTCTCTCTCTCTTTATCTCTGTCTCTATCTCGTCCGTTTGGTTTTTTTGTCAACAGCTCTTTTGGGAGTTTCCCTCGGCCCGTTGACTGTTGAGATCAAGGCTCCTTAGGCGCAGCCTTGACGTTGAATCGTTGCGCAAGTTCGTTGCCTAAGTCTTTCGTTTAGACAATGTACGCTCGAGTGGAACTCTTCGTTTTTGCTTTATATTAAATTGGTTTTGCCATTAACCTGATAAGTATTTGATATTGATAGAGCTCAGGGAGTTAAATGAGGGTCAGCTGAGATGCAAAAAGATGAAGCGTGTAAAGTTTAAGGTTAAAAGAAGGTTGATGGAGCAGAAAACTTCTATATGAAAAGGTCCATTTGCCTAAGAAAGTTTCATTGAAGAGACAAGGGATTAAACTATAAGAATAAGATATTTCCATGGTATTTATACAGTTTACATAGATATTCATGATGATATACTAAAAAACAGCTAACAACTTCGATTCCCGGCGGTTCCATGTGATCTTTGCCAAAATCTATATCTAATTGATAATTTATTGTTAATATAACAACTACAATTCATAGTCACTCCAAACGAAAACAACAAAATGATGCTAATTGCACTCGCAGCTCTGTTTATTTTCATGCCTCTGCTCTAATTCGATGAACAATTATTCTGCGACTTACGCGCTGGTCAAATACCCTCGACTTGGCGACAATAAAAGTGCTGACGTTGTCTTGTTGTCTTTCATCTTTGTCTGTGTCTGTGACGAGGCCCGTTTACATTTCAATCGCATTTTGACGCGCCTAACTGCAATTAGCTGTCAAAGTCAAGTCACAGACATGTCACAGTCTGTCAAAAGGCATTAAAACATGTCGATGGCTGGCTATGTAGTTCTGCCTGCTGGCCGAATCTGTTTAATTGGCGCTTGTCACGGCTGGACAGTTGAAAAATGATATAAAAGCTAGTTAAATATACTGAATGGCGTTCGCGTAGTTACTATTGACCATGGCGTCCAATGAGGCCTTACGACTTACGACTGCTGCTTCATAACATAATTACAGCTTACGAAATGGGCGCCTGCATCTCGAGCTGCGTGGGGCGCGATGGGAGGGCAGCGGGCGCTGCCGGCTGTCTGAGCCGGCATTAAGCAATAAGTATATACATTTATACAATATATTTTACAAGTATTTGTACAAAGCGCTGGCTGTTACTGCCTTTTAATGTATATATATGTATGTGTATGTGTGTGTGTGTGTGTGTACACTCTTCAGCTGCGTCGTCCCCTTTCATGGTTTTTACGCTGTGTCTGTGCATTTTGATTGTTGCCTCATCGCCAACGCAGCCAAAAGCCTCAACGAAAGCCCCAACGAACAGCGACAGCTGTTTTTTCACTGCTTTGCTTGAGCCAAAAAAAAAAAAAAACAACGCTCGACAGAGCAGGAAGAGGCAGCAGCAGCAGCAACAACAGCAGCAGCCGCCGCGACTGCGCAGTTGTTAAACTTTTGCTGCAGCTTCGCTCAGCTTTAGCGGCTGCGCTTGCGTTCAGACTTCTTTGAGACTTCGCTCAAGAAGGTCGTGTGCGCGCTCGCCTCTAAAACAGAAAAAAACACATAAATAAAATATATTCAAAAAGCAAACAGCAAAAAGCTTAGCAAAAGCTCGTTTCGTATCGCTAGCTCGTTCGGTTCGACGCGCGCAAAACGTAAGTGTGTGTGTGTCTGTGTGTGTTTGTGTGTAGGATCAAAGGACATGCAAAACAGAGCATATGAAAGCTGAAATCAAGCCAAATAAAAAGCCAAATAACAATCGCTAAATTGAGCGTGTTTATCGATAAGAGTGGAGAGTCGAGTGCAATCGAGTGCTACGTATTGAAATTGAAATTGAAATTGAATTGGATTGGATTGTATTGGATTGTAGCTATAGCTGATGTTGCTGTTGTTGCTATTGCTGCTGATGCTGCTGAGTTGCAATTTCGTTTTCGTTGCGGCTGCGCCTGCCTGACAGTGAAAGTGATTTGATTTTGCAATTGGAGTCTGCGCCTCGCAATCGCAATCTGTTTGCTATTTTGCAGCTCAGCGCAGCGGCCATTTGCTATGATTATAGCCGCATTATATCGAGAGATATATACAGCTACTAGTCCAGCAACTGGCAACGCTACAGGCAGCCAAGCTAAACCAAAGCAAATCATAAAAAATTAAAATTTATTTATTTATAAACAAATGAATTTGCAAGCAATTTGCAAAGATATCTAAAATGTGCTTTAATTTTTATAGCCAAACGCAATAAAAGCCAACGGCAACAACACAATTTGGATTAATTCTGCAATTGAAAACAGAAATACGGGAAAATATCGAGAAAGAAAGAAACGTTGGGTAAGATTCATTTATTGGCTTGAATAACAAACTCTTGCCACACTTCAGGAGCCTAATCAAACGCTCATAAATTTCACATTCAATCAACATTTATTGGCAATCGCCGCGACGACGATTAAATCATTCAAATTGCAACAACGCACGAACCGCAGTAAACAAAATGGAAAAATATTAAAGAAAAGCGAATAACTAAAGCGTCATTATCTAATAAATCTTGCAATATACATAGCCATAATCATAGTCATAGCCATAGCCATAGTCATAGGTGTGCACACACCTACAGCTAACTAACTGTTATATGTAACGCCTAAACATGGCGCGATCACTTGCAACATGTGGAAAGTAATGCGCATACTTTCCGCTTAAGCAAAACACACAAAAACTACAACTTTTTAGTAAGCAAATATGTATTTGGAGCAAGTTAAAGCCAACTGGGTTGGTTGAGCAAAAATGGCAGCTATTTTAAATATTTCTCAAATTTGTAGAGAAGAAAAAAGGCAATAGAAGTCTGCCAATCAAATAAAAACAGAAATCAGTTAAGTTTGGAATTTGGCTGCATGATTAATGAGGCTTGGTGTCGAACAAATTAGGCTAGTTGTAGAGGGGGAAGTGAAGTCTTTGATGGAGCTGACAAATGTAGACAAGACTATGTAATTCCAATTAATGATTTACAGTGTTGAAACAGCCTTTTATAGTAAGGTTGCTAGCTTACATCAGATTAATGTGGCATAATAAAGTAGAGAATAGGGAAAATAATGATTGAGAGAGTTGTAGAATAATGTAGCATTGTGTGGAAGAGAGGTCTATGGCATTCGGCTTTAAGATTGATAGCTTTAGATTAAAGCAGAGTAAAGTAGAATAATAATAATAAACAAAAGGTGGTGATCAGTAGAATAGCTTACTATATTGTAGCAGAGAAATCTTTAAGATTGATAGCGTTAGATTAGAGCAGCGTAATATGGCATAAGGTAGAAGAGTCTAGATAATGATTGACAGATTTGGTGTACAGTAGAATAGCATAATAGTAGAGGTCTTCAAGGTTGACAGAGTGCTATTAGAGAAGACTAATATAGCATAGTAGGCAATGATAATGATGAGATAATTGTATAGTAGTATAGTAATTATAACTTAAATATGATCATATCTCTCTATTCTATCAAATTTAATCTACTTTTGATAGTAGATTAGATTTTATAGAATACAGATAGATAGTTGAGTATAATGTACGTGTTTATATACGTACTACATATATATACAATTATATATTTTACCTTTATATACAAAGATTTACAAAATATAAAACAAATTTCAATTTAATGTATACAAAATGCTGCATATAACAGGCATCAACTTATCTTAACAATTGAGTCTACTGAATTGTTAAAGACTTAACATTTATCTACTATAAACTTTCATTTAGTTACTCCATCAGGCAAACAACCCAATCTTAACATTAATTAATTAATAAATTCAACCAAACTTATAAGCCCAGCTCAACCTCATTTACCATATTCATAATTCATAAGTCCTTAACCAAGCAAACTAAATTTTTACTCTCATTAGTATATATATAATAAAAAGTTCCATTTATGTCATATATTTTGTTTCTTCAACTCATTTTCACACAAAATATATATATATATGTAGTTTTAGATAGTCCCATTATTGAATGGCCATGCCACTTGCTGCTGCACACTCGCTAAATATTATTCAATAAATAATATTTCAACAGCTCCTCAACTTGTTAATTGTTATATAATAAACATTTGCAAGAAGAGCGCGCATTGAATAATAAATAAAACAGACTACAAACAGACAGACAAGCAAACGATGTCAAGCTATATGCAAAAACAAAAAAGAAATGAAATAAAGAAACGAACTCAAAAACAAAACAGGAAAACATAAATAAAAGTGCGTTGAAAAAAGGGCAAACGAGACGCAGCAACAAAAGACCAGAAATAAAAAAGTTAACCCAAATTTTGCCGCGGCCCCAAAAAATTATTTGGCAACGTTTTTATAGCCCACTCAAAGTTTTTTGTGCACACTAAATACATATACTTAAATCGCTATATACACACATATATCCACATATGTTTATATAGCTTCGTCCGCGTTACATATGACATGAACTTCATTATCAGCGCAGCGCAGCGCCGCCAACGCCATCGAAATGGTTTTTTCTTTCATTTTATTTTTGGTAACATCTCTTTTCTTTCTTTTCTTGTGCGTTTTTTGTTTTCCTCAAGTAGTTTTATTTTATACATACATATATATATATATGTATATATGTTTTTTATTTAGGGCTTTGCTTATTGCATAAGCGGAGAAACTCGTATTGCTCTGCATGCTCTTTAGAGCATGTTATATATTGAATTGCTGCGTTGCGGCGGCTGATGCTGCCGCTGCTGCTGTTGCTACTGGTCCTCTTGTTGCTGTCGTCAGCGCTTGTTGTTGTCAGTTGCTACTCCGATTACGAAAGACTTAAGGCGCAAACTTGAGAACTTTCCTTGCTGTCCAACTGTGTCTGACACAAATTACTTAATTTAAGGCGACTGGCAATACCCTGTTATTGAGTTATGTGTGTGAATGGGGTATACAGATTTGTAGTCAATATGTATCAGATATTTAAGAGTATACTATGTATAAATGGTTTTGATAGTCCCTTGAGTTAGGTCTTAAAAAGGTTTTAGTTGCGCTTGGGTGTTAAGTTGAGCTAATTCTCCAATAGATTTATAAAGGTTTTTGCTACATTAACATACTTAAAATTATATAGGAACTCGAAAGCACTAAGAAAAATGTATTTAAATTATTTTTCTGATTTTTTAGAATAAAAAAAAAATAGTATATATAATAAAAAAAAAAAAATATAATAGAATTATATTATCATATGAAAAAACTATTAAAATATAAAAATAAAATAATATTAATATAATTAATATCATATTCATATATAAAGATATTTTTCAACATCTACCCATGCTTTAACAGGGTATAGCTAAGCTCAAGCCACTCAATAAATCAACGTTAAGCCCAGTTGCTTTCGGTTTTCGCTGGCGCCCAAAAATTCGTAAATCCGGTTAAGCTTTTTTCAGGCCGAGACCCTTTTCCAGCTAGCATCTGGTAATAAACCCAAATTGTGATTGTTGTTGCTGGTAATGTTGTTATTTTTATTATTATTATTATCATCGTTGTTGTTGTTGTTGTTGCTGCTGCTGTGCATACGAGAAACAAGTTCCGCCAAATTGTGACCATGGCAATGGATTTGTGGCCAGTCGTCGTTGCTTTTATTTTGATTTGTTGTTTTTGTTTATGTAAATTGTGAACTCTTGATTGGCGCCACAATCTTTCTTTGGGGCTCTTATGTAAAGCAATCGAGAAATGTAAATGATTTCTTAATGCGCATCCACTTGGGGCAACGCAATCGATTATGCATTCATTTCCACTGTTAATTGGACTTGAGCTACTGTTTTTCTCTCTCCCTTTTTTCTCAGCGTTTTTTGCTATTTATTTTTATAGATTTTTCTGTGAATCTTGAGCTGGTGTTTAGCGCGTGCAGCCGCAGTCTAGTTGTTAGCAGCTTTTTGCGGTTGCTGACCGGCTGCCAGGCGGCGAGTCGACAGCCTCGATTTGCACGAATCATTAGCGTGCGGTAGACTCTTGATAAATATAGAAGAAATTATTGTTATAAAATTTGAGTGGCGCGCCAAAAAGTTGCAAAAGGGGGGCGGCCCCACACATCAAATGTGCAAGAGCGTAATGAATATTGCTCGGACGCCAACTGGCCCACGGCTAATTATATAATCGTTATCAATATGTATGAAAATGTTGCTTTGATTAACATGCAATGCTCAGGCTGCTGTTGCCAGCGCTTCTTAACGCTTTTTGCTGCCGGTGTTGACTTCACACATTCATAACAATTGCGCAGCGCGTGTATTGAATATTAATTAACGCTTCAGAGCCTGCTCACTGCTGTTGCTTGCTCCTCTCCAGCCCGGGCCCAGCTGCATTTCTATTGATTATGCGTCTCTGGGCCGTGTGGCAATCAGCGAGCGTGCGCTTCGGACCTCTCTCTCTCTTTCTCTTGCCAACAGCACTTACCTTACCCAACAGCTCAATGGCAATAGGGTTTTCGGCTTTCCATTGTAGGTGTCGCTGTGTGTGTGTTTGCTTTTTGGCCTGGCTTAATATGTGCCAATGGCATGACACCAATTTCCATGCGATGTACGCCTTTGTTTAGAGTTCAGCTTACAGCTGAGCCGCGGAGCCGCTGACCCACTTGACTTCAGCTTCAGCTTGTGCTTAAATCCAAACGTTTTGACCTTTTCGCCATCGGCCAAACAATTGCCAATTGAACAATTGGTAGCAATTCAAATAATTGGCACAGCTTTGCTTAAATTGTTTGTTTGATTTAAAAGCCAGTTTCTTTGTACACTGCAAACAAAACTGGGCAAGCAAGTTGTGATGTGAAAAGAAATTTGTGTTTTGTGAAGAATGCAGTGGAATTGGAGTAGATGAAGCTATGAATGTCTGTTGGTGGATTTATGTTTTAATATTTATATATTTTTTATGAATTCTATATGAAGTCTGTGTTGGCAAAATTTATGGATAAGCTTAAATAATATTAATATATATTATATTATCTTATACTTTTATTTTTGTGATCTCTGAATTCGATTGATTCGAGCTTTTCGCGAATAAAAAAATGGATTCTAAGCCATCTCTTTTGATTGGGTCTAGAATCAAGTGCGGATAAATGAAGTAATAAAGTTGTATTGTGAAAGATAGATTATATATATTCTATATAAATGCTATTTTTAATATGTATATATTTTAATAGATTAGCTAGATGAGCTATTGATAATATCTATTCATATTTTAGCGTGAATTAATAAAGAGATTTATTCCTATTTAACCTATTATTCTTATGATCTAAGAATCCCAAAAATTCGAGATTCGAGCGAAGGATCTTAGAGAAAGCCTTAAGAATTCAACTGCAAAACTTACATACAACTCAAATTTTAGCTGCAGCCCTCATCCTATAATATACAATCTTCATTCACATCAAAGTTAAAACTAAAATTTAACTTAAATACACCTCAGTATTTCCCTACACAAATCCAAGTTGTTTAATTGCCTAGTAAGCTTAAAAGACCTTTCTTGATTAACTTGAAAATAAATCGTCCATTTTTTACATATAGTAAAATCTTAGCTTGAAATCCATTTGAGCAATGCTGTAATTTAGGCATTTGTGCAGATGCATGCATTAAATTAAGCATAGTCTGACGTTTATTTATGCGCAACTCGTCAGCGTCACAAACGAGCAGATGCAACAACAGAGATAACGAACAGCAACGACAAATGACAAATGACAACGAGAGGCAACTTTTATGTTTATTTTCATTTTCGTTGTTGTTGCTGCCGCTGCTGCTGCTGCCATTGTTGTCATCAATTTGTGATTTTGTGCATTAGGCATTGTTTTATCTCAACTTTTATATGTTTTATGCAAACGACGAAATTCATTTGCTTTAAATTATGCGTGGAAAACAACTGAAAAGCTGAGGCTCAAGAGTTGAACAAACGCACGCAACGCTGCGTATACGCAATGTGTTGTATCCGCATCTTCAGCAACTGTTGCTGCTGCGGCTGCTGCTGCTGCCATTGCTGCGCATTTAAAATGCATTTATCTCAATTACGAAAAGAAAAATACACAAAAAACACAAGAAAATAACAAAATTATATATACAAAAATTGCTTGTTTGTAGCAGCAAGCAACAAATAAACGAAACGTAGCAAACGAGCAACGCATTGTTTGCAACAACAGCAACAACAACAACAAGAGCAACTTTCACTAGGCAGCGCGCAAAACTAAAACAAAGTGCACATGCAGATAAAACAGCCAAAAAGCAAAAGAAGGGCGCAATAAAAAGCAGCCCAAAATAAAAGAGGAGCAGCCGCAACAATTGTTAATTAAAACAAATAAACTGTCAGACATTAAAAGCCAACGAAGAAGCAGAGGAAGAAGAGGCAGACAAAGGCGAAGCAGACTGAAAATGAATGTGAATTATGCGTGCAGCAGAAGTGTGAAAAGAAAACGGCAAAAGAAAGAGCGCAGCGAAAGGCAAACAACAAATAAAACACAATATATATATAAAAGAAAGAGAGAGGGAGCAGCAGAGAGAGAGAGGGAGAGAGACGCAAAAAGAAGTTAAGCCAGTTTCCGGCGTCCTTCACAAGGCCGTTGCAATAATTGCTGATGCGGCAGCAGCATGAAGCATCACAAGCTGATGATGATGATCATCAAGCAGCTGCTACTGCGACTGCTGCGAACGCATTTTATATTTTATATAACTTTTTATCAATTTTGGGTTTTTGCTGCCGTTGTCGTTGCTTCTTCTTCTTCTTTTGCATATGCTTTTCCAACACTGAAAAGTTGTTTTTTTTTTTTCATTTTTTGCCTGATTGCATCACGCGAAATGCGCATAAATCGTGTGGCTCAAATTGCTGTGTCAATTTCGCAACTTAATACATTATATATACATCTTTATCTATATATATACAAGTCTTTATAAATCTGTTTACATTGCGGCACGCTGACAAACCAGTTATCAGTCTTTGCAGATTTCATAACCGAAAAATAATCTATTAGCAGCGACGGGCGGGCGCCGCAGCAGCCCAATGTGTTAAAAAAAAACATTATGCAAAACCATCTTTACGGCTACATTGGGGAAGTAAATAGCCAACGTCTGGTCACGTTTCGCACAAATGCTTCCTGTTGACTGGAGCCGCGCACGCTCCCAGTTCGTCTTCATGCCTGCCCATCTCATATACCCTCTGACACAGACACGACTCCATGAAAAGTCTCTTGGCTTGGCTAGAAATCAAGTTCAAAATGTCAAGTTTGTGCGGTTGCCTCAAAACGCCCCCGCCAGAGGAAGTTTTTAGTTTACAACAACTGCGGCAACAA
Source organism: Drosophila pegasa (assembly GCA_035046225.1). NCBI lineage: Eukaryota > Metazoa > Arthropoda > Insecta > Diptera > Drosophilidae > Drosophila > Drosophila pegasa. Next base: position 5,816,022 of record JAWNOD010000076.1, on the reverse strand, counting down.
CAGCAACAGCGACAACAACAACGGCAGCTGTTTGCGTGGTGCTTGAACTCGAAATGAAAGTGAAAACTCGCTGGCAGCGACGACTGCAGCAGCGCAGCAGCAGAAGCAGCGTTGCGCAGCTCAGCGCAGTTGAGCGCAAAAAGTTGCCAACTCTTACTTTCAAAGCTGTTGCTGTTGCTGCCGTTGCTGTTGCTGCTTTGTCTTTGCTGCTTCGCTGACCACACAGCAGCAACAACACAGAACGATGCAGCTTAGGCAAGGCGACTGTTTGATGCTCTGACTGCTTTAGTTAGTTTTTAGGGGGCTACGACTGGCTACGACTGTTCTACATCTAAAAAAATTTTAACAGACCCTTTTACATTATCTAAAATATATTTAAAGATTATCTAAGTATTAATTTTCCTTAAAAAAAAACAGATAAAATATGCTACATTATTTTTTAAGCAAATAAAAAGATTATATTATAATTTATACTCTACTGATTTATTTAAATCAAATTTGTATTTGTAAAACAAAAGTTCAATGAATCGAACATAAATTTTGTAATATTCTTAAGCTGGGCTTAAAACAATAAAAACAAAAATATGAAAATACATAAGTATATATTTTATACTTATTTTATATACAATTTTTGTTTTTTCTTTCAATCCCGGCTTAAATATATACTGAATTTCCATTTCATTAACATATATATATATACATACATTTAAGCGCATATAAAAAATATAATTTGAATAGGAAAATATATATATTTATTTATAATTAATAATTATAATTAACAATTAATAATATATATATATTAATTATTATAATTAATAATATATATATTAAAATTCAAAAGCTGAATATATAGAATTCATGATCAAATCTTCATAAAAATATTAATATCTAAAAGTTATCAAAAATTTCAGCATATATATATAAATAAATTTATGTTATTTGAAATGGTCTCATAATTGCCAAAATTTATTGTACCTTTCTGTAACCGGAAAAAATGTAAAAAACAATTACAATACCATAAACATAAAACAATTATAGAATACATTAAATTGCATTTGTTTTCATTAATCGTCTAAGTCAATTAATTTGATTTATTGCGCATGAAAATTGCATTTGATTAGGCTGGCATTGTAAAACGAATTCCATGTGGAAGCCGAGTTTAAAATTTGGCAAATTATTTATGCATGGGATCATGTGGTTAAGCTGCTCAAATTAATGTAAATGCCTCGGACTTTCCACCCAAGCGCATTGGCTGCTATTGCCGCTTGGCTTTGCTTTTATTGCGCTTTTCATTGCAGTCATTCATTTCCTTCTATCGTTAAACGTAAAAATAACTTTTCAAAAAACACGAAAATGAAAAACACGAAAATGAAAAAAAAAAAAACTAATATAAAAGCAAACATTTTGCCGCTTTCCAGTGGTGCAGCGACTTTTATTTTGTTAACTGGTTTGCCAAAGTTGTTGCCAAAAGTCAGCTGCTGCTGCTGCGGCTGCGGTTTGTGACCGAGGAAACGCGTGATGCTACTGCAGCAGCAGCAGCAGCGGCAGCGCCGTAAATTGGTAATTTGCAATTAATTTGTTGTCGGTTTAATGCGCAAATCGCTGATTAAAACCGCCAGATGAAAGCTCATTTTGAGCGTTTAGGCCGTGTGGCTAATGGTCGGGCACGCCCACCATACTAACTCATGCACACACCCACAATTTAATGTCATGCTTGCGGCAATTTAATGGCCAAAATGCCAGCCCGTTTTCTTTATATATATGTATATACTTTTATTTACGTTTCTTTCTCTCCTCTTCTTGCAGGCAATTAAGGAAGTAATTTGTGGCCAAAGTTGTTGCTGCTGTTAGTTGTTGTTGTCGCTGTCTTTGTCTCTCTTCGTCTCTCTCTCTCACTCTATCTTGTTGCAAGATCATCAGCCACTGCCAGCAGCCGTCATGAATGCAGCCACATGAAACGTCGGCTGTTGAAGCGTCAACAGCAATTGCCATAATTGCCATTGGAGCAGCAAAATACACACACTCACACTCACACACACGCACACACACACTCTCTGGCCGGCAGGAGTCCAATAACCGCACCAACTGCTGCAACCCGCCACACGAGATATTCGCGGCAGGCACAAAATCGAAAACCAATTGCCAGCGGTAGCGGCAGCAGCAGCGGCAGCAGCAGCTCCTTCAACTGAATTGTAACACAGCGTGGAGCGTGGAGCATCGGGCGCCGGAAAATCCCCAAAGCCAAAAAAATATAATAAACCAACAACAGCAACGGGCAAAGAAACCAGTGGAGCGGGGATCAATGAACGCGGCACGCAGCAGCTGCGAGCAACAACAACAGCAACAGCAAGAGCAACAGCAACAGCAGAAGAAGAAAAGCGAAACGGGCCAGCAATTGGCTTCAAGTTCAAACTCGCCATAACAACAACAACGGCAGCAGGAAGTTGCGCAGCTGCACCTTAATTGGGCGCAGTGTCATTACCACCACCAACAACCACCACCACCACACACGCTCCACCCCGCTCAATGTAAGATGTTAGTGGCCAAACACCAACACAATACCAAAACCAAAACCAACAGCAGCAACAACAATCACAGCAGCAACAGTTGCCCGTGCAGCTGGAGGCTCAGCCTGCTCATTAGCTGCCTGCTCTATGCCGGTCAAGTGCAGGCGATCGGCGGTGCGCAAAGCTCAACGGCATCGACGGCAGCGCTGCTGACGGGCCAGCAGCTGGCGCCGTGGCAAACCACCGCCGCCTTCGCCACCCACACAGCAGCGACGGCCGCGCCCACTGCCCGGAATCTCTATGCGCCCTACCAGACGTTCAGTCAGCAGGACGACATCAGCTTCAAGGATGTGCGACAGCGCAACGACGGCAGCCTGGTGCAATCCTTCGGCTCCTATCGCACGGCGCGACAACAGTCCCATGCAGCGCCAGCTGCCGCCGCACAGCGTCGCTCCGACGTCGAGATCATACCGGCGCCCAGTGTGGAGCTGCCGCAGAGCGAGCTGATCACCATACCCAAGCAGCTGGTGCCCACGCTGCCCGAGAATGTGACGCGCCAGGGCCGCCGACGCAACTACATGTACATCCCGCTGCAAACGGAGGGCGAGGCGAGCAGTCCGACGGCCTCGCTGCTGCAGCTGCGACCCAGCCGCAACGCGACGCTCTCCGCCCTAGGCCCCCCGGCCGAGGGCATTGCCGCCGTGGCGCATGAATTTGGCGCCGAGCTGGCAGCGCAGGCGGCCGAGCAGCAACAGCAGCAGCAGCAGCAGCCGTCGCAAACGGTGCGCACGGAGCGCAGTGATTTGGTCGCCGCAGCCAGCTCCACGGACAAGCTGGAGTACGCCGAGCCGGAGAACACGAGCCGCCGTGTGGGCTTTCAGTTTCCCAGCTACAGCCTGAAGCCGGCCAATCCCTTCTATCCACAGGGCTATCGCGAGGACAGCCCCATCTTCGAGGAGAGCAGCGGAGCTGCGCCTGCTGGCGGCGGCTTGCCCTTCACCGAGGATGCCACGCCCACACAATATGAGCACGAATCACGGCATACGCGTCAGTTGTACTTCGACTCGGACGTCTCGCCGTCGAGCTTTGAGTTTCCCGGTTTGGTGGCCAACTCGAAGCCCCACACCCTGAACGCAGCCGTCGCAGCTGGCAAACATTATCGTGATGATGTGACCAAATTTGGGGACATCAATGGACCCATCACCGCACTGCCAGGTCGCCTGCAGCGCGGCCTCTACTTCGGCGACACGGAATTCCGCACCGGACCCAGTCCCATGCGCCAGTTCGGGCCGCAGAAGGCGTTCAATGAGTACGTGGCGCCCGGGGACTATCAGAGCTCGCGCAAGAGCCGCTACTTCCCCTACAAGTCCTCGCGCAGTCCGCGCGTCGTATTCCCCAGCAACGACAACGTGGGCACCACCGGACCCAGTGGCTCCAGCGCCCCGTCCGGCACGGGCGTCTACTTTAGCGACAATATTGCCTTCAGGTGAGTCGGCAAAAGATTTTACAGAGTGTGGGAAAGCATAGAAGATATATGGGGATTGGCAGAGATAGAGAGGCAGTCGAACGTGTTCGCAATGAAGTTTAAAATTAATCAAACAAATTGAGGAAATGTGAAGAAAAACATAAGATAAATCCTGTTTATCGTAGACATAATAAAAACTAGTTAGATTTCCGTACTCTCCGGACTGCTCCACCCATTTACGCGCACTAAAACCTTTTCCCTCTCTTCCACACAGAGACCAAAACTTTGGCATCAACGAACTGGCTGCTGTGCAGGATGTGCGCAACGATTACAGTCTACAGGATTTGGATAACGCTGCGGAGGCCACGAGCAGTCCACAGTCAGCCAGCACGTTCAAGGAGAAGGGTGAGTGCGAGACCATTTGCTACTCTTTTAAGTTAAGCTTCAGTTAGTGTCGCTGCTGGGAACTGCTTGCACTAGGCCTAATTGTCCCAATACGAACACTACCCAAAACACATAACCAGTTACACACACTTACACAAACACACATACACACTTACACATACATGTTGCTCATCTACATACATGATATCCCCCCAACCATTTGACAGTCGACATCACAACGGACATGGAGTGTCAGCATCGCGGCGGTACTTGCGAGTTCTTTTTAGGCTGCTGGCTATCTGGCGGCCTAATACAGGGCACCTGCAATGGATTGCTGCGCGGCTGTTGCCATCGCACGGCCAAGTCGGCCAATTTGCGCAGCTCGGACTATGTGGGCAATACGGTCGATCTGACCGACCTACCGCAAAAGAACTTTGGACCGGTCAACAACGAACCCAGTGAGTGTGGCTGCCTCAACAAAACAACAAAATTAAAAACAACAACAAAATACCAACTACAAGTCCATGCACGTGCACACTAAAAACCAGCAACAATATCGTTTACACTGCGGTCCAGCTTGCTTCTTGGACTAAGTCTAAAAATTATTATATAATAAAAAAAAAGAATAATGAAATGTAGTAAATTTATAGAGCAGACTTCGGTTAGCCGAAGAATTAATGTACTTGCAGAGCAGTGTGATAGCTAGATGTAGGAGATGTATCTCCTAATCTTTATATATTTTGTCCGTTACGTCTTATAGACTTTTATAAATAATATAATAGTAATTAAAAATCTAAAGGAAAACTATTATTTAAGTATTTATACAGCTCTAGTGCTTTAGCTCATTTGAATTTAAAGAAACAATATATATTTTCCAGATTTTTAATAAAGAGCTTTTTAGTATTTTTTAAATAAAATTATTATGAGAAATTCTAAAAAAAAACATGCTTAAAAATATGCTTAGTCAGTATATTCAATATATATCAAATATACTTAGTAAAACATTTTCCAGTATTTTTAAAGAGCAATTTTTAGAAAGAAAAATCGAATAACTTACAGAATCTTAGTCAATGTATCAAAAAACTCTCAAAAAAGAATTTTGCAATATTATAAAGTAAAAATTGTGAAAAAAATATTTAAATAAAAAATATATACATTTATATATTCACTATACATCATAGATTTCCGACCAAGAATTTCTCACTATTTGTCAAGTTAACTACAAACAATTCTTCAGTTATTCCAATAATAATTTACTGAATATAAATATTAACCTAATATCAAAAACCTCGCTAATCTGCAAGTATATTCTAAGAAATATTTAAGTATTTACGTATACTTAATTTTTTGCATGCCTAACAAAATGTACTTTGTTGTAGTGACTGCGTTTGCTTGCTTTATATTATTATGTTTTATAATTTTGTATTTGATTTATTTTGTGTGTGCACCGTATTCGTAGTAATGTCTTACAAAAATCGAGTGCTTAATTAAGTTGCAAAAAAAAGAAAAACAAAGCAAAACCACGCTACTAAAATAAAATGCCTTGCACCAAGCTTGAAGTGGGATATGGAAATGCCGCCGCGTGCAATGGGGGAAAGAGAGGAGGAAACTGAGGAACTTTACAACTGCCCAGCATGTGCATGAGTTAATTAGCCAAGTTAATGACAACTAAGCCACATTTAAACATCATTTAACGGCATGCCCCGAAAGTGAGCTTCAAGTGCCACCCAAAGCGACAAAAAAAAGAGAAAAAATTAAATATAAAAAAAAAACAAACCACACAGCGACTAGAAAGTTAATGCTTCCTCCCGCACGCACCACCCCCCCTCGCCCCACCCCAACAATCTCACATACACACAGCTCACCAAGCAACAACAAATTGCGGGCAGTTCCAAGCGGCGTTCATATTTTTGGCTTCATTTTTGGTTGCAAGTTCCACCTGCTACGCTCTCTCTCTATTTCTCTCTCTCTGTCTCACCTTGTTGCCAGTTGCTACTAACTCTCTGTGCTGTTAACCTTTGAACTCTCTAACCCGTCACACTCTAACTGTCTGTCTTGGTTTGCAGGCTGCGGCATTTCACTGGCCAAGCAGACCGCACAGCGCCGCATTGTGGGCGGCGACGACGCCGGCTTCGGCTCCTTTCCCTGGCAGGCCTACATACGCATTGGCTCCTCCAGGTAAGCTGACGCCACCTTTATGTGCCACTCTTCAAATTCACATTTGCCGTTGTTGCAGATGTGGCGGCTCGCTCATCTCGCGTCGCCATGTAGTCACCGCCGGTCACTGTGTGGCGCGTGCCACGCCCCGTCAGGTGCACGTCACGCTGGGCGATTATGTCATCAACTCGGCCGTTGAACCGCTGCCCGCCTACACCTTTGGCGTGCGTCGCATCGACGTGCATCCCTACTTCAAGTTCACGCCCCAGGCGGATCGCTTCGATGTCTCCGTGTTGACCCTGGAGCGCACAGTGCACTTCATGCCACACATAGGTAGAGCCAACTACTAGTGTTAACCCCTCTTCAGCTCTTAACTCACTGGATATCCATCTTCCACAGCGCCCATTTGCCTGCCGGAGAAGAACGAGGATTTTCTGGGCAAATACGGCTGGGCTGCCGGCTGGGGCGCTCTGAATCCCGGCTCCCGCTTGCGTCCCAAAACGCTGCAAGCTGTCGACGTGCCCGTGATTGAGAATCGCATCTGCGAGCGCTGGCATCGACAGAACGGCATCAATGTCGTCATCTATCAGGAGATGCTGTGCGCCGGCTATCGCAATGGGGGTAAAGACTCATGCCAGGGTGACTCAGGCGGTCCGCTGATGCATGAGAAGAATGGCCGTTGGTATTTGATAGGTGAGTTTCGCTTGGCTGTTTAATCAGAGAGCCTAACTAAAGCTACCCTGAATATATGCGCTTGCAGGTGTTGTCTCGGCGGGCTATTCCTGTGCATCGCGTGGACAGCCGGTAAGTGTTTGTCCTAGACTATCCTTTCTATATAAACCAAAACTGAACTTTCTCTAATCCCACCCATCGTTTTCTCTTCTTCCAGGGCATATATCATCGCCTGGCCTATACGGTGGACTGGGTATCCTATGTGGTTGGCCTGACAGTTAACATCTAAGCTATGCCACTCGTGTGTCTTATTTATTTCAAAAACCCAACGCTTCAGCTCCAGCTTGCAGAATGCCGTTTTGTACATAATTCACTTTCCCAGCTTCCGCAGCTATTGACTTTCGCATTCTTTTTTTTCGTAATTCTTATTTATATATTTGATAATTTTCAACAAAACTTCGCGCAGCGCTCTTATTTTATAGTAAAGAATGGGGAGGCATCTGCGAATATTAGAACTTAGTAGCGACAAGGCATATATCCCTAGTTGGGATATATAGCTGTGGGATATCTATCGTGTTGGATATCTGGTTAAGCGATTTTCGAATTACTCTAAACTAATTATTAATTAATTTACTTAGTCATATGCGCTGTTACGTAATTTTAAACTATTTATGAACTAATTGTGTGTAAATAAATTATGTAAATGTTGAAGAATTAATTAATTTTTATTATTAAATCCAGTAGATGTGAAACGAACAAGTGACGCGGCTGCAGCTACTGCTTATTGCTTGTATGTGAAAGGAGGTAGGTATAAAGGCGAATAGGGCACGCCAGAGGCAAAGACATGCTCAGCATCCTGACAGAATTTGACCTTGCGGAAATTCTGCTCTTGCATAACGCGAAATAGGGTAAATACTTCATGATAGATTTTATAATAGAGCACTGAACAGGGCGTGCATAGATTATTATCGCATAATTCTACAATTAATTATATATATTTATATAGAGTTGATGACTTACCGAGCACAAGCGTAAAGACTAGCAAACACATTAAGAAACTAGATAGATCTATAAAGAGACCGGCCATGGCATAGAATATGCCCATGTAGAGACCAAATCCGAACACAACGCCATGCAATATCAACCAAGGATACAACAGGCTGCTCGAGTCCTGCAATAGACAAAGATCGGGGAGAAATTAGTAATAATTTGTATGAAAACATGAACTATTAACTAGAGTTGCTTAGACTAGTATTCTATAAAATAAGTAACTGAAACCTACACAGTAATATAAAATGGAATGCGACGAATTGTCGAAAAAAAATATAAATTCGACAGACAGACGGACGGACAGACGGACGGACGGACGGACAAACGAAAGTGACTATATTGAGTCAGCTCGTTATCTCGATCAAGAATATATATATATTTTATGGGGTGTGTCACGTCGTCTTCTGCGTCTTTCATACATATTCACAGTGTCTATCAATATATCAACTCGAGCTAATTCCGCATACTTTTATCTAGTTCAAACTCTTTTCCATACTCACCCGAGCCACACCAATAAGCAGCAAGAGGCTGACACCCATATTAATCAATGACATGCCATAGGCAACTGTACCGAAAGCGGCCAATACTACGGATCAAGGATAGGATAGGATAAGGTATATATTAGATAGGCCATAGAAGAGAAGTTAAGCCCAAAATACATACGATTCATTAATAGCTGTATTTCTCTATCTGTTGCCTGCTGCAAGATTTGCTTGACCAGCACTTCGACATCGGTCTGCAGATTAACCACCATCATGGAGCTAAAGATCATCACGGTTGATATAATGACACCCAGCCAGCCTATAATGATGGCATTGTACTTGAGATTCTGGCACTGCACATACGCAATGCTGCTGGCATGTGCGACAGCAAGACCCTGGGTGGCAGCTTTTGCTGCTTGTGGGTTGCTGGCCATGGTTCGACAACAAATTTTAGATTTCGATTTCTCTCTGTAAATATTCTAATAAATACCAAAAAAAGAAAAAAAAAAACAATTTCAAATACTAATCGAAATTATTGATAAATATTTCTATTTACCGAGTGAAATTGTAACTGAAGCAAAAAGGTGTTTTGTTGAGAGGCTAGCGAGTTTTGGGAAGTTTTTGAGTTTGATGTGTGATTTATATTGTGTAGTTTTCTCGAGTGTGTGACCTGTTGGCTGGCTAATGTTGAAGTGACAACTGGGCGAAACGCCTGCTGGGCAGCAGAATTCAAGCAAGATCAACATATTTCAGCAGCATATTTCATATGCTAATGCCTCAGCCGACTACGGAGCATCATCAATAAGAGTTTGCTTTTTAGAAAGTTACATAAAAGAATGGATGCTGCTCCAGCCCCCAGCCTTATCTGACGCGCGCAGTTAACCCAAAAAGAAAGAAGAAGTTGATTTATCCAGAATTGCTCTCATTTCCCCCCAGATATGTAACATGCACGGCTCGACGCTGTTTTGCAATTATGTCGCATAAAATAATTATAATTCAAACATTTCCTGCGTTTCGTAATAATTAGCCGGAGAGCTAGCGCCCAAGATCAAGATGTGTGTGTGTGTGTGTGTGGCGGCTCGAGATGCCAACCAGTTGCTGGGAAGAAGCTCGCGCAGACTTTGGCTACACAGCTTGGCACCCAGTTTGATTCTGGCCAGCATTGCGTGCGGTTGTCGCTGCTGCTGTTGCTGCTGCTGCCGTTTCAGCCAATTCTCGCGCCGCGTCGCGATTCGTTTGTCTGTGTGTGTGTTGAACCATGCCACAATTGGCAGCGTGTGTGAAACTCTGTGTGGCTGCAATTGAAAATTGTGCCAGCGCCTGATGCATTGACACAGTTATCATTGAAAAAAGAAAAAAAAATAGGCGTCGCTTAACCCATTTAGCTTAAAGAACACGTTGCGACAAGGACGCAAGCGGCTTTGAGTCAAGCCGCTGGCAGTGTGAATCATACCACCCAACAACAACCACAAAGAGTAGTAAAAGTGGAGCAGCAATAATAAGTTGTCTAAGTAGAAATAACAGCGAGCTAGCTAGCTCCAAATGGTGAAGCAGAAGATATCAACAACAACTGGAAGAAGAAGAGCAAACAGCGCAAAATAGACGACATAAAAGTGAATAAGAAATTGTCATGCTTTCATTAACAGCAACAATAGCGGCAGCAGCAACAAATCAAAACACAAATTTAGCTGTCAGCAAATTGTGTTAAACGCCCACCGAAAACAGTGACTGTGACTGTGTGAAGCGTTCACGCTCAACTCGTGACTCAAAATGCGACGTTCATTTGGCTATTTACTGCTGCTGTGGCTATGCCTGCTGCTCTGTCAATTTACGCCGCTGCAGGCGAGTAAGTAAAGCCCGCTCCCACAGCTAATCCTCGCCAACTACAATCATCTCCTCTAATACTCCCTCTCAGGCATACTAAACACACTGCTGGGCGTGCCCGCTGAGTGTGTGCATCAGAGCGGCGTGTGGCCCTGCAAGCTGAGCTTCTCCTGCTGGCTGCAGGGCGGCAAGCATGCCAAAGGCTGCGGCACCAACAAATGGCTCTTCAGCTGCTGCATCGCCGAGCCGCATCAGCATCTGCATCAGCACACGCATCAGTCGCCGCTGGAGAATCTGGTGGACTATGGCAAGCTGAAGATGGGCCTGAACAGTTTACCCAAGCGCATTATGCTGCGGCGGCGCGATGATAACGAGCTGCTCAATCTGAAGGTAAAGTGGCTACAATAAAGCAATTACACTAGACAACATGAGTTCATGTGAGCAGGAAATAGAAATGTGTAAAACAATTTGTTATAAGTGAAGATAATGAGAAAAAAATTTACAGAGAGATGAGAGTGGCAGAATTATAACTGGGAAAAGCGATGAAAGGGCTGTGGGTTGAAAGAAAATATTCCTAAATGTATGAGAATTGCATAGAAGGCAGGTTTCTTAAAAGTTGAGTATAACATGAAAGACAGAAATTGTTATAAAAGCGTGATCAAGAGAGATGACAAGAATGTTTATAAATCGATGAGAAACACCTAGAAGGTTGCATTTTTTATGAAATGTTTCTTTCAACTTAAATATTCAGTATTACATGAAAGAAAGAGATTTCTTTAATCTTAAAAGTTCTGTATAAGATCAATGAGAGAAATTAGTTCAGGGATGTCAGAGAGGCATTTCAATTGATGAGAATCACAGGCTGCACTTAAAAGTTCAGCTCATGAGGTCGATTAAGTAAAGAAATAAATAAATGAAAACACTGAGCCCAATAGAGATGGCTAGACATTAAAATATTAATGAGAATAACATAGAAGACTGCACTATAATTAAATAGCACATAAACATACATCTGTAATTATGTGCATATATGCACTTATTTCTAATGCATTTGTGAAAGTTATTTACCATATTAGCGCAGAGTCTATTATTAAAGATTGTGTAAAAGTTCTTTTAGTCTATTATAAGAGATTGTGCAAGAGTTCTTTGAGGCGGCGTAACTATCCTAATGCATTTTTCAAGAGTTCATTTCAAAACCCATCAAGTGCATAACGTGTGAGCCGCGCTAACAATAAGACAATTGAATATGTGTGTTATGGAAAAACTAGTTTTCCTCTTTTCTGTGTCTGTGAATTCTGTGTGCCCAATGCCATCATCAATTATGAGGCTGCCGAGTTATGTGATTGACTAATCCGTGTTTTTTTCTTCTTCTATGATCTCTAGCCGGAATGTGGCTTGCCGCGCATAGCGCAGAATACGCTGCAGAAGCGCATCATTGGCGGGCGGCCGGCACAGTTTGCAGAGTATCCGTGGCTGGCGCACATACGCATCGCGGAGTATCAGTGCGGCGGGGTGTTGATATCGGCGAATATGGTGGCGACTGCGGCGCACTGCATACAGCAGGCCCAGCTGCCCGACATCACCGTGTATCTGGGCGAGCTGGACACACAGAATCTGGGCCACATACAAGAGCCGCTGCCCGTGGAGAAGCACAGCGTGCTCCAGAAGATTATACATCCGCGCTTCAACTTTCGCATCACCCAGCCGGACCGCTACGACCTGGCGCTGCTCAAGCTGGCCCGGCCGACGGGTTTCAGCGAGCACATCTTGCCCATTTGCCTGCCCCAGTATCCCATCCGGTTGGTGGGGCGCAAGGGTCTGATCGCCGGCTGGGGCAAGACGGAAGCGCATATGGGTCATGCGGGCACCAACATGCTGCAGGTGGCCAGCGTGCCGATCATATGTGAGTACAGTATGGACACAATTTGAGTGACAACATTGATAAGATCTTTACTCTAGCCACCTTGGATTGCATTCGCTGGCATGAGAGCAAACAGATCAGCGTGGAAATCAAATCGGAAATGTTTTGTGCCGGCCATTCCGATGGGCACATGGATGCGTGCTTAGGTAAGAGACACTTTTTGTGGCATAATTTTAGGCGAGGCGTTAACAGTGTGCTGTTAATGGGTTAACAGTGGCGAGCGCAACTTAACAGAAATTTGTGGAATTTTTAAAGTGGTTTGCTTGCTGCGAAAGTAATTTAATATCTATACATTTGGCAGAGAATATTGTAGAAAAATGTTGATAAATAAGATAAATGTGAATGTCTATATATATGTGAACAGTAATATTAATTCGTTGTATACCATATATCTAAAGTGAAATGAATATCTGTTCACATTCTTTATACTTCAGTATATCCATTTATGTTGCACATGAATCAAGATCATTTGACTTTTACAGAATAGACAACAGAAACAACACTATTTAAATAAAGTATTCGTTCAGTCCACTCCTTATAAAATCTATGAACAAGATCTAAGATAATTATTTTAGCAAAGCAAAATCAAAGAATCTTTCGTAGATTCCCACATCGAGCATACTTCCCACAAAGTGCTCTAAGTTAACTTTCAACTAGGCCAACCTCAACTATAACTCTTATTCACTTGTATATACAAATTATATAGAATGTTATACATTCCATATAGCCATATATATTACATAAATAAATCAATTTAATTGCCCCATTCATTGCAGGTGACTCTGGCGGCCCGTTGGTCATCAAGGAACATGGTCGCTTTGTGCTCGTAGGCATTACGAGCGCCGGCTTTGGCTGTGGCGTGGACCATCAGCCTGGCATCTATCACAATCTGCAGAAGAGTCTGCGCTGGGTGGAGGATGTGGTGGCGCACAATCAGCCCTAGCGCCTGGACAGTGACAACAGATCAGGTGACAGACTGAAATGGGCGCCGACACCCCAGGGATGTGGCAGAGCAATCTCATTAGTTTATGGTGTCTAGCATTAAGCAATGGCCTGTGCAATGACAACAACCACATTAACAGCAAACAAATATGAAATTACAAATTACAATTTATTAGATATATTAAATATTATTATGTAGCTAATGTAAGTGTGTTTAGTTGCCTTATTTGCGTGGGTGCTGGGTTGGCATAACGGGCGACCTTGAACGATGGTTGCAACTGTGCATTGGGAATTTTCAATTGGAATTACGCACTTTACCGCACGTAAAGCAACAGCAACAATAATAACAATAAAATTTGCTTTGTTATGTCATTTGGCATTCGCAGTGCTGGCCCATTTCCCATTTAGTGTTCGCTGCTGCTGCTGCTGCCATAAATGGCACAATCAACTGCTTTCAACTCAACAAACAGACAGCTATAGCAACAACAACTACAACAATAGCAATGACAACAACAAACAAACAGAAAACAATCATAATTTGTACATTAAACACATTAAGACTGGGCCCAGCCAGAGTCTCGAGCCGAGTGCCATCTGCCAATTGCCCAATGCTAGTATTTAAATTGTGTTACGTTCGCCCTACTTACCCTAGAGTCATCAGAAAAGAGGTAAGCAGGGTATGCTAAGCGTGTGAAAGTAAATGGAATAATAACTTCGTATCTATTGTATATGACTGGGAAATGTATATGAATGCGCTTATACTTGCTTTCTTTTCAAAGGTTGACGATTTATATATTGAGAGCTAGCAAGATATTCATTTAGGAATTGGGTTATTATTTGTGTAGGGTATATAGAATTTATTTATTTATTTAAATATATTTTTAATATGAATGAAATGAGCTAGGATATGATTTTGCGACTCTCATGTAAGTATATCTATAAGGAAAAGTCAAAAAAATTAAGTTAATGATGTGAAACTTAAAAAAAGAACAAGATTCTGTATGAGAAATTAAGTTTGTACTCTAGACTTTATCAAGTTTTTTCTTTAAATTCTTTCAGCAATAGTCAGAAAATAAAACGAATTTTATTGCTTATAAATTAAGTTCCCAGAACAGTTTTCTATTTTAGGATTGTGCCAATAAAATTAAAGAATTTATTGCTATTACATTTTTTTTCAGAGTAGATGAATTTATTTTCAGAGATTAAGCCACCAAAAATCATATAAAAATTCAAAAATATCTAAAGATTAATTTTCCATTAACTATTTTCATCCTAATACCCAATAAAGTGCACTCTTACTTTATCTAGTCGCAGCTCATGCTAAATAACAGGGTATCTGCTTAGTCATGCATCGACGATCTATAATTTTTAATGGCAATGTTTCATTGTCTTACAAATTGATTGTCTCTCGAGACTGTCATCAATTTTGTGCCCAATTATTATTCAATAGTTATCCATGAACTCATCGAAGCGACTTTGGCATCCAACGCCCATCAATTATTTGGGCTTTACGCGTTTTGATGGCTTTTCAATTGTTGCCGCTGCGAGGAAAATGCGAGTGCTGTTGCAGCGAGTTTTTCACGCTTGAGAGATGAACTCGAAATAAGATGTGATGTGCTGTGCGCGCGTCGTGGTTCGGCTTTCGCTTGGCTGCCCTGGGCTGCCAGAGAGCCGCGTCTGCCGCTGGTTTTTCCTGTTGCAATTTGTACAATTTGTTGATTTTTCCTTTCGACAACAATTACATTTGGCAGCGCCGCTAAATTGGTGGCAACATGTGAGGTGCGAGCGAGACAATTTAACTTCCTCTTGTTTCACATAGCCACTGGCTCTGTGAGCTCTAAATTTGACATTAGTCATGGCGGCAACAACAGCAGCAACAGCAACGGCTAAGCGACATGCGACATGCAATTGCCGAGTGAGCGACAAAAGTTGTTGTCTCTGCTCTGAGGCCACGTCTTGTTTTGTCTGTTTCTTTTCACTTTCGATTTCGATGCGAGTGTAACTCTCCACGCACACGCACACACGCGCACACTTGAGAGTCTCCGCTTCACACTCTTTGGCGCATATTACTCAATAGCGAACGTCTCCGCTGCTGTCGCTCAGTGCTGCGCGCCACTGCGACTGCGTGCGTGTTGGTGAGCGTGTTGATGGCCTTTTTGATTTTGAATTTGTCAGCCAACTGTTTATTAAGTGTCTTGACGTTACCGCAAACTGTTCGCAAACGCAAAGCCCACCGCAAGGCAGTCAGACACACAGCAATAAAAAACGAGCTCAAAATATATCGAGCCACCGTAACAACAAAACGGCAAACCACAACGAAAATTTCCAACAAAGCCCAAAAGTTGTTGAAGAAAAAGTGCGTGACGCGTACGAAGTATGTTAAAATATTAAAATGGCCGCGAAATAAATGCATTGGGTCTTATTGCCAAATATTAAGCTAAGTGGGCTGCGCGAATTTTATTTAATTCAATCTTAACTGTCAGCCGTCTGCTATGCAAACGAGTGATTATTCAATCAAAAACTCGCGCCGCTACGTGAATTAAGTGAAACACACAATTGCACAAAATCGCAGACAAACGAGGCAGCAGCAACAACAACAACAGCAGCAGCAACAGCAACAGCAGCAACGACAACAATTACAACAACTACAACGAAAGTATTGCAAAATGCGCGCAGTTGCATGGCTGCTGCCGCTGCCAACGTCGCTGCTGCTGCTGCCAACGCTGCTGCTCGGCCTGTGCCTGTGTCTATGCGGCCGCCTGGACGCCGCCAACAGCGGCTACAATTCCGTCTACAATGCTGTGATTACGCCGGAGCTCAAGGAGGCCATCGACAAGGACTTGCCCAAGCAGGCGAAGTTCTTTGATGAGCTCGACTGTAAGTATGCAAGTTTGTTGCCTAAGTCTTTCGATTTGTGGCAAGTTTGACGATTGACTGCACAGAATAGTCCAGATATTTCTTAGGTATGCTCAAGCAAGTGACATAACACAGCGATTAAATATGTCGCCATACTGTACAAGTTTGTCGCCTAAGTCTTTTGTTTATATTTGTGTATACAAATTTCCCTATGAGACTCTTCCGCTCAACGCGCTCTTTGCACAAAGTGTTCACATGATATTTACTAGCAAGCACGTTCGTTGCCTAAGTCTTTTGTTTTCCCCCATGAATATTCACCTTTTGCCCAAAACAAGAGCAAGTTCGTTGCCTAAGTCTTTCGTTTTTGGCACACTGACTCAGCAAACAGGCACAACATGCGTTTCAATTACATAATTAGCATATTAGTTAACCTTGAGGTTAGCCATCGATACGATGTCAAGTTCACATGATTCACTCCACGATTTCTACAAATGCAAAACGTGAATTAAGCCAGGGCAGGCCAGGGCGAAAGTGAGTTAGTCAGCGCCTTTATGCGTGTATCTCGTGTTCTTGGCGCTGCCCAAGCTCCGGGCCGACTTCATTCATCTTGTCAGCGCGCAGCGCAGCACAGCACTTTAATTGGACTTTCCAAAATAAAAACTACACAAAAGCCAATTAGCTCGAGAAACGCACGTCCAAAGTTGAGAGCTAAAGCTAAAATTTGAGCCGTAATTATTTACACAGCCACAGCAACCGACATTAACATATGGCCCATTCTGCGCCCCAATGAAAGCGCATTATGCTCCATTAAAACAATTAAAAGAAAATATTTGAACAAAAAAAACCAAAAACGAAGAAAAAAGCCAAACGAAAAGTAAGAGCTGCATATGATAAACAAAAGATATGGAGGCAAATATCAAATCATGCGCAAATTGCAGCACAAGTTCAATGGCATTCGCCATGTAATATAGAAAAAGCAAAAGTCTTTTTTCTCTTATCTGTTAATTTATATATATATTTAAGCCACTGCAAGTCAAGAGCAGGAAAATCAACTGCAATTAACGACAATTGCAGCGCTTGCCGACATTCGAAAGTGTTAAACAACAACATGTTATATGCCATAGATTATAGATTATTTGCGCGGAGAGCAGTCATAATAGAGCAGCCACCAAAAACCTTGACCAGAAGAGACACACACAAACGAACGAAAAAACGAAATCAAAGTCATGCAACATGTTGCTGAGCGGCGCTGCCAACATGTTGCCGTCGCTCTTTCTTTCGAGCCGCTCTCGGTCGCCGAGGCCTTCGACTCGGCTCTGCTGGTGAAATGGCGAAATGCGAGCAAATGTCTTCGTCTTCGGCTGCTTTAACGCAGCGCAAACACGAAACTTTGGCTTAGTTCTGAGCTGAATTTCCCGACGTGCGGTCGATATACATGAGACGCGCTGCGGTTGAAGCGACGCTATACATAACAACAAAAACAACAACAACAGCAACAATTTTCTTTTCGTGCGTCGTTGCGCATGCGTAGCTGCTGCTGATATTATAAATAAAAGTGAAATCCTGCTCGAGTTTTTAATACATTTTCATATTAATAAAAACAATAGTAAGAAAAGTGTAGCACAGGATAGCTACGCATATAAAAGTCAAAAAGAAAGTGAAGGCCGCAGCAGCAGCAGCAGCGCAACAATCGCGTCATAACGGGTGCTGTGCGAAAGTGAAAGTACGCGTCGCGCCTGTCGCGCTCCTCGCCAGGAGCAGCCCCAGCCATGCCGCGTTCACGAACACACACGCATTATCGCATAAAGGATAAGTGGTTGAGCCTGCTGCTCATCTGTGTGCTCACGCCCAACAGCGTGTGCGCCGTGGGCTATCCGACGGCGCAGCAGGAGCACGACATGCTCATACTGGACGCGCTGTCGCGGCGCAGCGGCACCGGCTATTACGGCGAGAACAGCGTCATGGAGATGCTATCCAGAAGTACAAGCTCCACTTAAACTGCAGCCACTTGACTATTGACATTGCCCGAGTGTGCGTATTATCTCAACTAATGCCCATTATTTTGGTGTCTTTGCAGTGATACCGCAGTCGTGCCGCTTCCGTGGCCACAAATTCGAGTGCGGTCTGTCCATCTCGTGCGTCTTGGGCGGCGGCAAGCCGCTCGATCTGTGCTCCGGCGGCATGATCTGGTCATGCTGCGTGGACAAAGATCTCGATGCCGAGGAGAGTCCGCACGCGGCGCCGATCAACAACACAAGTGAGTAACAGTAACTAAGTTCTAGCAGGCCCCAAATGCTTTCCCAGCGATCCGCTCCCCCGCCAACCGCCCCCCAACCACTTGGATTTGCCATGCTTAGTTAGCTGTTAGAGCATTTGGCTTGGCGAGCACACAAATTGCAAATTGCTGCGCTTCGACTTATGCAATGCCCTGTATAATAGCGCAATAAATTAGTTCGCATTTCGAAAATGACAACAAATTGCTCGACTTTGCCTGCAAACACACACACACACATAAAGACAATCTAGCATATGTCTGCAGGGGCAGATGTGCTGCGAATGCATTACTAAATTCCATTTGCTGCACTTTCAAGCAGTGGGCGCTGAACTGGAAGGTGTCAATGGTGCACCATTAAATGGGCCGTTCAGGCTATGGAGTGCATATAACTTAGAGCGGAACGAAGTAAATCGAATCAATTGAAAATGTAATGTAACTCAATTCAAGAAATTGGCTTTAGCTGTAGATAGTCTTCGCTGATGTAACTATAAAAGTGGGTAACGACATAGAGAATAATTGGCTAGACTAGGTTCGACTAGGTTTTGTAAGTTTATATATTTTTTGTTTGTTTACATTGTTGCTATGGGTACTTAACAACTTAGATTCTTATCTAAAACAATCAATAGCTTAAGCAATGTGTGCAGCAATTGAAGAGTTTGCTTCCATAATTTCTATGGCAAAATTAATCTGTAGTTAAAAGCTTTGGGAATTTTTAAATATTTTTAAACAATATTTGGAATTTTAAAATACGAAAAGTATTTGAAAATTTTGTTAGAAAATAACGAAAATCTTAAGAGGAAAATAAATCTTTTTATATTGTCTAGTTTTTGCCTAAAAGACAAAAATTCCTGAAAAAAGAAAAACTATTCCTAAAGCTTGCAATAAAAGTTTGCTTCATTTTGGAAAAGGCAGCAAATAAAATAAATTCACAAATAATTTCGCAGATCCCTTAAGACAACAGTGCTTAAATCAATGACTATTTCTAATATTTGTGGCAGATTCCTTAATACAAATTCTTTTAGCACAGATATTTCTCAACATTTGCAGTAGATTTAATAAAATAAAATATTTAAATACAGGAATTTAACTCCATCAAAACTTTACAACTTTACAAAAATTATAAGATTGAAAAGTAAATGAATTAAATATATATGTATATATAATATGTGTAAAATAATGTATATCTAGTTCCGTAATTGAATTGAAATTTCGTATATACCACAGCCTATCGATGTTAACGTCTTGTCTGCTTTATTGCCATTCATTTTCCACTTCTTCTCTTTACGCGCTTCGCATTTTTGGCTGCAAATTTGATTTTATACAAATTGAATTACCATCAAGTGCATTCGCTGTATCGTAATCTTAGCCAACAACAAAGCATTATGCCACACGCACACACACACTTACACACACATAAACACACTTGCTTAGCAGCTTGTTGTGCTCTGTTTAGTTTTCTAGGCTGGCCATAAAAATGTGCAACAACAACAACGAAGGCAACAACAACTTTAATAAAAACACATTACAACACATTGTAAATAATTCTAAGTGGAAACTTTTTAAGCAGCCCAATTTTAGGCCCAATTTTTATATTTTCATGCTTTTCTCTCTTATTTTTTTTGGGTAATTTTCTCGAAGCTCATAAAGTAGCGCGTTCTGTTTTGCGTAGTCACTTTCTTTAAGGGGGCCAAAAGGTCTTCTGGGAATTTGTAGCTTTTCGTCGCTGTTGTTTTTACTTCTGTCTGAGGCTCGCTGAAGTGTAACGTTTTTCAAACCTCAGATGCGACAATGAAAAGAGCCCCGAAAAAACAACAAAATCGGTTGCGGAAATAAACGAAGGTGAACGTTTTTGCATTTGAAAAGTGAAATTTCACGTTTGCTGCGCCTTTTGCCCAGAGCCTGCATCAAGCTTATTTTTTATTTATTTGTTTTTTTTTTTTGTTGGTGGGAAAAATCACAGCGGCCAGAGTTACGGCATTTGGCTTTGGCGTTTCAAGTCCACGACGAGAAACTTGGCCACAAACGGGTAGAAAATAAAAAAAAACAGTGTTAATCAACTGGCGGCGTTCTGTTTTATTTGGCTTTTCTTTCACCTTCTTTCTTTTTGGCTTTAGGTTTTTTGAATTACGTGCGAAAAATTATCTCATTTTGGCTTTTGTTTCTGTCATGGACGGCGGTCAATTGAGTGTGCATGTGTGTGTGAGTGTGTGTGTGTTAGTTGTGAATTAAGTTTCGACTTCATTGGCTTTGGTGACATAATAAAATCGTGCAGGGCGCAAGTCGTAATTGCCGGCTCAGTGGCTTTTTTTTTTTTATTATTACTTTTGCTGAAGTCTTTCACTACTTGAAGCGAAAGTTGAACTCGAGCTTGAGAGCTGCCCCAGCAAACACACAAACATACAAAACAAACATACTTAAGCGTCCGTTTGTGCATTGAGAGGAAAACTGCAACATCATCATGATTCTTACACACAGGTGACATAATACACTTGCACGACATTTATCCCGACTTGGCGCCCACCGCCAACCGCAAGCCGGCACACCATCAACCACATCACCAGACGCAACACACCAGCAACAGCAACAACAATAACAATAACGGCCTGTCAGCGGCCTCGTCAGCACGGCCGGCCTATCCCAGCCACGCCTATTACAGCACAAAGCGCCCCTCGCTCTACAACGGCAATCCCTATAAGCCCAGTTCCAGCTCCGGTTCCGGTTCCAGCTCTAGTTCAACCGTACATCGTCCCAGCGCCTCGAGCTTGAACAGCTGGGAGCATGACGCGAATCACTTGGGCATCACCAATCATCTGGACAGTTTCTTTGACGCCGATGCACCGCCAGATGGCGCTGTTGCAACGCGTCCACCCCTGCTGCACGAGCCGCAGGCCCAGCCCTTCGCCGTGGGCAATGTGCTCGATCTGAATGCAGGCGAGGCGGTGGACGAGTACCAGAGTGGTGGCTACAACGACGCCAGCTTCCGTCCAGTGCCGGGTACTAAAAACAAATTCAACTGTACCAAACTCTATACTATCTAACTGTTATCACTACTCTGTCTGTCTCTGTCTCTCTCACTGTCTCTTGTGCACTCTGGTCTTCATTTCTCGCACCACTGCAAGTTTTCCTTAGAATGCACCACACTACAAGAACAAAACACTCTGAATCACAATCTTTATGTAGCACCTGCACCTTGCGCTGTTGCACCTTCTCTGAGACTCTGATATTCCTCAACTAATCCTTATTCACTTTCTCCCACACAGGCTGCGGCGAGGTCTTTTCGCGCACCAATCGCATCGTGGGCGGTCACTCCACGGGCTTTGGCTCGCATCCCTGGCAGGTGGCGCTCATCAAGAGCGGCTTTCTCACACGCAAACTGAGCTGCGGTGGTGCGTTGATCTCCAACCGCTGGGTGGTGACAGCCGCTCACTGTGTGGCCACGTAAGTTGCTTTAGCACCACTTAACCAAGCAACCACTCACATTTACATATCCATTACCAGCACCACCAATTCGAACATGAAAATTCGCCTGGGCGAGTGGGATGTGCGCGGTCAGGAGGAGCGTCTGAATCACGAAGAATACGGCATCGAGCGCAAGGAGGTGCATCCACACTATAATCCCGCCGACTTCAAAAATGACGTCGCACTCATACGACTCGATCGCAATGTGGTCTACAAGCAGCACATCATACCCGTCTGCCTGCCGCCGCCCACTACCAAGCTGACGGGCAAAATGGCCACCGTCGCGGGCTGGGGGCGTACGAGGCATGGGCAGAGCACTGTGCCGTCGGTGCTGCAGGAGGTGGATGTGGAGGTCATCTCGAATGATCGCTGCCAGCGCTGGTTCCGCGCCGCTGGCCGACGTGAGGCCATACACGATGTGAGTGAGGGAGAGGGAACTATATGGCTATCATATAAATAATATCTGCTCGTCCTGTCTCTCTCAGGTCTTCCTCTGCGCTGGCTATAAGGAGGGCGGTCGTGACTCCTGCCAGGGCGACAGCGGCGGGCCGCTCACGCTTACCATGGACGGCCGCAAGACGCTGATCGGACTCGTCTCCTGGGGCATCGGCTGCGGCCGGGAGCACCTGCCGGGCGTCTATACCAACATACAGCACTTTGTACCGTGGATCAACAAGGTCATGGCCAACGACAACAATGCGTGAGCACAGCTTCCATAGATGCATACTCAGGCATGCCACATGCAACTGTCATTGGATCAATTGGAAGACTGCAGTCACCGCCTGCAGCTGTTGCAACCGCGACTGCAACACCCGTTTGCCTGGCCATGTGATTCCTCTCTACGACTCGGGGTTGCTAGTGTTTAAGTCTAAGCTCTCCATCTCCATCTCACAGCAGCTGCTATTTATTTTGTGTCTCCCTAACCCAGCCCACTGGCGATAATCCATCGAATGCTGCTCAACCGTGGAGGTTAAACGCTAATCATTAAAATATTTATTACATTCATTCGCATAGAGTTTCATGAATTTAAATCTAACTGTATTTATAATTTAAATTAATATTAAAAAAAAAGAAAAATAAACAAAAAATTTATATAAAATGTGGCGGGATTTTTAATTGATTTAATTGATAACAACTCAAAATCAAGCAAGATTCAACATTCTTTTAAAATTCAGTTGAGTAACAAAAGACTTAAGACACAAACTTGCATGCCCATATACTCAACTACCATTGCATACTTTTAAGCTGCTATAAAAACTCAGCTGCTCTACGCTCGACACACTTTGCCTCAAGTTGGTAGCTCTACTTAATATTTACACAGTCTTAACAGCTTGTGCGGCAGATTCAAAATCAAATATTAGGAAAGACAAACAACACAGAATCGTGATAAGAACGAAAGGGAGAAAAGATAAATAGAAACAGCAGCAGCGGCGGCAGCGGCTGCAGCTAAATGAAAGCAAACTGGCCGCAGGCAGCAGGCAGCGGACACTTCTTCCCAGAAGCGCAAGTGCAGCACAAGCGGACAACAAGCAGGTGAGCCACAATGCGGCATGCTCAGAATTTCTAATGATGCAACTTCCGTTGCGGCAGCCAAGCGGCTAAGTGTGCGTGCGTATATACTTTTATACAAAATCAAATCAAATAACATAATCAACACAAGTTTGGCTAATTAAGCGCTTGACTCAGTGCGGCTTATCAGGCGCAGCTTCTCTCCCTCTCTCTCACACACTCTCTTTCGCTTTGTGCTCTTGGCATCCACAACAAATGAATTCCACTTCTTTGTTGCTTGCCTGGCTGCCTGCCTGCCTGCCTGCTGCTGCTGCTGTTGTTTGCTCCTCTTGTCCAAAGCGCTGGACAACTGGGCGCAACTTGTTGCCTGCTCGCGGCTGGGCCTGGCCTGGCCTCAGTTGCTGTGAAGCAGCGCCAGTGTCAAGGTCTCTCAAGTTCAAAGCGTTTGTTGTGCGTCGATTGCTTAATTTAAAAACCAAACAAAAAATGTATAAAAAGAAAATGATATGAGTCGCGCTTTAATCATCAGCTAAGCCTAGGCCAACTAATTGATTAATTTGATTGATTGATTGATTGAGCATGATTTATGCATGTCGCGGCTGTTGTTGCTAATGAAGTTGCAAGTGAGCTAAGTCAAAACATAAACAAAACGCTCTAAAGCAGCTTAACGTGTCTGTGTGTGTGCGGTCATATAATTAGCATCAAGAGCAGCTAAATTGCTGGCAATTCTTATCAGCCAGCCGCCAGCATAAACAGGTATACACAGACACAGCGAGAGAGCATTAACAGCAGCGTTAATAAAGTTTGACTTTCTTAACCTGAAGACGTGCATAAATTATAACACAAACAACACACACACACACACTCAGTTAGTTGGACAAAGAATGGCGACAGGCTGTGTGAGCACCACTCATTTGCACCACACACCAAAAAAAAGAAAGAAGAAGAAGATATATATATATATATATATATATATATATATTAAAGAAAAAGCCAGCAAGCGACTCCCAAGTTAACTGCGCTGCGCTGTTGTTGTTGTTGTTGCTGTGGCTGCTTCTTGCTATTTTAATGTGAAAGCGCTGTTAACCCCAAACGTCAGCCCCGCCACCCGTGCCGCAGCCACAGTCATCGCATACAAATGCCGCCAATCAGCTGTGGCTGTGCCTGTGACAACAAGAGAGCAGCGAGAGAGTGTGCCAGCATGTGTGTGTGTGAGTGTGTGTACGAGTGTGTGTGTGTGTCTGTTCATTTGAATAAGCAACAACAGCCGCCTAGCATTTGTTGTTCTCACCATTTTGTGAACTGGCCTTAATGGAAACCGTTATGCGCGAAGCTCTAACTAGCGTTGCTGTCGCTGCCGCTGCCGCCGTCAGCGTCGGCTACGCATGCGCACATGTTGTGGCTCTCTATGTGTGTGCGTGTGTGTGTGTGTGTGTGCGTGTGTGTTGCCTCTGTAGCTACTACCAATTTTGCTTTGTCGTTCTTCAGCGCTGTTCGCAGCGCAGTCGCAAAATCTCAGCAGCAGCAGCGCCGTAGCGCAGCAGCGACTGCGACGCCAACGCTGCCGTCGCCGTCGCAGCTTGTGTCTTTGGCTTTGGCTGACTTCGACTGGCGTGTGGATCTTTTGTATGCGCGCTTCCCTCCAGACGTGCGCAACTCAACGCGGTCTTTGGCTCCTCTTCGGCATCGGCTGGCTTCGCTTCACTTCGGTTACGTCGATTTCGTGTCGTGTGTGTGTGCGTGCGTGCGTGTGCGTGTGAGTGTGAGTGTGCGTGTGTGTGCTCGAGAGCCTATAGAACTTGAGTTATTGGCCTCAAATTGGCTTGGCCAGTGCGTAGCTGCATAGCAAAAAAAAAGAAAAACAAAGGCAAAGTAAACAAATTACAATCCTTTAAGAAACGCACAAAGCCCGGCGTCTCGTGTACAAGTTTTTTCTGTTTTAAATAATATATATACTGTCCATATACATATATATATTTTGGTCTTGAAACAAAAGGCAGCCTGTGCGAGCGAGCGAGAATCAACGAAAGCACAGCATACAAGCAGCGTGAGTGTCAAACAAAAGCCAAATGTGAAAAAACTCATAAAAGATATATATAAGAAACTAACAAAACAAAAAGCCGTACGAAGAGTTAACAGCAGAGAAACATAATACATAGAATAATAACAGTGCGGCATCAAATTAAAAGAAATGACCCCAAAATTGTTGCCAGTGAAGTTTCAACTACAGTACACAAAAAACAAACCCCAACAACAACAACAGCAACAGCAACAACAAACAAACAAGTAAATGCAAAAGCAGAAACAAAATAAAGAAAATAAAGAAAAGAAACAAATCTTTAGATACGCATCCGTCAGATACGCGCGCCCCTTGGCCGTACGTGTGTGTGTGTGTGTGTGTTAAGTAGCTGCGCCGCACTTTCTACCACGTACAAGTCAATTAGAGGCATACACACACACACACACACAGTAGTTGCGCATAACTGCAACTAACTGCAGCAGCAGCAGCAGCATCAACTTGCTGCTAAACAAGAGCAGGCGCAACAACAAGTTCAAGCGCCTTGATTTTGATCAACGGCCAAAGCCAAACGAGTCCAAAGCAAAAGTTGCCTTGTGCTGCAAATTTTTATTGAAATTCCTGCTAAAAGCAGCAACAACAATAAAAGCAGCAGCAGCATCAGCAGCACCAAGAACAACAACAAGCGGCAAGTGTTTCAATTGCCGCAGCAGCAGCAGCCTCAGCAGCCAACAAGACACAAGAGCAAAAACTTCTTTTGGGAACTGGTCTGCTAGCTGTTCTGCTTGTTGTTATTGTTGCGTTGCATCTGTTGTTGTTGTTGTTGTTGTTGGCTTTGACTTTGGTCTAAAATGCAGAGGCTTCAACTGTTGCTGCTGCCGCCACTGAGCGAACTCCCCCCATTTGTGGCAGCCACAGCAGCGCCTTGAGCATTATTTGCATTTCAGCTTATTCTGGTTTTCTGCTGCAGTTGCTGCAGTTGCTGCTGCAGCATCTCCAGTTACAGCTACAGCAGATCATGCAGGCAGCAACAAGCACGCCCTGCCCCCTCCCACTACCACTAGGCGGTGCGCTTAAATGCATGTTAATTATAATAAATTGCTGGCAATTGAGAAATTTTGTCGTTTGCAAGTTTGTGTCTTAAGTCTTTTGTTTCTGGCTAAGGCAAACAACAAGTGTTTCGTTTGACTTGGCTTTCTAGAGCTAACTGAACTAATGAACTCCCGCATCCCGCAGCTAGCAATAGACAGCATACATTATACACACACACACACTCTTTCACAGAGCCATTCAAAATTTCTCCAAAGCCGTTTTTGGTTAGCAGCCACAGAGAGAAATGAAAGCCAAGTTGAAGGCAGCAGCAAAAGTGGACGACGCACTTCTGGTTTCTGATTATGTGCGCTCCACCAAATATCATATGGCATAATTCTATTGTTCACCTGCCTGCGCGCTTCTTCTTTCTTTCTTTCTATTTCTTTTTTGGCTAATTTGATGTGACAATAT
Source organism: Drosophila pegasa (assembly GCA_035046225.1). NCBI lineage: Eukaryota > Metazoa > Arthropoda > Insecta > Diptera > Drosophilidae > Drosophila > Drosophila pegasa. The sequence continues at coordinate 5,788,999 of JAWNOD010000076.1, read as the reverse complement.
TTTGCTTTCTGCATGCATTTCACTTTTCTTTTAAACAAATAAAGATGGTTATATATATTCATATGTCAGCAGATAGAAAGAGAGAGAGGGAAGTTGCCTTATAAAAAAGTACAATTTGTGTGGCTTTCGCTTTTATTTAAGGCAAGTGTTATACACACACACACTCACAGATATACAAATGACTTTTTAATAAAAAACAAACACACAAAATAAAAAGTTCCCAAGAAAGAAGAAAAAATAAATAAAATAAACTTGTAATTTCACTTTTAACATGTCGAGGGGAAATAAACATCAAATTTTTATTTGCCCAGGTGGAAATTACTTAATTGTTTTCAGACAACGCCTCGCCACAGCTCAGTTCAATAAGATCGAGCCAAAATACAATAAAGAAAAAAAAAAGAACACAATCATGCAAATCATCTGTGTGTGACCCACTTAAGCGATATTCTCAGCCACTCACGTGTCTGTCCGCTCGGCCGCTTCGGCTGGTTTATCGACAGTAGCCACGAAATTCACGTTAATTTGCACATTTCTCGAAATGGAACGCGAATACAATTACACGCATCTGATATTTATATGGCCGAGCCAAGAACGTGACCCAAATACACAAATAGCCGTTCGCTCGCATAGCTGCCAAACAAAAGCCGTATGTGTGTGAGCGAGATGTGGGCTCAGCGATAGCTCAAATCATCTCATCTCAAATCCCACCAATTTCATTCTGATCTGCCGAGCTGAACTGCAATTAGCTGCCGATTCTGGCACCTAATTAAAAGCAATCAGCGTTGCGTTCATGCGGATATATTTTATAGCTTCCGTTCTGCTTTTTTTCTCGCTCTGCCTCCGCCTCTCTCTCTCTTTCTCTTGGAAGTTGGCATAAATTATATTTAATTGCGGCTAAGACAACGCCCATTAGAGAACCAGATGCTGGCATAGAGAGACAAAGCGCTTTGGTCAAGCAAGTCGGAATAGCTCTGCTTGGAGAACTGATTCTTAGACTGATTGAAGGTTTTGAAGTGAAGCAGAAAATGGGCTTAGACATAGTTTGAGAGGAAATGAAGCCAGATTAGCTTAGACAAATTTGTCAAGGGAAGGCGAATACATAAACTTAAATTTAAATTATAATTGTTAGCAAAAATTTGGCTAGGCACAGAGGAATCTTTTCTATACTATCAAAGATCTATTTGAAGTAAAAATTATTTCTCTAGTTTCCATCTCTTACAGTAGCAAGCTATTTGCTCATATAATATGATGCTTAATGGTAGTAGAGCGAGTATAAGATGTTGTTTCAAATCTATAATTAAATCTTTAAGTGAAAAAGTAATTTTAAAAGCTTTAATAACTATTTAATCTGATATTAAAATATATCCATTATATATAATAATATGTCAATTCCCATTCGAATTCCCATTTTACAGGGTATCTATGCTCATATCCCAGTTTCACATGCTACAAATTAAATGTTTTTAATAATAGTTGGTTCATACTTTTATACATTTAAGCTAAGCAACATTTTATGGCATTTTTTCGCACAAGCCGCATGCGGTTAAAAAATATATATAAAATGCCTTTAAGCTGCGGGCAACGGTTCTGGCCCAATGTCAATGACCGTATTACGCAACGCAGCTCCTAAGAACACGAGCAGCAGCAGCAGCAGCCGTCGCAGCAGCAACAGTTGATGTTGTTGTTGTTGTTGTTGCCGTTGGGTAAAGAAAACGCTCCAAACAAACGCAGCGCGACAGCGAATTGCTCAACGCTGCAGATCGTGACGAGCGTGTGAGCAGATGAGTAAGAGCAGATGAGAGAGAAAGAGAGAGAGAGCAGAAAAGAGAAAGAGTGGGAGAGAGAGGGGCGAGCATACAGCTAACTTCTAATGCTGCTGCTGCGGCTGCTGCTGCTGCTTACGGATCAATGAAAACAACGTCGCCAAAGGCAGCCAACACACACAGCGTGTGAGCCAAATGTTGCTCATCAGCAGGTTGGGCCTTCGGTTCGCTTCCAATTCCAGTTAGATTCAGTCAACTCATCATCAGCGCGTCTCATATAGAGTTACTCCCCAGCGCTTACATTTCTTTTGTTGCGCTTTCTTTGATTGTTACAGTTTATGTCATCATATCTGTACATTTGTCATGCCTGAAACTTTCTTCAGCCATGGCAGCAGCAGCATCAGCAGCATCAACCGCTCATCAATTAGTCGTATCTTGAACTTTAACGCACTGAGAACCAGTTGCAGCATTTGTGAACACACTCGTTTGCACTTTGTACAGTTATATAAACGCTTATACAACGTGTAGTGCCCGCTTCTGCTGGGCTATATATGTATTCATATATGTATCGCTCTGCCCATTAGCACGTTGTTGTGCGCTTTCTACGCACACACACACTTTTGCTTTCCATCGGGCATGACTAAACACTCGATAGCAACAACAGCGGCAACAGAAACAATGCTACCAGCAGCTAGTTAAATTACACATACGCCCACTTGTCCCTGCCTTTTTATTAGCGAGCTTCGTCTGAAGTTTCTTCTTACAGCATTTCTAATCACCTTTTCATTGGTTTATTCAGTTAGTCACGCTGCACTCGCAAGAATTGAGGTTTCTTCCATTGTATTCATTGAAATTTAAATTGATTTATATCGAAAATAGTTTTGCCAGCTCAGAGCTAAGGTATTGTAATTCAACTATATAGATATTTAGTCAGAGTGTATTTCACAATTATTTACTTTTCTTTAGGTGAGCATTAGTTGCCCGGAAGTGGATGTAATTTCAATTTTAATCAATTAAATTACAAGCTACAAAAATATATTTATATATAACTAAATGCAAAACGTAAAGAATATTCTTAAAGCAATAGTTAAGCCTAATGTAATTTATATGCACATATCTCCAGCACATGACTAAACTATAAGCTACCTAGCCAGATAAAGTACTCTTTGAATGAAATACAAAACGTTAGGTCTCAATTTGCAAAACGATTTTCATTAGAAACAAAATTATTATTTACCAATATAATTCAATATTTTTATTTACAAAATGATGACAAATCATGAAAAAGTCAAAGTTGGACTCTTGTGTCATAAAATGTCGAAATCTTTCATAAAAACTTGAAATATCTCAACATAGTTTTTAATAAAAGCTTTCAGCCAAATGGCCACATTATATGCAGATCGTATGCTCTACTAAATCACTTCAACTCTAATCAAATCCATGTCTTTTCTCTACTAAATCACTCTAACAGCTCCACTCTAATCTCTCTCCCTCACTTGAAATTCTTTAATCACAGATCTCTCTCTCTCTCTCTCTCTCTCTCTCTCTCTCTCTCTCTCTCTACTTAAAACTCTTCTATCTCTAAGCAAATTCTTTTCCACACTTCCATAAATATATTTTTTCACACAATTGTTAGATAACTTCTGAAGCGTAACTTAAGTGCGTTGCGCCGTAGAAAGACTTTCTTTGCTTCTAGAAGTTTGTTATTATTTTTTCTTTTGGTATTTTTAAACATTTTTTCATTCCTTTTTTTTGCATATGCAAGTCACTCGAAACGAACGACTTTCACCTACTTGAAGAGCTTGAGTCATCCAAAAGCTTCTACGCACTTGCTGTCTGAACGTTTTTGTTGTTGGAGTTTTTTCTTCGTTTTTTTGTTATACTTGCCGTGCCCATGACTCCGCTGTAGAAATTCCGTGTTTAGTTTTAATTTGAATACGGATAAGGGCCGTAAAACGTTTCACATTTGCCGCAATGATTCATATGTTTATTTTCCATTTGCAGATGGGCGCGTTGCAGCAGCAGCAGCTGACTAACAGATACAGATACAGCGCTAGAGATACGACGAGAGCGTCAGCCAAAAGTGGAGCAGGCGACAGCAGCGCAAGCCAACCCGCAGCGAACAACACCCCAACTAGCAGAAATATGCACAGCAGCATCTTCGCCATCCTGGCGCTGGGCAGTCTACTGTTGCTGCCGGCGCTGGAAGCCAGCCCCGTCTTCGTGGATAATCCCAGCTTAGCGCAGTGTAAGTAGCTAGATAACTAAGAAGCCGTCAAGTGGCCATTTCACTGGAATCACGCAAGAGACGCAGCAAGCAGCGCATAAAGACATCACGCCAGCTGAGGCTGAGGCTGAGGCTGGGCTGAGTCGCTTTGTGCGCAGCGCCTGTTGACAGGTTTTTACCCAGAATTCAAGCACTTTCTCTCACGTAGGCTATTAAGAAATCTCTTTGCTTGGATACTCTCTTTTTCTCTTTTTATTATTTTTTGGGGCGCGTTTCTTGGAAACAATGAAATGAAATAAAAGCCTATGCAATTTTGTGAAAATTCTACAGCGGGCGGTAGGCATGCCAAAGCGAGTTTTAAGTGGAAATAAAATAAATAGATGGAGAGGGAAAGAGATCTATGTGAATCCATTTGGGCAGCTTCTACTTTCTTTGCATCTACATCTTTTCAAGGAATGCAAAGATGCTTCCTTCGAATTCTCTTGAGATATCTGAAATCTTTCTTCAAGAAAATGTTTTTACCAAAGATATTGCAAGCCTATAAAACCTCGCACTATACCAATAAATATGAAGATCAACATCAACTAAAAGTTTGCCTTCTAGAAAGCGGCTTAAGTAGAGTAATCAAATATTTTGTTTTGATGCCATAAAAATTCACGCGGGCACTTTAAGAGAGGTAAACTGGAGTTAAAAATAAAACTTAAGTTGCAGACTGTTAATGGCCATGCTCGCATCTGCGCTAGAACCAGAATTGGTAGCCACTGAACGCCATCAAATTTGATTGCCAAAATAAAACGAAAGACTGAAGACACAAACTTGTTTTTCTTTTTGTTGCTTCTTTGAGCAAATGGCCAATAGTTTCGTGTTGCTGATGGCTGCTGGTCTCATGTGGCGTCTCAAATGAAAGTAATCAAAATTAATGATGCAGAGCGGCGACAAGCGTTGCGTATTGAGCATAGTTTAATTGGGTCACAGCCATTAAGAATCAAATTTAGATGCTATTAGCACTTCCTCTTCAGAAGACATGTGTTAGCCAGCGACAGCTGCCAATTTGCCGACAACAATGGGCTGAGCTTGGGGCAGTTACAGCCCCAGCAGCGCGTACACAGCATCGCGAGAGTTTTTGAAAATAAAACCACACAACTTTCTTGGCTGCAAAAGCAAACAGTGAGCCAAAACTGGCAATGCCGGCAAACGGGCAAACGGGCAAGCGGGCAAACGTCAGCGAGCAAAAGCAATTGAGGTCAACCATCAAAGAATGTTGCCATAAAAATAAGCCAGCAGCGCAGCCGCAAGAAAGCGTGTGCCAGACAGCAACACGCCGTTGCCAGTGGCTGCGTCAAGGTGGCAGGCATTTCATTTTTATGACTCGCAATGGACCAGCAAACAAAAAGACAACAAACACAATAATAATAAAAAATATATACGTATGGGTCTTGTGCCTGGCGAGATGCGGCGCAGAAAGCGGAAAGTAAATCGACGCCAAGTGAAAGGGAAATAAATACATATAAAAACACTGTCAGCCATGAACTCATTCTCAGCGCCTCTAACTCTTGCGGCCACGCCTACGCTGAGGTCAGCGCCTGACCCAATTTCAATAGCCGCCACGATCGAGCTGCCCCCCAAAGAAAATGTAGCTCGCCGCGTCGCCGTCGTCATTCGCATGCCAAAAACGAATTTCCGACATTGCAATGCGGGTCTAGAGGTTCAGCTGGCCCGTTGGTTGGTTTTGGCTGCCTGGTCGGCTGCTTGGTAGGCTGTTCGTGTCGCTTGGCGAGTGGCTAGCAAAACATATGCTAAGCTGTTGACCCAAAAAGCCACAAAACGAAATGCAAACAGCAGCAGCAGCGGCAGCAGCACCAGCAGAAGCAGAACCAGAAGCTAAAGAAAAAGCTGAGACATTGACGCCAGACGTCAGCGCCGACGTCGACGCTGGCGGCGCTGCCATGCGTTGTCTACGAAACGTGACAAAGTTTTGACTACAGAAATAAATAATCTAAAATATATATATAACCGTATATGTGTGCGTGCGTGTGTGTGTGTGTGTGGGGCCGGCATTTGGTGTTCTTTTTTTTTTTTTTTGGTTTTTTTTCGAGTTCTTGGTCAGTTCGTGTCTTAAGTCATTTGTTTCGCGCTGCCTCATACAATATCTCAGCGTTTCGTGTTAATTGCATAACCAATAAACTTTTGTATACATCAGCTTTACAGTTAAAGTTCAATAAACGCCAAGCACACTTCGGCGCGGCTGCACCGCTGCTGGCTGTAGCATTGAAACACGAGTAAATCGCGCGCAAATTTATCTGCCAACTAACTTGTGCTTAACGCGCTGCCCGACACGGTGGCTCCGACAGCTCGCAAGCTGTGTCGCCTTATTTATGACCGCGTGCGTACTGCAAACAAAAGGTTCTTCACATGGGGCGCCGAGTTCGTTGCTCAAGTCATTCGCCCTCTCCCTCTCTCCCTGTCTCTCTGTCTCTCTCTGTCTTTCTCTTTTAAGTGTCGTGTGCAATTACATAAGTTCAAAGACTGGTGGCTCCATTACAAAGTACATGTGACTCGTTCTTCATTCTTAAAGAGGCAATTCATAAATAAATAAAAAGCGCAATAATAATAATAATAATAATAATAAAGCTACTGTTGTCCGTGTTGTTGTTGTTGCTACTGTATTGCCTCATCGCGCCTAGCTGACGCCTCTGTCTCTCTCTTTCTTTCTCTCTTTATGGCTTGTTGCCGCCACTTCATTTTCACTTGTTATAACTGTTTGCCTAACGGTATCTGCTTGCCTTAAATTGGCGCACAATTTGAAGGCGTTAATCGCCCCAAACAAACGGAAATCGTTTGGAGCATCAGAATAGCAAATAGGAATACAGAGCATAGCGCAAAACGCACATTTCATTTTGTCATGCAATTGTCGTAAAATTAAGCATACACTGAGCGAAATATTTGGTGGCTTTATAAAGCAAAGTTGTGGGCTAGGAGACATAAATAAGCTTCTGTTGGAGGCTGTTTGTGTAGCTTGAAGCTGGTGTTTAAATGAGTTGAAATGGGTTTCTGAAATGTTAACTTTAGAGTTGATGTAGAGGGACACATATTATTTCTTTAAGTGTAGGCTGTCTAGTTACTATTTAAAGTATATATATTATTGGCTAGTGCGTGTATCTGTATGTGCTTGCTTAAGAAAATCAGCATCATCAGAGGAATATCAGCATCTACAGCGTTCAGGGTGTCTGCTAGTCAAGCAGTCTCGATTAGAGCACTCTTACTTGTTTCTATTGGAACTATTTTTCTTCAAAATAAACTAGATTCAACTCTAAACGTTTTAGGAAATATTTTAAAAAAATGTTTTCAAAAAAGTTTTAAAAAAATTGCTAAAAATCTGTCAAGTTCATGGCGTCGCCGATTCTTCAGTGAGCGCAATCATACACTCCACTTCGATTTAGCTCCTCATTCAATTTCACTTAATACATTTTGCGCATTATCCATTATCTTTAATGCAAAGCTCTAATAAATACTCTCAGCTCAGCTCTTACTTGAACAGAAGAGACAGAGAGAGAGTCGCTCTCATCATATAAACTCATAATTATTATCTACTCCCTCTTCATATCCCATCTGATCAACTATTATTAATAAACATATCCCCTCTGGCTTGCAGTTCAATCCGGTCGCAATATACGCCACCTGCCTTGCATAGTGCGCAAATCGGGACGATCGGGCGTCTGCATGTTTGCCATCGACTGCATCAAGCAGAATGGCACGCATTTGGGTACCTGCATCGACCGCTTCTACTTTGGCTCGTGTTGTGCTTTGAAGGTAAGCATGCAGCAGCTGCAAGCACTATAATTAGCTTAATCGACTAACCACACAACAATCTCTGTCTCCCCTCTCTCCCTTCCTCTCCCTCTTTTGCAGGAGGAGGCATCGCTGTTTGCGCCGGAGATAAGCGACAACAGCATCGATCAGAATACAATTTCACATTTCTCTCACGAATCCACGACGCTGCCGACGAGCGCGCTCTTTAAGCTAACCACTGAGAGCAGCACCACGCAGCACCACAATTATCAGCAGCAACAAAACACAGCCAGCGAGCTGCTCAAAAATGTAACTCAGAGTTATTTGAGCAGCCTCAAGCCAGTGCGCACCACCAGCAGCAGCAGCAGCACCACCACCACCAGCAGTGGCAGCACATCGGGCAGCAGTACGACCCACTCGTCCAGCTCTACGCGTCGCCCCAGCACTGCGCACACCACACACAAGAACTCACACTTTGTGGTGCGCACCACAGTAAGGCCCAACGTAGAAGCAAAGCTGACAACCACCGTGAAGCCGCATCGTCGTCGCACCACCACCACGCGGCCAGTGCTAACCACTGTGCCAGCTTTTGAACAGCGCATAGAAACCACCACGATGCCGAGCAAGTTTGTCACCTTCCAGATTGTGGAGACGACCACGCCCACTGCCACCGAACCCACCAATCGCCTGCCCGAAACAACCACCAGGCGGCACACCAGGCCCACCACTAGCAGTAGCAGCAGCAGCTCCACCGCTGCCAAGACAACAAGTCGGACAACAACCACCAGAGCAACAACAACCACAGCAGCTCCAACAACAACGACGACGACAACAGCGCGACCAACACCACCGCTGCGCACCTCAACGCCAAAACCACACAAGCCGCAGTCGAGCAGACGCCCAGCGCCTGCCAAGAAGCCGGCGACAACAACAACCACCGCAAACACTACAACCACAACAACAGCAACGCGCAGGCCAGTCGACAGCAGCACTAGCAGCAGCAGCAACACCGCAACAACTTTGCCTGTTCGCAAGCCCGCTAACAGCACCACCGGCACCACATCGGGCACTCAGAGCCATAAAACAACAGCAACAACAACAACCACCAAGCTGCCGGAAAGAACAACATTGGCGCCGCGGCCCAAGCCACAGCCAACGGGCGAGATCGTCAAGGTGCCCGCGTTGCTGGCGGATGAGATGCCGACAACAGCCGCAGCCGCAGCAACAACGGGCTCAAAAGTCACGCGCAGACCAACAACAAGCAGCAGTAGCAGCAGCCACACAACAACAACAACAGCGCCCAAAAAGCAACCCAGCACCACCACCACCATCACAACAACAACAACCACACCGAGCACGCCTAAGCCCACGCGCCGACATCCAACAAAAACAACGAGCACCACCACAGCAGCACCAACAACAACCACTACAAGAAGAACAACAACATCGACAACAACAACAACCGCTGCACCGCTGCTCACCACTGAAGCGCCCAAATTGCCAGCAAAACCAACAGCGGCAACTCAAGCGGCCACAAGTGGTGTCAGCATCACCAAAAAGCCCGGCTTGATCACCTGGACAGATGTTGAAGCGGAGCCCATTACGAATGCGACCATTAGCAGCGATTGGCAGCCAGGACAAGCGGCCGGCGATTGGGTGCCGTTGCCCACTTTGCTGCCCGCGACGGCGGGCGGTGCGGACAAGGAGACGGGCGCTGGCACAGGTAAGTGGTGCAGGTAAAACGTGGCAAATGCAAGATAAAACATGAATCGAACTCTAATTGCAGCAACGCCCAGCGCCACAGACAAGGTGGTTATCTCGGTGGCCACCAGCGTCAGCACCAGCGCCGGCAGCGGCAGCAGCAGCGGCAACGACTCGAAGCCGGGTCACGAGGAGGCAATGGTAACTGCCAAGCCGCATAGAACCACAAAGCCGCCCAGGCCAGCATCGACGACGCCAGCGACGGCAGCGGCAACGACAACACCAGCAGCAGCTACAAGCACAACGAGAACAACTGTAACAAGCAAAACCACAGAGGCACCACCGCCAACAAAAACCACACCAGCCCCAACAACAACAACAACGACGACGACGACGAGAACAACAACAACGTCAACAACTGAAGGCCTGGAATTAGTATCCTCAACGTCGTCTTACACAGATTCAAGCAGCGAGTCAAGCGCTGGCAGCAGCAGCACCACCAGCACCACGGACTACAGCGGCGAGGAGCCGAACACAACGACAATCGATGCAGCTGGCAACACAACCGTAGCGCCTGCCACTGGCTTGGAGGGCGTCGATTACAGGGAAGGTGAGTTCACATGTTGCTTCTTCATTGATGCACAGCCAGAGCGAAGAACAAAAATAGGAAAAGAGAAAATAAATAGTCAAAGCAGGCTAGACGCAGCTCGTATGCCCTAACTCTTATAGATGTCTATAATATATATAAATATTATATGTGCAATTAGGACTTTTTTTATAGAAAAAGTCTATATTTCTATAATATTTATATATTTATATAAAAACAAGTAAGAAAACTCTAGTCGGGCGTGATCGACTAGAGGATACCCTGAGCCCCGTCGAATCTGCGTTTTTCATAGAATTTGGGGGAATTCGGGGCCGGTATCCAAAATATAACAAAATTCAAAATTGCATAAAATACATATAAAGCTATATATAAAATTTGGTGTCTCTAGCTTAAAGATGGGCGAGATATAATTTTTTAACTGAATTCCGATTTTGTTTTTAATCGATAACAATCAATTGGGGATAGTTATCAATTTAAAAAAAAAAGCTTGATCTACGCGTGCTATACACGGACCTACAAAAAAAAATTCAAAAAAAAATGTGCGGAAATCGACACGTTCAAACGGACGGACGGACAGACAGACGGACAGGGCCAAATCGATTTCAAATCGATGGGGTCTGTCACGCCTCCTTCTACCTGTTACATACATTCAACAAAAACATTATACCCTGATTTCCCATTTTCAATGGGCTATTATCCCCATTATTAAGATTACCCCATCAAGCCTTATATACTAGCTAATCTACCCCAATTGTAAGCGTATATGTAGTGAAAAAATGAAGAACACAAAAAAACTAGTTTGCTGCAGAGTGAAGAATTCTATTAATACACCAGACTTTGGCCATAAGACAAAGATGCGTGGCCATTAAATTCAATTTGAAGGCTGAACATTGGCCTTGAGTAAGAACTTTATGTCCGACTGAATGATACTCAACTCGACTTGACTCTGTGCACGAGTGTGTGTGTGTGTTGCAGGGATGCTGCGGCTGCTGTTGCTGCTGCACAGGAGCATCAGCGTGTCTAGAAAGCAAAGCGCGGCTTTTACTGCCACACGAAGAACAACTCATGTCCATAGCAATTTTTACAGCAATAATTTACAATAATGACTGGCGTTGCGGTCATTGTGCCGCCTGGGTCACGTTGTCTGCGCTTATCGTGCTTGCTTAGTCGATTGTCCGATTGCCACGATGCCACGCCACACCACACCATGCCACGCCACGCCACTGCACTCCGCTCCTGTGAGCTTGTGAGCCTGTGAGCGAAATGAGTCAGGAGTTGCGCCCCGCTTGGTTGGCTTGAGGCCCGTTGACCGATTTGCGCGAGCCGCTCGCAATATCTCGATGCACGAAACGAGTCGGCTGCGGCTCATAAAGTAGGCCGTTGACTGTTGGCCAAAGTCAAGGCCTGGCCAAGAGCGCAGCCCAAAGAGTTGGCCAAAGCATATTACATTGCCAGCGTCTGGATGACTGAGTGCCTCTTGTAGTGATTAAAATGTTTTAAAGGCTTCATTTTTTCTCCCTTGTTGTTGTTGTTGTTGCTGTGGCCATTACTTTAATTGTGACCTGCTCGCCTATTAAAATCTTCTTCATCTTCTTCTTCTTCGTCTTTACTTTTTTGCAGTCTGCGGCCGTCGCATGTTCCCCGAGCCGCGCATTGTTGGCGGCGCAAACGCCGCCTTCGGCCGCTGGCCATGGCAGATCTCCCTGCGCCAATGGCGCACCTCAACCTATCTGCACAAGTGCGGCGCGGCGCTGCTCAACGAGAACTGGGCAATCACCGCAGCGCATTGCGTTGACAAGTAAGTTGACTCGTCGACTGATAAAGACGAGCCTCTATTAAACAACCCCTCCTCCCCTACTTCCCCCCTTTCAGCGTACCACCCTCTGATCTGCTCTTGCGTCTGGGCGAATACGATTTGGCCGAGGAAGAGGAGCCGTACGGCTTCCAGGAGCGACGCGTGCAAATTGTCGCCTCCCATCCACAGTTCGATCCGCGCACCTTCGAATACGACTTGGCGCTGCTCAGGTGAGTGCGCAAACAGCGTTAAATTCTCAAACAAAATTTACTATATATATGTATTCTCGATTTCGTTCAAGATTCTATGAGCCCGTGGTATTCCAGCCGAATATCATACCCGTCTGCGTGCCCGACAACGACGAGAACTTCATTGGACAGACGGCCTTTGTCACCGGTTGGGGTCGCCTGTACGAGGACGGCCCACTGCCCAGCGTGCTGCAGGAGGTCGCTGTGCCTGTCATCAACAACACCATCTGCGAGTCCATGTACCGCTCAGCGGGCTACATCGAGCACATACCGCACATATTCATCTGTGCCGGCTGGAAGAAGGGCGGCTACGATTCCTGTGAAGGTAAGCGCATTCGCCCACATATACACATCGATATATATTGATATTGATGTGATTTATGCGCGGACTAATTGGATTTCACGTATTTACAGGTGATTCGGGTGGCCCCATGGTGCTGCAGCGCGAGTCGGACAAACGCTTTCATCTGGGCGGCGTCATCTCGTGGGGCATCGGCTGCGCGGAGGCCAATCAGCCGGGCGTTTATACGCGCATCTCCGAGTTCCGAGACTGGATCAATCAGATTCTACAATTTTAGTCGCATCGTAGTCTTCATCGCTGTATTATGTCTAAATCCTTAGCGAATGCCCAGCAAGTCCGAACACAAAAAGTCTTCAGCTCTTCCAACTCAAAACTCGAACTCGAACTCGTGCTTTGGTTATGGGCACAGGATCTTACGATCTCCATGGAGTCTAGCGCATAACCCAAGCAACGATTTCAGTTAGCAATACTTTGAACCACATTGCACACGGCACCACAATTACAATAACAATAACTCTAGCTAAAATTATCTCCCTTTGTCATACTGTTAATTGCGCTCAGAGTTGATGGCTCGATTGAACACTTTAATTTATTTTCCCTCCCTTTTGCTCTGTATATAATTTTCTAAATTATTGCATAACATTTACTTAGCTCGTAAGTTTATTTAATAGAAATTTGGCAAATCGCTCTGCTCGACGTGGGGCATTTGATTAGGCGCTTCTTTTTCCCCAAGTTATTTAACAAAACAAACAATTTAGAAAAGAAGCTATTGTAATTTAATTTAAATACGCGTATTGTAATTATTTATTTAAAAGCACAACAAATTAATTCAATTAAAATGTTTAAAACAAGTTAAGGATTGTTTCATTTATTGAGATTTTTATAGTAGTTGAAGAATTGCAGGTAAAGTAGATGAGAAAAATTGTCTCTCTAGAACTGATAAATAAATTTTGAAGAAATATGCATTCTACTTACTAAAGTGCTTAAAATATTTGGCATAAAATATATGTTCAAACTGGAGCATAAGAAAAGTACTGAAAAGTAATGAAAAAGATTTTATACTTTAGTTAAAATAATCTAGTTCTATTTATGACTGTTGTTTTGGAAAAAGGATTTTCAATTCGCTTTAGTGAAAGCTGATAAATATTTTATAAAATGAATTAATCCAAACTAAAAGCGCTATAGAGTCTAATACAATAAGCTGCAACATCAACAATATAACAAATTTAAATATAAAACCACGTAATTTACGAAGTGAAATTAATTTTCCTTCAGCTGAGAAAGCTTGTTAAAGGTTTCAAAAGCAATGCCTACTTTTGGGCTGCGCGATAAAAAATAGATTAGCGCCATCTATTGTTCAATTTCACACCAAGCTGGTATATTCGATGCCCATTGCAATAGCCTCTGCTATTGATGTGCCTCTTTTTTTATTACATTTAATAACAATTGTATATAAAAATAAATGCCGTTAACAAAAAATATTTAAGGGAATTTTGCATCAAACTTAAATCAAATATCAAATTGTATAGCCTCCAATTATTATCAATAAAAACGATTAACATTTCACACCAAAGATTGTCCAATAAAATTAGCGCCACCTATTGTTTGTTTTATTGACCAGCTACTGTCCACATTCTATTAACATTAAAGCAGCTGGAAATTTATGCTCCTCACTACACAAAAGTTTTAATTATAATTAATTAGGGAAACATTGTTAAACAAAGTTTTATGAATTTATGAATTTCGATTCGAAATTCTATTTGTAAAGCAATTTGTCACCATCATCTCAAGCCTCATCATTTTATTACACAGATTTACATTTCTCTACATAAAAGCGGAGCCATAAACCTGTGGTATGTCAGCTGCGGAGACACAACCCGCATAGCAGACCAGCGAACTTCACACATTATTCATTAAGTGAATGATTTGAATTCAAGCCGCACACAACATGAGCTTGGCAACGAGTCAGCGTTATTTGGCAGGCGCCGCATATGATCGGCCGAAAAGGAATAATAAAAACAAAGCCAACGAAATAAAATACAAAAGCAAAACTGAGAGAGAAAAAAACATTGCCCAATATTTTTTCGAAAAACTTTCTTTGCAGTGCTCAACAAGTGACAAATTTCCAAATGTATTTTGAATATGTTAAGTGAGAAAGAAAACGAACAGAAAAATTATTTTATATGCGCAGCAGGCACTAAACGAGTGATTCGTAAGGCAGCAGAGACAAAAGTCCCGAACAATCGGCGTGGTTTATTTCGAGTATTTTGGTTTTTAACAACTTTTAGTGGTTTTTCGAGCTCGGAAAAACATGAATGTTTCTTGTATATTTTGCATGAAAATTACATTAAATGGATTTTGAAGAGGAAATTTACTTGTAGTATGCAAATTTAATTGAAATCGATTAGGGCTGAATAAATATTGATTTTTTTAAAAGGATTTGATAATCTATTCGGATATTTTTAGGCATTAGTATACCATATCTTAGAGTACTGTTATGGAGTGCATAATAGCCCTTTGTCCAAGGATTTAGTATGCATATATTTGACACTAATTTATCTAAGATTGTTGTGTTTTGGAATATACTTTTACGCGGGTTTTTGATCTAATGAATTCACATTTGAAAACAAAAATAATCTAATCAAATCTCTTTCAGTTCTTAAGCCATCAACTAGAAAGAACTCGCAATTTTAGAGAATACTTGACATTTAATAATATAATTATAGTCTTCAAATATTGAAGTGTAAAAAGAGTTAATGTCTAGAAACATAAATCTATATTTTAGTATCCATTTAAAAGTTCTTTATCTATTATTGAAATATTAGCTAACATCCTGAAAAGCAATTGGGATTTCACATTTACATTCTGCATCTCAAAAGCCTGAAGTAAAAAAAATGCTGGTTTGTTCTTCCCAAATGTCCTAAGATATAAAAGTCTTCACATATCTAAGAAACCCAAAGATTCAATTTCAAAATTTCACATAAATAAAACTCTAAATAAATAATTATAGTCCATATAAATCTTCTATTAAAACATAAAAATATCATTACATAGCCATACCCAACATGACTACCAACTCACAGTACTTAATTGTGCCTAGGAAAGTTATCTTTTTTTTCGAGTCTCATCAAGGGTTCACAAAAAAAGAGACAAAATAGAAAAAAACGATTTTGGTCAGCACGATGATAAACGCCCCGCAATTACAGTTGGCGACGTCATTGCGATGAGCTCGTTCGTCATGGAACTTTCGCTTTCGGACAAAATCGGTCATTTGCATATGACAGAGAGGCGAATGGAGAGACGAAGGCGGACTCAAGGCGGGCGGGAGGGGCAGATCGAGGGTCAGGCAGCTGCATTTGTTTGATGGCGTGTGGGAGCCACATTTCGGGCCACTTGAATCACCTGCAAGACACAACTCGAGATAATCTCAAGTGATCCAGCCGACCGAGCGGCCAGTCAAACATATATCATAATTTGTACAGGCATCACCGATCTCGGCGCTCATGTGTTCCGATTATCAAGTATCGCGGCGGCTCCTTGACCAGCAACTGCCGCTGAACTTTCACATGCAACGGCGGCCTGGCCTGGCCTGGCCCCAACATTCGTGCAACTAATAAACGCTCTTTAGTAAATGATTGGGGCGTGTTTTGATTATGCGATTTGCCCAATAATATTGAAACGTGCCCAGAAACTTTTGGCGGACATTGATCCTACGCCCGAGCGTCGGTTAGCTAACTAAGGCCCAAAACTCCGCTCTAGACTCTTATAATTTATGGCGAAAGTGCAGAGTTTTGCATTCACTTTTTATAGTATAATCAAATCTATATATATACCATAGTTATAGGTATGCAATCAAATTTGTCTCATGTGAATTCCATTTACAATCGAATTAGCTTTGGCTTCGTATTTTATTGGCATATTTTGTATTTGCTATATATTTTTTGGTGATTTTTGATGTTTGCGTTGACAGTTTGGGGTTTTTGATCTGTTGCCCATTTATGCAAAATGTAAGGCAGGTGAAATTTTTTATTGGCAGAGTTGCATAACGGTTATAAACAAATATATCACTTTTGGCAAAGGTATAAATTGTCATTTAAAGTGTTTAATTAACACTATTTTGTGTGGTCAACAATATTTTGAGGGTGGGTGAAGCAATTTTGTTATAAAAGGCAACGGCCGCATGAGAAAGCTTAGAAATGAAAGCTCAAAGTGTCCTTCTATGTGATTTTCACAGTTTAGGTTCTTAGATATTTTAGATATAAAACTCTTAAGTCTAGAAAACGCTGAAGAACTCTCTGACTTCTGAAGATCTAAGTAATTTAATCACATTTTAGAATTTTTATGATTTCTATAGAGAAGAACTTACTTTAATGAGAGAAGGTGTAAGCGCTGCTTTTTGTCTTTTGATATAGTTTAAATTCTTAACATCAGAAAAATATCTAAAAAAAAATTAAAAAATTTTCTTAGGCCTTTATAAGCAATTCTCAAACACTTAAAAATGTTTAAAGTAAATATGAGCTTTTAAAATTCTGGAGAATTTAATTAGAAATAGAGCCTTCGATGGTACCATGGTCAAAATCTTTGGTTGAAGCCATCGAGTCAAACCACTATCAATTTCTTGGCAGCTCTACTTAGAAAGCCTCACAAAAACAATAACTTTTTACTATCTTCATCTCTCTATAATATATCTGCCTCTATACTTCTTCCATTTCCCACCCACATTAACTCAGTCAAACCATGTTAAATCACACAAAAAATTCAAATCAAGCTAACTTAATACAATTCAGTTAAACTACAAAACGAACGGCATCTAATTTAAATTAATAACAAAGCCGTTTTTTTTTTATTTTAATAACTAAAGGGTAAGATGCGCTAGCCTCTTCAAGTCACTGAAAACGAGAGGGTAACACGTGAAGTTCCCACCAGCGCCGGAGCCAGAGCTAGGCATAGAAAAAACAAAAACGAAAGCGATGAAGTAACTGAAACTGAAACTGAATTTGGAGACTTGCGGCGCAGATCTTGCACTTAATTTCCATAGAAAAGTTGCACAATTAAGCAGCTTGAAGCACATCGGAGAAGAATCATTAAATGCTGTGCAGAGCCGAGTGGGCGAGTGTGTCAGTCAAGTGGGTAAGAGTCGCACAATGCTCCGTGTGTCCCGCATGCACAATGTCTTCGAGCGACGTTTTTCTTAACTTTTAACTTTCCCAAACTTCTGGACGAGCTGTACAATGGAAATGCTCTTGCTCTTGTAATATTTTCGTAATTTTATTGCTGTCCACAAAGATTTATAGGAAGCGGCCGGCCACTCGAGAAGCCAGCCGAATATAAAAAGAAAAAAAAAAACGAAAGTTCCACTCTGCAAGTGTTCGAAAAGCAACTGAATTTTCTTTCTTTCTCCACAAAACAATTGAAAGGTACTTGGCGAAGGTAAACAGCGCCTTCAAGCTCCCGTTGCTGCTGCTGCTGCTGCTGCTGCTGCTGCAAGTCGTCTCAATTGCTGCCGTTCTGAGCTCAGCCGAGACAATGAATGCTCCATGTCAATATCAAGCAATGCAATCGCCGCACAAACAGCAGCAACAACAACAACAACAACCACAATGCTTGAAAACTTCTTTAGCGCTTTTGTATTTTGGGGGCAACTGTTCATTAATTTGATCGCATCATTTTGAAAAATGCAGCCCATAGGAAATTACGGCTCATCCGGTAATTATTGGTTTGCCTGGCCCTTAAATCTTGATAGATAGATCTTCGACATTTCTAAGTACTTAAGTCCACATAAACACACGCACGCACACACAAACACACACTCACTCAGACACCCAGACGCACTCGTTGCCCACATTTTCTCAGCGCCGGCAGCTCAAATGAATTCGCTGCGTTGAGCTTGTCTACAGGTGTATCTAATGTTTCCCTTTCATGTTACAATATGGGCGTCATAATTGTAATTTAGTTAAGATGATCAAGTGTTGAGACATTACCAAATGACAGCAGCTTTAGAAAGCCCACAAGAAGTTATCAACCATAACAAATGACTTCATTTGATTATTTTGAAAGGAAGTCCAAGCTCTTGAGATAATAACAAATGAACAGAAGGAAGCATTCCAATCAATCAAGCTAACACAACACAAATTGGGCTTTTTGGGGATTTATGAGAGTCGGAGGAGGCTTTTGAGAGATTGTGAAGATATATAAAATATAAACTTTCATATATAGAGAATCGTATAGATGATATAATTTATCTTATCTATTGATGTAACAACTAGAATCTTATATATAGATCAGATTTCTACTCTAGGATAATCTCTTGTAGATACCTTGGACTAACAGCAACAGAGTAACACAAATGCAAAGCAAAGTTATTATTATCAGTTATCTTTGCCACATCAATTCATCAGATACATATAACTTCCAGTTATTATAACTTCTTTTGGCTGTTGAAATTCGTAAGATATATCTATATATCAAGTATTTTATATTATAATACAGTAAACTTCTTCTTTACAACTGACTGCCTGCCAGCTCTCTTAACTTCCCACTCAAGTACATCCTCTAAATGCTTCAGATATATATCTCTCAGCTATTACACCTCCTCTAAGCTACAGCATTTCTTCAAATATATTTATATTCCCAACTATCTACTATTATAGCATAATAATCATCTCATTTACAACTAACTGCCAATCAGCTCTCTTAACTTCCCATCCAACTACATCCATTTAACCTTCCCAACACAAACCCTCTTCTTCTATTCTACTCACTTATTAACTTAACTTTTTCGCAGCATCTCAAATGCCCAACTTCCTGCTCAAACACCTAAACTGAACACAGCTGCAGATGAATTCCCGCCCATAATTTAACACATAGAAATAGTTGTAATCAAAGGCCAAGAAAAACGCTTCGACTAAAACACCTTCATTTAGGCATTTTCTTTTGGCCACTAACGAGTGTTTTGTGCACATTTTGTGCTTGTTGGTAAATAAATTTAAGTTTCGCTTTCTAATTAATTGCCTAAGCTGCGACGCCTACACAAAGTGTCGGCGAGTCTGTAAAAATATTTTCCCTTTTTAATTTTCGCCAATTAAATAGCCGCACAAAATACTCTCCGTATATGAAGAAGAAGGCGAAAAAACAGAGATGATTACATTGTAAAGCCCAAAGAAAAGAGCCGAGACGGAAGTTCATAAAAAAAGAGAGATATGAAAAAAAATTCTGTGAAAGGTGCAAAAATATGCGAACGCAAAATATGAAATGGAAAATAATAATAAAAAAAAACATTAGAAAAGGCAATGAAGACGAAAGTTGTTGCGCAAATCAAATTAAAATAAAATGCCAAGACTACAAGTGAAATAACAGTGCAATTAGTTAGGGCCGACAACTGCCGGCAAGAGTTTCGCCCATTTCTACGATTGAATAACATTTGCGTAATTAAATTTAAGTGCGCGGCAAAAGCAAATTAAATCATAAGCCCAGAGCCGAGGGGCATGCGTAGTCGCACCCTTTCCGGGCCATTGACATGTGCTAATCGGCGATTTGTTGTTTGCTAAAAAACGGCCAAACGGGATTGTTGGCTGCGGCTCAATTCGGAGCTTGTTATGTTTGCATTTCGTTAACGTGTCATACATTAGTTAGTTAACAATTACTGTTAGAGTGTGTGTGTGTGATATTTGTACTTGCTGCTGCTGCTGCTGTTGCTGCTGCTCACTTTCATTTCTAATGCGCTGTAGTTTCTTTTCTTGTTATGCCCTAGCTCAAGTTATTACAACTTTCACATGTTGTTTGCAACGCACCAAATGGCTAAAGAATTTGCAATCTTTTTTTTACAATAATAATTTTGTATATCTTTATAATATTTTTCTGCTTTTTAAACTTGTTTGTTAAGCCAGCTGCATTGGCCAAGCTCTGCAAATTGAACTTGATATAGAAAAGTGAGAGAGAGAAATTATTTCAACTCGTCTTCATAAGAATCTGCTACTCTTCTTGCTCTTAGAGTGGAAGGAGAAAAAGACAATTTAATATTATTATTTAATAATTAATAAAGAATTTGTAGATTGAAGTTTGAATTGCTGTTCAGCTGTTGCTGAACGTAGTCCGACGTGTTGCTGAGCGAGAGCTTTATGATTGTCGCGCGGCGAAGAAAAGCGACGAGAAATTGGCTTTGAGAAAAGCACATTGTGGGCACAGTTGACAAAGTGGAAAATTATAATAATGTGATACATATGATATTAATTTAACACAAACTCTATATATGTCAAGTTTGTGTTAAATTGATATCCATATATCATTATAATTTTCCACTTTGTCAACTGCGCCCCCTGAAGTGCTTTACCAGAAAGCTCATCTTTAGACTCTTTTCTTCGTCCACTGACAATATTAATGGCTCTCCCTGAATTTCCCATATAGCCAACTCACTATTACTCAGCAACGACAGAGACTATATACAGTAACAGCTATAGCGCAGTGAGAATTAAAGGACACAGTAAATGTGCTATGAGAGATGCGTCCAACTAACACACAAAACTCACTCAGATAATACAAGCTGTCAGTCTCTCTCAAATACTAATCCAGCAGCAGAAGGCAAAATAACAGCTTACAGTCTCTGTTTTTAATTGCATAACATCACATCAAAATATCTAGCCATATATATAATATAACCTATAAAATAAAATGTAATATGATGCTGTGACTCCTACAACAAAATTGACTTTATAGCTTTTCCTTTCTCTCAGTCTAATATAAACAAATTAAAAATTTCGCTTTAAAAAAACTTATGGAAAATTAAAATATTTATAAAATAATGTATATATTTTATCAAAATATATATATTTAACTTAATATTTTAACAGCATCATTAGCAGACATTTCCTGTATTTAAACCAAAACCAAACTCTAGAGTATTACAAACTTCGTTCTTCGCACAACTTTCGTAACTTCTAGTATTTTGTTTGCTTAACGTTTGTGTTGAAAATAAACATTTACCGCTGCCACTTGCTAAAAGTGAAATTATTGTTGTTTTATTTATATATCGCATATCACATACTACATATCACACACTATACATATATATACAAGCTGACTGCGTCAATAGCTCATCATACGGTAACGCTCGCTCCTGTTACAGTGCTGAACTCTTCAAGCTACTTACCGGCTTCGAAAATGGAAAGTAGAGTTCAAAGATGGATAATGATGATTTGGCTGTCAGATCATCAAATTGGCGGGCAAAATATATGTTGGCTCAATTAAGTTGGCAATTAATCACAAGGGCGTCGTCAGCGCCAAACGTGATTAATTAGCCCAGACATTGGCAACAACAACAACGATATATATTTATATATATTTTTAAAACATTCATTCAGCCCGCTTGAACTTTCGTTTTCAACACATAAATTTGACAGCGCTGATCAAATGTCCGAGAAAAAAAGAAGAAGGAATAGCTGCAGAAAGAGCCAAATAAGCAGGCGTTGTTACTGTCTGTTAACAACTTGTTCGATTTGGCCCCTGGGTAGACCCGATCGATACCACATACATATATATCTCTATATCTTATCTCACGTTTTTCTGCCTTTGCTTTGCTAACAATTGATTAGCTCAACGCCCTCGAAGGCAAAAAAGAGGGCGGCTGCCACGCCTCCTTCGCTTGGCATCGCCTTTCACGCAATGATTGGCATTAACTGAGAAATTCAATTTCACACACTTGTCGCTAATTATGCCAATGTTATTATCGATCTGTCGTGTCTTAGCTACCCGCAAAAACAAAATAAACAGAAAAATGAGAAAATAAATGAAATTTCAGCAAAGATGATGGATCGGCGCTCTGCGATTGGCTGTGAACTCCAGATGCCAAAATAAATATTTTAATCACTGGAATTTTCCATTGTCTGTTTTTAAAGCAAAATAAATTAAGCAGAAGAAAGCATGAAAAATGCAATTTTAAATATTTATTAATCTTTAGAGACTCCCAATTGAGACCATGTAAACTTGGGGTGATTAAGCGCTGGGATTTTTATTTAAATTTTAAGCGTTAATTTAAGAAGAGTTTTTGGAAGGAAGAATGCAGAATATGTCGAGGACACATCTCGCTTGGGCAGCTCACAGAATTTCTCTCAAAATGTATAATCCATTTAACTAATTGCTTCCATCAAAATTTTAATTTTCGCAGAGGCGACGTTAGTTAGATCTGCTCTCCCTTAACGTGACTCTTTAAATCCAAGTTTATTATCTAGTCATAAAACTATATCCGTTAGTTTAGAGATAGAGATCTGAATGCCTGCTTATATGCCAAGTTATTGCATAGTTCGAAAGCTTTCATCGTAAAATTTTAGCACAGTTAAGTCTTTTCCTTTTCATTAGATGTCGAAATCAACAAGATCGGAACTGATCGTGGGACAAAAATTTAAATTCTTCCAAGATTACACTGTCCAACAAGTTTAAACAAATCAGATGGCTCTGGTTGGTAAATTTATAATAAGTTAATAACTTTAATAACTTTAATTTCTGTGAAATAATAAATATTTTCTAAAGAAAGTGATTATTTTTCATTGATCAGCTTAAACATGACAAGTCCAAGTATCTTAAGATATGAATGCAATGAACAAATATTTGCTTTAACATATCAATTAACTTATCTATCCACATGCATTCATATTTTTCTCAGCACATTTCCTATGCTATAAATCCATCAGCTATATTATATCTAATGTATTATACAAACAAACAAAGAAAGCAATTTGAAAATTCAGCGAACTGCTTTCATTAGCAGCATAAACAAGTTTGAAAAGTTGTTAAGCATAATTAAAGCACAAATACCCAAATTTATGTATTCGATTTGTTTTAAATCAAAAAATGTGGCTCATTCATTGAATCGAATGGCTCTTCGAATGCTTATCAAAAAGCTATTTATTTTATTTCACCTCTCCCAACGGCATTCGGTTATATAACCCGGGCAGCCAGGCGGCCAGCGGGCACTACAAAGCGAAGAATCGCTGCGACTAACTAAATCATTGACGGCTTCGACTAAATTGTGACTCGATTCGTTTGTGTTTTAATTTTTGTATTTTGGCACCTTCTTGGCCGTTGTTTTGTTCACTCTTAGTGAAAGCTGCCATCGTTCAATGCGCTTCGGATGCTAAAAATCATTTAAATTATAATCGGTCATCTAGTGAGTGTCGTAATAGTTGCGCGCCTGAGAAACCTGCGAGCAACCTGCGCGCAGCGAAGCGAGAAAGTTCCGAAAGACGTAGACGAAACGTTCTGACCGAGCAGATCAAGATAATGTGCGTGGCTATGTGCCGCCCACGTGCCCGGCGTGACCAAAATTGCAAAGTCAAAAGCCGCAATGTTTTCCATTTCAATGGCTAACGAGCCGCTGCCTGACTGACCGCAGAGAGCCAGCCGAAAAGAAAACAATCACAAAGCAGCAACAGTAACAGCAGCAACAGCAGCAGCAGCAACAACGACAATAACGAAAGTGAAATTCTACACAAAGATCGTGGCGTAGCTCCACCACGCTTGACCAGCCAAGTGCCCGGCCCTGGCACCGGCTCAGCTCGACTATGCTAATGCCTACTTTTTTCCATTTGTCTTCTTTTTCTTCTTTTTTTTTTTTTTTGCTAGGCCAAGCCCCAGCCGCAACTGCAACGACGTGTTCAAAGACGTTGACAAACTAAGCTCAGTGAAATTTAGGTCAAGGAAATGCCAAACGACAGGTTAGATGCCCACACACACACAGACACTCACACACACACACACGTACACACACGCACCGTCGATGACAGTTATTGCCGCGCTTGTTAGCAATTTTAAGTGCACTAATTGCCAAGTTTGTGTCTTGAGTCTTTTGTTATTAGCCACGAACGGATCTAGCAGCGCGGGCCAATAACCTTGCTTAGCATATGCATATGCAGCGCCTCAGCTATCGCGGCACGCAAATCGTGTGTCCAGGCCACAGCGAAAGCTGTGCGCAAGCCCAAAAGGAAATCTATAGCTGTCAACTCGCCTGTCAAATTGCAATTATGTGACGCCGTCTGCAACAGTGAGTTAACAGCTAACAGCAGCAGTAGCAGCCGCAACAACAGCCGCAGCAGCATATGTTGCTCTGTTAACTGAGCCGCAGCTGTGCAGCTCTTAACCGCAAGCGTTCGCTGTAAACCGTTTCAGTTGAGTTTCAAACGCGCACGCGTGCGGACGTTGCCAGCGTACACACACACACACAAGCATACACACACATACTCACAGACATATACAGAGAAAGCACGCTAACAGTAATAGATAGCAACCGAATCAGTAGCCCAAGTAGAAACCAAAATAGAAATGTTTACCATTTAAGCGACTCGCGCGTCTCAAACAAAATACTCGCACGTCCACGCGCGCTCTCCGAACAAATCTCTCTCTCACACTCTCTGCCTGGCTCTCTCACTGTTTGCTCTCTTGCGTTAAAGTGAAAGTTGTGCCACACAAAAGTGGCAAAGGTCCGTTATCTGTTCGGCCAGCGCTGGCAAACGGGCAACGCTGACAATCAGATACACGCGGAACGTTCAGTTGACCGGACGCATGGCGCTGCGACTAGAGCCTCGCTGTTAGCAACTGTAACAATTCGCCAATCGATTAATTAAACTATCCAAACAACAGTGCAACCGTCCAACGAAACTCAAATCATTCAATGTGCTAACAACGTTTTCAATCAAGCCAGCAAGCCAGAAGAAAAGCAAGAAATAATCATAAGAAATTTATTCCAAAGCCACTCGGTTCGTGCATGAAACGCGTTCGTTGCCTAAGTCTTTTGTTCGACAGTAGCGGTACATTTGCATGCGTGTGCCCCGCTGTGTGTGTGCCCGCGCGTATGTTTCCAATTACAACATCCAACAATCGCAGCTAGATTTTTGCACTCGACCACATTAAAGAAAAGAGAAGAAGAAGAAGAAGAAAAAAACCTTAAACTAAGTGGAAATTCAGCTGGCAGACAAAGCGTCTAGCCGGAATAGTGTCCAGCGACGGACCAAAGCAGACATGTTTAAGTGGGTTATGCCGGCGTTAGCGTCGCGCACAAACGCGACAACAATAGCAGCGGCAACGGCAAGAACAACAAGAACTACAACAGCAACAACAACAACAACAACAATAACAAAACGGCAACTACTTTCCAACGCTTTAACAACTTTAATAATAATAGGCGCATTATTTGTGCAGACAACAAGTGGATTTAGATCAACAATTGAAACGAACGGCGGTAAGCATTTATATAAAGCTATATATAGTAGATATGGTACATCAATCCATGTAGAAAGTTGACAATAGAAAAGTTCGCAAGAATTTCGTTTTGTTTTTTTTTTTGCTTCTGCCTTTAACTAAACAATTGAATGAAAATCAATTTGGCAAATTGCTGCTGGCTCATGGCACACAATTCTCGATGAGACAAATCGAAGCGTGTCACTTCGACACTTTGAAGGCGAGTGAAAGCACTACAATAACAACGCCAGTCGGCGCTCTGTCGCTGCTGGTCTTGACAATGGCCAAAAACGAAAAGCGCAAAAAAATAAAAATAAAAGAAGAAGCTAAACTGTGCCTTTGTGTCAATTCCAGATGAAAAACTTTTGGCACAGAAAATGACTTTCCATATATGAACGAACACACACACATTCTCTCTGAAGAAGCGCAACGCACTTGGCATTTATTTGGTTCATTTTATGCTACATTACGAACACAACTTTTTTTTTTTATTTGCCATTTTGAACTGGGCACATGAGTCGCATCTCTGCCTGTCACAAACGCACACTTTCTTATGACAGTTTTTTTTTAGCGAGTCGCTTTCGTGTTAATTGTTGCCGATTTAAAAAGTGAAACAAATTTCTAATGTGTCAGGTTATTAGCTGGAATCGAAGGCACTGGCACAAGCTATTGAGTTTGACATTTAAGCTGTGCTGAATTCGCTCAGCTCAGCTCGGCTCGGCAAACAAAAGACTGAAGCGACAAACTCCAGCACTTGACGTGTGCCCACAATTATAATATGTGGCACAATTAGCTGTTAATCAAGTGGAGCTCGCTAGCTGTGCCGCAATCATGCTAAATTATGCTAATCTAGCAAAAGACTTCCTGAGCGAAAATTATGTTAATATGGCGAAAGATTTCCCGAATGGAGCAGCAGAGAAGATGATTTAATTGCGAGTGTTAGTTAGTCTAAGTCAGGCAAATGATTGTTGACTCAAGTTCTGGGACGAATGGTGACTCTATGGGCGATTGATAACATCTCAATCAGGTGCCGCTTACATATGCCAAAGTTTGTAAAATTAAATTGAAACTGAGCTAGCAGCAATTATTGTGTGTTTGAAGGTGCTTCTAGTATGCAATTATAAAGGAAAATTTAAAGATTTTTATGGCTTTTCCTTTAAATGTTTTACAATATTTAAAATTTTTGCTGGCTTCTGATAGCCTTCGAAGTGTTTATATTCGTGAAAAGGGTTGAATATTTAGATATAAAATTGTTTTCCATGAAAGAAACTTAATGTTGACATATGGCAATTGTAGTCTGATCTGACAAATTATGAAGTATGCTAGAGGAAGATGCTTACATACGAATAACTCTTTGACTTTTGCATGTAATCAACTATAATAATTGATATGGAGCAAGCTTTTATGGTATATATTGTAACATATCTAAGATTCTATAAGAAAAAGCTAAAAACTTAAATTTAGCAGAAACTCTAATATGGAATAGTAAAAGAAATATTAGAAATCTTACAAAATATATACAAAACAGTTAAAAATTAACTAATTGTTAAAGAAAAACTATTGAATTATATTAAATAATATAAAATAATGATACAAAAATAAGTTATTTATATAAATTAATATTAAATATAAAAAAAGAAATAAAATTAAAATTTAAAAAGTTGCTCTTTTAATTTATATAAATTTATCTAAATTAACAAAGAAATATTCCTTTTAATTTATATAAATCAATAAATTTCTATGAATTTTATATTTATATAGTATTGATTAAATATAAAATATTATATTACAAAAATATATATTATATAAATGCATAAATATAATATATATAAATTACATTTAACATTTCTATTAGAATAAACTCCTAGTACTTCAAGCAACGCTTAGGTTATTAAACTCTGCGCCCTACGGCAAGGTTTACACTCAGCTGAAGTTTGTTTATGCAGCTAACGCTGTGAAAACTACTGGCCAAACACACACATATACACACACACACATCACACACTCATCACTCAGACAGATGCTGTGATCAAATGATCAAATCACTGAACAAACACTTTTGTAGGTTGCCTTAGCTAGAAAAGAAAACGCAATGCTTCCGTTTTGCGGGACAAACTTTGCTGCGTCAGGTCAGAGACAGCGAATGCCAATCATTCACACAATCTATCATTAACAACAGATGTGTGTGTGCGCTAGTGTGTGTGTGCGATGCATAAAACAATTTTCAATTTCTATTCAATTTTTATATGTGCAGAAGGAGAAAAAAACCCGCGGCTCGCTCGCTGTCCGAGCTGATTGCGCGTGCGAAATGAAAATGTCTTGGCCAGTAGCCACACCAGCAGCAACAACAACAACAACAACACCAGCAGCAACAACAACAACAATGGCAAATTTAGTACAGGTTCTGATCGCAACGTGTGCCAGTTAGCGTCTGTGCACTTGTCGGCCCGCTGTTGACGTTGAGCTTGCGGTAATTTGCGACTCACTCCACACAGAGAGAGAGACAGAGAGCGCTACTGCCTGGAGGCAGGAAGCGGCAAGAGTTTGCCAAGTCTTTGCAGACTGCAGTCTAAAAGGCAGCACAAGTCGTTGTTGCTTGCAGCAGCAGCCGCAACAGTCAATCAGTCAGTTAGTCAAGTTGCCTCAGCTGCTCGTCGCCGTGGCATCGATATAATTTTCGAGATCACGTTTTTACCGCTGCACGGTCAAATGCTCTACATAAGCCTATCTCTCTCTCTCTCTTTCTTTCTCTCCTTTATAGCGCTTAAAATTCAATTGATATTGCCTTTTAGGCTTAGCTTAAACACTTTTTAGCTTAATTGCGCATACGCAACATTGTTTAATTTCATTTCATATTTCATTTTGCAATTAATGTGAAAGCGACATTTTTTCATATTTTTTTTCGTTTTTTTTTTTTGACTTTCTTTCAAACATTTTTCCCACAAACGTTTACCACATCATAAAACTTAACTCAATCGCATTAAAAAAAAAAGCCAAAAACTGTGACACATCATCAACATCAAGTGCCCAGGCCCGTGGCCAAGAAGCATTTCACCCAAGTCACATAAAACCAGAAAGCCAAAGAAGCTCACACTCGTTTATCATATGGCAATTCGGTTGCACTTCCTCTGCCAGCGCCAGTCTCGCTGGCGAACTATTAGTGCATGGCCACATGGAGAGCGCGTCTAAGTAGTCATACGCACTCGACTCGATTCCACTCGACTCATTTGTACCCATTCGCAGTCATTTGCTGGCTACTTAGTTTATCTTTTAAGCTCATCAAGCTCTCATTGTGGGCCTGGAGTTTTCCTTTTTGTAATTGACAAATTTATCGACTTGTCAACGGCGCTTTTGTTGCATCTAACAGGAAATACATAGCAAAATGTCGAAGCTGTATTTCTGTGTGTGTTTTGACATGTTTGGCGGTGAAAGTGAAATGCTCTTAACTAACGATTGGCTGACTACGCGGCTTCTCTCTAACGTCGCTGCTGCTGCTGCTGTTGTTGTTGTTGGTAGTTACTTCCGTTGTTTGCCTCGAACACATATTCTTTTTACTCTTTTTTTTCGCATGATATTTGCATAGACATTAAATGTTTGTCGTTATAAACCTCTTTCCTCCAGCGAGCGAGTGTGTGTGCAGCCATAAAAAAAGAAGATCTTTTGTTTATTTCTTTTGCATGCACTGCCTATCGATATTTGGTTATCGATTGGAATTGAGGCTATTGCCAAAAAATGATGTCATTTATTGCGGCCGACAACTTTCACTGCGCGACGCACAGCGATCGTCTGCGGCGCTCGCTCATCTTGCATATTTGCCTTGCTGTTCAAGCTCACTCATTTTTTTTTTTTTTTTTTTTTGCATATATTGACATAAAAGCTTAGGATCCATTTTCCCAGCTGGGCAGCTGGAGAAAACCCGACGTCCCCCCGACTTTTCACTTAACCAAAAGAGATTTCATTGTTCAACAAAGTGAACAAAAAAAAAGGAAAAAACAATACAAGCAAAATAATTATCATCTACAAAGTTCTTATCATCCCAATGACTAGGCACAAAAAAAGTACAAATATAATAATAATAATGAAATAAAAGTCGTAATGAAAACAAAACGGAATTCATGTACTTACCCCACTGTGCACTGTGAACAATAAAGCGGGGCAGCTAAACGAAACTGGCTCAACAGAGCAACAGCAACAACAACAAAGGCGAAGACTGCCGTTGATATCTTTTCATAACTACAGCTGTGTGAGCGAGAGAGCGCATGTGCATGTAGCTCTGTGCGTGTGTGTGTGTGCGTGTGGTGCTGCTGCTTGACCAAAGGCCCGGCGCGGCCCGACTCTGCCCGCTTTTGGTGTCGCTGTGCAACCTGTTCGAGCAGCACGGTTGACACTGCGATTACCGTATGCAGTGTTGCGCGCGTGAGACACTTTTCTCCCAAGCACAGAAAAAAAAACAAAAATAAATGACACTGCAAAAAAATATATATTGAAATACACGCATAATTCACGCAGCTTTCTGCCTGACCCTGACACACACTTTTTCACACCTTAACCTTAGCCAATTACATTAAACACCTTTCAGTAACACACGCAACACATTTTTACTGCATTTACGCATTTTAAATTAAATTTTTACGCACTTTTCACTTTTTTCACTTCGCACGCGACAAAATTTCGGCAACTTTTCTAATTGCACATGGCCGCCGCGAGCTTATCGATAGACCATCGCGGCTCGATAAGTGCACGCGTGAACTAGTTCAGTTGCCATGCACTAAATTTGCATAAATGCATTTGGTATTTAATTTGTTTGTTTTGGTATTTTAGCAGTTGCTCAATTGAGTTATTAGCTGGCGATAGTCGTGTCACGCTGTGCACTAGGCGCATCACTGCCTTTCATTTGCCTGTTTTATAATACAGGTTTTGCAAAAAAAAGCACAACAAACAGGCAATTTCTTATTAGAATTGCATGCGTACAAGATTGTGTGTGTGCGTGTGTGTGTGTGTGTGTGTGTGTGTAACTGTCGTAGTAGGCACTTGCACATTCACTGTTACATTACCGGTCTTTTCGGTCGCCGCATTTTATTTGGGTCACTGTTACAATTTACACAGCCTGGCAACGCCGAGGGGCAGCGCCAAGGGGCGGAGGCGTGGAAGGCTGTGCCAATTCGAGCAGCGACGCCGACGCGCAGTCGGGATCAAAAGCGAGCGAGCGAGTGTGTGTGTGTGCGTGTGTGTGATATGTTTGTATGTGTATGTGTGCGTCTCTTCGCCTTTCAAATGCAATTTTATGTAATTCAAGAGGCGCTACCGCTGCCGCTGCCGCTGCCTCTGCCTCTGCCGCTGCCCCCTCTTCCCGTTTGGCGTGCTTTTTGCTTTGCGTGCAAATCGTTTAGATGCGGGCAATGGATGCTGCCTGGCACAGTCCAATTCACAAATATTCCAATCAGAGCATGCAACAAAGTTATGCTGCAGCTGCATTCGCTGCTGTTCCTCTAAACAATTCAATTAGATTGCGATTAATAATGGGAAATGTTACGGTTCCAGCTCAGCTGGCAGCGACAGCGGCAGCGGCAGCGGCAGCGCCGTGACCCTGAGAGAGCGTTCAGTGTTGTACAAGGGTCAAATACTTTATTACACAAATATTTGGGAAGGGAAACCGAATAAAAAATAACTACAAAAATAATAATAAAAAAACAAATTAACTTTCATTTTTCAACACGCAAAACGGAAAACTTCTTGCGTGACATTGCAGAACGAGATGAGAGCGAGAGAGAGATAGAGAGAGAGAGAGCGATAGAGAGAGATAGCTCTTGGTAATAGCAACGAGTCGCACGTAAAGCCCATTAAAATTAATAAAAAAAAGATGAAGTTGAAGATGAAAGACCAAGCTATAAAAAAAAACATACAGCTACAAATCACAAAACAAATTCAATTTAAACAACTTGAAGAGGGAAAGAAGAAGATGAAGAGCTTGAATAAAAAAAAACTCTCGCTCTTCGAATTATTATTGTTGAATTTGTTGTCATAATTAGTTGTTGGACCCAAATCATACGTTAGAGATTCATAAGAAGAAATACAATAAAAAGTATAAAAAAGAGAGATAAGCCAACTGTAAACAGTTTTCCTTTTGCTATGAAAAGTGAAATTAAGCCAAACGACTTTTATATGAGTTGACTTGACGGAAAAGGGACTACGTTACGAGCTTTAATATATTTTTTGGCAAGCAATTTTGGTGAAATTTTCATTATATAATTAAAATAATAGTTATACAAAATTGTACAATTTTTATAATTGCTTAAAAGTGTTTTAAGAAACAATATTCAATTCAACTATTTTCGGGAAATATTTAATAAATGAAGAAATTTAATAGAAATAAAAAGTTAATAAAAAAACTATAAATTTTTTTCGTTTTCGTGTTTTAAGAAACAATATTTAATAAAAGATTTAATAAATAATAATACAAATTATTAAATTATTAAATTCTTTAAATAATTGAGTTAAATATTGAATTGAATATTTTTAAGTTATTTATTTTCTTATGTTTTTTTAGGTTTTTACAAATTTTTTAAAATATTTTTCAGTTTACCCAGTTTGTTTTAGCAGTAAAAGTTGTTGAAAATTGGTTTAAAAAAGTGGCAATGTTAAAAAGCTTTTTTAAATTTGTTTAAAAAATAATTAAGTCCTAAAAATATTTTAATATTTCCTAAATACCTTTCAATTATTTCCTAAGCTCTGAATTTGTGGAACTATATATAATAAATGGTAAAAATTTTATAAATATTTACCCAGTTGTTAATTTCTTCAAAGTTGTTGAAGTAATATTTATTACTGTTGTAAATTTTTATTTTTTGAAATTTTTTTTTGAAATTTCCCATTTTTTTATGTACCAACAATTATTGGAGAAATTTTGATTATATACCTATAAAATCATAAATAATTTCTTTTAACTTTTATAACTATTTAATTTCTTAATTTCCCTGCATTCTTCAAGCTCTCAAAATCTTGTCTTCCACTAAATGCAGCTCCATAATTTACATAAATGTAGAACAAGAACTTTTCAACACTTTCACATTGCAATCAGAGCAAAAACAAAAAACAAGTAGAAGCAAATTATATGCCAAACCAGTTAAGAAAAACCTATAGAAATCCGATCCAACACGTGCTATTGCATGCTAACATATAATTCCATGAATTATTTTTCAAGAAATTCTTTGCATTTTTTTTTTTTGTTTTTTGCAACGCTGAGCTAATTGATCGATAATAATTTTCCATTTTACCGTTAAAGCGCCTCGTTTGTTTACATTCTTTTGGCTCGAAAACAAGTTCTTCGAAATTCGAACTCTCAGCAAACACAGTTGGGAAGCTGCGCTCGCTGCTCTGCTCTGATCGGATCGGATCGGATCTGCTCTGCTGTGACTTGGCGTGCAGCATATTTCATGATTTAATTAATTTTCCTCTCTCTGCGTGTAAAATTTCACTGAATGCGCTTTAAATGCAGTCGCTAAATGTTTTACAGCCCAAAGCATTTCCAATTCCCAATTCCAAATTGAATTTCATTTTTACCAATTGGCATTCGAGTTGGAACTGGCATTTGGGTCTAGTGTGTCGCACAGTGGTTGCCACTGTTTTTTTAATGACATAATTACCCACTGGCATTCCAATGTCAGTTGGAAATTTAGTCCAACTAATTGCCTGCGTCTGGCTAGGGTCTAGTGTGATTTACAGGAATTGTTAAGCTTTCTGTTTAGTCAGTTATAATATAGTATGTTTGATCCAATTGGAATTTTAACTAGAATATAGTATAGCTATTGGATTTGTTGAAATACTTGTTGCTGACTAAAATTTCAATAAAACCCAATTGGAATCTGGGCCGCATACATAGATTTTCCTGACTTAATACATGACACAATTGGACTGACATTATTTACGCTCCAACTGGAAATTCAATTGGAGTGCGAATGGGCATAAGTGGGTTAACCTAGTGAAGACTCCAGTGGTTTGTACATTCAATTTCTTGTTACCTGAAATTGAATTCCAATTGGTGTTTACAAGAAAAGTCAAGCTACACCAGCTGTCAGTCATATTTATTGATGATTGCATGAAATTCCTATTGGAATTCAAATGAAAGCCCAGCTTAGCTTAGCTTAACTAAGCTCGAATATCTCCATGTAAACATTTAATCTCTATTTACGCCTAACAGCCATAATTAATAAGATACTAATGTAGAGGAATTCCAATTTGAAATTGAATTCCTAAAAACTATAATTAATAACATACTAATATATATGAATTCCAACTTGAAATACCATCCAAATCGATATGTAACTTTACATGAAGCTGAGTCCGACTACATTTATAAGTTTACATATTAATTAATAACATACTAATGTATAGGAATTCCAATTTGAAATTGAATTCTCAACAACTATAATTAATAATATATATGAATTCCAATTTGAATATCCATCCAATTGGATATGTAACTCTACACGAAGCTAAGTCATACTACATTTATATTTACATATCAATTATTAACATACTACAATAATATATAGAAATTCCAATTTGAAACACAATCCAATTGGATTTAGTTTACTACAACTTTACACAAAGCTAAGTCTGTATATAGTCAGACTCTAGTCTAGTGCGTCACACAGCAAGCAAACTTGCCACAGTTTATCACTAATGATGTGCCAGCCGTCTTCCAATTGGAGTTTTGTCTAGCTGGAGTCTATTGTAGCCCACAAATGTTCCCCATATTTCTTTTTTTTTGCCACTTATAATTAATGATGCTGCGCAACCTGTTAGCTCATTCGCAGCTGCGCCTTTTCCTTTATTCAGCTGATAAAGACTGAAAATATTTATATGTATAAATATGTCTCAGGCGTTTGACACACTTAACAACAAGTCAAGAGAGCGTCGCAGTGTGAGCCCGTTTGTGCACACATATTTGTATCTCTCTCTCTCTCTCTCTGTGTGTATGTGTGAGCCGGCTTTTTGCCTGCTCTCAGTTGTCACAATTGTTGCTGCTGCTGCTGCGATGCTGTAACCTATTTTGCATGCAAAAACGTTTCGATTATGACGCTACATTGACTTGAATTTCTTGCTGCGCCAATTAGGGTCACAGTCTGTCTGATAAGTCGCCGCACCGCACCGGCTTAGCATGCCAAATTGTATCGGAATCCCAGCCCAAGCCAAATGAAACCAAATCACAAATCAGCTTTAAGAGTCACGCGCGCTCAGTTACGTTGCGCCTCGACTCGCTCTCTTTGTAGCAGGTGCGCCCCGAAGTAAAATAGATAAAAATATTTAATGCTCACGTTGAAACATTCTTTGCATATTTTATGCATAGCCGCGACTCTCTCGCTCTCTTCAATGCTCCTCTGCTGAGCCTCGCGTTGCGTAAAGGTCACAATTTGCCAGATTGCGGAGCAGAACGAAAGATGCCTCTACGAGGCATGAGAGAATAAAGAATATTTGGCAAGCATTGTTCAGATACAATGGCATAACTTGGCCATAGCTAATATGAGAAAAAGAAATTGGGAATATGGAGCTGAGAAGAGTTTTTTGTTTAGGCACTTCTTAAATTATATAATAAAAGATATAAATCTAAATATTCAAAAAGGGATTAAATAAGAGCGATTCATGTAATAAAAGATATAAATCTAAATAATAAAAGGCATTAAATGAGACTTACTTAAGGTTGACTTTTAGCCTGAGTTAGTTCCAATTTGGCAAAGATCTTTCGCATAACTGTAAAATAAAACAAAAAGTTGCAAATAATATATAGGTCAATTTGATTGGGTAGCTATTATAATTTGTGCATCGATAGAGGGTCTAAACGGCAACCTTTTCGGTTTCTAGCTTTAAGATTGTAGAAATTATAAGAAATTGACGTCAATACATTCACTCTATCTGACAAACTGCTAACAGCGCTTCAGATATGCCAGATATACGATTCCAAGAAGTAAAGATTATAAATTTCAAGCATCAATAGTGAGGAACAGACAGATAGAACAAAGGACGGACCGACAGAAGAACGAACAGAAAAAAATCGACGCAAAGATTTAAGGACGGACAGACAGAAAGACTGACAGGCGGAAGGACGGTAGGATAGGACAGACAGACAGACGGATGGACAAAGAGTCAACGGATAAAATGTTTCATTTCGTAAATGAGTATAAAATAGAGATATATTAATAGAGATCTAACGTAGTCGTAGTATTGAAATGACATGAAGTAAGTAAGTAAATGGCGATTCTTAACATTAAATGTTACTAGACTTCACAAGACTTTTTTGAAGACTTTTTTAAAAAAAAGATTAAAGTACTCTTTTGGTTACAAAAAAAACTAGAAGCTAGGCCAAAATCTATTCAAAATATTACTCTGATTGTTAACTAAGCTAACTAACTTTCATAGTACTCTACTTCTGCACGCTGTATAACAAATCTTAATCAACTACCACAGCCCGCAACTAACATTCTGTTGCTAATAACAGCTTCCACACACGCTCTACATAGATATTATCAAAACGCCCAACTGATCGTCGCCATTAACTGCGAGCAAATCTTTGCCCCAACAAATGGCGCAAACAAATTATGCAAAGCTCCCTCATTAAGAGACAGTCGAGCAAAGAGCTCGACACGAACTATCCATCATTATGTTAGCAGCAACAGCGGGTGTTAACAGCGCGCTCTGTTAACAGTTAACAGTCATCGTGTTGCCTGCGGCCATTTCACATCGTTTGTGGGTTTACTAACTTTTAACGATTGTCGGAAGAACACTTCAGCGCACTTGAGTGTCTAATCATAAAAATGCGAAATGTCTGCAAATAATAAAGCCACAAAGCGCAAGTAAATTAATAATATAAAAAAACAAGTAAGAGTGCTCTAATCGAGACGGCTCGATTAAGAGATACCCTGAACCCTGTAAGAGCTGTTACTAAAATCATTTTAAGCTTCTTTTATATATACATTGCATATAACGCATGCACACATTAATGCGTAGGCATAGGGGTGGGAATTTTACATATTTTTGGTACCTGCTGACCCTTTTAGAAATCTGAAGCTGGTCGCGAAAAAAGGGCATAATTGGAATTTCCTAGTGTTTATGCGTATCGCGAATATCGCACACAAACACATAAACGAACTATGCGTACACACATACATATACAGTTATGCGTAGGCTCGCGCTCTGCTTACTGCGCAGTTGACGCTGCGGCAGCGCTTGTGCTGCAATATGAGCATTACTATGGGAAATTGATTGTTGAATAACTTTTTTTCTGCTTGGACTTTTTTAATGAAACTTTTAGAGTATAATTAGATGGTACATATGTGTGTATTTGCCAAAGCACAAGTCTCTAGTATTTGATATACGACTTCTGGAGAAATTTGCAAATTTTGCGGAAATGGGGGCCGGTATCCAAAATCGAAAAATGCAAAAATGTGCGCATTCATTACAGTAACATACACCGCAAATCTGAAGTTTCTAGCTTTTACGGTTAAAGAGTTACGTTTCGAAAACAAAGTCGAATTATCGATTTTTATCGATAATAAGAAAATGGGATGACTTTTCGATAATTTATGATAAACTTGTTCAGCGTATGGTATACACGAGTATTCATGTTAAATTTCAAGTCTCTAGCTTTTGTAGTTTAGGAAATCGGTGCGTTCATACGGACGGACGGACGGACGGACGGACGGACGGACGGAGGGACGGACGGACGGACGGACGGACGGACGGACGGACGGACGGACGGAGGGACGGACGGACGGACGGACGGACGGACGGACGGACGGACGGACGGACAGACGGACAGGGCTTAAACAATTTCTCTTGTCGTCCTGATCAAGAATATATATACTTTATGGGGTCTGCCACGCCTCCTTCTGCCTGTTACATACATTTTCACAAAACCATTATACCCTGAATTCCCATTTTCAATGGGTTCAGGGTATAAAAATGAAAGAAAGAAAAGAAAATATGAGCAGAAAAACGAAATCGTTTACAAACGAAATGAAGAAATAAAAAAAATTTTAAAGATAGCAAAAAATTAAATAAATAAATGAAATGAAATGGAATGAAATGAAATGAACAAGGCAAACAAAACACTATCACTTTTCGCAATTATGTTTTTATTTCTCTCTTTCTTGCGGTTGGCGCTGGAAGCTACGGGCGCTACGTACTGGACATTCTAATTGGAGTTTTTTCTCATTTTTGCTTTTGGACCTCTGATAACTTATTCGCTTTACGTGTTTACTTTCACTTGAACTTCTTTTTCTCTTGACTTTATTAAAGTGCTTGGAGTAGCAGGAGTTGCGGCAACAGGTTCGCTTCACGGTTGACCGGCGTTGCGCGGCTTATAAAATCAATAATTGGCAACGAAGTTCATTTGAACTTTAGTAAGAGGAACTTGACTTCTCTTATCTTTCTTGGTGACAGAGCTTGATTTCCTTTTTATTTATTTATGATTTCTATAATCTGAACTCAGGCAGATGGGCTTATTTTGAAGGATAGCTAAGTTTTATGCAATTTCAGCGACTTTTTACTGATCTGGAAGTGCTAAAACTTGCACTTAAAATATTAATACTTGAAAGATAATGTGAGATATTGAAAGATATAGTCGTAGATAACTAGGTAGATACAGAAAGCTCAAGAGAAATATTATAATATCTCCAGTTCTTTATCGATTATCTCTATCAAGAGAGCGAAAGCGAGAGATCTGAGGTAAAAAAGGAACAAGAAGGTGTATATCTCCTTCGCAGAAGCGAAAAAAAGGGAGATGGGTAAAGAGTAGATGAGTTCAGATTCCGATTCTATACTCTGGATACTAGCAAAGATAGTATTTAAATACCAACAAATGCATTATAATCCATTTAATCCTATTAGAGGGTATAAAAGACAGCTCTGCCTCTCTGTGTCTCTAAATATAACTCTTTCTTCAAGCAAAGCTGCTCATGATTAATGTTCTATCGCTGATTATTTAAATTATTAAACAAACACAAGATTTTTTGCCACTCGATTGGAAACACTTTCAGTTCGTCTCGCTGATTGTCGATTAATTTTCCATATTTTTTTCATATTTAAATTTGTGTGTAGCATTCTAATTGGGTTTCAGGCAATTTCCGTTTCCAAGCCCTAAAGCTTGGGGCGCTTCAATCGGCAATCGCCAATCGGCAAATGGCAAACGGCAATCGGAGTCAGGCAACTGTAAATAATTGGCTTAGCCGGCGAAAATTAGATAGTTGCGAGTGGAATTCTTGAAATGAAAGTGACAATTTCTGGCAGCCATAAACTGGGCATTTAATTGCGTTATGAGCAGCACAAGCTGACGGCCAAAAATGGCTAAAAGTCGCTAAAAGCAGCTCAGAAAATAATAAAAAAAAGAAGTCGAAGCAATGCCAGAAACTCAATTAACATGAGAAGCGAGCAGCGTTTGCAATTGGGGCCAGACGAAAGGCAGTTGCCAAGTGAAAGTGCGCGAGTCGCTGCCGTTGCCGCTGCCGTTGCAATGTCAAAGTTCAAAACCAACTTTTAACTGCTGCTGCTGCTGCACTTCTGGTGTCTGCTTTCCAGCTCATTTGGCAAATGATGTCGCGCTGCCAGCACTCAGCGGGGCTCATTAGCAAATTAAAAGCGAGTTGCAACTCACTTGACATTTGCCCGCTTATTGATTTTATTGCCTTTTTCCGAAGAAACTCGGTGCGGGCCCCACTTGATTTTGGCAATTAACACCTCGAGCGTCGGCCGGCTGCCCCACTTGCCGGCTGCGTGCTCCCATTTCCGCGTTAGCCGCAACAGCAGCTTGTCAAAGTGGGTTCTTTTTATTTTTTTGGTGAATTTGGAGCAGCGGCGAGTGCTAGATTCTTGGAGCCGTCGAAAATCGTTTTTTTGTGTGGTCGCAATCAATTAACAATTAAGTTGCTAATTAAATGAAAAACAAGCACAATTACATTTACAGCTAGCCCCATAAAATGATAGACCAAGTCAACAATTCTATTGACAGAAGAGCAGCATACGACGATTGAGTGAGCTGAAGAGGTGATTGAATGGGCATGACTAAGTATGCGGTGGAGGAGCTGGCAGAATGACGGGGGGAAGACTAGACGCATAAGTCCCTAGGTTCGAGGGGTTTAAGGAGAAACGATAGATAGACTGACTGAGTGATAGAAGTCCCGAATATGCTCCCTAAAATTTTATTATATTATGGCTTTATTATCATATGGCCTTACTAATTCTTTGTTCTTAAGGCTCAAGTTGAAGAAGGAAAAAAAATAGACAGACCTGACTAAGCTAAATGCTTAGGTCGATAACCTTAATTTATGGATATGCGAAGATCTATCAACATATCTAGTTAATTTATGCCATGTCCCAATTGAAGCAGATAATGATCTTTTAGTTAAACCTAATTATATTATATGGCATGATTCACTATGTGACGGAGGAGCTAACAGAATGAGAAGGGAAGACTCAACCTTTAACTTAACCTTAAGATAGACTGACTGACTGACTGAAGTTCCTTTCCACAAGAACGAGTAAGGAAGAACGATAGACAGATAGACT
This sequence comes from Drosophila pegasa, assembly GCA_035046225.1. Taxonomy (NCBI): domain Eukaryota; kingdom Metazoa; phylum Arthropoda; class Insecta; order Diptera; family Drosophilidae; genus Drosophila; species Drosophila pegasa. The sequence goes on along the minus strand of JAWNOD010000076.1, from coordinate 5,748,785 downwards.
GGCAATATGCTTAAACCAATAGGTCTTGACCCTAATTTGAGGATATAGGAAGAGAGAACTCCACGGATAATAATCTCTTAGGTAAACTCATTTATATTATATATAATAACATGACGAACTATGTATAGATAAGCTGAGAGAATGAGGGGTTAAGACTAGACTGATCAGGCTTTAAATTGAAGGAAAAACAAGGAAAAGTAGATAGATAGACTGACTCTCTGTCCGCTAATGTGAAGATTGAGAAAGAAAGCTTCAGCATAGTCCTTAATGTCATCGAAGCAGACGATTCTCTCTTCAACAAGCATAAAGATCTAATCTAGGTCCTGAGCTGTTACCTTAGTTGACTTCTAAAGCAGCTAAAGAGTAACACAAATCTCTACCAAAAACTCAAGTGAAGGAATTCCTGCAGACCCTTTCAAAAACATCCCTTACTTTCTAACTTCTCTTTAATTTTACATTATCTAAATTATATTTCTAATTCTCCCCTTCTCATCCCCTCTTCCCTCTCTCATTGCAGCTGGTCGCAAATTGTTTGGCGGCTATCGCATTACGCCCAAGCATTGTCGCGCCACCAAGACGCTGCCCAGCTCGGACCCGCGCTCCAATGGCCCCACCATCTGCATGTTCAATCACGAGTGCGCGCAGCGCGGCGGCGAGGTCGTGGGCGCTTGCATGGATGGCTTCCTGTTCGGTGCCTGCTGTCAGATACCGCAGACCCACGAGCTTGCCAGCACGCTGATCAATGATGCGCAGAATGCGTACTTCCAGCAGCAGCAGCAGAAGCAGCAGCAGCAACAGCAGCAACAACAGGCAGCAGCGCAGTCTTCCTATGAGAACTATGGAGAGCAACAGCAACAGCAGCAACAGCAGCAACAGCAGCAGCAGCAGCAACAACAGCAACAACATCTGAACGATGAGCAGCCAGCTCAAAACATTTATGATGATCAACAGAATCTGGATAAGGTCTATCAGCAGCTGGGCAGCACCGTGAGTCTGGGTCAGAGCGCGCAGCCGGCAGCACAGGCGGAGCTCAGCTATGCCAGCAGCTCGACGGAGGCAACCAACTCGCAGTCGGCCAGCGTGGAGTTCGAGCAGGAGGCGGAGCTGCACACGCACAACGACGCCGTCAACTCGAACGAGCTGAAGCCGACGGAGCAGCCGCCGGCTATACACGTCCACAAGCATTCCGTGCAGATCAACACGTTCTCATCGCCGCCCAACAACGATGACTTCGTCATGCAGGTGCTGGCCACGCTGCCGCCGGAGCATGTCGACGACATTGTGACCTTCACGACGGAGGTGCCCAATAAGATCACAAACGGACAGACGGAGCACAGCAGCAGCTCGGAGTCGAACAGCTTCGAGGAGCTTGCAGCGACCAAGGCGCCCGTGAGCACGCCCAAGCCGAAGCCCAAGCCGCAGCCCAAGCCGCAGCCCAAGCCACAGCCCAAGCCACAGGCAAAGCCGCAGCCTAAGCCACAGCCTAAGCCTCAGCCTAAGCCTCAGGCTAAGCCACAAGCGAAGCCTGTGCCACAGCTGGCCGAGGTCATGAAGCGACCCGTGCAGCAGGTGAAGCCCAAGCCGAAGCCCACCAATCTGCATAATCACAATCATTTGATCTTGGATGGCGGCGAGTTTACGCACAGCGATATCACACATCCTGGCGCAGATGCCGATCTCGTCGAAGATCTGCAATTCTCCACGGGATATGGACCACAGCCAGTCTATGTGCAGCCACCAAAGGAGCAACAGCAGCAATTGCAGTCTTCCTCCCAGTCCTACATCTCCTCCAGCAGCACGCAGCCAACTGCCGCAGCGGATGATAAATATATCCTGGTGCCCACGTATAACAATGAGAAACGTCCTTCCTCCGCAGTGCAGAGCAATCCCACTACGGTCTCGTCCATCACCACGCACGTGGATTCCATCGAGTCGATCATACTGCAGCTGAACAATAGCAACCATGGACCGAGCTACAATGTGGTTAGCCAGCAGACGCCATCGTATAACTATGGACAACAGTCCGATCACAGTGAGACAACGGCCACGGCTCAGCCGCCCAGCTACTACCAGCAGAGCCAGGAGCAGCAAAATGATCTGACCAAGTCGCAGGAGGTCGAGCAGCAGCAGGAATATGGTCTGACAACCGAATTCAGCTACGATAAGGTGTCCAGTGAGCAGGATGCTTCCACGAATGGTCAGTCCGGTGAGCTGCCCACGCCGCGTCCCACCTACAGCGACGATCAATCCGCCGTTCTCGACGAGCACACAATGCCCTCCACGAGCTACAACGATGCCATCTCGCCGCAGGCTCCGCAGACCTCGGAGTTCAATAAGATGCCCGTCATGGGCATTGCCTATCCGGTGGACATGTCCTACATGGAAGGAGACTCGAATCAAGCGGACAACGAATCATCCGGCTATGGCCAGCAGAGCAGTGGATCCCTCGAGGCGAATACCGAGGTCAACTTTGAGAAGATTACGAACAGCTATACCGAAGCGCCTCAGCCGTCGCCCGCCTACGTGCGTCCCTCAACGCAAAATCGTCCGGTGGCCTCCTACATCGGCATGGTCACGATGCAGCACTACAACGACAATGTGCCCGCCGAGGTCTCCGTCTCGTCGCACACCACCAAGGTGCAGGAGCAATACGATGACAGCTCCTCCGGCTATCAGCAGACCGAGAAACTGGTCACAGCGAGTCCAATGCCCACGGCCAGCTACCTTTCGGCCACGAGCACAACGCAGGCGCAGCGTCCACAATACCAGGAGAGCTCCTCGTTGCGTCCAGTTCTGATAACAGCCAGTCCCAAGCCACGCCCCAAGCCAACGACTAAGCGTCCGCCGCCCAAGAAGCAGCCAACGCCAGCGGTCACCAAGAAGAAGCCAGCGCAGAGCGAGCACAACACCCGACGACCCGTGCAGCCCAGCAGCAGCAGCTACAACACTGAGGAGTCCCCCGTTACCCACATACAGATCAAGCAGCCCTCGGGTAACTACAACCAGCAGCAACAGCACTCGGACTCCGGCTATGGACCAGCTCCGAGTGTGAGCTATGATCAGCCTGCAGCCTCCAGCTCCAGCTATGATCAGCCCGCATCACCTGGCTCCAGCTATGATCAGCAGGCGCCCCCAACTGTCAGCTACGATCAGTCCTCCTCGAGTGCCTCTGCCTCGGGCTATGAGGAATCTGCCACGCCCGCGATCAGCTACGATGATTCAGCCTCTCCATCTTCCAGCTACGGTCAGCCCTCAAACAACTATGAGCAGCCAGCTCCTGCTCCAGCGCCCGCTCCAGCCTATGCAGAGTCCTCTCACTCCGTGCTCAACTATCACGAGCCAGCCGCTAGCTCGCCCACACGCAAGCCCGCCTCCTCGAAGCCCGCCTCCTCGAAACCCATCTCCACGAGCTACGTAACCGGGCCAACCACACCGCGTCCCCCGGCCACTGTGGACTACCACTACGACAAGGTGCCGCCGCTGTTCATGGCCGACGATAAGCTCGACGCCTTCATACAGAGCACCGCCGAGAACATCTTGGGCTCCACGCCGGGTAACTACCAGGCGCCACTCTATGCCACCGCCTCGACTCCCATTCACATACAGCAGCCCACAAGCAACTATGGCAACCACCAGAAGCCCGGATTCGTGCAGATCAATATAACGCCCAAGCCCTCGAAGCCCACTGTGCTGATCACACCGAAGCCAACGACCCTGAATGTGGTGCCAGCCAACAGTTGGGACGACACGAAGCTCGGCTCGACCACGTCGAACTCGTATATCTATGGACCGATTGGCACGCGACGTCCCGGCAATACGCCGCCCGTGAGCTCGAATGACTTTGAGGATCCGGGTTATTTCGGCATGCCCGCCGGCAGCAGCAGTCCCGTGCACTTGACCTTCTCACAGTCGACCACCGAGGCGCTCTACGGCGTGCCCTCGGACGATAAGCCCGCTTTCCCGGGCTACTATGGTCCGACGCCCACATATCCGGCATTCTCGGTGCCCGGCGAGAAGGTTGGCCAGGTTGTCGAGGAGACGTATACCTCGCCGAATGACTTTGTCAACTTCCCGCCGGTGCGCAATCCGAATCTGAATATGTCCGCCGCCTCGAGCGCCGTGACCAGCGACCTAGAGCTATCCACGCCCGCCTTCGTCGAGGACATCGTGCTGAAGGACAAGATGCATACGCTCGTACACAAGCTGGTGGCCTCGCTGCAGGGCAACTTCGAAGCGCTGGCCGACATGATCGACGAGACGAACAACACAGCATCCACTTACTCGTCCAGCACCAGCAATGTCAACAAGAAGACCACACGCAAGCCGACGCGCGTCGCAACCACCTCGAAGCCGAAGGCAACCACCAAGAAGCCCGTGACGCGAGTCTCCACCAAGGCGCCCAACAAGAAGACCTCGGCTAGCACCACACGCAAGCCGGCCACGCGTCGCCCCAACATCACGACGCGACGTCCCAGCTCCAAGAAGCCAACGAAACGTGTGACGAGCACCATCAAGCCCACTGCAAGACCGGCAACCGATGATATTGTCGATGAGGAGGACGAAGAGGATGTTAATCCGAGTCCGCACGAGAACGAGATTGAGCACGAGACGCTGAGCTCTTACGGCGGTGCCAATGGACGCAAAATACGTAAGTGTTGAGTGTTTGTAGCCTGGACCCCGAAAGCAAACTGTCTATCTATCTCTATTCTTTGTTTTCTCTCTTGTCTCTAATAATTCATGCACACATTATGTTCGTTAACCCCTACCGACTAAATTGATTAATACCCTCCACAAATATCCATCCTTGCATCTTGAATCACTCCATAAAACATCCGACATAAAAAAAAAACTATAGCACGTCGCCGACTCAAACGGCCTGGCCACAGGCATCGCCATCATTGAAACACCCAAACGCTATCCACATAGTCACATAGCTAGTTCTTAATAGCCTAGTTGATACCCCCATTTCCCTAGTCCCCGATCCACTTTAAGTAGCCTAGCTAAACCCCAACTCCCAAGTGCCTAATCCATTTCTTGCCTAGTCCCGCAATTATCTGCAGTTGCTATTCCCCGTTTCTCTCTGTGTATCTCTCTTTTACTGGCTGTCAGTCAGTCGCTCGCTCGCTCGCATTTGATTCATTCGCTCGCTCGCTCGCTCGCTTTGTGAACACTCCCTACTCCTAACCTCACATTTCACTCCCCATCAACAGAATGCGGCGTTCGTCCTCATGTTAAATCGGGTCGCATTGTCGGCGGCAAAGGCTCCACATTCGGCGCCTTTCCCTGGCAGGTTCTTGTTCGCGAATCCACCTGGCTGGGCCTCTTTACCAAGAACAAATGCGGCGGCGTTTTAATCACCAGTCGCTACGTCATCACCGCTGCCCATTGCCAGCCCGGGTAAGTTCTTACCTAACCTAAAATGAGTATTTTAGCTAATCCCACTTTTCCCCAGTTTCTTGGCCTCTTTGGTTGCTGTCATGGGCGAGTTCGACATCTCCGGCGATCTGGAGAGCAAGCGGCCCGTTACGAAGAATGTGAAACGCGTCATTGTGCATCGCCAATATGATCCGGCCACGTTCGAAAACGATCTGGCGCTGCTCGAAATGGACAGTCCCGTGCAGTTTGATACGCATATAGGTAAGTTGAGGGGTATATACTAGAGGAATGTCTTGTGAGAGTACCTTAACAAAAGGTTTGCCTATGTAGACAAGTGAAAATATAGCTGTAGCCTAGGCAATTAAGCTAGGTATATTTGTATGGGTATTTCCTAGTCGAGTACTTCCTACTAGAGTGTGAGTCAACTCTTCAATCTATCTTGAGCCTTATCCATTGAATTGCTGAAGCTTATTTGATACCTGAAAAGTTTGTCTACAAATCTATAGATAAAAGACTTTAGGCAAAGAGCTAACTAGTCGGATACTTTCGACTAAGGCACTCTTAACCTATCAACCCATTTCAATTATTGGACTAGAGTAGACTTTCCAATAGATCAAGCTCCTTGAAAGACAAACTAAAGTAGATAAAATACCTTAGACCAAGAGTCAACCATAACAGCTATCTATTTATCCCAGCGCTAATTAGCTCACAAAAATATCCCTAATCGGTTAATAATTACACTTAAAAGACTTCTCACTTACATTCGCGTTAATCTCTCTCCGTCTTCTTCGCAGTGCCAATTTGCATGCCCAACGATCAGGCAGACTTCACGGGTCGCATGGCAACCGTGACTGGCTGGGGTCGGCTAAAGTACGGCGGCGGTGTGCCCTCGGTGCTGCAGGAGGTGCAGGTGAGTGTGCTCGGCCGTAATGAGCTATTAGCCCGTGCTGATTGATTAGCCGCTTGAGGAACAACTTTTAATTGGCTTTTCGCACGCAACAGGTGCCGATAATTGAGAACAGCGTCTGCCAGGAGATGTTCCACACGGCTGGCCACAACAAGAAGATACTGGGCTCCTTCCTGTGCGCGGGCTATGCCAACGGGCAGAAGGACTCGTGCGAGGTAAATGCCGCAATTAGCTTTTTCGAAACTTTTTTAATCAACTTTCCACTCGGCAGGGTGACAGCGGCGGTCCGCTGGTGTTGCAGCGTCCCGACGGACGCTACGAGCTGGCCGGCACCGTGTCGCACGGCATCAAGTGTGCGGCGCCGTATCTGCCGGGCGTCTATATGCGTACCACATTCTACAAGCCCTGGCTGCGCAGCATAACGGGCGTTAAATAAGACACGCCCACACACACTCACGCACGCACAGCGCAACTGTAAATAGAAAATAGTTTTTAGAGGACAGAGCTTATACATATATGTATATATATATATATATATATATTGGATAAATATTGAATATATATATATGTATATATATAGGAGCGTCGCTTTCACGAAACACATCAAATTTCACCCATAAAAAATTCCCCCTTCATTAGTTTAATACGAGAAAGTGCAGCGACTCTCAAACTGTGCAAACACACTTTTGTTGCCTACTTTCAGGCACCTTCTGAAAATGCTTCAGAGTTCGAGCTTTTTCCCCCTCTCCCTCACACTCCACACCCCTCCTCCTACATACACGCAATACTAATATTAAGGCATATTTATTGTAATTGCTAAGCTTATTTATTTATTTATTTAATTAATATTTATTATTGCCGTTTTTTTTATATAACGTTTACCTTTGATGCAGCTAGAAAATTGAATGAAATTGAAATTGTTAATTTTCATAGGCAAATTGTTGTTATGTTAAAATGCAAATATGCGAGTGAGACAGCGAGAGAGAGAGAGCATATGTTTTTAGTTCAATTGAATTTATTAATTAATTTAATTTATGCTAAAACCCTATGATATATGCTATATCTGAACGATATATAACATATTATTTATATATTATTTATATATATTTATATGAAAATTTGTTAGCATCTTAAGCGTACAAAAACGAACAAAGCGAAATCCATAAACAAAATGAATACGAATAAACGAGAGTAATTTATTTTAGTAAATTATATTTTAAAAAAAAAACACATTTTTTTTTTATTTTGTGGGAATGGGAATTAAAGAGAGTTCTTTATAGAATTTTCCTTTGGTGTTCGTAGACTTATTAAATATTTATATATATATATATATATATAACACAAAATTGAGAAAGAACGAAAAAATATTGAAGCAGATCTTAAGAGGCATATATATTTGACATATTTTAAGATCTTCTTCAACATTTTTCAGAAATAAAAGAATAAATGAGAGATATGTATATGATTTTTCCTCAAAAAACTAAATTACTAATCTTCTCAAAGTAAATTTTTTCTTAAAGAAGAATAATTTTGTGGTCTACAAAAAAAGTTTGGTAACTTTACTGGCCAATTTGAGCGAGTTATTCACAATGGAATTTGAATGCATCGTATCCTGATGACCAACTTTTTGCAACATTTTTTCTACGATTTTTTTTAAATTTTTACTAGAACTTTTATTTTAAAGCCAATTCATGAAATTTTACTTCGTTTCATTAACTTGTGACACGGTGCAATGAATTCAAAAACATATAACTCATCTATGTGTCAACCCACACACTTTTTAACCCACCTACTCTCGCCATATACATCTATATTTATGTGCACACTCTAAAAATAATCAACTCGAAATTACGCTTCTCCTCGGGGATAAGCATGATCCCTGATGTCTCTTAGATAAACTATGCTTCTTCCCCACCTCTTCACCTCATCCAGTCTGTATTCAATATCTTATTTAATTCATGTGCAACTCCTACACAACACATTAGACTCCCGCAGCTGCAATCAATTTCGTGTTGCGCAAAATATCGTAATGAAACTGGTTGACCCAACTGCAATAATTCCCGGTGGCACTCGGAAACACGGCAAATCCATTTCAAGCAGCGCCCGACTAAATAAATAACACCAACAATATTCCGCCGAGAATCGAATCATGTTAAGTAAAATTGGATTTCAGATGAAGAAAATAATAAAATAAAATCAAAAGCGAGCGCAATCAAAGTGCAAAGGTGAGAGGCGAAGGTGCAGGATACAGCGCTCGAGCACTGCCGCTTTAAGCAACAGCTAGTTCAAGCAATTTCCGCTGGCAAATAAGCATTTGCAACTGCAGTTGGCAGTTGGCAGTCTGACTCCCCCGCAGCAGCACAGCAGAGCATATGCCGTGCGGCGGGCATCAAGTTCTGCTATCCATGCTGCGACGAGTGCTTTGTGCAATCTACTCTGCCGCTGGCCGGCAACTCTCTGTGGCGCACGGCTGTCATTGCCAATGCGCTGCAACAGAAGGCCAAGAGCAAGGCCAGCACAGCACAGCCAGCACAACGCCGCGTATACGTCATGTGCATAATGTTGAAAAGCTTTTTGCGCCCCAATCGATCGAAATTTCAACTTATTTTTGGCCCGCTTTTTTATGTTGATTTTAAGGTAAATATCAATGCGGGTTCGGCATATAAAAATAAAAATATAAATAAAGATTGTTATCACACTTGAGCGCTTGTCAAAGCATTCACAGAGCTACGCACAGGGTGCTCCAGTTGCGCTTATATAAATAAGACTATGAGCTGATGAGCTGGTTGGGTTTTAGGAAAGTCTAGTTGGTCGAAGATGTTGAATGAAGTATGTGGATTAGAAATTAAATAATATATTAATATATTACATTATATAAATATTATATGAAAAATATATTGTAATATATTTCCTTATCGAATAATGAGAAATGAGACTTCATCTTGGATAAGATTTACATTATATAGAATAACTTAAAATTCATTTACTCGGCTATAACTGTGGGATTTGTGGAAACTGCTAAGCTTTTTCGTCAACTAAAGTTAAATTAAAGGACTTAGTTAACTATAAATAGGTTATTACTTATTGATCTATTGATTTAAATGCAGTGAGCGTAATATTAACATAGAAAAACTAAATTTGTCGAGAGAAAGATTACAAAGCTGCTAGAATTGATTAGTAGCGAGTAGGAGTAGAGTAGAAAAAATATAATGCTAGGTTCTTGTTTTATATATCATTGATTACAGTGTGCGATATGATCTTCAACTTCTATAAGTATCGTTGGTATTTTATATATTTTGAATTCCATTTGAGCTCAGTTATTTGTCTGTAGCCAGTCAAACATCTTTTTCAAGAAAAAGAGAAAAGCAACTAAGTAGCTTATAATTGAGTATTCATTCAAGCTGTGCTTCTGTTGCTTGACGGAATGCTTAAGCATTAAATGTTCAGGTCTAATAAAGTAATTCCATGGTTACTCTAATTGCAACTTAATTATGCTGTTATAAGAGAAAATTGCGCTTTGCTAACAGATTCAATTGGATTGCTTAGCTAAAGAGCGAACTGGCAATGCTCTATGTGAAGTGATTAAATGATGTGAAGAGTTGAAATTTTATGATGAAAAAATAATAATAATAAAGAAGAGGTTAAGCCAAAGCTAAAAAAAAAATATTCATAAATACAGTAGACACATATTAAGATAAATATAAAATTCCCTCTTTCAAGCTACATCAAACACTTCCCAAAAATTCTCTCTCTCTAATAAAATGCCCGCCTTCAAAGCCAACTCAGCTTTTCTTTAGAGTATTTTACATTTGACTTCAGTCGTATTTCAGCGCAGTCGAAATGGCAGCCCGCGGCGAGCTCTTGTCAGTTGACAACAATATTTGGCAGGCTTATCAAATATATTTGGGCAGGCAACAAGCTGCAGGCAGCCGCAGGACATGCTCCAGCAGTTCTCTGTGACGTCATTGGGACGAGGCATAAAGGCTAGGTACATAAATGAGTGTAGCCTTTCATTGATTCCATAGGCCACACACACACACACACACACACACACACCCGCACACACACGTGCACACACAGACAGCGAAAGCTTTGCGCTTTTAATTCATAAAAATGTTCGCAGAACTGGCGAAAAAGCTTGCGGAAAAAAGCTTTTCTGCGCCTTGTAGCAGGCAGCCGACAGGTGTTGGCCGACAGTCGCTGAAAGGACACACAGGCAGCAGGTACATTTAGCTAGTAAGTTCAGAGTGAGTGTGAGTGTTAGACTGTAAGTGTGTACGTGTGTGTAGGTGTGGGTGTGGGTGTGTTTGTTGTGTTTGCAGTTCGAAGTTGAAGTGGAAAGTGAGATAAATTGTGGCAAGTTGCAATTAGAAGCTGCATAAATAGTGACAATTTACAAAAGTGTCTATGTGTGTGTGAGTGTGTCTTTGTGTGTGTAGAGTGTGTGTGCAGGTGTGCGTGTGTGCAGGTGCGCGTTATTAATGCGCTGACATAATTAACTTTGTCAACTTTGTCAAAACTCGCCGAACAATAATCAAGTTGACAGCATATTTTTTGACGACATGTGTAGGCGTGTCCCACACACACCACACACGCCCACACACGCCCACAAGCACGCACAACAAACACCTCTGTTGAGGCTTAATGAGCATTTGCCGTTTATTTCTGTTGCGTTAAGTAAATCATCAAAATTGTCCGTTTCACTTTGGCTTTTATGCCCAATTCCGTTGACAGTAAATATCTTCCCCTCTCTCTATCTCTCTCTGTCTGTCTCTCTCTTTTTGTTGTCAAATAAAAAAAAGTTATTGTCAACTGACTGTCAAAAGTTGGCATTTCTTGAGAAACTCTTGGCAGTGTGTGTAAATAGGAAACGCAAGTTTTGCTTGCCACAACTCTTGGGGACGGGAATGTAAATAGATAAGCCACGAGAGATAAACTATGGCTGAGCAAGAGTTAAGCTTTCACTTAGTTATGAGTGAAACGAGATAACCTTACGAGATTTAATTAAATGATTAACTTGATTTGTATTGTGGGAAAATATTTGAAATTTGGTTTTGCGAAATATTAAATTAAAGCAGCAAAACGATTTCTGTTAAAATAATAAATTTAAATGCAATATACTACTTTTAATGAATTCATTAGAAAACTGTGTTAATAAAGTGAACAAATTCATAGCTTAGCTTGTTAATTAGCTCAAAAGGTAGCTAAAAAAATAGACTCAAATGAAAATTGGTTTAAATTTAAATGAAGTTCTAAAAATATGCATGAACCGTTTTTGATATTTTTGAAGAACTTACTTGAAATGAGTATAAATGATATCTAAATGGTATTACAACTTAAAATTTTTTATAGACAGAGTTCGATATTTTTTAACATTTAGTAATAATGAGATAACTATGAAAAATATTTTTAAAGAATTTATTTTATACTTTATATCTATGTCTATAATCCAATTATTTATTTTTGTTTTATTTATTTATTGATTTATGTACTTATTTTTTAATATATTTTTAAAATGTTATATTTTTTTAACAATTTATTTATTTATTGAATATTTTGAATTAATTTTTATATATTTATATTTTTTCGCATTTTTTTTTTTGTTACGTCTGTCAAAAAATATTTAAAGCTAAAAACTTATACTAAGAATAGAAAACAAAACAATATAATACACTATATAACATATATACTAACAAAATAATATTATATAAAATTAATTCTCACTTTTAAAACTTCGCCTAAGCTAAATCGATTTTATCGATTGAAGCAAACACTTAGTTTTTCGTTATTTTTTTAAATGACACAAAACTTTGAAGGAAACAAAGTAAGAAATTGCTATAAATATGCTCTTGTGGAGCCCTCCCACAGATTTGCCTAAAAACTTTATAGCCCTCTTAACCACATTTAAGTCCCTCATAAATATAAAACGTCTCAAGTTGAGGCATTCAAAATGACATTTCTACTCCAGCTAAGTAATCAAAGGACAGTCCGCTCTAATAGCCAAATAGCTTACTTGGCTTTGAAGACGAAATACAATTTCGCATAGATTTAATTGGGAAATGTTTAAAAATATTGCATTTTAATGAGCACAGCAGCGCTCTCTTTCACTGCCTGCCCATCTCCCTCTCTCTCTCTCTTTCTCTCTTTCTCAGAATTATCGTCTGCTTTTGTGGAATTAGAAATTTGCAGCTGCCAAAAAGTTTTCACTCAAAACTTTTCTAACGAGCACCAAACAATTCTGGCTAAGGGTAAAGACAAACAGGTGAAAAAGAGGAAGAAAAAGGTAATTAGCTCGAAATAGGAAAGGAAAGGTTTGCTTCTTGCGGCTTTCGCCGGGTCTTTGGGACAGTTCCATTAATGAAATTGATTTGAGGCGTTACCCGGGTCAACATGTGTAGCCAACCCGATGTTAAATATATTTGACTTGTGTCGTGGGCAGCTCGTGACGTACCTGTCCCAGCTATATTTAAAGCAACCCAGACTCTGCCCGCCACACCCACAGCCCATCTCACCGATGACTGACAAGCACAATGGACGTAGAGCGCACACAGCTATAATAATTTGCCTAAGCGAGCGCCTGGGGAAGCATTTTAATGCAACATGCATGGGAGCACACGCTATGGAGAGATAGATTTTATAGTTGCATGCAGCTGAAAACATCTGCGCCCCAAGACGTATGCAACACTTTTATTTTATGCACCAAACTTGGCTAAGTTCGTTAGCTAGTTATTTGGGGAGAGATGGGGGTGATGTGGTGTCGGTGGGCGAGTGTGAGTAAAAGAGTTTTTGTGTGCATATAGTGTAAAAAGTTGGTGTTGGTTTTCAATTTAAAAATGGTAATTGACATGGAAATTATAATCTATCTCGACTTTTAAAAGCATTTAAAGAAATGTACTCTTGTAAAAATGTAATTTTTATATCTCATCAGATCTTAAAGACTTCTACAGACCTAATAGTGATAAATAAGGTTTCTATGTATAGTAAAGCTCTAAGTTTGGCAGATATTCTCATGTTTGCGAAACCAAAACAGTTGTCTAAGCAAAATTATTCAACTTAGACTGAGGGTTTTATTTAAAGTGTATATAATTTATGCAGATAAATAAAGCTTTACTGACTATTAATTGTGGGAACTCGGCCACTCTGTAAAATCTTTTAGTAAAAATATGTAACTGCGAATAGGTAAGCATATATTTGCTTCTTTTAAGCATATATTTGCTTCATCAGAATCAACAGCTGAGCTATCTCAGATCCCTCTCAAGTCTCTATATCAAAATCTTATAATACAGGCTTGCAGAGAGATAGAAATGTCGTTCTTTCCGATGTATGAACACAGATATAAATCTTCTGTGCTACGTGTCAAAAATCCTTTTCAAGTGTTTATCTCTAATAACAAAACAATATAGAGAGACAGATTAATATATAGATACAGCGAAATACGAACTCAGGTCGTAGTTACTGTGACTAACTATCTGAAATGTCCCAAAGCATTCATAGCTAACAAATACTTTCACATTTAGATAGCTCACTCTCACTTATCGCAAAATGGCAAACAAAGTTGCTCGTCATGGGATTCAGGGTATCTGCTAGTCATGCAGTGCTTGTCCAAAGCAATTTAACTTGTTATGACTGTAAAGCTAGTTCACTTAGAGACGCATAGAAGCTCGCTGAAAATTTTTCTTATTTATGCTTATTTTTCTATGGCCTCCGGCGACAGAAGTTCTGCGAAAGTTGCTTTCAAAGAAATATTAAAAAGTGTTAGCAAAATTGTATTTATCTTCGGTTTAAGTTATTGAAGGGTATCTCCAAGCAACACAATGCAGAGGATACACAGCATAAACATGTTCGAGCTTAACGAGCCTAACGTATCCTTTTCGATGAACAGCATTAATAACAGCTAACAACAATGACTTGAGCTAACTGCTAATTAACCCTTAGCCCAATGAACGTGAGCTACTTAGATATGTGTAGATGGTTATATATGTATTATATATATAGGTAAATGTATATATATTTATGCAGGCCTTTCTCTCCAATTACCTGATTTATTATTTTTTCTATAAATAAAACACAACTAAGGCTAAAAAGCTCAACGCCTGTGAATGGGGAACAAACATTTGCACAGCACATATATCTTCATATGAGCATGTCTAAATGTAGATATATGTATATACATATTAGTTATATATATATATGAGTATATATATGTATATATCTAACTGCCATCCGGCGCAATAAAAAGCGCTAAGTGAGTATGAGACGCATAAATTAAGTCAGTGCCGGTAATAACACTAAAAGCAGGTCTCAACACACACACACATAGCTCTACACACACACACACCGCATTTTAATGAGCTGGGCCAGGATACCAGGCCGGCGGCTGGCTTTTGCTGCTGCTTTTGCCATGGGCCAAACGCTTTAATTCCGGCAAAAGCAGTTGGCAAGTGCCTGTTAGCCAAATCGTGTTTAGTTGTATTTTAATTAAGGCCAGCATTTGGTTTTGGCTTTCCACATTTTCACACAGCTTTTACAGCCTCTGGCAATGTGGTACTAGAGCGAGCGAGCGAGCGAGTCAGCCAGCGAGAGAGAGAGAGCAAGAGAGAGCGAGCTGTGTGCAACATGAGACGCATACCGTTGCAGCTCCTGCTGCTCGGCCTGCTGGCCCTGCAGCTGGGCGCCAACGCAACCTCGATGCCGCGCAACGCCTGGCAGCGTTCGTCGCCATTCGAGCGCAATTCACGCAATTTGCTGCATCGCAATCCCGCACCGCCGCCAGTCGACGTCGGCGCCAACTTTGATATGTTTGCCAGCAATCGCAACAATGCGGGCTACAATAACGAATATGCACAGCTATTTGCCATGGAACAACAACAACAACAGCAGCAGCAGCAACAGCAGCAACAACAGCAGCAGCAAAAACAAGCGGAACAACAGGTGAGTACAGAGTTTTATAGGCAATATACAACGGCAGTCCCAACGGCGTTTGGTTAATTAAAATGAGCCAAGCGCAGTTAAGGCCCACGCACAGTGGAACAGAGCTGTATGGGAAAACACAAAGCTAGTTCTGTCAATTTAGCGAATTGAGTAAAGTGTTTTAGATAGGGAGAATAGTTGAGGAAATTTTAACAAGGGTAAAAGTTGTTGACATGCTTTCCAATTAATTGTTTGAGTCTGAGAAAAGCTCGCTTAAATAAAAGATTTTATTCTGGTTATTCGAAGATAGGTTAAAGAACGCCCTATCTGTTCTATCTATTACAGCCAATACATTTTCAGCAGAGTTTATAATTTCCAAGAAAATAAATAATAGTTTGCCCACGCCTGCCAGATTTTATAACAATCTTTGATACAGATATCTTCAATCTTTGATTTTTCCTTCAATAATAAAACTATATATATATATATATATTATAATGTTTGCTTTTCTTAAAGTAGATTAATTTTATGGGCTACAAAAAAAATTTGGCAACTGTAATTGAAAAATTGGGCAAGATATTAATAATTGAATTGAGGTGAGCCATCAGCTAGTCGCAGAAGTCCAGAATCAAAGTATGTTTCAATCTTTGATTTTTCTTCCAAAAATTAAACAGCACAGCCTCCTATGGTAACTTTTTTCTTCAATTATATTCATTTTGTGGCCCACATAAAAAATTTAGCAATCATGATTGCAAAATTAAGCGAGATACATGAGTTAGGGTGACGCTATCAGGTAGTCGCAGATAGTCGGGAATCAAAGTAAGCTACAAGCTCGGATTTTTCTTCAAATATTAAACAACATATCTACCTACAGTACATGTTTTTCTTAAAGGAAATTAATTTTGTAGCCTATATTAAAAATTTGATAGCTGTGATTAGCAAATTGAGGAAGATATTCACAAGTTAATTGAGGTGCGGTCATTTGATGATTTTTTTTACTTTTTAATTTTAAAAATATTTCTTGAAAATATGCAGAGCCTAATCTTATTTGGGCTTAAAAAGAATAAAACAGAGTTCAATATAAATAGGACTAAAGATAGAATGACGATAAAAAATATTTATATTTTTTTAACGAAGAACTTGAAACGTGTGTTCTCGAAAGGCGCAAGTCTATATGCAAATGTATTTGATGTGATTCGATTGATTGACTTTAAATACATATAATATAAATATATGTAATGTATATATATATATATATATATTAAATATATAATGATCTCGCTTCACTTGGCACATAAATGTCAATCCAATTATTTAAAATCAATTGAACGTTTCGCTCAAAAATCCAATTATAATTCAGAGTTGAAACTGCCTTAATTTGTATGTGCTTTTCGATATTCAATATGCAATTGCTTTATGAAATTATTATACAAATTGCAATGCAATGAGCTCATAAGCCAGGCACGAACAGGGCGAAGCGTAGAAAACCGCAAAAACCAGCTGCATCACTCATACGCAGCGTGTGCGCACCCACACAAGGAGCGCACAGCACACAGCGCGCTGTGAGCGGATGCAATGCCACATAAATGGAAGTGACTTGCAGAGGATGTTAATTAATTTAAGCTGCCTACAGCGACATGTGGCATGCGACATGTGGCATACGGCATGTGGCATGTGGCAGTTATGCGGCTTCGTTGAAAGTGCAGAGTTCAACTGCGAGCGGAATGATAATCAAATTTCGCTTATGGCAGATGGTTAATCAGCATTCCGCAGTGGGCCATAAAATATGTATTGAATTATGGCACGCACGCAGTCAATGGGTAATAAAATCATGCATCCGCCCCTTGTGGTGCGGTGCAAATGTCTCTCTAATTGAAGCCACTGTCGGCGGCACTGCGCCAGCCGCAAACGGAGGTCTACGGCATCGTGGAGCCACTGATTGAGGATACGCCCTGCGCCAACCGCGCCTGCCTGCTGAACGACGACTGCTGCCCCACTGGGGTCTGCGTGCACACATACGGCGGTAAGTTGGTTGAGGGGGGGCTGTCCGCTTGAATGCCCCATCTAATTGTGCGCAAATCTGTTGGCAGAGGGCAAATGCGTTTATGTGTTCGGGCGACAGCGCGACCTGTGCCAGCGGCACGCCGACTGTCAGCCGGGCAGCGCCTGCATGCTGGCCCCCCAGGAGGGCATCTGGCGCTGCGAGACGGAGGCGCCACTCTTGCCGGACGTTCTCCATGTGCGACCCAAGCAGCCGCTGGGCAGCGATTGCACCAGCACCAGCGATTGCCAAGTGGTCAAGTAAGTGCCGACAACTCACATTTAATTTGCATGCCCTGTAATTATGCCCTGTAGTCAAAGTGTCGAGGGTTAGGCTTCAAGTAAGTATTGACAGCTAGGAAATATATAGACTCAAGTCTTGAGAGTATAACAGACATTAAAGAGGCTTGAGAGTGGAAAAACTACAAGACAAGTCTTTCTCTATAGGTATTTTCTTAATTCGACTAATGGACTTATCTGTTAGTTAAACTATCAGCTTCTCATTCAATTTATACTGAAGTCTATGTTTTATTTAGTTTATCTGCCAGAGTTTATCTAGAAATATGTTATATATTTATCACACTCCTTGTCAAGCTTCCGTCAACTTCAAACCCATTTTGTGTCTTGTGGAATCAGAGCCAAGCTTTCAAAAGTCCAAATATATCTTCTATTTAATCTCCGTTCCTCTCTATAAACATCTCCTATTTAATCTCTATCTCTTTCTATCGCTATCTACCTGCCTCCCTCCACTATTGATCTCTCTCTCTCTCTCTCTCTCTCTCTTTCCATTCACTCAAATCCTATCTATACTATCCTCTCCGTCGCTCTTTCCTCTCTCTCACCCTTCCGATTCTGTCCTTTTCTCTCATTCATCTGCCTGTCAATATGCTGTCAATTACGTTCATCAATCTTTCTCTCTTTAGAACGTTTCTAAATTTATCTGTCAACATTTCCATGTCAATTTGTCATGCTGTCAATTAGCACCCGTCGCTCTACTTAACTAAATAACCTAAAACTCAGCTTGTATCTACTATAAGGACAGAGTATCTGCTAGTCAATCATTTATACTCTCATACTTGTTTCATTTAGTGGCATGTGCTGCCAGCATCAGCGTTTGCATCATCGTGGAGCATCGAAGCTGAGCTGCGGCTACTTTCGCGACGCGTTCGACTGCGTCGATGTGGGTCAAGAGGTAAGCGAATGAGCAAAGCTTAAAGATACCCTATAAATATATATATTTATATATAAACTCTCTATTCAACAGCATATGACGAGCA
Organism: Drosophila pegasa; assembly: GCA_035046225.1. Lineage (NCBI taxonomy): Eukaryota > Metazoa > Arthropoda > Insecta > Diptera > Drosophilidae > Drosophila > Drosophila pegasa. The sequence goes on along the minus strand of JAWNOD010000076.1, from coordinate 5,730,275 downwards.
TCTTTCAGCAGCGACGCAATTGAGCAGCAGATGAAAAGACGAACACTTATTAAAAAACATATATATTTTACTGGCAACAACCTAAAGGCAACGTTTAAAGAATATATATTAAAACTAAAATAAACTCTAAACTCTAAAAAAAAGAAGAAGAAATACATATCAAATGTTTAACAAATGCATATCACTCTCGTTGTTTAAAACAAATATAAATATATATATGTATGAATATAATTAACACACTTATAATAATCAACAAAAATTTTGAATGTGTTTTACGTAGAACTTAAACATTTATTCCCAAAAATAAAATATATACTATATATACATACATATATATAATACTGACTGAGGCATTCAATGTTATTACAGCAAGTATTAAAGCAACTAAAAATAAAAGTTTATTCCAAACTCTTAATGTGCATATCTAAAATTGATTATATAAATAAAATCAAATATTATTATTATTAATGATAATAATAATAACAATGAATATGTAGCCATGACCGCAATGTGAACTGTACCTTGTGTGTTTTTTTTCCTCGCACTTCGCATCAAGTCAAGTCTAACGAGATATGTATATGTAAACCCATAAATGAATATCTCTGTTTAATATTAAACCTATGTAAATGTATTTCACGAAGCAAATAACCATGCAAAATGTTAATGACGAAACACAAACAAAGTAAACAAATTAAATAAACAGCAACCAAATTTAAGGCACGCAAAAAAAGTGCAAAGGGCGCATAGCCCACAAAACCAAAAAAAAAATGTCGAAAATGAATTTTAATTATTTATTTTTAAATATTTATGGGGTCCCTTCAAAGGCGCAGAAATTGTTTTAAATTATATTTGTGTTGGGGGAGCTATTTTTGCTGCCTATGTTTCAGCTGTCAAATTGGCAGAAAAGCTGCCTGAGTTGATTTGGTAAGTGAAAAGTTGAAAGTATGTTTTATTGGCACAAAAATTGCTATAAATTTACTCTTAAGTTGGCTTTAGCGCAGTTGAAAGGACTTTAAAGCTCAAGGACCAAGAGGTTTTTGTAAATTAAAAAAATATATATATATATATATTTTAGGTAGATATTAAACAGAAGACGACTATCGAAGCATTATACAACAGATCGCTGCAGCTCATTCACTTTAACTTTAATTTATTAACCTTTAAAATGCCTCATCCCGTTTCATTATTATCGATAAACATCGATAACAAGAGAGCAGCGTGATAATCCTGACTATCACTTGGAATTGGAAAGAGAATCTTGATACACCACAATATAAATTTTATAAATATCAAGTGATTGAATAGACGAGACTTGGTGTACGTTATCATATTATCTATATAATATATATAAACAGAATCATCAACTTACCATATTATCTATATACCATACATAAATAGAATAGCATTCATCGGAAGTAGGTTATGCATTTGTGTGCCTTCACTTTAGACCCTCAAATTACCATTTTTTTACCTCGGGCATGCCTTCACTTTAGACCCACAAATAACAATTATTTTTACCTCGGGCATGACTGTAAAAATCAACCAAAATAAAACAAAATTAGAGCATTCTAGCAGTAAAACCATAAATCAAGGACAAACACAGGCCCAGCACTTGACGCTAAACGATTTTAATTAAAACACACCTAAGGCCATTTGAATATGTAAACTCAAAGGACCTATGACCCACATTTTGAACTCTTAACCTTTCGACTGTTTTGTAACGAAAATGAAAAGTAAGCACAAAGCCCCCGTGAATGTTGCTTTCCTTTCAGGTAAGTATAAACATTTTGTTGGTTTGTTTTTACAAATATTTTTGGGTTTTGTTTTTATTTAAAGTGCCAGTAAAAACGCAGCTTAAAGCTAAAAGTTAGACTCTGTTTACACTTTCAACGCTTTTTTTTTGTTTCTTCTTATTTTCTTTTCCATTTTTTTTTGTGTTTGTTTTGTATTTTTGTTTTTAACAGTACACCGTAAATGCTTCACATACTACATACATATCCAAAATTCCAATTCACATCCTGATTTCCATCCGAACTCCAGCTCTCTCTCTCTCTTTCTCTCTTCCAATACACATTACAAAACACAGATGCTGCCAAAAAATATATATTTAAGAAAAACTTGAGTCAACTTGTTCTCGTTCTTTTTTTAATAATTTTTAAAATAATTTTTCTTAGCTGGAAAATAGGATGTTTTTTCTTTAAAAAGTTGTTTCTTTTTGCGCATTTCTTGTTCAAGTCTTTTATAGTTTTTTTCTGGGGTTTCTTTTTGTTTTTAACTCAGTACGGTTTAAGATGCCTCTATAGAGCGATATTGTTTAAATAGAATCTTTGATTACTGTTAATATTATTATTTCTTCTCTTCAAGCTTGTTTTTCTTGCTCTTCTGGGGAAACATTTAACATTTTTAACAATGTTACAAATTGTTTTTGTTATCTCAAAATATTTACACATTTTACAATTACAGGAATATTCATGTTGTAAAAACTTAAGTTACATTTATTTCGTTTCTTCTTTTTTACTGAATATGGGGTGTTTTTTTTTTTTTGGGATTCAGCAAAATTACAAATTACAGGAAATTAGTTTTAAACTTAAAGTTAAACGTATTTCATAAATCTTGTTTTTGTTTCAGTTGCCTAAATTAATAGGAAATTAAATTTCGCAGGCCGAAAGTTTTAACAAACTAGTTTAGGTTCACATAAATATATATATGTTTATATATATATATAAAGTTTTACATTGTTGTTTTTACTCGTTATACGTATATCAAATAGAACTGTTTTATATCATAATTATAATATGTTGCTTAGCTTGATGAAATGTTAAATTAATGTTTTTTTTTATAATTTTTCTGTATTTTTTTCTTAGTGTGGTTTAATCTCTTGGCTGTGTTGGGCAACATTTGATGTTTGCATAGAAACTACTATTGCAGCTTTGATTTTAGGGGATTTTCTAGTTTGCTTGGCTATGGCTGGTTTGTTGTGTGAGTGTAGGTGAGTGTGTGTGTGACATTTAAAACATTCAACATACAAATTGAAATTATTAAATGATTCGTGATACGTTAGACAACACAGCTAATATAGGTTTTACAGTGTGGCAAAATGACTTAAAAATTACAATTCTCAGCGCGATGCACTCTTCTTTCCTCAACTCCTTCAATATGTTTTGTTCATGAAACATCAAGCAAATATACATTTAAATAAATATATATATATTTATATATATTACTTTCATTATCTCAACTTGTTTTATGACTACAGTAAAAATAGGAAGAACAAGCTTTGGTTATAACAGAACTAAATAAAAAAAACATAAATGACGGATGAAAAACAATTAAAATGAAGTTGAAGAGTCTAAATATATATAATTAAACTGAAAAGCGATTTATGTATATATATATGTATAGGTATATATATATGTGTGATGCGTGCTTATGTATATAATTAGCTTAGGAGACGCACACACAGCAGCAACAGCTTAAGGGGCGGGAGCGGGGATTGTGGGGGCGTGGCATGCAGCAGTCGGCGCGCCATATAAATTTGTTATTTTACCTTTTGTTTGCTTTTCAAAATTGTTTATTTTTGTCTCTCTTTTGTTTTCGTAATTCGTGAGTTCCTGAGTTTTCATAAATATTTATTTCTTTATTTTATCTTATTTATTCTTTTGTTTTTGTCAACGATAAACGCCTAAAAAGTGTTTTTATTACTAGATATTGCTACGATTATTATATTGATATATAACTGGAATTCGTAATTTGTAACTTGGGGTTTCGCTTGCTTTCACTTTTTTTTGGGGCTTCTCTTTTTGTATTCTCGGTTTTTTTCTGCTGTTCTCACTGCTGCTCAGTCTTGGCAAAGTCTTTTAACTGTATGTATTTTGTTTTCGTTTTTGTTTTTGTTTCTCATCTATATATATTTCTTTTCTTTTGTTTGTTTGTGAACAGTGGCTATAAAAAATATATGTTAGGTATACATATTTAGGCCCTAATTGTTTATCTCACCTTATTTATTTCTTCTTTTTTTTAGCACAAATTGGCAGTGCGGCGGTTCTTGTGTTTGTGGCGCGCCGCTGCCTTCATGAAAAACTAAGCAAATCTCAGCGGAAAATGTCAACGAAATATATATGCATATATATAGATGTATATATACGCACATATAGATATATGTACAAAAGTAAAAGTAGATGCACAATGCAAAGGATAATGTAAAACGAGCACAGTTCATAGCATGTGTGTGGGGAATATGGGGCATATAAGATCTAAGTATTTACAGCGTAATTAGTTAGTTTAGTTTAGTTTAGTTTTAGCTTAGGTTTCTCTTAATTTTCATTTCTCATTTTGTTTCTTTTGTTTGCTGCTTGAAGGTAACACGGGGCCAGGTTACAGGTTGCACAGTTGCGTACGCAACTCCATTTAGATTAAACGCATTCCAACTCTTGCTGCGGAACAGGTGAGGTGAGGGCTGCTACGACACACACACATTAGGGCCACAATCAGTTCTTGACCTTGTCCTCGACACGTATGCTGGCCAGCGTCTTTTTGATGCGCAGCGCCGTGAGGCGCGCCACTGGATTGGGATACCAGCACTCCTTCATCACCTTGGCCATGTTGTGCAGAACGTCGGAGGCGTGCCAGCGATTGGGTATATTCGGTCGACTCTTCTCAATGCACACGACCTGCAAGGCGCAACAAAATAACAGAATGACAATTGGGGATAATCACACTTGACATGTGTTTGGGGCAGACCTTCTTCATCTCCTCAATGCTGGGATCGGGCTGCACCGCATCCCAGTAGGGCAATTGATATTCCTCAAAGATCATGCCCATGTTGCAGCGACGCGCTATCTCCCACAGGATCAAGCCAAAGGCGTAGACATCCGCCCGCTTATACGAGTCAAAGTGCTGGGCATTCATGCTCTCGTCGAGCACCTCGGGCGCCATGTACCGCTTGGTGCCGACCCGATGTGTGGATGGTATGTCCACGGAGTCGTCCTTCTCCACGTGCCGCACCGCCAGACCCAGATCGCCGATGGCGCAGCTCAAATTCGACTTGACCAGGATGTTCTTCGACTTGAGATCTCGGTGCGCTATGGCGGGCTTGCCACGCGTGCCAACAATGTCCATGTGCAGATGCGCCAGGCCCGTGGCAATGCTCAGCGCCATGTTCAGCATGGTGTTGGTGTCCACGGTGTGCGTGGTCAAGTAATCAAAGAGCGAGCCGTTCTCATGGTAGTCCGTAACGAGCCACAGCTGTGTCCAGGTGCCGTTGTCTGGTGAAAAGCAATCCATGGTATTAGTTGAGAAATAGTCTTGAGACTCAGCAGCTCACCCTTATTGTCCGCCGCGATGAAACCCAATATATTCTCGTGACGCAACATTACGGTTTGATAGATCTCCGCCTCACGAAACCAGGAGCACTCCTCGCGGCTGGAGAAGATCTTGACGGCCACGTTCTCGCCACGCCAGCGTCCGCGCCACACCTCGCCGAAGCGTCCCTTGCCAATCACGTGGCACAGCTGCACCTGGCGTGCTATGGAGCGTTGCACCAGCAGCGGCAGTCCGGCTGGGAAGAGAACAGCGAATGGGTAAGAGATTAGAGCAGATTTTCAGCTGAAGTTATGTGTGCTTGTGTGTTTGTGATGAGATGGTATGTAGTGTGAGGTGATGTTGTGTGAGAGTTGATTGAAGTGAGATTTTGAGAGTGTATTGACATCTTGTTGTTCAGATGGTTCTTCCTTTCAAGATTATAGACTGTGGACTAGAGGAGGAGATTGTTCTTCCTTTTCTGTTCTTCATAGAGTTTAGTGTGAGGTGATGTTGTGTATTAAGTGATTTAAGAGACATATTTGGAGAATTTGATAGCCTGTGACTAGGAGATGATTTCAGATGATTCCTTTCCAGTTTATTTATGTAGTCTAGTCTATGACAATGAGATGGTTCTTCCTTTCCTGCTCTTCACAGAGTTTACCCAGGCATGTTACATGTTTTCTGTATTCTTGTCAGCTTCAAAATTTAGTCTTATAGAATAATTCTTTCCTCCAATGCCAATTATCGTAATTATTTGATCCATTTTCTATTCAGACTAGGCAGTCACTCCTCGATCCCATACTTTGATGATGTTGAGGGTAAGGAATCTGCATTCCATTAGACCGTAGGGTTAATGGTGTAGCCTCTCTTAATAATGACTGCTCTGCTCCTTATCTTGTTTGAGTAAAGGTGTAGGAATTTTAAATTCCTTTGGGTAAGGATGTTTTTAATGCTTGTGTCCTTGACTCGATTTAACACTTTGCACTTACGCGAAAAGGCTGAGTTTTGTAACCTGCTCGAGGTTCGATTGATTACTATCCACAAGTGGACAGGTAAGCTCACTGTGGTATTCAAGTAAGATAAGAGCTGTTAGTCGCTGAAGAATTCAAGGTCTCCCATCGGATACTACATGCTTGACCAAATAAGTTCGGTAAAGCGATACGACTGACAATGGCTAACGCCTTATAGGGGTTTCATAAGGGGCATTTGGTGTTAAGGCATAATCAGCCAAAGACAGATGAGTAGACTAATATGTTTCAAGCAATGTAGTGCTAACATGATATATAGACCCCAACATATAGCTTATATATTATAGGTGTAGCTCATTTATTCTTATGATAGAAACTGGGTAGACTTAAACAATAGTATTCCCTTACTAAATCACACTCAATATTGTTTCCCTAGATCAGAGAGACTATTTCCCTCTCTTCTCATGCGGAAGAAATCAATTTCCGTAAGTGTAAATCTCCTCCCCGCTTAATAATAAAATCTATATCTACATCTCACACTCACCCGATCCCGAGCCCGAGGTGGTCATCTCGATAATATCATGTAGCGTGGTGTTGCCATTCAGTATGGGATCGTAGACAGAGTCCTCCTTGGCGAAGGGTCGTCCGTTGGCCAATCGCTTGCGCCGCTGGCATAAATACCAGACGACAGTGCCGCTAAAGCAAATGCTCAGGGTAGCGCCCACTATGATGGCGACCAGCTGCCAGCTGGACAGCGTCTTATTAGATCGGTATTCTACGTGGAAGACAAAAACGTATTAGTAATCTTTGAAGTGCGCATCGAAGGCTGCAAAGAAGCTGAGCGTGAGAATTAATGGAAAATTAAATGCCAGAAAGTTAGTGTATAAGTGAGAAGACAACATGCGTTAGAACAAGCTATCGATAAAAAACTTAAGGCCTAAAACCAATAATAAAACAAACCAAATAAATCAAGGTGCACTTAAAAAACAATAAAAATTAGTTAATTAGTGCGTGCGTGTGCGAGAGTGTATGTTTGTGTGTGTGCGTGTATGTGTTATATACATATATGTATGTGTGTGTGTAAGTAGTAGTAGTAGTAATTGACACTAACCTGCCTTTGACATGTGGTAGTTACATATTTACAAACCTTTGCATACTTGACGGCGCAAACTTAAAAACTACAGAGCAATAAACTGTAAACACATACTCAAACAAACCCACACGCACGCACACACACACACGCCCACACACATACATACAAATGAGCATACACACGTCTACCAATAATATTTAGATGAGCACACACAGAGAGAGAGCAAAAAAAAATAGGCTGCAGACGGCAAAACACACAAAAATGCGGCCATTAATGAATGGAATGAAGCCGTTAGGCAGCGACGTCGACGGCGACGCTAGCATCGCAATGCAGCCACAGCCGCAGTCGCAACCGCACATGAATGAATATGAATGCACACGACTTTGGCATAAACAGAAACAGAAACAGAGCAGAAGCAGAAGTGCAAAGAGGCAGACAGAATTAACGCAGACAAGTTGGCTGCGCACGAGTGAGCGGGAGAGCGCGCTGTCTGCCGCTGCTTCGCTTGCTACTTCTACTCCTTATGCAGTTGTTGTTCTTGCTTGGCCCCCTTGAGACAGTTGTTGTTATTGTTGCTTGTGCTTTGCTGCTGTTTTTGCATACTTCCTTTTATTTTATTTTTTTTACAGTTGTTTGGCTTTTGTGTGTGTGCGTCGTGTTTTTAACAAGTCAATATGAATGATGCGAAAGGTCAGCAGACAACTCGAGTACACAGCAAACGACAAGTGGATGAAGGGAGGATAGGGAGGAACGACGAGGCCGCAAAACAAACTGAGTGAGACAAGGTGAAATACATAACAACAACACGAAAAGGGTGTGTGTGTGTGCGGGCGGGCGTGTATGTGTTGGTGTGTGTGTGTGCATGTGTAATGGAAAAGGAAGGCAAAAATCCCAACAAACCAAAACAATTGTTTTTTTTATTTATAGACGGCACAGACACATGTAAATGTGGAGCAGAGGCTGAGTAAAAAGGGGGCGCTGACTAGAGAGTGTGACAGGTATGCGTGTGTGTATGTGTGTGTGTGTGTATTTGTGTGCTACAAAAAGGTCTGTCTGAAGGCAAACGCAAATGTGGCGGTGCAATGACATGGGCGTGGCTTCAAACGACAAGAGGGGGCGTCACGTGTAGTGAGAAAAGAACAAAATAATAACAATTTTTTTTTCGAATCCGCCGATGTTGTTTTTGATGGATGAATGGATGGATGGATGGATGGATGGATGGATGGGAATGGCAGATGGCAGCTGGGATGTGGGAATGCTGGAGAGCGTGGAGAATGGCGAACGGATGGATATGGGAAGTTTTTCTTTTGGTCGTTGTTTCTTTTTTTCTTTTTTCTTTTCGGTTTTTTGGATGGTTTTTAAGCAACTCTCACCTGGTATAACACCATTGTAATTTTCACGCGTATTGCAAAAATCATCTTGGCAACATTGTGTGGAGGAGGTGGGTGTTTTGTCATGACACCAGGCGGGATCTTCGGGTGGTAAGTGGTTTGCTAGGGGCAGGCATCTACGTACATACATATACATATACAGAGTAGTACTTTTGTTGTTGTTGTTGTTTTAGAGTTTGTAGACTCAAGTTTAATACTAAATGCTAGATTTTTTAGTTACTACTAAGTTAGGCAAATAAAAGGTATTTGTTTAGGGATTGTTGTAGTTGTTGTTGTTGTTGTAGTAGTTGTTGCTGTTGCTGTTGCATTGATTGATTGATTGTTGTTGTTGTTGTTTGTGCAGTTGATAAGCAGCTGTTGTTAAAGTTGCGCAGCGAGCGTGCAGCAGAGGCGTGGTCTAAAAGGGGGGCGGGCGAGCGGCGAGCGCAGTCAGCAGTATGTGGGGGAGAGGGGAGACTGGGGGGTAGCTGTGTGTGCAGAGACCAAAAGTACAAGGAATACCGTTGAAGCAGTCTAAAGGGCACCCAAAAAGTTGATTATATACAAAAAAAAAAATGAGAACAAAAAAGCAACTAGAGAAAAATCACTACAAAAGGAATATATATATTTATCGATATATATCGATATATCGAGTCAAGAGGAAGAGCGAAGGTTGAACTAGTTCCGCTGGCAAATCCACCTTAGAGACGAAAATAAACGCTACGCACTAAAATAACTGTTTCTTTCTTAAAAGCAGCTACAATTGAAAAGTATGCGAAATTATTTAGCATGCAAAAGTTGATTGAAAAACTAAATCTCTTTTTATTTTTTTTTTTTTTTGGTATTTTGTTTACATAGATAGGTGTATTTGTTGTTGTGTTTGGTGTGCCGTTAAGATAGTCAAAGAGAGAGAGAGAAAAGATAGTAAAGCCGTGCAAAAAAGTAAAAAGAAAAAAAAATCAACTAATCTGAGGACGACCAAAAAGCGAACAAAGTGCAAATAGAATATTTAAATATTTACTTAAAAAAAGAAAAGATATGGCAAAGACTATTTATACTCAATTATAGGGCGCCTACTAAATCGTTGTGCAAATCGAAATAAAATTATTAATATTATATATTTTAATATTTGAGTGCATACAGAAATTATAGTGTTGTTGTTGTTGTTGTAGTGCATAATTAACGCAGAGTACAAAAGAAGTGCAAACCAAAAAGCAAAAAGAGAGAGAGATAGACAGACAGAGAGAGAGAGAGAGAGGTAGAAAAAAGTGTTTTTTTTTTGTGTTTTTTGTTTGCTTTTGTTTCTTGTTATTTATATTTTATTTTTGTTTTTGTCATTTCTGTTTGCTGTACCTGTTTCAAATATCCTCTTCATAAGCTCATCTTTATTGCAGAAATCCATATTACAACACTTAATTCTATACGAATTGTATTTGGGGCGACTGGAAAGGCATTCCAACGGCTCGCGATTCAGATCGTAACGCCTATCGATGCAACTGTACAGCAATAGTAGACCAATATACAGTTATTTTTTGGTATAAGTATATTTTGTTATATTAAAAGAGCAAGAATGTAAGAGAGAGTGAGGGAGAGCGCGCGCCAAACGAACGTGGCGCAACAAACAGAGAGAGAGAGAGAGAGAGAGAGAGCAAGAGAGAGAGAAACAATGTAGCGCAGAGAGCAGAGAGCGCGCGCGTGGCGTGTTTTGTTTTGATTTCATTTTATTTTTTTTTTTTTTTTTTATCTTTCTTCGTCTTACACGAGCGAGCAGGTGCAAGAGAGAGAGACGGCAAACAAATTAGTAAAACTCAATTTTTGTTGCTTTTGCCTTTTTTTTTTGCTTTTTGCTTTCTTTTGTTGCTGCCCATGTCTTTGAGCCCAGTTGCTAATTAAAAATCAGTCTGGTTAGTAGCAAAGACTTAAAACAAAAGCAAAAACAAGAGAGAGAGAGAAAAAAACTGTGTTCCTAAGTGAAGGATTTAATTAAGCAAAAAGCCTTAGCCTAGACAAGAACCACAAGTGCAGTTGATGGTTCAGTTCTTGGCTGCGGTTCATTCGCTCTTTGATTAACTTTCTTTGTTGTTGTTGTTGTTGCTCTTGGGCTTTGTTTAGTAGTGTGCGCTGCATTAAGTTTTGTTTAAGTTTCTTTCGGTTATGGTTCACTAACAAGTCAAACTCAACACGAGCATTATATATGGTAGAATAACGAGCTAGTTCAAAAGAACGAACCAACTGGAACAAAGCAACTGGAACGACGTGCGATTTTTTGTTTTGTTTGTTTTGGCTGTTAGAGAGGATATGAAACGTTGGCAAGGCGGCAGGTGGTGTTGGTGGTGGTGGGGAGTTAGAACACGTGCACACAGCATAGCGCACCTTCGTAGCTGACCGATGGGCTAACCGACGCCGACTCCTGGCCTCCACCAGGCGTGCCACTCTGCTGCCTGATTATCGGTCGCAGTCTCAGATTGCAAAAGTCACGATCGTTGCAGCACGCATGACCGCCCCGACGTGCGGCTGGCCGGGCCGTTGGCCCGCCTCGTCGGCCATCGTTGCACCAAATGAAACGGCCCGGCGGGAAGCTCTGCGACATGTTGAGGCAGCTACACAACGAATTTATGCAACGCACACACACACACATACATTCAGAATAAATGTCCTGTGTGGTTGTTGTTGCTTATTGCTGTCGCTGAGCAAGGGAAAAACTTACCGAAAACTGAAGATTATTTTGCTGTCGGTGTCCTTCTCCACGGACGTGAAACAATAGCCGTCCGTTTCGCAGATGTGATTCGTCTCCTTGCAGATATCACAATGGCATTTAATGGACTCTGTTAAGGGAGATAGTAAATAAGGGGAAATTTGAGGTAAATCTGTTAAAGTGCGGAATTCCAATAAGATTAATACAGCTGCTTAACTGAAAGAAAACTTCCCTATATTACAGTAGAGCATGTGAGCATCATCTATAAGGACTTATTTAAATTTCCCTTTATTTCATGCTCTTAGGTATAAAATCCCATTTGGCAAAGAATTTCCTCTCTTTCTCCTAGTAAGCTTTTCGTTGTTCTCAAACTCGATCAACTTAACTGAAAACTTCCCAATATTACACTAGAGCACGTTAAATATCCTTTTATATCATGCTCTTCAGTATAAAATTCCACTTAGCATAGAATTTCCTCTCTGTCTCCTCATGCGCCTTGCATCATTCCCAAACCTCGGTCAACTTAACTGAAAACTTCTCCATATTACAGTAGAACATGTAAGCATACTCTTCATACTACAAATTAAATTTCCCATATTATATTAAATCGAGCCTATGAGCATACTTTATTACAAACTAATAATTTCCCTTTATTATTATATTTATTAGGACATCATATGCTCTACTACAAACTCTTGATTAATCTTACCTTTTTTTCCTTCTCTTAAATATAATATCCCATTTAGTAACGAATTTACTCTCTACCTCTCTTTTTCCTAGTTAACCTTGCACTAAACACTCTATCACAAAATCTTTATTAAATTTCAGTCAATTTCCCTATAATTCAAGCAAGAATACTCTACAAACTATCAATTTAATTTCCCTTTATTTTATGCTCCTTAATAAAAATCCCATTTAGCAAAGAATTTCCTTTCTTCCCCTCTCTCTCCTAGTGAGCCTTGCACTCTTGCCAAATTCGGTCAATTAAATTCCCCTTTAATTCCCCCTATAAACACATAATTCCAATCAGCAACAACAACGCTCGCCGCCAACTCTAACTGTCAAGCCTCGTGAGCCAAACGTGGCTCAGTGTCCAATTAGCAAGCCGCTGCTAGCTGTCCGTTTAAAGATTCATTAATCATAATTCGGTCTCGTATTGATTTTCTTAAGCGACGACGATCGCAGACATGGCTAACCCCCCATTGCCCCCTCCGCCCACCTCAGCCCTCTTGGAGTGCCGCTGAAGTAGGCGCACTCAGATTACAAAATGAAAAGAAAAACAAAAGGCATTTAGCATAAAAAAAATAAAGTCTAAAGCAACAACAACAACGACGACGACAAAGCCGCGTCGCGTCGCGAAGACAAGTGCAAAGCGGAAAGCATAAAGAACCCAGACGAAGTCGACGTCGCTGCCGGCGTCGCGCGCCAGTTTTGTTTAACTGCTGCGGCTGCAGTTGCTGCTGCAGTTGCATTTGCTGTTGCGGGGGTGGGGGGAGGGGGGTGTTGTGACTGCAGTCAGTCGGCTCGTGTGGGGGAGGCACAGAGACGGAGGGAGAGGGAGTGTGGAGGGGGGACTGCACTTGAGCGCTTTGTCTGCGGCGCAGCACATTGACATCGACGCTGACGTCACGAGGCGAGACAAGTCAGAGACGGACAGACAGACGGACGGATGGCCGGACTCGCTTGAGGTGTTGGAAGTCACGCGAGCGACTCTTATTGGACTTACTCTCGTGCTTCTTGTTCTGCAGCGGCGGGAATGTGGGCGCCGACTGGCGCAGCTGCGGGGCGGCAGCGACGGCGCTGGCGGCGGTTGCGTGCAGCTGTAGGGGCACTGAGCTGCTGCCGCTGCTGTTGTTGTTGTTGCCATGGCCGCTGTTATCAGCGTAAGGCAGCGACGATTTGGTTAGATAAGCGCCAGCTGTTTCATTTCTTGCTGTTGTTGTTATTGTTGTTGTTCTCGCCGTTGTCGTCGTTGTTGTTGTTGTTGTTGCTGCTGCTGCTGGCAGCAATTTGTGGCCAGCTTTGCCGCCAGCTTCATTTGTTGTATTTATAACAATCTCAATGGGCGAAGCTGCAGAGAGAGAGAGAGAGAGAGGGAGAGAGATTTAGGTTAGTTTCGCAACTCCAATAAGAAAAAGGTAAAAAAAATGTGAGAGTGGATCACATCCTGGCACACTTACCGCAGCAGGCGTGGAGCAGCGCCAAGAGGCAAAGCAATTTCGGCCACATATTTTGTTTTTGTTTTGTATTTGCTTTATGATAAATGCGCTTGTTATTGTTTTTGTTTTTGTGCTTTTCTTTTGTTTTCCGCGCGCGCACACACACACACACAGAGAAACAGACACACGCACGCACACACACGCACACGGCTCAAAGTCTGTGCGGGAGCAAGCGAGGCAGCGCAACGTATTTTTCACTCCTTGACGACACGAAATAAAACTATGCAAAGGATACGGCAACGCCGACAACTAATTTGCTTTGTATTGCGCATTTATTGCAGGGCGAGCGGCGGCGGTGGGCGTGGGACGTTTTTTTTTGTGGAGGGGAGGAGAGGGGCACTCGAAGTCTCGGCCTCGCGCTCTCTGCTTGCGCCCGCAGCGAGCTTACATTTTGTTTGTGCATTCGTTGCGAGCAGCGCAGATTTTAAGCACATTTACCGCAATCAATTGGCAGATTTGGCATATTTAACTGGCCGAAAGTCGTTCACTTCTTGCAAATCCAATTAGAAAAAGAAAAAAATTCACATTTCCCCTCCCACTTTTTACGCTGAGGTTTTCAGCCGTATTTTCATCACGTGAGTTTGGCACTGCAGCCGCTTGTCCGTCGCTTGCAACCGATTTACACTGGTGGCCAGCACTGTGAATTGTACCGTCGAGCCTTTTGTTTGCGTTTAATTGTATTATTTATGTGTTATATATGCAATTTTGTCGAACGAAATCAGCGGAAAACTCGTCTGTGTGCGAGGGCTTTTGCGAACGATGTGGCCAGTGAGGCCGAATGTGGCAAGTGCGAAAATACCAGTGAAGTGGCGGAAAAATACCAACTGAACCAGCAACTGCAAGCATTGCCAACTACACCTTAAACCAGTGTAACCACAAGTAAATAAATAAAATTTATAATTCTGGATATGATTAAATTCATTTAAATACAGAATATATTTATGATTTATATTTATACATATGTGTATAGCATTTGTTAAAAGTGTTCCAACATAAATTTATTTTCGCCAGCGTTGCTTACAGGCACTATAACCGTGGCAGTGCCAATCTATGAACGAAAACATTTTTTGTTAATTTAACGAGTTCATGTGGATAATGAACTAATTATTGCCACAAAAGGCTGAGGAGCGACAGTGGAGGCATTCCGGGTTCGGCTCCTTTCGAGAATCCTTTACAAATAAAAGATAAAATATATAAAATCAATATATATTTCGCACGTGCTCCCGGCACTACTTACCCAAGTATAGGACCATGGGAACGAATCCCCAGTGGAATGTGGTTTGGATGATGTCGACGACGACGCCGAGACGCTCCTTAGCTCCATCGGAGAGAACCATCTTGAGTTAATTAATTGCTGAGAAATGCAAGGCTCGAGGAACACACGAGACGTTCGTATTATGAAATGGATTTGCAGCGACTGTCAGAAACAAGTGTTGGTAAACGAGTGAATTTCCTTATCATCACTCGTAAGTGTTAGAAGTGACGCTTACGTCGCAACGGGAAGAGTGAAATACTGATACAATTTATATAAATTCTGATTTTTAATAAAAGCGAGGACTACTAATCTGACAAAACTCTACGATTGAATGGAGCACAAATAGCCTTGCCATATCGCACGGGGCTACAGTACAAAATGTAAACAAAGCGACAGGGCTACCTGATCTCGCAATGAAAACTCGTGCTGGAATATATGCAATCCCGTGCTAGTGATGGTTGCACGCCAAATAATTATATATTAATATAAATATATATTTAAGAAATTATATATATAAATATTATTATAAATTATATATATAAAATACACTTTTATTATTTATTTTGTAAAATTTCTAGAAGCATCGATTTGGTTTTATCGTGTCGACTCGTGCCGACTCGTGCTCACTCGTGCTGCAGCCCTTGCGTAACATGTGCGCGCATGCCCATCCCTAGTTCTTTTCATTAGCAGCCCTGTCAGACGGTGTGGCGTGCCCGCTAGAGAATTTTGTTTGCTTTTTATTTATTAATACATTTAAATAAACGCAGCGCAGAACGCTCGCAACTGCATAATAGAGGAGACGTCGCTATAGAAAGCAGCGCGAATTCGATTTATTCTCTCACACACACACATAACGTAAGCGATAACAACTTTCACACTGACATTTTCCCACACACACAACGAAGCAGGGAAATAGAAAAAAGAAAGAAGAAAAAGAAAAATCAATTTCGTATTATGTAAGCAGGCCTGTGCTTAAAACTGAAATTATTTATATATATGTTGCAGATAATAAGTGCTTCTACGGACCATGAAAACATCTAGTATCGGATTATATGCATTTCGTTTAACCTTCGGACAGGTGAGCAAACGCAATAAATAGCGAATTAAATAAGAACGCACACACAAAAAAAATATTGGCAAGTGCAAATTCTGGGGAAATTTCACACACATAAAATTTCCCAAACACGCTCGTTAAAGTCCCGCACACACACACACGCGCGCACACACACGCACAATGGAAAGCCTGCAGCCGGGCGACGCCTGTGTGGAGTGTTCCAGCCGAGGCTTAAATTACAAACTGCGCTACTTTTACATAAATCTCGAGGAGCAGCTGCTCAAGTGCGAATCGCGTCGCTGCTTGTGGCCACACACCGATGCCGTCTCCTCCGATGAGGAGGAGCCGCCAACGAATTCCACGAATTTGGATGACGATGAATTTATTAAGCAACTGCTGGAACAGCTGACACCAGACTCGAGCACCAACGCGACTTCATTGGAAATGAGCAAAAATAATTCCAGCCTAACGCCGAATGTCCCCGCGTGCAGCATTGAGGATATTCTCTCTTGCCATTGGGAGAGCGCGGAGCAGTTGCTTAGCAGCCCACAGATGGCGCTCCCTCAACAGACGAACGATCTCGAGCAGAGAGAAACAAAGGCGACGTGGTCTATGCCCGATCTGCTGGGTGAATCTGCGCCATCGGGAGCAATTGCATCCAGTCTGATCACTCAAGGCAAAGCTGGCGACATTCCCTACACCATTTCCATTGCGCAGCCAATGCGCTCGCCCAAGGCGAATCCCTTTCAGACACCGCCCAAAAAGGCGTCTACTGTGGTGGGTTCCCGCTTGCTGCCGCTGCCGCAGCCGCAGCCGTCGGCAGCGCCCTCGAGTGCCAGCCGGGAGTTTCTGAACGCCTTAAAGGCGCATCCAGTGCAAGGGACGCGCTACAAACGTAGCAAAGCGGCGCGACGGGAGCGTTCAAGCGCTGGAGGAAGCGCACGACTGAGCACGCAGGATGTGAAGCAGACGCTGGAGCGCATCAGCAGGCAGAAGGGGAGCAGAACTGAAAGTGAATCGGAACCGGAACTGGAGCAGGAAATAAAGTTCAATGCGAATGCAAGGCAAAGCAAATGAACAAAAGTAAAAGCAAAATTGATATTTGGAAATATGTGTGTGTGTGTGTGTGTGTGCGTGTGTGCAAACAATTCCCGTTTATTTATAAACATTTGAGATTTTTGACGGTCGCCGTTGTTATTTATGCTCGGCACGCGTCCGCCGCATGTTGAGCAATGGTCGCCGAATCGGGCAATGGCGCCGCCAGAAATTGCGGATCAAGAAAGAAGCACAAAACGGAGGAAAGCGGGTCAGCGGCAACTGCGTCACGAGCTGAAATGCAAGTCGCAGCGCAGCGCAGCCGCTGACAGCTGACGGCAATGCACAGTATCAGATTGGAACAGTGGTGCAAGGGCGCTTGAAAAAGTAAACAATTTAAGAGCTACATTTTTAATATGAAAAAAAAATATTAGAAAATAATTCAATGAATCTTAATAGAATAATAATAGAAAGAAAAGAGAAAAAAAAATAAAACAAAAATATAAAAGAAATATATATTTTTAGAAGTACAAAATATTGATATAAAATGTAACTCATATTTTAAAAGTATGACTATAAAAAAAATATATATATTTTATAAAAATATAACAAATATATAAAAAAAAAACATGACATATATATTTTTAAAATATATATCAAATATTTTTAAAAATATGACTATACAAATATACACAAATTTGCAAAAATTGAATATAAAGATAAATATTTATAAAAAAATGATAACAAATACTTATAAAAAAATAAAGTAATTAAAAAATATGTATAACAATTATTTTTAAAAATTATACCAAATATTTATTAAAAAATATAACAAATATTTATAAAAAAAAATTGAATAAAAAATTGCATTAAAAAAAAATATAATAAATATTTGTAAAAATATATAAAATTTGTATAAAAATTATAACAAACAGTCAAAAGAAATATAACAAATTTTTTAAAAAAATTATACATAATTTAATTAAAAAAAAAACGGTTCTCTTATCTGCTAAGCTAACAAGCTCAACAACAAATTGAACACCTATTCATGCAGCCTTTGCCCACTGTGCCCGTGTCTGCTGACGTCATCTGCCACGAGTCTCCAGCTTTTTGCGTCTTTGAACGTAACATTGAGAATGCAAACGGCTTTAACTAATTGTTACAAAAACAATAACAACAACAATAACACGACAATTACAATGGAGGCGTTGCTGGGGGCTGTCTTTAGAGATAACTGTACATATTGATATAGTCGGGCAGGTGTTACAGGTTCAACAACATTCGGATTACGCTGATAATTTGCTAATCAGTTCAATGAACGTGGGAATTCGGTTAGCCATGAATTCTTTCGTCTTTGCTTTTGCGGCAGTTGAACTTGTGTGGCCCCCACGCCCACCCAGACAAACGCCCCCTTCTGTTGCCAACTGCAATCGAAATAGAAGCCGCTGCGCAGTTGAAACCGGCTAAGAAATTCGGTTTTGGGCAATTGGCCAATTTGGCAAGCATTTCGCATATCTAAAAATACCAAAAAATAATAATATAATGATAAGACCCGTTAGATACCTGTTTATATCATACCTGTTTCACTGTGGATTTCCTCTAATTTTTGTTATCTCGTTTTATCTAATCTTTCAGGCACCGCCGCTCTCCGCACAGGCCTCGACGCACAGCAGCCATGCGTTCACCACCAACTCGTCGGCGCCCAACCGTGTGGTGACCCGATCTGCCACGATGCTGGCCCTCTTTGGCATCGCGCTGTCCTCGTTCAGCCTGAAGCAGCTGTTGGCCAAGAAGCACAACAAGTCCAATGCGCTGCGCAAGCTCTAAGCCAACCAGGCTCGATTTTGGGAGTCAGCCGTCAGCCATGTTCAGCAAAGCATCCAACGCCACACTAAGTTCTCATGCTTAACCATAGTGTATATTTCTTAAGTTTAAGTCATCAGCCATGAAACGCATTCACACATCCATCCACACACACACACACACACATACGCAGCGACATGGCTAATTAGCTCGAGTGTTTAGTTACGAAAAGAGGAAACTTTTTTGTTAAAAAAAAACTAGGCAGATCAACAATATATATATATATATATGTATATGATATATTTTGAAATGCAACGAAAAGATTATGTATATATTTTCTTATTCGCGCACACACACATACAGACAGACGCTGACACACACACACACGCATTCACTGAGAGACAAAAATTCAATAAAAATTTGTGATAGTTAATTGTCTACTAATAATAACGATGATGATGATGCAGATCGCAATGATCCTGATGTTGTTGTTCGTGAGTGTAACAATTCAATAGTCGGTTGCCAATTTAGTTGATGTCTTACCTATAGTCTGTATACTAACCAGTCGCAATATAAACCTAAATATATATATATATATCTTTTAGTTATGCATTATCTAAATTGTAATAATTATGGAAACGACTAAGTGAAGGTAATACCAATACCAATTGATCGCGCGGAGGTCAATTGCCAAATTTAACTGGGTTGCTGCGGCAGTGCGGCGGCGCAGTATACAACAATTATTTTAGCTTTAGTTCAACTAAATATTTCAAATAAATGCATTATTATCGACAAATCAAATGTTCTTATTATTTACCAGCTATTATATAATGTAAACAAAACATTATCAGCGGCGCATTGAGATTGCCTCAAGAGATAGCCAACTTTCACATTTTGTATTATCAAAATTGCCATAAAAAATGTAGCTAAGCTCGCATCACAAAGTCCACAAATTGTCTCTTATAATTCACAATTTTCTTATCACTTTAGCTCAGCTAATTTGCGTTCTACTATATGATCTATATTGCATTAACTTAAACAACAATTCGCATTTACATATTGTCAGGTATTTCGTACATTTTGCATCAAGAATTCTCTTGATAATATTGCTTCCTATTCTATATGCTATATACTACTAACAAACGTTAACAAATTCCGGTTATAATCAAGAGTTTCCCATAGATATTGCTAATCTAAAATTCCTATTACCTATTATTATAAAAGTAATATATTTATAACAATTATATAATCTTTATCATTGGCAATAAATTGCAGTTATTATTAATAATCTCATAAGTTAACTATTCAACTTATTACTATATCTATAATATTCCTATTTTATAATATATACTTATATAAACTAATATAATCATTATCATTGGCAATAAATTGCAATAATCATTAATAAATCTCTAATAAATTTAGCTAAGCTAATATTATGCCTCTTCTATATTGATTCTATAGCCTATACTAAACATCTTCTATAACCTTAGCACAAGATATAATCTTTAGTTAATATAATTATGATCTACATGTCTGATATCTATGACCTCCATCAGGCTGTAGCTCTGCTCCACCTGTTGCGCCTCTTCGTGTTGCGCTTCAATTTCCAGCTGATTGCTGCAGCTCTCCGTATCACCCTCATCCAGTTCCTGCCACTGCTGCAGTGTTCGCTTCGATGGCAGCGGGTAGCCCCGCCTGAGCAGCATATTGTAGGCACCTGGACTGGTGGCATGCAGCGCCCAGGAGTCGCGCATATCCCGCGGCTGCCATACAACGCGTCTGCCGCTCTGCAGCTTTTGCAGCTGGGCTTTCGAGAAGGTTCTGCTTAGATTCTGGAGCAGATCGTCGTAGCGCTCATTGGCCTTGGACAGCTGCCGCTGCAGCTGCTCAATTGTGGTCGCATCTTTAGCCGCGGCAAGCTTTAATTTGAAGTTGTCGCGACGCAGCTCCGTGCTGTGAGAAATAGGGAAATTAGTTGGGAAATGCTTATATATTATATAGGAAAGTCCCATTACAGACTTTTCCTTTTCCAGAACTGTGAGATATGCATCCGCATCGACCACCACCTGGACAACTTCCTCAGCGGGCAGTTCCTCCTCCTCATCCCCATCTAGCTCCATCTGCAGCTGCTCCCCTTGCTCTGCCTGCTGCTCATCATATGCCGTTAGCAGTGCATCGACAATTTGCTTGCGCTGCGCCACATTCTTCGCTCGCCCCGGCTTCGTCCTCTCCTGCTCATCTCCGCTCTCCAAATACTCCTTCTCCCTATTCCGCACACTCGGCACTGCATCGGGCTTCAGCTTGAGTGGGCGTGGCTTGCTGTATACGCCCAGTTCATAGGGCAAATCCCTTGCGAAGGCGTCGCTCGCAAAGTGCTCCACGCAAATCTTTTCCCGTTTCGTATTTATTTTGTTCGTGCGCCGGCAGAACTGAATCCACTGCTCACACAGCTGGGCATCCTTTGGAAACGAAAAGGAGCGGTCTTTCCTCCTTGGACTCGCACAATGTTCAACGGCGCACAACATTTGTAAGTAAAATGCGAAAATTTTCAAAAAATTTGAAAATTCTGCACAAATTGAGCAAAATTTACGTCACACAGAGCGGCAGCAGTGCTGTGTAACGTCAATTGCCAAAGTGAGCTCTGCATGTAACTAGTTCAGTTCAGTTGATAATGAACGGCAAAGAAAATAAAATGATTTATTATATTTATTTTATTATTTTTTTGTAATATATATATATATATATATATATATATATATATATATATATTAAAATTAAATAAATTTAGGCATAACATTAAAAAAACATTTAATTTAGATTTTAAAATATTTTTTACTATGCTTATATTTAATTAAAAATCGTAGATTAATTTGTACAAACTTTTAATATATAAGTTTAATACAATTTTTCGGAAGCGTAAACTGATGAACATATGTATTTCATTTTTTATATAAGCCCAAATCTAATTTTTTCTATATAAAAAGTAGTTCATGCAATACATTTTCTTACCAGTTCATTTGCAGCTGTTCCGGAACCAGCCAGTACTAGCTGACGCACAGTGTTGCACAGCACGCGATTTCTAGCACATCAAAAACATATGAGAAAAAAAACACATACAAATAAATGGGTGACGTGCCTCAGTGCCAACACGAAGAATTGTTGTTATTTGTGAATTGAAGAGAAAAAGGAAAAGGCGCTTAGCCCTGGCAAGAAACGAGCTAACAGGCGAGCAGCAGCAGCAGCAGCAGCAGCAGTAGCAGGAATAGCAGCAGCAGCAGCAGCGGCAGCGCCAGCGGCAGCAACAAAGATGGGCATAAACGTCAGCAGAAATGCCGACTTGGCCGCAAATGAATGGCTTCAGCGGTTCGTGGGTCGGCAGCATGTGGCCCACGACGACGAGGCCTTCTGGAACGGACTGCTCAACTACAATATCGTCATACCGGAGAACAGGTGAGTGGCCGAGCAGCTCAGGATTTATCATGTTCCGCATCCGAATCCTTGCCGTTGCAGCCAGGATCAGCTGAGCCTGGACTCGCGCCTGGAGACGCTGTGTCAATCATTCATCGGCAACAATCTGAAGACGGGCAACTTCGGCTCGTTGATCACGGTCTTCCTGGAGAAGGTCACCGAGCTGCTCTCGCTGTCCGACCAGGAGAGCAACATGCACGTCTGGCAGACGTTCAATGCGCTCTTCATCATACGCACCCTGATCAAGTATATCAACGAGACGGGCTCGGAGTTCCAGCTGCTGCAGCACTTCGAGGCGCTGCCCAGCGCTGACCTGGCCAAGGCAGCCGAGGAGCAGCAGCAACAGCAGCAGCAGCAAGTGGCCAGCATCGCCATCGAGGCGACGGAGCAGGCGCCGCTCGCTGCGCTCATTGTGGATGGTGCGAAGTTCGAGACGTTTATCGATGCGCTGGTCAACCTGGTTGTCGTGATACCCGTCAAGGAGTTCACCTACCACTTGCACCTGGAGGCGGTCAACACGCTGATCACGCTGCTCGCCGTGCACCTGTTCGCCCAGCCCACAGATAAATCGATTGTCTTTCGCACCATGTACAAGTGCCAGCACGCGAACGTCCTGATGTCGGCGCTGCTGCACTTTGTGGCGCGCATGGTCGAGGTGCCGCACACCATGTTCGGCTCCACGTCGGCCGGCTCCTTTGTCTTCGGCATAGCCGAGTCGCTGCTGTCCATCTTTACGTTCCGCAAGCAGCAGGATGTGCTCAAGACGAGCAACGCCACCGGCGAGGAGCTGTCCCAGCAATTCCGCACGCACTATCCGCTGGCCAATCAGAGTCTCTTGCTCATTTTGATCCTGACGAATCACTGCACGGCGCAGGACAACGCCTATCGCACGAGCCTGTTCGGCTGCGCCGACTCGAAGGAGTCGCCCAAGCAGGGCACCGTCTCCTTCCAGATCGACTTCTCGGCCGTCTACGAGACCCTGTGCCGCATCGTCACCATCGACCAGGCGACGCTGCTGCTCTATCTGCTGCTGCATCGCAACGAGCGCTTCTATCGGTTCGTCATGCAGCAGCAGGATCTGGAGCAGCTGGTCATACCCATACTGCAGACGCTGTACAATGCGCCGGACAGCAATTCGCATCACATCTACATGTCGCTCATCGTCCTGCTCATCCTCAGCGAGGACGAGGGCTTCAACAAGAATGTCCACACAATTGTGAGTCGCTGACGATTCCACTTACCTCATCCGCTCTAACTAATCCTCTTTTTATCCTCGCTAGATTCTGAAGAACATCAGCTGGTATACAGAGCGCACGATATCGGAGATCTCGCTGGGCGGCATCCTCATCCTGATCGTCATCCGCACCATTCAGTACAACATGCTGAAGATGCGCGACAAGTACTTGCACACCAACTGCCTGGCCGCGCTGGCCAATATGTCGGGACACTTTCGTGCCCTGCATCCGTATGTGGCGCAGCGCCTCGTTTCGCTCTTCGAGACGCTCGCGCGCAAGCACTCGCGCCTGGATGCCCAGCTGAAGGAGCCGGCGGACAGTGCGGTCTTTGTCAACGTTGCCACCACGCCCGAGGACATGATGCAGGATTTGAGTGTGCTGGAGGAGGTGCTGCGCATGGTGCTGGAAATCCTGAACTCCTGCCTTACAAACCAGCTGGTCTACTGTCCCAACTTGGTCTACACGCTGCTCTACAAGCGCAGCGTCTTCGAGGGCTTCCGCAGTCACCATGCGTTCCAGGATGTTATACAGAATATCGATATGGTATATATATGGATATATATCTAAATCTGTATACCCTATATTAATTATGCTTTGACTTTTTAGGTCGTTGGCTTCTTTTCGTCGCGTCTGCAGCGCGTGCAGGAGCAGCGCGGCGAGCTGGGCGTCAATGAGGTCCTGGAGGTCATATCCAAAGGCGCCAGCCAATGGTCCAGCGATCGCCTGAGAGTAGGTGTTATGCTCACTATAGAGCTGACTCTATATTATATTTATATATATATTTCTTTCTAGAAATTCCCGGATCTGAAATTTAAATACGTTGAGGAGGATGCGCCCGAGGAGTTCTTCATTCCATATGTCTGGACGTTGGTCTGCAAATACGGCTGCGTGCACTTTAGCTCCGAGAGCATTAAGAGTGTCACCACGGACATAGCCTGCTAATATTAGCCACGCCCCCTCCACTGCCCCCGTACACTTTCATCTGCCCCCACAATCTTTGCAGTGTTTCGCTTTAATTTGCTTAGCTCGAGCACAAATACTTCGCTTCCCTAGACCTTTGATCCCACTACCAGCTCTTTATATATATAATAAAATATTTATGTGGAGAATGGAGTATAATCGCCTGATCCATTTAGAATTGAAGCCAAACAAATTATAACGAAACGTTGACGTTGAACCCAAAAGAACCTAATGTTAAATTCTAGAACTAGGCTGCAGAGTAAAAATTTGAAAGTTGTTTAAGATGGAAACATATTTTTTGCTACTGCTAAGAATCATAGTTGAACAGTTAAGCTCCGAACGCCTATCAATCGATACTACTAATAATCAAAGATAAACCGATAAATAAAAGAAAATATATATAAATATAAAAAATATATATATTTACATTGTGTATGTTAGTTATAAAAAAATATATATATTATTGTATTTAGCAATTGGTAAAGAACGATAAATTAAACACTAACTAAAGTTGATGAATTGTGCGAGTTTCTGTTGACATTTCCCTATCTAAATTATAATTCCCCGACGTTTCAAACAAAAATTCCCGCTTGGTGTTTTTTATCACATAGGCTTAACTACAATATTAAAGTACCCAAGGGCCTCTTAGGCATACAGGAAATTACTTTGCCATGATGTCTTTATCCATTTGCGCTTTACTATGCATATTTGCATTATCAGCTGGAACAATAATAATAATAATAGCAATGCATTCGTCATGTACTTTTTTTCCCCTTAATGAAACTACTTTATAAAGTTGTTTTGCTACACTTAATTATTGCAGCTGCTTAAATACTCTACTGAGTTTAATAATTTTTATTTATTTTTTAAGATAAGTTGAGTTTCCCAGCAAAATTATCAGCCACTAAAAATTTCCCCTCTTTGCAATTACCTTGCTCAACAGTTACTCAAACAAGGATATTTTTTAAGGGACTTTTGCTGGCAGCGCACAAAGTTCGTTGACTTTTCCCCGCTTTAACCGGGACACAAACCCGCATGGGAGGCGTGGCGCCTTTTGTTGTTTGTTTATTTGTTTTGCCATTTTTTTTTTTGCGTGCGCGCTACGTGCCTTTAATAAATAAGTTTCAACAGCAAAAGCATAAAAAAAACAGAAGGAAAAGAGAAAAAGAAAAGGCATATTTATTTGCCATTCATGCAAGGCGGAAAATTTGTTATTGTGCATTTTCATAGGCTGGCGGCGCGCTTAGCGCATTTTAATGAATTTTTTGCTACAAATTTTTCAAAAATTTCCTAGCGTGCCGCAATTGTTGTTAGTGCCGCCAGTGTTATGCAGGTTAAAACAGTTTGTTGACTTCGCCCGCATTTTATCCATTTGTTTTGTCTGAGCCAATTCAACGGCCGATTCTTGCCTCATCAGAATTTTCTAGAAGCTTAGCAGAGTTCGCAACCCGAAAATTGCGAAAAAGCCTAAATCGCTGCGCGTGCGCAACGAAAACAGCAAAAAAAAAAAAAAAAACAAAAAATCGACGAACAGCAAAATGAAAACAGAGAAGAGAAAAAAAAACAGTTTATTGAGTCTGAGCTGAGCTGAGCTTGATTGAATTCGAGCTGGCTCGACTGGACTGACCAGGGGAGGGGGGGCATAAAACGTGAGCACGCCAAATATGCTTTACTCCACCAGAGCCATGCCCCCTCGCCACGTTCCGCCCCGCTCCGGCCCCTCGCTCGCTTTTTGACGGCACTAAATTACAAATTATTGTGCAAAGTCCGCAGCATTGTGAATTGATAAAAGCAACAACAAGATTATGACATAAATATTCGCAAAACGAATATGAAAAAAAAAAGATCATAATAACTGCAAATATCAGTGTGTGTGTGTGAGAGAAAGGAGCATAATGCATATGCATATGCTCGCATTTAGGCTTTTTTCTTAAGCATAATAGTGGGAACAATTTTCTTTTTGTATAAGAGTAGTGCTTTGGTAATGAAGGAAATTTACTGCGTTTTTATTTCCCCTAGGAATTGATCAAGGAAATTCGCTGTATTTATATATCCCTTAAGAATTGATAAAGGAAATTTACTGTATTTATATTTACCCAAGGAATTCATCAAGGAAATTTGCGGTATTTATATTTCCCTTAGGACTTGACCAAGGAAATTTACTGTATTTATATTTCTTTTAGGAATTGACTAAGTAAATTTGCTGTATTTATATTTTCCTAAGGAATTCATTAGGGAAATCCGCTGTATTTATATTTCCCTAAGGAATTGATCAATTAAATTTACTGTATTTATATTTCACTAAGGAATTGATCAAGGAAATTCGCTGTATTAATATTTCCTTAAGGAATTGATCCAGGAAATTTACTGTATTTATATTTTCTTAAGGAATTCATCAAGGAAATTTGCTGTATTTACATTTCCCTTTGGACATAGAAGATGTTCCCCTTCTATTTGTCATCTCTCTCTCTCTCTTTCTCTCTCTCTCTCTCTCTTAGTCAGTGCTGCCCAAGTACACCATCTACGTCATTGTTGGCCTTTTTGAAAGCGATTAGGGGGAATTTTATGCAGCACACTCAGCAATTGGGTTTTTTATGCGTAAATTAGTGGGAACTCTAGGCTAGCAAATAATGGGCCCTCTCTTATACAGCTTGCCCAGCATATCAAATTGGCAGCAATTGATATTGTTAAGAGATGTTCAAGAGAGCGATGGGGGTTTTAGTATTAGTTTGTGCGCCGTAAGGTTTTCTAGATTATTCGAATTTGACTCTTTGTCTGCCAACTCTATAATATAACTATAATTTGATTTTGCTTTAATTATATATTGGCAATTTTAACTAATGAATTAAATAAATTTTCCCTGAGTTGTGCTAAAAATGTTTGAAATAAATATAGGAAATTTTAACAAATGTATATAATAATATCCCTGACTCATACTGAAATGGGCAGCACCTTAATAGTGGTAAAAATTGCTGTAATGTGGGAAATTTTAGTTGGCATTCAAATATATTCAATACTCATTCCCACATAGATTTAAAGTTTGCAAAAATGAATCTAAATTAAATTTTGTCATAAAAAAAATCATAATCTGCCTTAATGGATCCCATTTATTCGCAGAAATGGGCAGCACTCAAAGAAGAGCTAAATTTAGCTTTTATGGCTTGATTTGCCAGCTTAAGCTGTTACTAGCTCTACAGCTGCCATCAATAGGTCAATGATCGAGCTGTTGTAAAAAAACTATAACTATTTATATGAGTATATATAAATATATATAGACATATATACATATATAGGTATTCATCTGACAGAAAGGCCCGCGGGCAGGCCTTACAAATCGCCGCTCGCGCTGTTGCCCTCGCTTTCGGTTTCGCTTCAAAGACCGCGACTCCGTTGACATGGATAAATTATGTTTATTGGCAATCGATAAATAAATTTAGCATAAGTTCGCACCTTTCAATTGCTCTATTGCTTGTTCAGATATGATCTCTCCAATGTCTGACGTCTTAGCGTAGTGGTTTGCCTAGACCCAACTAGGCGTGCTCCAGTCATCATCATCATCATCATCGGCATCAGCATCGTCATTATCATTGTCATCATCATTAGCATGACCTTTGCATATATTGATCTGGTTTGTTTACGCTCATTGTTTGCTTCGTCTATACTCTTGTTTGGAGCATGTTAATTTGGTCGCGAATTGTGGAATGCATATGAAGATGACGTCATTGACCTTAGATCGCAGATATCTGTTTATATTAGTGATCTGTCTACGCGGGCAAGCCAAGTCTGTCCATCACTCTTTCCAGCTGTTTCCATGGCTTTTGTCATGAGACTTTGCATTGCTTTTGTTGGATGTTGACAGTGGTAGCCTAGGCTGCAATCTTACGGGCTCGACTAGATGATATATATGTATATATCTTATAGCGGATGGCTATTATAGAAATCTTGTGTCTTTAAGCTAAGTTTTTGCTAGAAAAACTTGTTTGTTTGCAAAGATATCCTAATGAAACTTGAATTTTATGACCTCTTAGTATATTTCCTGTATCGGATATATATGATATCTTATTGAAGTATCATATAAGAACAGGGGATTTTTTTTTAATAATTTTCTATATTTCTTAGCTAATTCAAAATTTTTTCTATAAAAAACAAAAGTCAAAGTATTTTTATTTATCGAAGCCTCTCCCAATCCCATTATCTTCTAGGGTATCTAATCTTCCACATGTCATTTGGGCTCATTTCTTATTATTGTTTATTTATCTTCGTTTTTTTTTTCTTTTTTTTTTGGTTCAACAATATTAGCATGAATGGGCCGCGTTATGAGAAATAAGTTGAAGCCAGCTGAGTTGGGCCATTTCCAAGTGAAATCTATGAAAGTTGCAATGCGAGTGGGCTCTATTTGAATACATATATCTCTATAGAGATATAAATTGCCTTAGGCCAAGTTAGAAATGAATCAATAACAATTGTTAGGCTTTTGCCTTTGTTAATTATCTTTAGCTTCTCTGAACTCTTTTGTGGGAAATATTTCTCATAGAATTTATTGTACAAGACTTATGTAAATGGGTTTTAGCGGGCTACAAATTCTTAATATCCTAAACACGAACTGCAAAGTCTTTGCTTTAAGCCATTTACTTGGCCTCCATTGCTTCAACTCCGTCTGCATTCAGTTTTTTTTTTGCCAGAAACTTCGGTTGCTGGAAAATTCTGCAATAAAAGAAAATGAAGAAATATTCTTGAAGACAATGCTTGATCCGTATTATTTGTTGGGTTCCTACAAATATAATTTGTATTTCTTTTAAAATTATAGGATTTACATATACCATTCAAAGATGTATAACAGTTGATATTGTATGATTCCTAACACATTAGTTATCTAGGACATAGAATTGTATGCCAGAGACGAAATTATAACAGATCAATCATATGTGTATAACACAAAATTTGAATTTCTACCTTTGAAAGTATAACAGTTCAGAATAGTAAATGCTTAGTGCTGCCAATTATAATTGACATATGTATTATGAATGTATAACAGCTGACTTTGCTCATATAACACATAAATGCTGGTCAAATATAGCAAGTATAACAGATGTCAGATTTTTATAACACATTTGAACAGTTGTTGTTGCCATTATACAAAGTATAACATATGTATAACAGATCAATTTTTACATATAACACATGAATGTATATCAAACATAGCAAGTATAACAAATGTCAGAATTGTATTACACATTATAAATGTTCATGGCATCAACGAATGTATAACAGATCATTATATGCATATATAACATATGAAAGATAGCAAGTATAACAGATGTATGATTTGTATAACACATTAGAAGAGTTGATAAGCCATCTATGAATGTATAACATATCACATAAAATATAACAATGACATGTATAACAAATTAGAAGTGCTGATAGGCAAATTATAAACGTATAACATATCATTATATGCAAGTATAACAGATGAATGACATGTACAACAAATTGTAGGTGTTTATATGCCATCTACAAGTGTATAACAGATGAAATATATCAAGTATAACAGATGAATGCAATGTATAACACATTACAAGACTTCATATAGGACTGCAAAGCTAATAAATATAACAGTTATATAGTTCCAAAATGATATTTCCAGTTGAAAGTTTAGTTTTTGTTTTATTCTTTATTTCATCATGAATATTTATCACAATAACTTAAGAGCTAGAACAAGGTGTTGAACACCTGGCTTTCGTTACGATTAATTTTGGCTTAAGATACAAATTCTGAAATGATGCATGAAATGACTTAGAAATATAATGTGTATAAAAAATAATAATAATAAAAGAAACTGTATAAATATCAAAGAGAAATATTCAGAGAGTTATGGGAATGTGTGTGTGTAGAGGTGTGTGCGAGTGTGTGTTAAAATAAATGCTGCCTTTGATTCGAGGACGAAGAGCAAAGGCACGCGCCTTTGGCAACGCCTGCCGATCGATCGATCGGCTCCTGCTCCTTCACGAGCTACGCCGGCTCCGTCTACATGCCCTCGCAGGTGGCCATGCAGGTCTTGTAGCTGGGGAAATTGTTCTCGTTGCCATCGCAGCCACCGAACTTGAACTCGACGCACTTCTTCTGCTCCGGGTCGTAGCGCCAGCGCGGTATCAGCGCACGGCAGACGCCCTTGCGGGCGGGCATCATGCAGAACTGCTCGGGATGCGTGTTGCGGCCCGTGTTGGCCACATCGTCCAGCGAGATGGCGTCGAAGAAGTCGCTCACATCGTCGTACAGATCCATCGGCCGCGACTGGCAGCTGACGGCGAACAGCAGCAGCAGCAGCACCAGCAGCAGCTGAGCTCCTCCGACGGACTTCACTTGGCTTGGGGCACGATGCATTTTCTCTCTCTGTCTCTTTCTTTTAGCTTGCAACACTTTTTGCACTTGGCACTCGCGTGTGGTTGGGTGGTTGGCACTTGCTTTCTTTCACTTGTTGTTGTTGCTGGGCTCTTCACCTGGCGACTTGCGGCTGTCGACTGATTGCATTAAGCGCTCCGCATTTGGTTTTATACCAGGAACGTGACGTGACGTGACGCGAGGCTCGCAGACGTCGCCGTCGATCGCCCGCCCGATTCAGTTGCTTGTCGCATAAATTCGCAAAGCGTGGCCTATGCTCTTTTTAGCCAAGCTCTTAAAAGTTGGTCAGGCCAGCGGCCAGTGTTGCCAGATCAGCGGAAATGCGTTCGCCCAGTTGTTGAGCAACTTTTAAATAATAAATTGGAGTTTCATTTTCTAGAAAATTTAGCCGTGCCAATTGATTAGTCTTTGATATGCATATTTTTTGCTTAATAAATAAATAAAAACGTTAATGAATAAAAATCACAAAAATAAACATAAACACAATATTTATGATCTTTAAGCGTGATTTTATTATTATTCAAAAAGGCAATAAACAACATTAATATTTAAAAAAAAAAGAATAATAATATTATATATTGATTTATTTGACTTAAAATTTTAGATAAAACTTTGTTCAAACAAAAAACAAATAAATCTAGAAATTTTTAAATATTTAAAAAATATAAATGTTGATTATTTTATGTATATTATAATTTATTATATTTTTTAACCAAATTTAAACTTAATAAAAAAGGATAGAATTAAAATATAAAAAAATTAATTGGGAACTAGATATTTTTTTTTAAATTTTTATATATTTTATATTCGAATTTACTATATTTTTGGATTTAATTTAGATTTTAAATTTTCAAAATATTTAAATTAAATTTATAAAAAAAGTTAAGAATTATAAATATATTTAAAAATATTTTTTATATTGCACATAATAACATTTTTTTTATATATATATTTTAGAAATTATTTATATTTGTAGGTTATTTATATTATATTGTAATTATTTATATTTGTAATAAATTTTTGTCATATATATTTTAGAAATTATTTATATTTGTAGGTATGATTTAAAAAACCTAACATTATTTTTATATTAATTAAAAACTATATATTTGTTTAAATTATATATATTATATCAGTATTTCTTATATTTATCTTTTTCTATTGGAATATCCCTTTTAAAATTTATGTTACCTTATTTTACAATTTTTTTTTTGTATTTTAATTACCATTTTTTTACTTTTAAATTTTTTAAAATTATTTTCCCTTTTTTATTTTATTTATTTTTGTGTATTTGTAAGTATATACTAAATATTATATACTCTCATTTTAAATCATTCTTAAGATAGTTAGTTAAAACTTTTCAGAAATCCCCAGTAAATAATCTTTACTCTAGCCAACTTTATTTTCTCCCTCGTCCCTTGGATAAGTCGGAACCACTTGCTGTGCTCAAAATATTACTTGGATAATAAAATAAACAATTTTAGTGCTTGTTGACTCATTTGAGAATTGTCTGTCTGCCTGGGAAACGTGAGATGAAGATGGTAGAAGATGGAAAGATGCGAAGATGGGAAGATGGAAGATGCACGCTGTAGCCTGGATAGCTGGCGAATGCGAGCAGCAGAAAGCAACAGTCAGCGCCCAGTGGCATTAATTTGTGCAATTGCCTCAGATGCTCGACGCGCACGCGAGCGTCAAGGTAACGCATAAAGGTGGACGGCGGTGAGGTGAGGCAGGTGGAAGAGCTGGCTGCCGTGTTGCGTCTGTGTTTGCTTTTGTGGCCATGATAAAAATTGCATGAGCTTGCACTTGGCATTTTATGCCGGTTGCAACTTGGCCCGACGTTCAACGTTCAGCGTTCGCCTCAGACGTTCCCCAGTTGCAGTCAAATTTTCATTTTTCCGCTCACGTATTTCGATTAAATTCTCATTTTGGTCATAATTTTGCCGTTTTTACGTTTGCCCTGCCATTAAATTGCAACTTTTCCAACACTGCCAGGCAGCAGGCTCTCTCCTCTCTCTCTCTCTCTCCCTCTCTTATACACCTTTCCAGCTCCGACTCTTTAGCACTTGCCTGGCCTGGACGGACGTTCTTTATGTGCGTATTGAAATCATCAAGTTAGACAAAATACATTTGGTAAATTAAAAGTTTTGCCCGCCTGTTAACTTGGCTAAGATGTGTCTGACTGGGCGTGCATTAGAGCCGATTCGATTGTTGTTGTTGTTGCCGCCGCCGCACACATAAATCAATTTAGTTTGCGCGACATTTCTTGCTTGGTTAGTTGGCAAGTTTTATGATTGCCGCATAAATCCGTTAACAAAGCCCAAAGCACCTGATACCCACCTGTGGTGCAGCAGCAGCAGCGGCAACAGCAGCCAGCCAGCTCGTCTTTGGGCTAATTTTCCTTTGGCACGCACACATTGGCACGTCACATTGGCAAATTCCCCATGAGTATCGAACAGTTAGTTGGCAGGCCACTGGAAGGGGCAGCTGGCACTGGAAAGGAGCTGCGGCTACACACAGTCACTGCTAAAGCTTAGCAATAAAGTTTTGTTATGTGAGCGTAATAAATTGAAAAATAGTGCGCGCAACTGCACAGTTATGTACACACACACACGCACACACTCACTCAACTGTTGCGCATCTGCTGGCAGAGCTTTACCCATGCTGAATGCAAATGTAGCCAAATACGCTGCAAATATAGCCGTAAGCAAGCTATTTTAGCGGCAGCCTAAAAGTATGTAATCGAAGAGGCAAATGGATTTGAATTATTACAGTTAGTTACAAGAATAATGTCATAATAAGTACTATGTGTAAAAAGAAACAATGAGTTACTTATCATTAATTAGTTAGCATCACTAGCTACTACTCTGGCAGAGAGCAATTAAAAAGCTAAAGAGTTAGCAATTACTTATGCCATCACTGTTGACAGCTTATTCTCATTGATCCCGTTGGTTTGCCTCTCTTCGTTTGCAGCCTGCAGACAGAACGGAGAGCGTGCACTTGAAGTGGCACAAGTGGAAGGGAGACAGCACTAATCGATCCCGTTATCTGAGTTGAGCACCAAAATGAGAGCGCTCAGGCAGAAGCCGGCGTATGGAAATGCTGTGGGATGAAGGAGTGCACAAAAGTTGAGTTCTCTTTGTTGTATTAGTGTGTGTAAGTGTTTAGCGCAGAAGCAAAGCAAATGTGACAAATTAGTGAGTGTGCGTCTGCTCTCTTGATCGGGCGTAACCGTGGCGCGTGCGTGTCAAATCTTTTGTTGGCCAAGTTTAATTAATTAAATAGTGTTTAATGCAGAGTTTGTGTTAGTTTGTGATCTGTGTGTGTTTGACGAGTGCCTAATGTACAACTTGTTTGTGCTTAAATCGTAAACCGCAAGTTGTAATGTGCGTTATTTGTCATTTTTTTTCCTTTTTTTTTTGTGTGAAAAAGTAAATTGCGAATGCAATCCACTTCCAGTGGAAGATTTTTGTGGTGAGAGTGAATGGAAGGAACATGGAATTCGTTGGTAATTGGAAATTTGTTTTAGCAAGGTATGTGCTCTTTTATAAATATAAATATATCTTATATGTATGTATCTTTGTAATATATTCCATATATATTAATAAAAATCCCATGGGAAATTATTGGAATATAAATAAGTTAACATGTCTATAAATATATAGAGAGGTTGGGCAATTTTAGACGAAATATAATTAAATAAATACTCAACTCAAAAATGTATCTCCCGCCGCTCGCATGCAAAATGTATTGCCAATAAAATCACTTGCACCGCGCAGCGTGGTATAAGCCATATATTGATATAAATTTGATCGCTGCAACGTAATTAAATTACTTAGCTTGCGTGCACGGCGAGTACAAAATGCAGTGTGCAAATCCTTTTAAAAGGCCATAAATGCGCCATATCAGTGTGCACTCCCAAAGGGGGTTTGAGAGAGAGAGAGAGAGGGAGCGAGAGAGGGAGGGAGAGGGAGAGAAAGGGAGCTCGTATTATCTGTGGCCCTTCTGCCCATGGGAGCGCTGGGCATATTTGCAGGCAAAGCCACCGCAATAACCGCTGTCAATATGCGGATTAACGCATCAATTACATGACCAGGCACGGTCCGCCGTTGCAGACGCCGAGCAGGATATCGTGTTTATTAAATTGCTGTATGCATGTGTGCGAGTCTCTGTGTGTGTGTGTGTGTGTGGCACAGACTGTTGCATGAGTGGCGCGTCAGCCGGCAAAAATGTCATTTGCGCAATAATTTAATTAATTGCAAATTGTGCAATCAGGCTGCCTGCCTTGCGCAGAGAGCCAAAAATGAAAAAATTAAAACAATTTGAATTCCATTTGGGGCAGCTGACATTGCTCTAAGCCCATTTACATTTATGATGGCTCCCTCTTCTGGCCAGGTCAGTGGCAACTAAATTAATTCGATAATTGACTTCCACTCTTTTGACTGCTCGTCCTTTGCGCTCTTTTCTCTTTTCTCTCTTCTTTTCTATTTTTTTTTTATTATTATTTTCTACTCCAAGCTGGGCTTGCCTTTTGGTCTTTTTGGCTCGTTTATTTTTTATGTGTACGATGCCGCACAGAGAAAACATAAAAACGTCTGTTGCGTGTTGCATATGGAAAATTGCCAGAAAAGGCGACAAGCGTCCAAGAGTGGGGGACGGGGCGGGGGTGCCCAAAGAAGTCGCAAAAGGAAATGTAGCAAGTCGTAATGGTCCTGACAGCAGCCCAAATAAAAACGAAGAGCAAGAAAAAAAACACACACACACAGGCATAGGAATCCATGCGAAAAAAAGAAGAAAAAATATATATATACGGAAATTCAGTTCGCAGCTCGCTGTTGGCTTGGGAGTTTTAATAGTTGTGCAAGTGCATGTGATTGCTTTATGGGATTTGGATGAACTTGGCGGCACGTGCGGCTTGGCATTTAGTTAATTATCGCAAATTAGCCAGCCATTGCGGCACAAATTGATTGCCAACCTGCTTAAGTATTCCTAATTGAAACGAAAACACATTCATTACCAAGTACTTTAAATAGTTGAAGGTTGCCAAAAGGAAAAGGGAGAGAGAAAAATGTTGGAATATAAATGAGAATATATCAGAGGTAAGCTGGAAATTTGATAGAGAATAAGGGAAGACTTAACATGTGGAAGACTTAAAAAATAAATTAAAATGAAACCAGAAAAATGCTTGTAGTGGGTAAAATAAATTAATTTGGAAAACTATTTGAGGAATTTCAGTATATTTTGCGTGACTTATTTTATATTTATAAATTTTCTTTTTTGCATACATTTAGCTGTGAACAGAGGTAGAGGCTGGCTATACATAGGGTGTTAAATGGGAATGCTTCTCAGCAAATATGTAAAAAATATATGAATGGAATTCTTAGAAACGGGTCAGAAAAGACAGCAAGAGCACTAGAGCAACTTCTAAGATAAGGCGAAAACAGAAAGCATATAGAATAATAGATTGAATAGATATAGTTTGCCATATGAGCATTGCTGTTAACTTTTAAAAACATTTTTCTCAAGACAAATATACATGACAGAGAAGCAAAGGACAATCTTGATAATGCTAGAAATCTGGTATTTTTGATATAATTTATACCCAGGATATTTCAAAAGAATCCCAGGAGGATGCTAAGAAGTATCTGAGAAAAATTTGCTTAGAATTATAAATTGATTTGATAAAATTATCTAAGAATATTTATCAAATCTAAATTCAAAAAATTATGTGATAAATTAATTTGATAATATTATAAATAGATTTTATATAATATATTTATATATAAATTATATATATTTTTTATATAAATTATATATTAAGTCTAAATTCAATAAAATTATGGATTCTTTTATAGTAAAATACAAAATTAAATAAAACCAAAAAATAATGCAAAAAATATCAAAATTCTCTAAATATTATAGATATTCAGACAAAATCAGAAATAAATCTCAGCTCTAAAAATTATAGTAAAAGATATTAATAAATTTATACAATATTATACGAAATGTTTATGATAAACTGATTTTTTCGATTTTTTTTTATTAACTTTTAAAAGAGACTTAAATTAAAAGTTGTATTACGATTATATTATTTTAAACTCTATTAATTTAAACTCTTTTAAAATCGAATGTCAAAATCTAAAGTCAGTTTATCGTCATCAATTCGTTGGCTTTTGTGGCGTTTGGGCAATGCAGTTCTTGGCTCTCAATGCTCGACTGTTCAGTGCTCTCGACTCTGTGCTCAATTCTCGATAGAATGCAGATACGTTTTGCCAGTTCTCATGTTTATTTAATTTGATCAATTGGCGCAGCGTGTCACATAAATTTGTTCAATTTTAAAAATGCACAAAAGACACTAAATTTGTCGGTTGTTTGTCGACAAAGGCAGGTGGCTGCCAGGCAGCCGGGCTGTCAGGCAGACAAAAATGGTCTGCTCGCTGGCAAATCGTAGACGACACTTGCGAGCAAGCGAGGAGTGGTTGGGGACAGTATGGGGGGCAGCTGCTTGACCTGCCCACGTAGCACATACGTCTCAACACCTTGGCAAATGAAAAGAAATTGCCGAAGGCGTCGATATGTATTGTATGGCCGAAATGGGCAGCTGCAACAGTGGCAGCAGCAGTGGCAGCAGCAACTGCAGCAGCAGCTTTTCTTTATATTTATTTTTGTATTTTTCGTTTCTCATTTTTTTTTGCTATTTTTTTTCTACATGCAACAATTTCCCTGTTGTGCGGCACGTGAGCCGCATCCACATGGCAGCCTTCAACTGACAACATACTTCAATGCAATTGCATTTAAATCAGTTGGTGAGGGAGTGAAAAGGAGAAAGAGAGAGAGAGAAAGAGTGAGTGAGTGATAGAGACAGTGAAGGAGTAAATGTGTGTGTATGGCTGAGGTCCTTTCGTGTGTTGCCGCCGTTTGCGCTGCGCTCATAAATTATGCAAAATTTTTTGGAGTCAACAGCATACAGTATACATCTGCATGTGTGTGTGTGTGTTTGTTTGTGCTTGTGTGGTCTGCTCCATTTGTTCATTTCGAGACCAATAAAATGGAACATTTCTAAGTAGTAAATATGCAACCCATCGACATTTTGGACCGTTTTTGTCTGCGTCTGCGGCTCGTAAACTGTCCGACGCGCTGACCCCGCCCACTCCGGCCGACCGCCCGCCCGCTCGCCTGACGGCTTGTCCTCTACAAATTTCCATTCTCCACTTTCTATTGCGCTTAATGAATTGCTTGTGTGTGCGGCTCGCAGCGCGGCCCCAAAGCATTTTGAATATGCATAAGCACAACACTTTCCCAATGCATTTAACTAAGTTTACAATTTTTTAACATTTTTTTCCGACTTTTTTTTTTGGAATTTCTTCTCGACGCCCGCAGCTAGAAATGCAACACAAAAGTTTTGTTTTTCTGTAACATAATATTTTACTCAAAGCTTGCAAGAATATAAAAAATATGTTTTGGACGCAGCCCAAAAAAAAAATCCCGCCAGAGATAGTAGAGTGAGAGAGAGAGAGAAGGGGGAGATAGTGGAGTGAGTGAGAGCTGCTGTAAGTAAGAATAGAAAAACAAACGAAATGGCTCGTGCCATGTCATGTTTTTTGATGCACGCTGCCACGCTGCTACTGTTGCCACTGCTGCCACGGCTGCCAACAGTCCGGCATGAAGTATCCTGTATCCAAGTATCCTTTTTCATTTTGTCATGTCGCCCGGCCAGCTCACACCGCCCACTCGGGCGAACACAGCCCGTGGACAAGGCAAAAGTATTGAGGCATAAGTAAAAATTGCTGTACCATTTGCTCAAAAAATTGTTGGCCGAGTCGAGTCGTTGATGTGGAAACGGCAGCCGAGCTCCACAAATGAACACTTCCAGCTTTAAGCCAAGACAATGGACCAACAAATAATGCAACGAAATGAAAGAAAAAAGTAAAGAATGTGTTTGAGGCATGCCACGTGCAAATTAAAGAATTTGCTAAACAGCAGATGAGATGAGATGCTTGATGAATGCATTACAGTTAGCATGTTATTAATGAGGAGCCTAATTAGAAGGGACTAAGGAAATAGATAGGCATATGCAGCAGGAATATAATTTAAATAGCTATAGAGCATTAGCTAACATTATTTTTATATAAATATTACTAGCTCTTGAAGTCTACATAAGATATAGGAGATATAGACTTCAAAAGCCAGTCATATTTACAAAAAAATTATTTTAATTATTAGACTTATTTTTATATAATTCGTTGGGGAAAATACTTTGAAACTAATATAGAGAATATTTAATATTGTTATTAAATGAGATGTATTTTTATAACAATCTTAGGAATAAAGATTTTTTTTGTCAAAATGCAGTCGTTCAAAAATATAGTAGTGTCTATTAAAAATTTAAAA
This sequence comes from Drosophila pegasa, assembly GCA_035046225.1. Taxonomy (NCBI): domain Eukaryota; kingdom Metazoa; phylum Arthropoda; class Insecta; order Diptera; family Drosophilidae; genus Drosophila; species Drosophila pegasa. The sequence goes on along the minus strand of JAWNOD010000076.1, from coordinate 5,691,023 downwards.
AGTAAACTAGTTAACATTGTTTTAATAAATGAATTCTGTTTAGCAGAATTTATCTGTAAACAAAGAAGCTAAAGGGAACATTTTATTAATAAAAATCAGTGTTTTTTAAATTTATTTTGATATACCATTACATATAGTTTAAAAATATATAAATTGCCTTCTTATTGGGCAACGATTTCCTTCCTTAATCTCTAATCGAAAGCTCTTTAAAATCTTTAGTCTATACCACTGGGAATACTCACTTCCTTAACTACTATGTCATACGTTATCCATAACAATAAACATCTATCTCTCTCTCTCATTCCCCTCAGCTCCTTTGACATCTTGTATCTCTTGCGTATACAGATGAAGCCCTATTTAATTGAGTGTCTCTTTGGGGTATATTTACTGCAGCAAGTGCGAGCAATCTATTTAAATTGGTTTAGCTTTGTTTCATGGATTGGTGCCTCAGTCAAGCCGCAGAAAGTTTTAATCAAACGTGCGCCCCGCTAATTATATTAGTTTTAACTGTGGTTCACTCGCTGTTGTTGTTGCCAGCACTTTTGATAATATTCAATTATTTCGAGGCGCGCATTGTGCTGACTTTGGCATTGACAACGTGTGTGTGTGTGTGTTGGTGTGTGTGGCTGCACTCGCATACACAGACAAACAGAAAGACAGCGCAGGCGGAAATAGGAAATGTTATTGTCGTTGCGCATACGCCACGTTGCCCCCCCTTCCCGGCCCCTCTCTGCTGATTTGCAAAAGTTTTGGCATAAAACAAAAATGTGATTTACATGGGGAAACGCAGCTAACAATGCGCTTGCCACACATGTGGGCGTTGCCGTGTGTGTGTGCTGTATATTGGCAACAAAGAGCATTTCATGTTAAACAGCTGGCAGCGGCTGTCGGAAGCCGCCGCCGTGCAAAAAACTTGCCACAATGCCGCATGGATCCTGCGCCACTCTCGACACTCGACGCCCGATGCACGTTGCACGACGACTCTTTGCGGCTCTTATCAGTGGCTGTCAAAAAGTTATGCCCCCCTCCGCACACACACATGAGACAACCTGTTGCCAAGTTAATGAAAACTCAATCGCAGGCAGTTGGCGCAAAACTTTTCAATTGAATAGTCTATAAATATATATGTATGTGTGCATACATATATTTGTGTATATATTTTGTAAGTTAATTACAACTCGGCTGGCAGCACAACAAGATGATCTTTCTGCAGCTCTGGTGGATGCTGATGGCGCTGTCAGGCGGCAGCCAGGCGCAGGCACCGCAGCAGTGTCAGCCTGGCAGCGCGGAATTGCGCAACTTTCATAATGCGGTGAACGAGGCGCGCGATCAGCTGCATGAGATAGAATCGAGTTATGGACAGGTGCAGGACGCGGAGCTGTATCGACATCGACGCAACAGCATAGACGAGCTGCTGGCGAGCTTTGCTCAGGCCGGCGAGAAGGAGGCAGCAGCCACGCAGCAGGCGCTGCCAAATGCGGCGGATGATTGGCTGCGTGAAATAGAGGCGGGCATCAATCAGGGGCAGGCAGCGACAGCAGCAGCTGGCAAATACCAACGCGCTAGCAGCAATTCCAAGTCCGATGATTATAGAGCCTCGTATGGCAAGGCCTTCGATCAGACCGAGTTGGGTAAGGTTAAGCAGAAGTACAAAGATCAAATGCAAGAGGAGCTGCCTGCGATTAATCTGCCAGGCAAGCAGCAATACGAAACTATCACAGGCGGCGCCACAGAGCTGGACATTAAGCTGCGTCAAATGCAGCATCAATTGGACAATCATGAGGACAACGAACAGGAGAAGCACAAGAGCCAACAGACAGATTATGGCGATGATAATGTGCCGACTGGTGTCTACGAGGAAACACTGAGGCGACTTCAATTTCCACCAATAGATGCCAACAATCTGTCGCACGAGGCCAACTATAAGCTGTCCAAGATCGAGCAGGAGGCATCTGAGCAGGCTGCCAAGACACGTTATCCCGCTGGGCTGAAGAAGCGCAGCTCCCACAACGGCTTTAATCCCATGAACGAGATCAAGCTAAAGACGAGTAGTAGGCTGATGCAGAAGGGCATGGGACCATCGTTGCCCAGCAATGCGCTCCATGATGCACTGCGCTCCGACTATGTGGATGATATGCTAATGCGCCGTGAGCAAGAGCTGGCGCAGGAGCGGAAGAGCGAGGAGCAACAGCAGCAGCAGCGGGAGAGCGATGATGGCTCTCTCAGAAGTGGAGCCGATGGCCGGGCTGACTCCAATTGGGATGCCTCGAATATGGAACTGCTGGACACGCCGCGAAGCTACGACTATCGCATGCCCCACTTTGATCAGTTCTCAGCGACGAGGCAGCGCACTTTGCCTAATTTTCGAGATTTTGCGCAAGTGAATGAAGAGCTGAGCTTGGCACGGGACGGGGAGCGTTTCAAGCGACAGCCCGAGCAGCTGATGGAGCCGAACGCCGAGTCTGCAGAAATGGACAAAGAAGCCAATTCAGAGCAGACTCAAGCGGCCTTTGATGGTGGCAAGGATAATAGCAAGGATACGCTGCCAGAGGCAGAGGCTATAATGGCCAGACTATCTGCACAAGAAGACGGCACAGGCGATAAGTCGAAGTCCCAGCTGACAGCAAATGAGATAAAAGTAGAGCGCCAAGGCGTGGATAACCTCAAGTCCAGTCAAGGAGCACAAGCTGCAACTGTTCAAGCAGGAGCTGTCCAAGGAACTGATCAGTTGAAGGAGCAAGTTAATGTGCCAGCGAATCCTCCTCAATCGGACAACGAGAATGCTAATCAGAATCAACTGAGAGAGGTGCAGCCACAGACAGGGGCCAATGCGAAGTCAGAGGATGAAAAGGACAAAGAAGTCAAGCAGAATGCAGCCAACTCTGAAAAGTCAAAGTGCGAAGAGCAGCTGCCACGCAACAGTCTTTGCCAGACTCAACCAGATGCTGTGATCAAGCTGCTGGCCACCAAGATCTCACAGCATGACAAGGACCGAGATAAGCGCAATATCAAGCCCTGGAGACGTAGACGAAGGCTCCGCCAGAAGCCAAATCGAAGTGTTGGCAATTTAGGCAATGAGTCGCCGCATTACAAGCGGCGCAGCAAGCGCTCAGTGGACACGGAGCCACAGGCACTGCCAGAAGCAGCTGCCCAAGTCGAGGCACAATCTCAATCTGATGGACAGTCAAAAGATCAGTCGGAGGCACAGTCGAAGACGGATGAGTCAGACACGCAGCTGAGATCCAACAGGCATTCCAAAGTGGAAGCACAGTCAGAGGCAGCAGAGTCTTATCCACAATCCGTAGCTAAGTCGGTTAGACAGCCGAGATCCAAAAGCTATTCAGAGCTGGAAACTCAGCCTGAAACACAATCGGAGGCACAATCAGGTGCACAGCTAGACTCAAGGTCGAGCTCTAAGAGAAATCAAGCTCCCAAGCCCGAGACACAGTCGGAGGGATTTTCAGAGGCTCAATCGGAAGCACAGTCGAATTCACAGTCAGGCGAACACACAATTTCCAAAAGATATCCGAAGGTGGAACCAGAACCCGATGCACAGCAGGCATCAGAATCGCAGTCACAATTGGATTTAGAATCTGTTTCACAATCCGATTCACAATTGGATTCAGAATCGGAGTCCCAATTAGAGTCGGAGCTCGTAGTCCAGCCAGCACTGGAATTACAGCCATTGCTAAATATCATCGACAGCCGTTCAGAAATTTTAGATGCCTCCGAGGATCACAATGGCAATCGCTTGCATTATTCAAACTTGGGCAACGATCTGTTCCTGGACCCAGCTAAAATTGTGGAGGAGAGTGAGGACGATGGCCTGCCCTATGAGCGCTCCGGGCTGTCCCGTTTGCAAAACGAGCAGACGGCGCAGACTAATGTGAAGACCAATGTGTTCTCCGATCCGCGCTATCAGGTGCCCATGATGAATCAGCGCTACAACAACAACCCACAGAGCTATCAGCCGATGCCGGTGCAGCAGCCATCCATGCAGTCACATCAGCTGCCACAATTGCAGCAGTTCCAGCCGCAGATTGTGCAGCGACAGCCGCCGCAGGAGCAACAGTTGATGACCAACAACCTGAAGCCGTATTTCAATTTTTCGCAGCTGTTCAATGAGCTGGAAAAGCTGCAGCAGCCGCAGCAGCAGCCGCAATTGGATCAACAACAGCAGCAGCAGCAACAGCAACAGCAACAGCAGCAGCAGCAGCAGCAGTTGCATCAGCAACAGTTGCAGTTACAGCAACAGCAGCAGCAGCAAAACTTAGAATCCAATTCGCAAAATCCTATATACGGCGCGCATCGTTACTTGGGTCAGATCTTTGACAAGGGCAACAAGCAGAATCTCAAGAATGACCCCTGCGTGCCAGCAGCCCCAACACCAACAACAGCAACAACAACAACAGCAGCAGCAGTCACTGCATACCCGAAGTCAGTGGGCAACACTATGAATCCCGAGTGTGTGCCCATTCAAACGGATGGCGTAACGCCTGCGCCCGTCAATGCAGCTGATAGTCTCTGCAATAGACCTGATTTGGTTAAGCTGAATGTTTCGCTGAATGCCAATGTGTATACAGATCCGAAGATGAATCAATTCACTGGGAACGGTACGATCAGGGTGCAGCCCAATGGTCAGCGTCTCAATGCGGCGGCATATTATGCCCAGCGGGATTCGCTTGAGGACGCGGACTATGTGAGGTTGGAACAGGACGAGCGTTATTCGCGTGAGGCCGGGAATCGCAGTGAAGAGGCCAAGCAGCGACGCCAGGATCGACACAAGAAAAAGGAGCCAACCGAAAAGGAAACAAGCGAAAAGGAAACAACCGAAAAGAAAACAACCGAAAAGAAAAGGAGTAGGAAAAAGGGGAAAGCTAAGTCGGAGAAGGAGAAAAGGTAAGAGAGGGAGGGAGAGGGCGAGAAAGAGAAACAGAGATAGAGATATAGAGGGTAACATAACATTTTCACACAACACACAGCTCCAGTCCGCGCACCACTTCGGACATTGGCTCAGATGTGCCTGAACCTTATAGCGAGCACTACGGCCGGCTAGTCTCTGGCAAGCTATCCGATGATATAGTTCACGCTGTCTTCGATATGGTCAGCAATGATCCGAGCATGGATGCTCTCGTCACAGTGCTGGCAAAGAACCGTAAATGCGCGGTGAAGAATCCCAGGAATTTCTATCAGATTCGCAACAATCAGAATGAGAAGCAACTGCAGGAGACGGAGGCCATGGTGCGTCGCGCTATGCAGACCATAAACGATCTCATTGATAAGCAGATGCGAATCCGTAATTGCATACCATTGCGTCCCGATCTGGTGGAGTTCTATAATCTGATAGTCAAGAACATGGCGGAGCAGCAAAAGACGCGGGATAAGCGTGAAGCGAATCTGCGTTTGCTGGCCGAAGATGAGGACAGTCAGGAGGATCGCATTCTGGATCCCGCGAATATTGAGCAAAAGTCGCGCATTGTCAAGAAGCTGTTGCGGGAGTTCGACGCGCTGCCGCCTGAGCAGCAGCAGCAGGCGGCCGGTGTGCGGGACGAGCTGCTCATGGATCTCATCTATTTGCGCAAAATGTCGGATGCACTGGAGCGCAAGCAGCGTAATGCTCAACTGAATGGACTGCTGCGCAAGGCCAGCTTAAGTGAGGATGCCGACGATCAGCAGCTGTATCAAGACTATTCGCCGCGCTTCATCAAGCTGCTCAAAACAGCGGAGATCTTCAAGGAGGTGGGTGAAGAGCAAGCCAGGGCTTCCATAGGTATCTAAAGGGGAACTGGGCAAGCTCTAGATATCTAAATGAAATATTTATTTATTTTTTCTCTTATTGTGCAATTTTTAAATTTTAAATTTTGTTTTTAAATTCAATTAAATTATATTTATCGTTGAAATATGCGTTTTCCTTCTATCCTAACACACTTTTGACCTGTATGAATAATAAATTATGGGTTAAAGGAAAGAAAATACCTTAAATTTGCTCAAATAAATTATATATTATATTTCAATTAATTTTTCATAACATAAATTATAAATTCAATGCAAATATTTACATAAGAAACGGTTAATTTAGGGCAAAATAAATATATATCATTTGAATATATTAAAATTCCCATCATATCCGCTTAGCCAAAGTAATGTGAGAGACCCAAGTTGGCGCCAAAGTCGCGCTGACCACTGAGCGGTCCACTCATCCACTTGGAGGCTGTGCTGCTGAGATCGAGACGTGTGTTGCGATCCTGCGACTGCCAGAGATTCGCACGTCCACCCAGCTCGAGTTGTTTGCCAAGGCCGGGAATGTTGCTATGCGTCAAACTGGCGCCATGTCCGTTGATGTGGGAGTAATCCAGGCCAGCGCCGTTGCGGTCAAACTTGAAGCCATTGGCCAGTTGGTTCTGGGAGGCAAAGGCCTTGGCATCCAAGTTGTGAACGCCGTTGTTGAACAGATTCGCCGTGGCTGTCTGCTGGAAGCTGTCACGTACGCCCGGAGTGTGCGTCTTGGTCAGATCCAAGCCGAGGCCGTTGCTGTGACAGAGATAGTTCAAGGATTAGCTTTGCTGCTGGCCATGGATAATTGCTAAACATACTTGTTGTAGGCCAAGGTGGCGCCGCTTGTGACGGGCTTGGTGACGGGTCCGCCGGTTTGTGTGTTGCCCGCGGCAAATACCTGTCCAATTACATTGTGCTCCGGCGTGCCTATAGCCTTGCTTAGATCCAGGCGTGCATCGGCGCCGCCAGAGGGATTTGAAGCCAGCGAACCGCCCAGCACCTGGCGACGTGCACGCAAAATCGGCGCAGGAGTCGGAGGTGGGGGATAGTAGATCAGACGCTGGACTTGCGGCTGCTGTGGCATCGCGGCGGCATAAACGCCCAACAGCCCAATGCTGAGAATAATGCAGACTACGAATGTTTGGCTCATGTTTGATTGTTGTTGCTTATGTCTTGATTGCTTCAAGCTGTTGCTGTTGAGTGTGGCCTCCACCTGGCTTTTATACTAGCTTTATAGTTGTAGGCTGAGCTGATGCTGCTGCTGCTGCTGCCGCTGCTGCTGCTGCTGCTGCTGTGCTTCCCTATCTCATGTGATTTACATGAGTGCGAGCGCTTGTCTGGGGTCGCCTTTGCTGATAAGGCAATAAACGTAGCTGCCCGGAATACCCGTTTGGCACAGTCGGTGATTTACCTTGAAAGAAAAGTACAGCAAAAGCCCCCCGCTGTCAGCTTGACCCAATGACTCATGCGTTGAACAAAACTCGTTAATTAATTATGCTGAACACCTACGAATGAGAGTAAAGTGAAGTAAAAGAACTTTGAGCTATGATATGCTAGCTTAAGTCTTTTCCTCAATTTAATTAAAATTTATTTTAGAAAGGTATCAACAGCCAAGCCAAGAGGTTTTATCTCTCTGTTTATCTCAGTTATCTCTCTATCTGTTTTGGGTATTCGTCTTTTTTTTGAGGTAGAAGGATTTTCCCAATTAGCTGTGTCTGTTTACTGGATCATAATATATAGTTGGAATACAAAAGATGTAGCAAATTATATATTATATATTATTTAAGATATTATTATTTTTATTATTTATTATTATTTACAAAATATCTTAACTAAACGAAGGGCTATATTAGCTTGCTTTAGTATATTCAAAATCTTATCTAATACTTGAGATATTTCAAACAAATTTAAAAATTTTTTTAATAACAAATATTCAGTGAAAATAATTTCAGATTTCGTGTAAAAACTTTAATATATACGATTTAAATTTAAAATATAAAATTGAAAACAAAAAAAAAATTAGAAGAGGAGTTACCTAAACCTTTCACCTTTCGAAAATGTCACTGCTCACGGCTCGCTGGGTGCAGATAATGCACATCAAAAAACAGATCCATGAGAAAAACAAACAGCTGAAGAAGTACAAATTGCTGGCGCGTCAGCGCTTGCATGCGTTGTATCAGATACGTAAGTACTTGGCCGAAAGTATAAACAAAATCCTTGAGGACAAGTCGAAGAGCATGAAATTGTCGTCCAGGGCCGAGGCTAGGGAAGAATTCAAAAAGAGATGCCGTATGTATCAGAGTGCGCTACTCAAATGGAAACATAAGAATAAAAAGCTGAAGAAGAAAATCGCCAAATTGCTCGGGGAGGAAGGTGAAGTCAATGAGAGCTTGCAAATGTTGCGTAGGCGTTTGAAAAAAAATCCAAGACGTAAACAGATTATTGCCAGAACTTTACGCATGTTTCGCAAGCAAATAAATATGGGCAAAATGCTTACTGCTGACGAAGGGACTAGTCCAGAAATCTTAAAGAACTTGCAAATGGAATTCAATTGGCTTCAAAAGTATCTAACAGATCTGAATCTAAAGAATGTACGTAAGAATCATGATGATGATGATGATTTAAGTAATGTATCGGCATTTTTGGCTTCGGAGATACGAAGGAAAAAGGGCAAAAAGAACAGGAAACAGCAGAGCGAGGATAACACTGTAAATTTTCAAATCCCAGATCTTCGCAAGCAACAGAAGGGAAAAAAGCTGTCATATAATAATATCAAGGAGATTAAATCGAGATTGGATATTATTCTAGACAGTACTCGATATGCAAAAAAATTAAAATCGAATTTGTCCAGTGCCAAGCTGGCTGGTAAAGATCCCAAATCAAGGCAAATGATGGATTTATTAAAAAAAGCCAACGAACTTGAAAGAAAGCTCGAAAAAAAACACGAAATGAAAATCGAAGAAGATAAAAATATTTATTTGGATTTTGATGATCCGAATAATATAGAAGCAAAGGGATATTCAACTATTTCCAGAAATACCATTCGCACAGCATCAGTCGATAGTACAGCTCAGTTGAGAAGAAGTACAGATCGAAGAAGTACGGAGCGCGGATCACAGGGAATTCCAGAATTACCTAAAGACGAGTCGCCGCAATTTGTAGATAAAAATAGACTAAATAGACTGATACATAGCCAAACCGGTCGATATACGATCAATCATTACATCAAGCGCCCAAGCCGGCCTAACGAGGAACAAAAAAGGGAACTTTTTACTACCAAAACTAAGCCACCAAACCAACAGGGTGAAATTGACTTAGTAGATATCAGCGCACTCGATATGCGGCACGCAATCAAGGAAAAACTATTGCGTCTGAAAAGGTTTAAGGAGATAATCGAACGTACCGCGCCGCAGGGCCCAATGCCTTTCTCAGAAATTGATACCGCTGACTCTGATACGAAAATGACTCAAACTCCACAGAGTCGTGCTGATATATCACTTTCAAGTCTTGGAAAAATAGAAGTGCCCGGATATGAACCACTTCAGCACGAGGACGAGCTAAAAGAACAGCACTCTGCAGCGCTGTCAGAGCGCTCTGAACTGTCAGAGCCAAAGCCAGAGAAACAGAAAGAACATGAAGGCACAAAGACGATCCCTTCAATGAATTCTGTTGCAAAATACGGGTTCACATTGAAATCCGTCTTCGAAGGCCTTAAGACTAAAGACCAACCCAATGATGTTCTCAATTTGTTGCACAACAAATCAATATCGGATGGCGATAAGCTAAGTGATGCTGCTTCATTAAGAAAATCGGCCAAGAAGCGCACTGCTGGCGCTGAGCTCATGGAAAAACTGGAAACGCAGAAGTCTCCGACACTTCGTAATCTGAACATTTTCCTCAAGGACGTAATAGTGGCGCCGGGCACGATGGATGCGCTGGTCGATCGCAATATGATTATCCACACGGTGTACCATCATGGTATGTGGAAAAGTCTATCGGGTCTCTTTGAGAATTTGAAGAGTGCCCATATACCCATGTCGGCGATATATCAAGTGTTGCGCTCTCAGTATCTGAAGTACATTAGCGAGATTGTCAGCGAGAAGATAAAAAGTGGTGCCAAATTGCATAAGCACAAAATGAAGGTACAACGACATAGTTTGAAGGGTCTGGAAAATGACAGCGATTCGATTGACGATCTTCACGACGGTCAGCCAATCGATACAACATTTATGCGAATGTCGATCGAACGTAAAAATGCGGAAATCTTAAGCCAAGCATCCTATATGTCGATGGATATGAACAGTCGATATTCCGGCGAATCGTCGATGTACAGGGAGCTGAAGCGCATGGACGATCACTATTCGGTGCTTGTGCTGCAGAGCATATTGGATGCGCATGCCAAATTCTTTGAGCACACAGCCTATATGGGCCATGGAGCGGGTGATAGTAGCCCGAGAGCGGAAAAGCACGGCCACAAAGCGAGGAAAGTCCACCAAGTGCACAGCGCACACCCGAAGCGGGAGAAGAAGCGCTCGAAAGCCCATGCGCAGCGTTTGTTCTATGCGCCGCGCAAGACTTGCCGCCAGCGGCAAGCGGACGACGACTGCTCTCCATGCCTGTGCCCGCCCGATCCGAAGCCAGACGCTTGCATCAAGTGTGGCATCGAGCTGACGCCGCTGCCGCCGAGTCGACCAACGAGTCGAACTGATCTCGGCCTGCCAGCGGAGATGCTCGATGCCTGCATGCACAACGAGCAGGTGCAGCAAGCCATATCAAATATCTGCGAGCGGTGCAGCTTTGTGCACAGGCGGAACACGCTGTGCCCCACGTTCGGCTATTGTGACGCTGGCACCACCAAGCTCCAGCAGCAGTTGCATCTCATGAAGCACAATGCGCAGAGCCAGCAGGCGGATGGATGCAACTGCTGCTGGAGCTATGGCTGCCAGCCAGCCAGCCCGACGGCCAGCTAAACGAGCTAAACGAGCCCAAAGTGTTGCAACTGGGTAACACTTTATGCTGCAACTGTTGCTGCCGCAGCTCGTGGCAAATGAAACATTTTGTTTAAGTGCAAAATAAATTCAAGTAATGAGTTTGCAGCGTTTATGGTGAGTACGTTGCACATACGCAGCGTTGGTCGGGGTGTTAAATGTTCGCCAAGTTTCATAAAATATGCAAAAAGCCGGCACACACACACACATTGCGCGAAGCTGGCTGGCTTTTAATACACTCTCCTTTGGCGAATATTTCGCTTCTCTTCCTTTTCTTTTTCTTCTTTTTTTTTTGGGCCAAGTTTTTAAGTCAAGCGGCTGTAATGGAATTTTATTGCAGCACTCGCATTCTGTTTGCGCAGGCGAAACATGTACCAGACATTTTCATAAACGTTCCTAACCAAATGCAAAAACGGGTAGCGAAGCGGCAAGGCAAAAGGAAAATAGTAACAGAAAAAAATCTTAAGCTCAACCAAGATTTGGTCTTTAAGTTCCGTCTTTAAGCGAAACTTGTCCAGGCCGCCACAGAACGCAATAAGGTTGTAAATTGATGCCTGCGATCAATCATTTAGTTTGCCGAGAATGCGGCAGCACTTTCCGATTTTGGCCAGCAGCTTTCCTACTTACCTCTTCGGGCAGCGTCCGCCCCCTCGTTGGCCAACACATTTGGCTGCGGCCAGTCAACGCGTAAGTTGAGACGTTTTCATTTGCATTTTGCGCCACAAAAGCAACTAAAATTAAGTGCTTTCATTGTGGGTGGTTGCCTGAAAGATATGCTGTAATTGAAGATGATTTTTTGTATTAAAATAGAATGTGAATAAATATATAAAATAGCCTAGATTAAAAGTCTAAAAGAAAAAAAAAAAAATATTATAAAATAATATTCCTAAAAAATATGCTGGAAATTGAGATTTTATTGAAATAAAATGTTAATATTATATTAATATAATATAAATATTAATATAAGCAAAAATATTATATAAATATTAGTATCGAAATATAATATTACAATGTATTGTAGAGTCTCCGGCTTTGATTTCAGTCAAACTTTTGTTTAATAAGTGCGAATCAAAATATACAATAATTTTTGGATATTTTAACATTCAATAGAATACAGCTGAAGCCAAAATTAAGATATCTAAAGTAATAAGAAATATCTAAAAAAAAGTAACTTCCCTGTTTCGATTTACTGTAATCTCATAAGCAACTCGTCTCCTCTCCTCACTTATTTAACAGGGTATTTAAAATGGGGGTATGCGTTTCTCATGCGCCATCGTCAAGCTGCTCAATTTGCGTTGACTGGCTGTAATATTATCTTGTTTGCTCATGACACGCGCCGCAGCCAGCCAGACCGCGACTCCAACTACGACTTAGACTGCGGATTGTGGGAGCTGTTTGGAGCTGGTTTTGGCATTGTCCAGCTTTTGGCATTTCACTCATTTCGCGGCTGCGGCTTTTGTCATTTTTCTTCGCGCTTTTCCAATTCCATTTTCATTTTACGCTTTTCTCTTCTATTTTTTTTTTTCATCCGTTTCCATAAGTCATTTGTGATTTAAGTCTTTGGCTTGTCAAAACAAATGAAATGGAGCGTTGAAATAACTGACAGCACGCAATGCCCATTGGGGGCATTCAGCTACAACTATAACAGGCAATATGAAGTGGAAGAGGAGAGGGAGGCAGCAGAAGTCGAGACTCCAGCTGCCGGCAGGCATTGTGTCCATTGCGATATTCTAGGCATTGCATTTGCAATTGGGGTAATTGCATTTTATTAGCGCTTATCGCTCTTATCGCCCAGCTGCCATTGTCATTTCGCATTGTCATGTTCCAGTCGAAATTTAATTAATTTCCATTCACTGTAAACTGTCTTCCCGTCTAACATGCCTTACGCCCTGCAGCTTATCATCTCGTGTAACATATGTAAGTAGCTGCTTAATAAAGCCTCAAACATTTTACAGGGATCCATAACAAAGCAGCCCGACAATAGACGCACACACACACACACACACCAATTCAGAGAATATCTCTATTCTTATTGGACTCAGGTGTGGGCAGTGCTCAAGTCCAAGTACCTGGCCATAAAGCAGCTACAAATTACACAGCTTAGAATATGCCAAATGGCACAAACGAAAAAAAAATGCTGGAAAAACAAAAGAGAAAAGATAAATGTTACTGGTTGAGCTAACAAAATGCTGCCAACTAATTGAATAACTTGGCTTTTAAAAGAGAGAAAATGCTTGCTAAATGTCAGCTACAGCTTGGTCATATATTTTATTTCATTTAATTGTAATATAATGTTACTTTTCGAATAAATTATTTGACTTATTTCTTGTGTCTATTGAGTTGAAGTAGCAATTGTTGCATTCACATTTCTAAAAGTTATTTGGGCATAGAAATATTTGCTATAAATGTTTTTAAATGAATCTAATATATTTTTCCTTATATCAAATTTAAAAATATATTTTTGAAAATTATTTGTCTTGCATCGGTGTCAATTTGATCATTATAAAATAATTCTTTTATATACATTTATTTTTATTTAAATATAAAGGTATAAATATATTTTTTAAATATTTTTCTTTTATTTATTACAGTTAATTACAGTGCAAGAAAGGATTGAAATTGTGGAAATGCTGCTTACCCTAAAAACTTTTGGATGATTAATATTTTGTGATGCATGAATAAAAGTAAGTACGAAATATTTAAAGATTTAAATGATTGTTTTTTATACATAAATATAGGGTTTTTCTCACTATATGATTGATATGCTTTAATAAAATTGACAATTTGAAAAAATTGATTGCATTGTAATATTTGCAAGAAGAAATATGAAATATTGGAGAAAGTAAAAAAAGTGCTTAAGATTTACGGATTCTTTGTTTGTTTTTTTAATAGTTAAAATAATATAATTTATATTTTTAAAAAAATTTCAGTATATTTAATTATAAATCATTGTAGCTTACTCATTTTAGTGCAGTAAGATTTTCAATCAAATTTGAAGAAAGCTAAGGATCTTAAGAAAAAAGTGATATACCGTAGTGAAAAATTGTTGAAGTTCTAATTAGTATTAAATATAAAAAATATATTCCGGCAATCAAAGTGAAAAGTTTCATCATCATTGTTTTTCTCAGCTTGATAGTTGTGCAATGGAAACTTAAAACTTAAGATTATGCTAGAACTTTTTTAGTTTCGCTTTTACTCCACTTTGAAATGCTGCCATATCATTTTCGTTGATGATCTGTGCGAAGTTGTCTGGTTGTCTGTAGACAGTGTTGGGCAATACTTACGATAACTGCAATTTGCACTTAACCCTTGCTGGCTAAAACTGCTTGTGGCTGCTATCTAGTTAGGCATTGAGCGACCCACACCAGGACAATTAAAACAGCACACACACACACACACACACTGGCACACACACACACACAGACACTTAGCCTAGTAACCACTCAAACCACTCGAAAAGTTGTCCGCAAAGTGCGAATGCATAATTAATTCCAATTATGAGTTTACCCTACAACATTGGCAACATTGGCACTTGCCTTCGCAGTGAACTCGAGACGATGCAAGATGCGGCAAACAACACACACACACATGTATATGGAGAGTGGTGTATGTGTGTGTGTGTGCTGGGGGAGGGTCTACCGACTAAAGACTTATCAGCGCATCGACAGCAGCATCAAGCCTGAACTTTGGTGATGCTGTCAACCCTGTTGCTGCCACAGCTTGTTGCATAGTTTGAGTGAGGCAAGTGCTTGGCATGTTTAAACACATGCTTAAGTGTCATTTAGACAGTTATCCGCCTGGCAGCCGTAGCAGTTGCCTCAAGGTTTTGGCCCAGACAATTGATGGCTGTTTGATATAGCCCTCTCTCTCTCTCTCTCCCTTTTTCTTGTTTGCTGTAATTACAAAAAATGCTAAAAATTGCAATATCAATAACATTTAATGTGCCCCTCTTTATGGTTTTTTCTTACATTTTTTGTTTTTTGGGTGTGGGGTGGAAAGTGCTGTTGTGTCTGAGTGTTGGCAGCCTTCAAAGCAGCAGCAGCAGCAACAGCAGCAGCCTTTACTATAAACGGAAATGCATTTCGTTGTTGTTCTTTTTGGAGAGCTGTCGCAGTGGCAGTGGCAGTCGCATTCGCGTCGCGTCGCGTCTGCCAGCAGATCTCGAGTGTTTTAATGGATTTTTAGCAACATGCATAGAAGCTGTTCATTTAGCCAGCCAGCCCTCGGCACTGCAAGCCCGTACTCTCTAACAGAGTGCCACGCCTTGAACTTTAGCCCACAATTCGAATTGAAGAAATGTCAAGTTTGCCTTTGGCTTGGGCTCCCTGGATATGGCTCTGGCTCTGGCTCTGGCTCTGATAACTACACATGCAACGCATCAATCATGCGTAAGACACCCAGCCCGACAATCTCGTGCACGGCCTTAAGCCAAGAACGCAAAATGAAGCAAAACCTTGGCCAATCCAGAACGAAGTTCAGTTCATAAAAAGATAATAAGCCTTAAGCTTACCCGCATGCCACTCAAACTTAAGGCCACAACAGCTGATGCCCAGCAGCAGTAGCAGTAGCAGCAGCAATGGCAGCAGCCGCAGCAATCGCTGTGGGAGTCCAACAAAAGCCTATAAATTTTTAGATTATTTGCATATTGTGTCGAGCACTTGGCGGGACTCATTTAAAATGCGCTGTTTGAGGTGTAAAAAAGAGCGTATTAGTTGCGGCGACTGCATTTGCTAATGTTCTCTGATTGGAGATTCTAGGTTTGAGCCTATCAGTTGCTATGTTTATATCAATACTTGGTGAATATATAAAAAAGTGAGTTAAATTTTTTTATACTTAGATACAATATTTCTCGAAATTGTACATACCTTTATCAAAATTTTTTTTAAAAAATATTTAGCATAAATTTGATTTTAATCAGAGCTTGAATAAAATGAGAAATGTGCGAATTGAGAAATATAAAAAATGTCTAAATAAATTAAATGTTTCTTAATCATAATTTAATCAAATTTTAAACTCAATAAACTTACAAAATATAAGTAATAAAATTTAATACATTTTCTATAGAACAAATTTATTTTTAGTATATATTTAGCACCTTTTAATAACAGAGTATCTAGCAGTTAATGTCCGTTCTTCCCTTAAGCTTCTCTTCTACATTTTCTCGCCATTTTTCCCTTTTTCCTTTTTATAATTTTAACACAAAGTGCCACAAATTCAATTTGCTATTTTGCGCTTTTCCTTTGTTTTCTTACGTGTTTGTTTTTGTTTTTCCTTTTTTTTGTTTTTGTGTGTTTTCTGTGCTGCTCGAACTAATGTAAATCAAGCGACATTAAACGCACAATGCATACAACAATAAATACATGACATCCCACGTGGGATCAGCGCCAGCAGCAAGAGCTGCGATTTATTTTTAACAAACAGACAGAGACAGAGAGGCAGCTGGAGCTGGGGCTCAAGTACTATTCTTTTTATCATCAAAATTAATATTTGTCGACATTGCAGCTGCGCGCATAGCGGTAAGACTAGGAGCCAATTGAACCTGGTCTAGACTTCAAACTCGGTCTTGACTGCGGCGCGCGTGTGTTGCATGCAAAATATTGAATCGGATTAGCTAGATAAGTGCAAGCGCACAACTTGTTGATTAAAGTTTTATTTTATATATGTAGTTTGTAGAGTTTTAGGTGTTAGCAAATTGTTTATAAGTAAATTATAGTTAGCTTAATGCGCTTAAGAAGTTAAGAATGTTTTGATTTTTTTTTTGCAAATTTTTAAGTGGACTTAAAAAGCGCTTAGATGATGATCTCTTTGAACAGCTTAGTTAACTCAATTTTAAGTTTTTTTATAGTAATCAATTGAACTAGTTTAGTTGTACTATAACTAAATAATATATTGGACTTGCAGCTATATATCTTTTTTAGAATAATGCAGATATCTATAATAATAGAGATTTGTTCTATAATTTCTGTTTCTTTCTCTCGTTCTATTTTTCAAGAATTATGTAATCTATTCTTTGTATTTTTCTTTATACATCTCACTCTGTCTCTCTCATTATATTTCTATATTTCTCTCTATATTTCTAAGCACTTCTTTCTTGCAGTGTATACAAAAAATCTCAAATTTCTTTAATTTAATTTAAAAAATATTATAAATTGATTTTAATACTTCATAATTCCAAATGATAATTATTCATTAATCGTAAATCAAGCGGGGAATTGCCAAAAAAATAAAAACAATAAAAAATCGAGTGCTGCAAACAGTTAGCAAGTTAATCGAATCAAAAATATGCGCATAATAAGCGAAAATACCGAAATTCCAAACAGCAAAGCGACAGAGAGAAAGAGAGAGAGATAGAGGGTGAGGGAGATAGGGTAAGAGAGGGGTAGCGTTTGGCTGATGCATGATGCAGTGGCTCATGTTGCAGCAACGCAATCAACACTCGCTGCCTCATGACGCAAACATTTTAATTTATGCGCCCGACGGCGTTGAAAGTGACGTGTCCAAAAAGCAGAGCAGAGAGGATCGAGGGCAGAAAAGAGAGAGAGAGAAAGATAGAGAGGGGAGGAGTGAGAGAGAGAGAGAGAGGAAAAGCGACAAGTGACGCTTGTTGTGGGGCTTGGTTAACTTTCAAACGTAAATTGCCTTAAATCATTTTTAATTCAATTTCCAATGGACGAGACGGGACAACATGCGGCTAATCTGCATGTGATGCCACACGAGACACAGCTGGATGGGTGTGTGTGTGTGTTTGTGTGTGTGGCATTGTTGTTGTTGCCGTTGTCAGTGTGTGACAGGTCGCGCTGTAAGCGCATAATTGGGTTGTTGGCCAAGTTGTCAATGGATTGAACAGCAGCGAATGCCACTTGATAAATGAGCCATTTGCTCAGTAATTTAAGCAGAATTTCAATAAGCTGTGTGCGGGGTCAGCTGTCAGCTGGTAGCTCGTAGCTGGTAGATAGAGTGTTTGCCGGCTGGCTGGGGATGGCTGGGGAGATTTGTGTAACCAAATACTCATTACATAAGTCCAATGGGGTAGCTGGGCAAACAAAGTGCCAGCTAAAATATGCTGATGCTAGCCAAGCAAATTTTATACGTAGCGCTAGGAGCAAGGCGAGTGTGTGTGTGTGTGTGGGTGTGCGAGTGTGTTCTAGTTAAGCCAAAGGCAAATATTGACAGGCAAAGTCAAATGCGGAGCAAGCAGCAAAAGCATTTAAAGTAATCGAGTGTTAAAAACGGCAAACGCAGGCAAACATTTGGCCAGGCTAAAAGGGTGGGCGGGGTGGCCGGGCAGCTACCCAACCACCCACTCGCAGCCTGTGCAAATATTTAGTTGCTCATAAATTACACAAGTGTATGAGTATGTGTGTGTGTGTTGGAATCAGCATCACGCTTTAATGCCTCATTAAAATATGCGCAAGGGCAAATAAATTCCAGCTGACTACTGAATATATATATATTTAGAAATAAGTTATATACATATATAACTTTTGCTCCTGGGGCAGGCAAAAAAGTCATAAAAATCTAAAGTTTTCACATAAAATCAATTGCTGGCAAGCGACTGTAATCAGAGTGGGCATGGCCAAGGGCGCGCTGGGGTTGGCCGTAGGATTGTAGGCGGCGCACGTTTGACACCACCCACGCCGGGGCCGTCGCCGCTCGGCGTCGTTTGGTTTATTAAATTACAAATAAATAATGAGACTGATGGCAGGCCAAACTGTTGACTGGCAGCTCGTCCTGGTTGCCTGTTTGCCGGCCTGCCTGCCTGCCTGCAGTTATTAAAAACTTTACAAAAACAATTAACATGCTGGCGCAGCAGGCAGCGGGCGTGGCAGTTCTTTAAAGTCGCTGACAAATTGCTCAAGGATTCACTTAAAGGCCGAGCAGCAACAGCAACAAGAATGGCAAGGCGCATCCTTTTTTTTTGTTTCTCTCGCTCTCTGTGTGCTGCCACGCTGTGGCCACAAAATGCAAAGCATTAACCAAAGCTACAGCCGCAACAATAACAACTGCAACTGGGCAGGGGCAAGGGGCAGGGGCACGACTAGGGAGCGTGTGGGGCGGCAGGCATTGGAATTGCAGCCGCAAATAAATTTGTGCTGAGTAAAATATATGGCAAAAATTTATATATATATATAAAGCATCGCATGTGCAACTGCAGGAACAATGCCAAAAGCAACAAGCAGCAGCAGCAGTAGAAGCAACGGCAGCAATCTGCCTCATCCACTCCTGCCACGGCTGCTCTCCCCCTTTTTCATTACAATGCCGCCCGCACAACCCTAAAAGCAAAGTCGCAGTGGTGGCAGCTCGCACTGGGGGCGGAGTGTGGGTCCAGGGTGGTGCTGCAGCGGGTGGTGCGGGCTGCTGCTGTTCCCATTGTTTGCAGGCGCGCGCTCTGATTAGAGACGAGTCCCATTCAAAAAGGTATGCAGCATCATGTTGCTGCTGTTGTTTTTTTTTGCTACTTGTAACTGCAAATGCATAAAGTGAAAGATATTTTTTAAAGAACACAAACATTTATTATTCATAAGCTGGAAAAAGTTACATAAACAAACAGCAAATCTGTAATAATTACATGTTATTAATGGAAGTTTTTTATTTAAATGAAATTAGTTTTATGTAGAGAGAGATGAGGAGAGAGGGAGAAATATATTTATTTTGTATTTATATTATTTAAGCTTTGCGAGAGAATTCATGAATATAATTTGTGTATTAGCTAAATATTCATTTGAATATGTTTTTTATATAGATGAATATATTAGAATGTGTAATTTAATGGGCATTGTTAATATCGTTTAAATATATATAATATATTATATACCATATTGAATACTACACTTTACTATACTAATAATATTACTAAACTATATTTATACTGATCTTTTCTGTCTACGCTATAATACAATATTTCATCTATACTTTCACAATCTAAGTTGTGCATAGAGCTTTGAACATCAATCAGTTAAAGAATAGAGAAAATTTTCCTAAGCTTCTACAATTATTTTTCTATAACTGTTGATCCTATCAGTCAAATTTATTAGTCAATCAACTTATAACTCAGTCTGTCAGCATAATTAACTTTAAAATTATGTTTTTAGCTGCATTTTGATCCCTAATCATTCTGTGAATTAAAGAGTTTTACATGGATATATTTAAAATTATAATATAAATAGATATATCTAATATTATGAAAGGTGTTATTCATTGATCATTAATCATCAGGCATTCATAGTCTACCAATCAGTCAAGCACTCAATCAGTCAAAGAGTTTTAGATGAATATCAATATATAAAGTATATAAATATATATAATATTATAAAAGCTAACTGTTAAGCTTTTATTCATTGAGCATCAGCAGTCAGATAGTTACTGCATCAGTCTGTCTATCAATCACTCGGTCAGTTAGAAAACAGAGAATTACATATACATATATTACGATACATAAAATATATTGCCTTTTCCACGATTGACTGACTGATTGATTGACAGACTGACTCGGTGACTGTCAGAGTGTTTGATGCTCTAAGTGCGACAGTCTCGCAACTCGCAACTCTTCTGATTTCCTCTGTTAATCGTTCAATCAGTCAATCACTTAATTACTCACTCAGTCCATTAGGTCTGTCAAGTCAGTCAGGCCACATAGCCACATGGAGGCAGACGAAAATGCCAGCCGCAGCCGCTGTCAGCGGGCCTTTTCTACTTGCAGCCAGAGCTCATATTACTGCCACGGCATCGCCTGCTGGAACTGGCTGATATTCATGAGTGGAGCAGGAAGGAGCTGAGGTGGAGCAAATCTTGCCGACGCCGACGAACCGTGCGTTGTTTTGTGCTCTCTAACCATATCGCCTGTTTTAGTCTTTGATTTGTCACACCAAAGCGCAGCTTTTCATGGCAGCCTGTCAGAGTTTCTTCTATGCCATTTTTATCTAGCTGCCAAGATGGAGCATGGGGCATTGGGGCTGTCCGACTGTCTGGGGCTGGTCTCTGCTCACTGCCTGTTTTCACGTCCAGTTTAGCCCTTGGCTGATTTTTGATGAAAAGTTTTCAGTTTCACATTATTCAAGCGCACTAAGGCGCCCCACACCCCTCGCCCTCCCCCCCACTACGTCCCTCCTTTGTTGTTGTTTGTGGTAGCTTTGCGGCTGAATGGCGCCTGCATTTGTTGTTGCTTTTATGCTCTGTGCTTTTTTTTTATATCTGTATATAAAACACAATTTTTGTTGTATTTTAATTTTGCCGCAAATGGAAAATAATAATCAAGACAAATAATAAAATGGACGCAGGCGAAAAAGGTGTTGGCACTGTCTAACAAATATATATATGTATATATGTATATATATATGCTTGCCTTTGGAGAGTGGGCGTGGCATTGACGACGCACCAACGACCTCGCCATAGTGGGGGACGCTGTGCCCGCAGCAGCTCTTGGCTTTGTTTCGAGTGATTCTCAACAAAGCGCAGCGCACTTAATTCTCTTTACGCACACACACACACGCACACTCACACACACACACACACATGTGTCGCGCTGGGCTGGCAGACATGGTATGACAGGCTTTTTATGCCTAAGTATCTTAAGTTGTCAGCTTGGCAAAAGGCACAAGAAATCCTTTAATTTGCAGTAAAATGCAAAATGTGTGTGTGTGTGTGTGTGTGTGCTTATGTGTGTGTGTCAGTGTGTGTGTGTGTTTGTGTGTGTGTGTGGCAGGCAACAAGTCAGCGTACATTGGACTTTGCCACTTGCTGCCACAGCGGGCAAGCCCCAGCTCGAGTCGCCTCAAGGTATGCAGTAAATTAAAATGCAGTGACATTTCAGCGAGCCAGCCAAATGACACGAGTGTGTGTGTGTGTGAGTGTGTATTAGTGTGTGTGTGTGCGTGTGTGCGTGTGTGTCGCTGCACTTTCTTTGCACTTTTCACATTAAAAAGTTTTGCCCGCAAGCAGCTAGCTAAGAAACACAGCTCGGTTTTGACAGCACGCACACACACACACACACACACACACACACACACACACACACACACACTCGCACGCACACATAATGCAATGCATTGAGCCATAAATGCATGACTCTGATTCAAGCTGTTCGAGCTGTTTGAGAACTTTGTCCGCAAATTGTTATCTTGGCAGCCATAACTCTTGGGGCAGCCCTCGCGCTGCACTGTTTTGCATATGAATAGCTGGCAGGCAGCGCAACTTGGCTCGAGTTGGCCGGGCGTGTGGCCAACGCTTATGGCCACGTTAATGGCAAACTAAACTGCAAACTTTGCTGCCGCCAACGACGCACGCATACGTAATAAAAGGTGTAAATGAGCAAAAGAGCAAAATGTGGAGCAGGTGCGGCAGCGGGGGGCGGGGTGGTCCGGGGTGGGACCCTTCTGCCAGTGCCAGCGCCAGCGCCTGGGGTTGCCAGTCAGGCGTATAGGCACTCGCGGACAGGTGAACATAGAGCGTAGGGCTATGGACTTACGCCTTGGAGCCATTATAGGGGCCACTTGCTGGCTACAGCCGAGGCGTGGCAGCTCAGCTATTTATATTGCACATGCACAGTGGTGCAAAAGCTATTGTGTAAACGCTTTTTTTTTGCTCGCTTTCATTAAAGTGTTCAAGAGCGGAAATTTGTACAGCCAGAAGTTAATGTGAGTTGAGTTGAGCAACTAAGTTGGACAATAGCTGGATTGGCGCTTAGATGAGAGCGTGGGGAATGTTTAATTGGACTAATTTTTTGTTTTGCTAATTAGATGTGAAGATTTGTTTTTTATTTATTTGTATTTTTTAGAGGATTATGAATTTTTTTAAATTTAATATAATCTTAGCGAGCTAAGACTTTCTAGGCTTTAGTTACGTGATTAAGGCAACAAATATTTCTTAATATTCTCCAGAGGCTGTCTAATTTTCTATACTTGTTTTGATTTACAAAAAGAATTCGTTAAAAATATAAAAACTTAATTTTTTCTTAAATACTTAAACATTTTTAAGAATATTGTTATTATTGTCTAAAACTGTGTAACAAAAAAGAAAAAAAATCTAGTTTTGTTATTATTATATATATACTTTTTTATTTTATTTTAAATTTTATTATTACCTAATTATTTATTATATTTATTTAAAATTTCTTTTTTATAGCTTTGTATTTTTTTTTTAAATTTATTCTTATTGTAATTTTTTTATTTATTTTTTTATTATTTTATGATTTTTATTTCTTTTTGTCTACATTAATTGCTTTTGTTTTTAATATGTTTTAATATATTTTTACTTATTATATTTTTCTTTTTTTTATTGTCATATATTAAAATTTTTAAATATTTTGTATTCTTTTTTGTATAGTTTTTCATTTTTTTTATTTAATTTGTAATGTATTCAAATAATAGTTTATATTACTCCCACCATTCTTTGCTAATTTAAATGTTGCTCGTTAAGCATTGTCTGCATTGCTTTGACCTTAAACTAGTTGGGAATTACAACACAACACAAGACACACAAAAAGTGCTGTTAAATTACATAAAATGAGCTTTCGTTTCATTTCGCCGCAGGCAGAAGGCTAAAAATGTTCTATTCCACAGTGGGTTTCCATGTGTATTAAACAAAATTTAGCGTCACTTTGAATTACGGCCGAGCGGCGACGTCTAGTGGAAAGCCGTGTGGCAGGCTATTATAATACAAGTAGTGCTGCCACCTGCCACCTGCCACCTGCCACCTGGCTGGCTGCATGCGCCAAACCTAACAAATTATATATATATTTATGCATGTATATGGAACATGATGTTTGCAAATTTATGTAGTTGTAAGTTGCTGCGGCAGGAAACGCCATAAAAAAGCGTTGGAAAGGAGAATGGGAAGGAGAAAGCAAAATAAGAGGCGAAACCGTGAAAAGTGGCAAGGAAAATGTGCGGGCTGAAGGCGGAGGGCGGAGCGTGGCAGGAAGTGGATGGCCGGGCAGGGCGGGGCGGGGAGCGGCGGATGTGAAGCGTTGCCCGCTGACAAGCTTGGACGCGTTTAAAGTGCAATTAGCGCACGTAATTGTAATCGAGTTGCCCGCCAGCGACAACAGCGCCACATATTAAGGCTTAAGGCGGCACAGAGGCGGGTGGGTGTGGCTGGGTAGCAGCTGAAGGCATAAGCCTCCCAAAAGCAGCTCGCATTTATATGCGTTTTTTTTTTAAAGTCAACCTGGGAGCAGTAAATAAATTTGACACTTAATCATATTTACGGATTTGCTGGGCGCATTTATTTATGTGTCCCACTGTGGGGGTGTGCGGCCGCATCTTGGCGCCGGACCGTTTGCCACTTAAGGATTTTGACAACGGGTACTTTGGCTTTTTCATTTTTATTTTACTTTTTTTTTTTGCTGTGGCTTCTGCCTTCCGGTCGCGACGGAAGTGCAGTCGCAGCAGCGGCTGTGGCTCAAGTGTGGGCGTGGCTCACGGTACCACAAAACGCGCCAATTTGCGCTATTTCAAGTGTGCCAAACAACAACAACAGCAGCGGCAGCGACAGCCGTGGCATTTGCCTAATTATGCGTTCTGCCTTTGTTATTTATAGAGGCCGAATTGTTGGGCCTTTCTATGCGCTTCTCATGGCGCCTGTGCTGCCTGTTTGCCTGGTTTGGGGCTCTCTTGATGCTGCCCACGAGGCTAATTAGGCCTAAAGCACGCCCATTGTGCGCACCGTTAGCCAACATTGTTATACCCAACACCAAGCAGCACACACTCTCTCATACTTGGACACTTTCTGCTTGGCTGATAGACCGCATTTCCGCTTAGCTGCGCTCTGGAGTTCATTAATAATTTTCTATAAAATGGCCCTCCCAAAAAGAAACCTGCGCTCTCATAAAATGTCAACAGTTGAGGTTGCTTTACAGTCAGCCCGATAAACTGCTGCGTTTCGATTCGATTCGCTTCGATTTGATTTGATTCATTTTGATTTGATTGGATTTGCATTCATTTGAGTCGGGAATTATTTGCCACTCGAGTGCGATTTGATAAACATGAATATCAAACCATTTTCGTGGCAATGTTATGGTGAGCAACATATATATATACCCTGTAATTGTTGTAGTCGGGTGTGCAGGAGTTGAAATTTAAATTGAGTTGATTTTAGTTTGATTGGAGATTAGCTATTGATGAAGTAAGGTGTGGATTAGCAGACTTATTTAAGAGCTTATATGAGGTATCAAGTTGTTGTAGGTTTAGTTGGCAAAAGTAAGCTCGTTTTTGAGTTCGAAGTAAGAGTTAGCTCATGTATTACTCTACTTCAGGTAAGATTCTGTGCATGATAGGAATATGAGAGCAGCTCTGTAGGATTTAGCAAGATAATGAAGATGAGTGACTATTGCTAGATTTTAGCTAAGTTAGAAATGAAAGTCCAAATTATATAAGTTTTTAGTTAGATAGGAAACATTTTTTAACAAATAAATCAGGATCATGAGTTCGAACTTTGTAGAACTTAGATAGCTAGCGCTCAGAATAGAGTGAGTTGTAAGAGAAAACTGTTATAGGAATTGGAGTCTTGTCAATATCAATTTGATGAAAAAGAACTATAAACAGAGTTATGTTCGAGATTTGTACAAGACAGATTGCAAATAAAATATATAAATAAAAAAAAAAAAAAAAAAAAAAATGTTCGAGATGAAATACAGTCATAAATTAAACCTTTTATACTATAAGAAGACGATAAAGCTTCAGAGCCAGGCTTGGTTTCTAAGTCTGAGACAGCATTGAGCCTCATTCATAAGTTTAATCAATTATGATATCAGTTTGCTGTATACGCCAGGAAGAGTTAGAATTGAAGCTCTATTAGCTCCATCAGCTATTGAAACATCTTGGTCAAAAACGAATTAAGATATAGTTCTATCGCTTAGATATATTGTTTATAGCTTAAGTATTTTCAAAATGGTAGAGGATTATTGTAGGACCAAAGTCTGGTCAGAGCTTAAGCCCCACAGATATAGATAAGCTAATAAATGCTTAAGGAAAGACTTGATTAAGAGTGAAAAAACAATTACCTCAGCTACAGCAGCCACAAGATGAGCACAACAATCCATCTAACCCCATTTAAACTATTTAAGCAGGGTATATTTAAGGTCAAGCAAACAATTTGTTGTATCACAAAATCGATTAAATGTTGTTTTTGTGCCAATCGAACGTCCACCTGGACGCAGTGCAATTTGAGTAAGTGTTTCAAGTAGCCCAAACGAAGCTTAACGAAACTCAATTAGCAAAACGATTTAATGGCACAGATTATAATATATATATATTTATGTTATACATATGTATTTATATATATCTTGCAACCTCGTGTTATGCAAGCAAAATGTCAATTCATTAGCAGCGATTGCAGAGCAAGGATGAAATTGATATCTCCATGGATAACTTTTAGGATTGTTGTACGACAGCAGATGCAACAGACGCTTGTTGTTGCTGCTGTTGCAGTTGTTGCTGCTGTTGCAATTGTTGCTGTTGATTATGATTATTGTTAAGTGCAGGTGGAAAACTGTCAGGCGCAACACTTGAATGCATTTTCATTACACCTCATTACATTTCACTTCATTGCAATTGTGCGTTGTTCTTGATGATTTTTCGTTATTTGTTTGTTGTTCGTTGTTCGTAGCTGCTGTTGTTGTTGTTGTTGTTGCTGCTGTTGTTTGTTAAGTCCTATGAATGGATCGAGGCACTCGTTTACATAGATGCGCATGTTTTTGCATGTAAAATGTTTTTAATTGAAAACAATAAAGTTTCTGGCTTTGGCTTGCTGCGCGTTGCCAGCGGCAGCCGCCCCACCTCCCTACCTCCCTCCCTCCCTTGGCAACCAGCCACCAGCTCCGTCTTGCTCTCTGCCTATCCGTCTCTCTCATCTCTTCGGATATATAATGCATAAAATATTCCATAGAATTATGAAATGGCCCAGCGAAATGAACAGCTCTGGCTTGAGCAAGACCAAGTAGAACGGCAACTGAATACACTTCTATTTGATTTTTATTTGATTTGAATTCTAATTAGATTTGCTCCAGAAAGTATGCTATGGTTTTTTTACTATAAAGACTAAATAATAGTATTATTTATATACTATAAACTATATAATCTATAATCTATATTCTATATTCTATATTCTATATTCTATATTCTATATTCTATATTCTATATTCTATATTCTATATTCTATATTCTATATTCTATATTCTATATTCTATATTCTATATTCTATATTCTATATTCTATATTCTATATTCTATATTCTATATTCTATATTCTATATTCTATATTCTATATTCTATATTCTATATTCTATATTCTATATTCTATATTCTATATTCTATATTCTATATTCTATATTCTATATTCTATATTCTATATTCTATATTCTATATTCTATATTCTATATTCTATATTCTATATTCTATATATTTTATATGCTCTTAAGATAGTCTAACTACTTGACTTAATTGAGGTGCTCGACTTTAATTTTGTTGGTGAGTGTAAATACACTTGGCAAAGCTAAAAGCTGAGCATTCACGGATTGTGTTTCTTTGTTCCAGGCGTGAAAGCGAGCTGAATGAAAATGGAAATGGAAAATGGCGCTTGATACCCAAGCGATAGATAGATGCAGATACAAATGCAGCTGTATCTGTGTGAAATGCGAAAGTGATAATTAAAAATCGCGCTATAGACTTGCAGTTGTTGTGCCATATATATATAAATGTATATATATGTGTGTGTGTTGCCTGGTTATTGTGTTGTGCTTGAAGTGGGATATTGCAATCAGGCAACATGGGGCAAGATGGATGTGGCAACATGCATGAAGTGATCAATGTGCCTAACAATGATTGACGGCATTTCAATGAAGTGCAAGGCAGAGAGAGAGAGGTAGAGCGACAGCGACTGTCAGCCTAGTCTAAGGGAGGGGGCGTGGGAGTGAGGGGGTTGGGCGTGGCTCCCTGCTGGCTGCTGATGACAAACAATTATGCAGAAATTTTTGCAAGCGTGCGCAATTTTGTGCAAAAAATTAATTTTGCATTTTTAATTTTGCATAGATTGCTATACGTGTGTGTGTGTTTGGGTGTGCTTGTGTGTGTGTGTGTGACAGACAGCTTAAAGATTCATAGCAAGTCTTTAAGAGCTAAACACAGAAAAGAACAAGTAAGAAAACTCTAGTCGGGCGTGACCGACTAGGGGATATCCTGAGCCCCGTCGAATCTGTGTTTTTCATAGAATTTGGGGGAATTTGGGGCCGGTATCCAAAATGTAACAAAATTCAAAATTGCATAAAATACATATAAAGCTAAATATAAAATTTGGTGTCTAGCTTAAAAGATGGACGAGATATAATTTTATCGATTTTGTTTTTAATCGATAACAATTAATTGGGGATAGTTATCGATTTTTTAAAACAAACTTGATCTGCGCGTGCTATACACGGACCTACATAAAAAATTTCAAGTCTCTAGCTCTTATACGGGCTGAAATCGGTGCGTTCAAACATACGCACAGACGGACGGACGGACAGACGGACAGACGGACGGACGGACGGACAGACGGACAGACGGACAGACGGACGGACGGACAGACGGACGGACAGACAGACGGACAGGGCCAAATCAATTTCTCTTGTCGTCCTGATCAAGAATATATATACTTTATGGGGTCTGCCACGCCTCCTTCTGCCTGTTACATACATCCAACAAAAACATTATACCCTGATTTCCCATTTTCAATGGGCTCAGGGTATAAAAAAAGCTTTTACCCCTCCGATTAATTGCTGAGGCAGCAGGCAAGGCGCTATCACAAAGGATTGATAAGTGCTCGACTTCGAGCTGGCATCAGGCGAGCCGCCTCGACCAATAATCTCTATGGCGCTAGAGGGCCACGTGTCCATTGTAGCCAACCATGGGCCGATGCGGCGCTGAGCTGATGCGACGGCCGCTGCCGCTGCCGAAACTCAGCTCATTCGCAGCGCGCCGCCCGATCGCAAAAGATGTTGAGCAGCAACGGCTCTAACGGTAGCTCCAGCTCCTGTGCTCCCCAGGTCAGTCGGGATCTGCAGCAGCAGCTCGTGCTGCTGCGCCTCTCGCTCGACTCGCCTGCGCTGCAATTTCCCGAGATTTGGCTGCGCGACAATTGCCAGTGCAGCACGTGCTACATGCAACAGACGCGCAGCCGCCTGCCGCACGGCTGGAACTATTTGGAGCCGACGGTGCGGCTGCAGCAGCTGAGCTGGTGCCCGGAGCGCCAGAGCCTGCAGATCGTGTGGTCCGACGAGCACAAGTCCAGCTACGCGCTGAGCTGGCTCAAGGAGCGCGACTTCTCGCATGCGAGTCGCGCGCGTTATTTGCGCGATTCTTATCGCCCGGAACGCCGGCTGTGGGGCGGCATCGAGTTCGAGCTGATACAGCGTGAGTTCCTCTACGACGAGCTGCTGCACAGCGACGCCAAGCTGCTCGAGTGGCTGCACCACCTGGCCGTCTATGGCCTGGCCCTGGTCCGGCAGGCGCCGCTCGAGGCGAACGTGCTGCGGGATCTCTGCAATCGCGTGGGCTTCATGCGCAGCACCACCTACGGCGACGAGTGGAGCGTCAAGGCGCAGCCGGGAGCGAGCAACTATGCCTACCTGGCCGCACCGCTGCCGCTGCACACAGACATGCCGTACTTCGAGTACAAGCCGAGCATCACGCTGCTCCACACGCTGCAGCAGTCGGACTCGCCGGGCGGCTGGAATCTGCTCAGCGATGCGTTCCACGTGGCCGAGCTGCTGCGCCAGCGCTATCCGGGCGCCTTCAAGGTGCTCAGTGAGACGCCCGTCGACTGGGCGGACATTGGCAGCGAGAAGCAGCTGAGGTTCCACAACATTTGGCGTGCGCCAGTTATCAAGTGAGTCGATGAATCTCTTACCTTCTCCCTCTCTGACGTGTTCACCTGCCTCACACAGCTTGGATGCCAGCGGCCGGTGCGTGCGCATCAACCACAGCATTCCGCAGCGGGACAGCCACTTCAGTGTGCCCGTCGAGCAGGTGCGTCCCTGGTACGAGGCGATGGCTTTGTTCATCCGGCTGGCCAACGAGCAGGCGTGCACGTTCAAGACGTCGCCCGGCGATGTGCTCACCTTCGACAACGTGCGCATGGTGCACGGCCGCACGGGCTACGACGACACGGATCAGAATGTGAGGCATATTGTGGGCGCGTTTATCGACTGGGATATCGCCTACTCGCGCTGGCGCGTCCTCAAGCGCGACTTGGGGCATTACAATTGATGGAGCGGCCGCCGTATCAGTAGGGACGTAAAAAGTTAATCGTAAAAAAAAAAATACACACGTAAGTGGTGCCCCGCAGTGCCCCACCCTGACCCCAGCGCTGCCAGCGCCCAGCAACTCGTTTAATCAGCTTGCAACATTGTATTCAAACAACATGGGAATAAAGATTATATATAATATATATAATTACACACTGAATGGAATACAATGTTTACTTATTAATTAAAACATTATTACATTTTTTTGCTGATAACAAATAATTTATTTTATTATCAATATTTATTGAGCAGGGGTGAGCGTAGGGGATTTGTAAGTCATCATACACAGCAGCGTGTGGATTTTGTGGATATTGAGAGCGTAGAGCGAAAGATAATTTACTCATTCGAGTTGATCCCGTTAGAATTTGTCGCTTGCACTCTGCAGGCGCAACAGAGCACAAGCATATGCTATTGACATTTGGTATAAGTTCGAGCGAGAGCGCTAATACGTCTTTGATCCACTTGTCGTGTATCCAGCGGAGAGTGCATATTGGAAGGGGTATAGGCTCAAATCTAATGAGAGAGCAAATTAGTCAGTGCGCGTCTGTCCTGTCGATCGGCCGTGTCCTCCGCGCGTGTGCGTTAATCATTTCACTCATTTCATTTTTTTTGCATATTCATAGTGTTAAAGTGTTTTTTTTTTCATGTGTGTGTTTGTGTAGTGTCATTTGCAAATGGTTCAATCATTATCATCAATTTTATTTATATAAAAGTGCTTTTTGTATTATTTTTTTTTCTGTGTGGTGACGAAAATTGAGGACACAGAGTCCAATTGCAGCTATAGTGAAAAAAGTAAAAGTAAGAGCACACATTATGCATATATTCATTATCTATTTGCATTTGCTATTGTATTTTAATCGTTTTATTAAACATGTAATACGAATTGCAATAAATACGCAGTGACAATTCATTTTCGTCTTGCCTTTGACATCTTGCCTTTTACTTTGCAATTCTCTTATTTTTCTTTGCGCTTCAAATTCTAGTTGGCAAATTTGCATGGACAGAGTGAAGCGTGAATGGGAATGTAAAGGCAAATGGAATCGTTCTCTTTTGACAGCTCGCTCGTCTTGATCCCGTTGCTATGCTCGGCTGTAGGCTGCGGGCGCAACAGAGAGCGAGCATTCTGTATGGGGTAGGTGGGAGTGAGCAAGAGTAATATGCGTTTAATCCCATTGTAAGAAGCGTACAGAGTAAGTGGAATAGAGCGTGAGAATATGAAAAAGTTACGTGCTGTTGCTTCGGTGAGCATGTTAGTTTAGTGGGAGAGCAACTCCTATAATTGACTTGTGATCCACTTCCAGTGGAAGTGTAAGGAGAGTGTGTGCTCTTATATGAGTGTAAATATCGAGTATGCATGTATGTGTAATTACTTATTAGCTTAATGAGGGTATTATGATTTTGTAGCGAAGTATGTAACAACTTGCATGTAATTAAGATATATTTATGGAGGGAAATAATAATTTTGTATTAAATAAATGCTAATTAAGAGTATATCTTAGAATATTCCAAGTCTGCTTACATACAAAACAGAATTTCTTAAAGTATTTCAAGTCTTTTTGTATATTTTGTGAATTACAGGGCATCTGCTAGTACATACTCCGAATTTTGTTTGTTAATTCGATGATTAACTAGGGAACACGCGATTTGAAGTGAAAGTCTAAGACACGTCATTGTTTACGCGCAGCTCAAATACTGTAAATGACAAGCGGTAATTCGAGGTGCCGTTATCAGTCATAAGTGAATGAATGTTTTTGCCGTTTGCCTGCATGATTTTTTTGTTGTTAGACTTTGTTTTGGCATTCGCGATTAGCTGTTTATCAATTTATGGCCAGAGCCAGAGACAAACATTGACCTGGCTGAGCTTTTAGTGTCAGCGTAAATCAACTGTGTCTCTGTGTGTGTGTGTGAGAGTGTGTGTGCGCGCGAGAGTGTGCTGAACCCTTTAAAAACAAGCAACAAGCTAAGCGTGGAAAGGGGGCTGGAGTGGGCGGGGCAGTCGGTACTTTTACGGCACATTTTGACGGCACCTTTTGGCAGAGCCGGAAGCTGTTGTTTGTTGGTTTTGTATTCCGTTCGTTTTTTTTTTTGTGTGTGTTTGGTGTGGTTACCCAGTGGCAAATCCTTGGCAAATCTTTTTATTTATGTCATTGATGCTACACACACACAGAGACACACACGGGCAGACACATGAGAAACACACATCTACGGCATGTGATTTTGGTAGCAGTGCAATACTTGCCAGCCAAGTAAATCCCTCTAATAATCCACATAATAAGCAGCTAGAGAGTCCGCAAAGGCAGCAGCGGCAGCAGCAACAGCTGACAGAAAAAAAAGGGTTGCAGCCGACCGAGCGACCAACCGCCACGCCCACCCATCCTCACCCAACCTGTCGCTTGTTTATAAGTTCATAAAACTGAACGAGCTGAGCTGAGCTTTGAGGGGTTGAGGCTTGGTCTGCTGCACATAAAAGCGAAGTAAAAATAAGAGAAGAGTCGCAAATCCAATTTCTGTTTGTGGTTTGGGCCAAGTCTTTTACTGCTACCACGGCCATAATGTGTAATTGAAAACCCGGCGCTCTACTATTGCACTCACGGGGCCCGCTCTACAGCCAATGTGTGTGCGATCTGCTCTCTAAAAACTAATTGGCACAGTTGTGGCCAGCCAAAAAGAAGAACAAACAAGTAAGAAAACTCTAGTCGGGCGTAACCGACTAGGGTATACCCTGAGCCTCGTCGCACCTGTGTCTTCCAATACACTTATATTTAGCGTAAAATTATACAAAAATTTCAAGTTTAAAGCATTTGTGGCAAATGTAAACTAAAGCAGCAGCTAATAATTCAAAAAAATTCAAACGTAATTTGCGATTCTTCGAATCGACTAGAATGCGAGCGTTTGTATGTGTGCGCTCATGAATAGAAAAAGTGCGTTCGCTTGGCGCTGCTGCCACGTGAGTTTGCAAAGTAGCCAAACGTTTTGTTTAATAACTTTTTTGCTATTTAACGGATTTCAATGAAATTTTCGACATATGATCAACATATTCCATGGGCATATTTGTCAGTTTAGTAAAAGTGCCAACTCATTCGCATTTGGGCTATATTTGAGACTGAACTTCAATTGGGGAAAATTTGGGGCCGGTATCCAAAATATAACAAAATTCGAAATTGCATAAAATACATATAAAGCTAAATATAAAATTTGGTGTCTCTAGCTTAAAAGATGGGCGAGATAGAATTTTATAACTGAATTTCGATAATGTTTTTATTCGATAACAAAAAAACGAATGAATTAATCGATTATCGAAAACAAACTCGATATGCGCGCTGTATATAGGGATCTACAAAAAAAATTTCAAGTCTCTAGCTCTTCTGAGAGCTGAGATCGACGCGTTCATACATACGGACAGACGGACAGACGGACAGACGGACAGACGGACAGACGGACAGACGGACGGACGGACGGACGGACGGACGGACGGACGGACGGACAGACAGACGGACAGGGCCAAATCGATTTCTCTTGTCGTCCTGATCAAGAATATATATACTTTATAGGGTCTGCCACGCCTCCTTCTGCCTGTTACATACATCCAACAAAAACATTATACCCTGATTTCCCATTTTCAATGGGCTCAGGGTATAAAAATGGGAGAAAAATAGATGGAGGTTTATATGCTGTGACACTGACACCGCTGGCCATTATGTAAACAAGGCCAAGAGCCAAACCGAATTGCCAACCCTTTGGCAAAAGGAGCAACTGGGCTGCAAATAATGCGCTCAATTTGTAGACACTTTCAGCAGACGCGACAGACGGCGGACGACGGACGACGGACGACGGACAATCGCCAAACTAAAATGCTTACATACAATTTCCGCTAGCCGCCCCCTCATTACACACACACAAAGAGAGCGAGAGAGAGAGATAGATAGAGCGTGAGCGCGCTAGATAAAGGGGTTTGGCTATGGCCCAGTTTTTGCTTCTGCCAACTTTTGGTTTACCAACGTCTTCTTTTTTTTGAGCTCGTTGAAAAACTGTCACAATGATAAACATGCGGCAATTGACGCAATCATTGTCTGTCCATGAATTGAATTAAATCAACTCAAGTGCGACAATCCACAGCGTCTCAGCCCCAAATGCTAGCAACAACAATCCTTCAAGACATATGGATAACGTTCACTCCATGCACAATTTTGACTCTTTTTTATATACCCTAGCTTGGAGTTGATCGGAAATGTCAAGAGTTTAAAAATGTTTTAGAATATACTGAATAGACATAAATTTTAGTTTAGTTTAAAAATTTTAATAAAATATTTCTTTCAATATCAATCTAAAATGATTGACAAATAGTTAAAATAAAGCGGAAGCTTATGCTTTACAAGTCTTAATGTGGTTGTAAATATATTGATATTATATATAGGTAGCATTTATAAGAAATTTATTTTATTATAATTAATTTAATGTATTAATCTTACAAACCAATTTTTCTTTCTTTTTTACAGATATTATCTGTGAAATTTAAAGATGAAACTACAAAATATCTTTGGTAAGTTAAAAAAAAATAATTTTACCTATTGTTTTAATATTTATTATAAATTTTATATTTATATTTTATATTATAAATTTTATATTTATAATAATATTAATTTTTTTACACTTAATTTAATATAAGCTTCTTAGACTCTCAACCATTATATTCATTGATGTTATATACACTTATAATACTCTCACTATTTAATATCCATTCCCTCACACATTATATAATACAAACCTTTAACACTCTCGATGGATTCTTAGGGCATTCAATATTCGTTCTACTTCTGCTCAGCTCCTATCTGATTTCATGTCCTTTCGCCAGCAAATGAATGGTTTTGTGTCATGCACGCGTAGACATTGAAATCAAACTAAAATAAGTATATAGAGTGCCTGTATCAAATCATATCATACAAATGATAGTCAACCCTTTTGTATAACGATGCTACACATCGCACACACACATCCACACACACACACACACATACATACATACATATATGTTTAGAGGGCGTATGCGTAATGCGGCCTGTAATTCCGTTTGATTTCGCTGCAGGACATTAGCGCGGGCTCAACGTCGCATTTCGCTTATTAGAATTCGCTTGTGCCGCTGGAGTGTAATAAATTTTGGTAGCTGTTGCTGCTGCCACACAGGCTGCCACATAGCATACGCATGCATACACACACACGTACACATACACACACACGCACACAGTCAAGCAGCAATTTCGATGTTTATCACCAAAGCGTCTGCAACGCTCGCTCGCTCGCTCGCTCTCTCTCTTTCTCGCTCTCTGTGTCTCTCTCTCTGTCTCGCTGTTGTCTGCACGTCTGCTGTGGTTATGTGAAATCACATCGTAAAAATGTCCAAGTCCAAATGCTGTGCACCAAAGCTCATAAGTCCTGCTGGTGCTGTGCCCCACGCCCCTGCCTCTGCTCCTGCTCCTGATCCTGCCCCTGCCCCCGTCCCTGTCCCTGTCTTACTGCTTGTTTTCCTTGTCGTTTCACCTGTCGCTTGGAATTGGCATTAGCGCACAACCCTTTACTTGTATAGGTTTTTTCTTCTTCTGGTCTTTCAATTTATAGATGGCGCGCATATAAATATTTATTTCCATGTGCAGCTGCCTACACTTGGCTGGCACCACCACGGGCACCACTAGTGGCGCCACCACCACCACCACCAACACTACCACCATCGCCATGCCTTGGCATCATTATTATTTTTATGATGGCCTTAAAAGCATCTACCTGGGCGATCAATAAACATTCATGTCTGCCGTGTCTCGACTTGCAGTTTTCAATGTTTTTCAATAAGCGAAAGTGCCTTGCCCCAAAACCATAACGACTGCTGCAAGTTCAACACATGCGTGCGTCCGTGTGTGTGTGTGTGCCATCAAATAATTAAAGGTCAACCCAAGCTCAAGCGGGCTAAGCCCCATCCCTTAGCTGTGCTCTTATCACTTTTATCATTAGGTAATTTTTTGTTGTATTTTATGAACTGACATAAAAAAGGACAACAATACAAATACGTGCCACATGTGGCGCACACTTTTAATTAGGCTAAACGTAAATGCAGCTGCTGCTGCTGCCACATGCTGTTGCAACGCTTTGTGGCAGAGTGACACAACATCTGTGCAAATAATATTGATGCAAATATGCTATAATCTATAAGAAAAATGAAATTGGAGCCACAAAATTATTTATGCTACTGTCAAATACAACTAGGTTAATATTAAATAAATACATTTTTTTAAATATTCATTTAAATATTTTTCACATTTCACATTTTTGCCTCATTTATCAACCTTCCGTTTAATCCTTTTTGAAAAATTGATTTAAATATTGTGTCTTTGCGGTTTTATGTAATTAATTAACTTTTGTTCTGTCTATGAAAAAGAACAGTTAAAGCTTATACAATTATCATTAAAATAATACTGTTAATTATTTAAGTGAAATAATTATTGTAATTGATGGAGTTTTTTGTAGAACTTTGTCTGATTGAATAAAAAATAATTGTTTAACGCATTAAATATATATTTTATATTGTTTTGATGACAACAAATATTAAATAATTTTAGAAAATTAATTTAATGAACTTTTTATTTTGTGTGAAATTACATTCCCAGTTATTTATTATTTTATAAATATAAAAAAAAATTTACATTTTTAAAGCACTTCACAATAAATTTGAAATAGAAAAGAGAACAAAATATGAATTTGACATTTGAATTGATTTTTTTAAATAAAAACATTTTATAATTCATTCAACAATTAAGTACTTAAAAAAAATTATATTTTTCATTAAAAATGTATTAAAACATATATTTCTAAATTATTTTTACTTCTTTTTCCTATTATATTATAAAATCTGTAATATAGGCATATCTTAGAGTATTAATTTATGTAACACTTAGTTTTTTTAAAACTAGTTGAATATATATTATAGATAAATATATATTTAAATGCCATATTGATATATATATAATGTACCTATATCTAATACATATAGAGTATTACTCATTCGTTGACAATTACATAATTACTGCACACAATTTAGCGTAGCATACTTTTGAGTGCTTAGGCTCGAATGGGCATAATAGATATAACGTGCATTCGTATGTATATATAAATATATATCTATATGTATTCATGTCTAATTCAGGTTAATGGTAACAATTTGCTGGAAATGCCAAATTAGGCAATATGCATATGGAAACAGAGCGGAAAATGCAGCAGGCAACAGCAATAACAACAGCAAGGATAATTATAGCAAGGATAATGAGCGCATAAATTGAGTGACATTTTGAATTAATAATATTTCCGGTATTGCAATTAGAGAATGAGATATGCGAAGGAGATAGCGAAGAAGCAGAGCGAGAGAGGGAGGGAGGAAGAGAGAAAAGGATAGGGCGAGTTGAAGATATTTTAGCTGCACAATGCACGACTGTATTTACGTAAACAAATCCTTGGCAAATCTCATAATGAAGTTAAGAACAGAGTGGATATTTGTTTAGCTAAATGTGGCAAAAGAATGTGAAGGCAGCAGAAGAGGCAGCAAAAGGAGCGGGGTAGAGGAGCAGAGGAGCCGAGTCGAGTAGGGACAATTGGCCCTGCGGTCAGCCTCTGCTCCATTTGCTACAACCAATTGTGGAAAATTGATTAGATGTTGTTACCGGTTGTTGCTGGTTCTAGCTGCTTGCAGCACAACTTGCCACAAGCCAATTTGCAGCTCCTACTCTTGCACCACCTCCCTCTCTGCCTCTCCCTCTCTCTCTCTCTCTCTCTCTCTCCTTGTCTCTGTGTGCTCGCTGCCCTAAACAGGTGTTGATGTTTGCTAAGTGGCCAGCTAGGTGCCACCCCTTGTTGTTGTTGTTGTTACTTCAGCTGCTGCTGTTGCTACTGCTGCAAACAGCAGCTCGGTTGCATGCTTGCATGCACATTGCTTTGATTATTTTGTATTTTGCAACAAATTGCATGCAAATAGTTGCGGCCGGTTCACGTTTCAATTTCGGTTTTCGATTTACGTTTTTGCCAAAGACATTTAATATTTTACAGCTCCAGCCACAATATTGACTTTTCACTTTACTAAAAATGTTGCTACATCTGTGTGTGTGTGCGAGTGTGAGTGTGTGTGTGTGTGTATAGCTATTTGTCTGCCAGAGGCAAATGCGGGTCGCAAACACGGCCCTAACCCTGTAGAAAAGGCAACGTATTAGCCAAATATCGAAGTTGGGCAATATTCAGGTGCTTTAATTAAGCTCGCATTTGATTAAGCATAAACGAATTGTGTGTGTGTGTGCGAGTGTGTGTGTATGCTAGTGTGTGTGTGTGTGTATTGCAATTGGCAATTAGATTTGCAACTTGCGACTTGCCACCTGCCGCCAGCTGTTGCCTGCTAGCCAATAAACAGCAATTTGGTTAATTGCTTTATGACTCTATATATATATATATATATATATATATATGTAAGTGTGTGTGTGCATAGGTGTTGTGTGTGTGTGTGTTTGTGTGTGTGACTTCTATAAATTCATGCGTGTCAAAGTATTTGCAGCTGGCTCAAAATTAGTCGAAAGCGTATTTTATGAACTTAATAGCCAATAAGCCTAGGCGTGCGTGTGTGTGTGTGTGTGTGTGTGTGAGCTGTCAACCCTTTGCCAGAAAGGGCTGCTGCTGCCTCATTAGAGGACGACAACAATATTTACGCATTCATGTTGCAAATAAAAATTCAAAGTTTTTTTTTATGCGCGCTCGTAAACACAATTGAATTGCTCTATGTGTGTGTGTGGCAGCTATTGTATGCGAGTGTGTGTGTGTGTGTCATACATTTGGCTGCCTTTTTAATAGTTAACGAGCCAGCTTGCTTGACGGCCCGGCCTACGCCCGCCTTTGGCAACTTTTTGTCAGGCCTTTGTGTTTTCTTTTCGGCGCATATCCTGCCAATCTACGAAGGAGCGAAAGAGAGAGAGAAAGAAAGGGACTCTTGATAAAAAAGAAAGAAGGAAAGAAAAAAAACTGAAATGAAAATATGGTCAAGGGCTGGCCTGGCCTGGCCTAGCCGAGCCCGGCCGGGCCGCTGCCATTTGGCTCATTGTGTGCCGCATTGTTGCAAGTTTGGCTTTTATGGGCGCATAAAAATGGCAACACCGGAAATTACAAATGTCCATGTAATGTCAATACAAGTGCAGATTAGTGGCTGTCATGTGGCTCATTTTGAGTAGGAAGGGCTGCGGAGTAGGGGCGCCTGTTGTGTGTGGTGGGCGTGTCAGCAAATGATTTTGGCAATTGTGTTAAAATTTAAGACTGAAATTGTCGGCGTTGGCTATCGGGATGGGGGCATGTTGGATATAGTTTACATTTTGTTTGCTATATTTATACATGCATGATGGAAGTGCAGATGGAAAAATTGAGGGATATACTGACTATGTAATACTCGCTAATGTTTAATAAATAGTGGAAAGCATAGGGCTTGATAGGATTTATAGATATGTGTTTGTATAGAATACTTTATATATTTATAAAATATCTATATGACAATATGTATTAAGGTTGGGGAAATGTTGAAGCGTAAAGCTTATAAAGTAGACATATTTAGTGCTACAATATTATGTTACCAGAAGTCAATACATAATTGAAACACTTTTTTCTCTAGCTTGAAAAAAGGACCAAAAATTGTAAAAAGTTGAAGGTAACAGTTGGAAAAGGACGCAAAAAACTATCTCCGAAAGCTCTAATTAAGCAGTTGCTTGCTTAAATCTTTACCACATAACTCTTATGAGATGTAAGAGTTAGATAGATAGATATATAGATAGATAGATAGAAGATATGTAGTCGCAATAAATTTCTTCAGTTTTTTCATATTTTTATAATTTTCTTAATTTTTATAACAATAATTTTTTCTTTTACTTCTTATCTTTGTTTTCTCTTACAAATTCCCTAGTAGTTTGATTTCATCCATTTGAAGTATTACTCATAATTGTTCGTGTCACGAAAGGGAGCACGACACGCAACCATTGCTAAGTCCAAGTGCTTAGCTACACGCCTTGTATAGCCCAATCTCTACCCTTTGCTGGCTGTACTTATTTGCTTTAAACAAACAACTGACAAATGCCGGAAGTCATTTGCATGCACAGCGTTGCTGCTGCTGCTGAGTGAGTGTGTGTGTGTGTGGGTGTGTATGGGTATGTGTGTGTCGCCTGGGCATGTGCATGTGCATGCTTAGATGGATTTGTCGATTTGTGGCCGGACTGCAAATGCATTAAATGCCAGCGTAAACACTGAAACTTGGTAATCCTGCACAGCAGCAGCCAGCCAGCCGGCCAGGCAGGCAGTCGGACAGCCAGACAGGCGGCTGCATGCCACGCCCACAAATTGCGTGCATGGGTATGTGTGTGTGTGTGTATTGCTGTTGCCGTTGTTTTGGCATTTTGTGTTAATTTCATGCCAAGCGGCGACGACGTCGTTGTGCCACACACACACGCACACACACTCGCACACTGAGGCAGACTTATTGTGGTCTCTGTGCGTCTCTGAATTATGTTTTTGATTTTAGTTGACAATAAGCGGGCACAAATTTATTGTCTACAACTGCAAAATCGAAGCGTTGACAACAACAACAGCAGCAGCAGCAGCAACAGCAGTAGCAGCTGCAGCCGTAGATGCAACTGCAACTGCAAATGCAGCGTGGGCGTTTTGCATGGTGCCAACTGCGACAAGGCGTGGCTCTGACAGCTACACACGCACTGCCACACACATACGCTTAGTGCTGTGTGCGGCTGTGTTGCATTTGCAACTGCAACTGCAACGCCGCACTTGATATTAAAGTGCATGCTGGCAGCGCCTCCTGGTGATGTGGCGACGGCGCAATGTGGTTTTTGTGGTGCTTCGCCACCTAAATTGTGCCGCTTTTTGTGCCTTTTTAATTGAACATTTGCAGCTATTTACGAGGCGCAGCACGATTAAACAATTAAGGCTGGGTTAAAGTTAGAAATAGAGCTAGAAGTGAGGCTGATAATAAAATTGAAAATACAGTTAGAATTTAAACTGGAAATGTGTTTGAAAGATGTGGAAGCCGAATGAGTTCCAACTCAACTTAAGCTAAATAGTAAATAATGTATAAAAAAAGAATAAATAAAATTATACAAATTAAAATTGATGAAATCAATAAGATAAAAATAAATAAAATTGATAGTATTCATCAAAGAAATATTATTTAAAAAAAAAGACAAAAATAAAAAAATAATAAAATCAATGAATAAAATATATACAAATAAAATTAATAATAGGAACGAAACAAAATATTTCTAAAAAATTTCTCCTTAATTTGCTATGGATTCAATATGGAAAATGTATGGTTTTATTCTGAATATTTTTATTTGCTTACATACGTTTTATGATCTTTAGATGAATAAGTTGATCTAAAGAATAATAAAAAGTATTATATAAATAAAAATATTAATTTGAAGCATTGACGCAAAGAAATGTGCTTTTTAACCTTTCAACACTTGGTATAGAATTAATTAATTAGAATAAAATAATCAAAATTATATTTAGACTAATATCTCTACAAACATTTGAAGCTATATACAATCTGTCTGATTTTCTATTATGTATGTGAATATATATTATTATATATTGATATGTATTATTATCTTTGCAAGCAAATTGTTTGTCGACTTATAACATTTGCATGAACACGGAGATCAAGGTTTAAAATACCGTTCAATAGATTTGTTTTTCATACAATATAGTCTTTTTGCCTCAATTAGAATATATTTATATATGAAAACTGCTGCTTGCATATGCATATATTTGCATATATATATATAAATATATTTTGTTTGTATCTACTTTAAGCCCCTTTGTAGCCTTTCATTTTCAATTTGTTGTTAGTTTTATGGGATTTTGCATGGCCGTCAAACTAAATTAGTGAGCGGCGCATTATGCGACTTTATTTGTGTGCGGCATAAAATGGAAGATGACAACATAAACATGCAACGCTGATCCCAGTCGAAGTCGACAGTCGGCATATGGCATGTGGCATGCGGCATGTGGCATGTGGCAGCGCAGTGCCAATTGCTGCGAGTTGCAGTGGATTTTCAGCATGCAGCAGTCGAAGAAGATGTGGCTCCAAGCACGCGCCCGCAGCCGAGATGGGAGACTAGCCGTAAAGGTGTTTTTATGGACACTATGGCAACGACTAGGCGGGGCGGGCGAGGGTCGTGGCAGCATGTTGTTGTGTCTCTCTCACCGCGCGTGTGTGTGTGTGTGTGTGCAGTCGATATTTGCACGCGACGCTGTGCTGTCCGATGGTCCTGCGAGTGTGTCGCAAAAGCTTTGCTTTGGTCTGTTGCCAACAGTTGTTTGGCCAGGGCTAAGCGCCAAGGATTGGCTGCCAGGCAACTGAGCTAGTGCAAGAGTGACAGAGAAAGAGAGAGAGAGTTGCGAGCGAGATGGACTGATAGCTACTAAGTTGGCTTGCAGGTGTGATTTTATGCAATTTGCTTTCATATTAAATGAGTAGCTGGAGCTGAAACTTAAAGAGAGCTGTGGGAGGGGCGGTGGCGGGCGGTGGCGGGTGTGGGCAGATTCATTCATTGCCGCCACACAAAAACAGGGCGTGGCGGCCCCTATGCTCAGCTACTGGCAAAGTAACTGTGCAAACGTTGCAGCTGCAAATCCGCAATCAGACAAAGCAAATAATTTTGCAAAAATAAATATGAGGGATTATGCTGCAGGCGCAGGCCGAATGAGAGACAGTGCGAGAGAGAGAGAGAAAGGGAGGGAGCTAGGTGGGGGGTGGCATATCAGGCTGGAAAGTATGCTATAATAAAATGCAGCTAAGTCGAGAGTCGACAGACAGACGGAAGGACGAACAGTCAGACAGTTCGGCTGGGCCTGTGATATTAAATTTCAAGTGCATGTGTTAAGCCGCCGTCGTGGATGCCCCACTATTTGTGCCATTGAAAATTGTGCTGCAGCAGCGGAAAAAACATGAACAAAAAAAAAACAAGATTTATCAGATATAGCTCCCCCTCCCCTCCCCCCGTATGGTTGAGGACTTTCGCATTTGAATGCACTTGCCACTTGAGAGATTAGCCTGCAAGCAGCGACCATTCCGCCACAAAATTTACCTTTGTCATTGCCTTTATTTATTTTTGTTATTTTTTATTGTTATTGTCTATATCTTGGGCTTAGCAGAGAGTTACCCCTGCCACTCACCATGCCCCATCCCGCTCCCCCTGTCCCTCTCACCTACTTCTTCATCTAGCAGTCATTATTTTGATTATGTAACTTTTTTGTGTGGGTGTTTTCTTCTCTCTTTCTTTCTTTTTTCGACAGTTTGTTTGCCTTTGCCCTTCCGCTGCAGCGGCCTGCGCCCAGCTTCCACTTCAAATCATATTTTTTTTATTATGATGCACGCTAACCCACGCCCACTCCGCCTCTCTCGTGCTGCTTTGCATTGTTTGGCTTTTGTTGTTGGCTTTTTTTTTTTGTAAATTTACTTTTAAAATATTAAAAAAAAAAAAGAAATGAACTCTAATGTCGTATAAATTCATTGTGCAAAAAAAAGTATAAAATAAAATTCTGCTGCAGAAGAAACGTCAACAGGCAGCAGTCGGAATTAGTAAAAATTTTTAGCCAAATTAAATGACGGCCATTAGGCGCGCGCCCATTGTTTGCGTTTGGCTGCACCGAAATGGGGCAGCAATTTCTAGATGACATTGGAGAGGGCGATAAGGCGAGGGCAGGCTTTATGGCGGAGGGCGGAAATGGGAAGTTGAGGGCTGCACACACAAACACACGCCATGACAGGAGAGAGTTAAAGTGCACCTGGCTTAAAGCAAAGAGTTAAATAGATTTTTGATTTTAATTATAGGTAGCTCGTTTTTGGGGTTTAGAAATTTCATTGTTTAGCAGTGAATATGGAACTGCTATGAGTTCAATATTAATTAAATGTGCAGCATAGATTAAGAAGATAAGTAGTTGGATTATATGAGAGAGGGAGAGAGAAAGAGGCAGTCGAGAGAAGCGGAGCTTGAAATGAATTAGTTGAAAGTATTTGCTTTGGGGTTATAGAAGTTAGTTAAAACTGAAGTAATTTTTGAGAGGTTGAAGGTAGTTTATTAAGGTTGATTTA
Source organism: Drosophila pegasa (assembly GCA_035046225.1). Lineage (NCBI taxonomy): Eukaryota > Metazoa > Arthropoda > Insecta > Diptera > Drosophilidae > Drosophila > Drosophila pegasa. Next base: position 5,646,821 of record JAWNOD010000076.1, on the reverse strand, counting down.
TTAGATTTATTTTCTATTGAATTATGATTGATTTTATATGTTTGATATTGGTAAAAATCAAATTTTTTTGTCGTATCAAAAACTAACACAGTTTGGACTTGTAACCTTCATAACCTTAAGTAATTGTATATTGAGTAAATATAACTATACTTTCAAGCCTTTGGTTCTAAATTTAAATTATAAATTCAAATTATTCATTAATTAAAATATTATTTTTTACTAAAAAAATATTAAATATTATTTTGAAATATTAGCAATCATTTGAAAAGCCATTTCATATAATTTGATTCCAGTTCACAAGTATTAGGAACTATTTTTATTAATCAACAAAAATGCAAATAGCATGTAATATTTATCAATTATTTTTTCGCAATTTTCTAAATGAATTTTAAGCACATTTTTGTTGCGCGGCGCAGCTTGAAATGTTGTTTAACGATTTGTAGAAATCGATGAAAGTACAATTTAATTAACAGGCGCTCAAAATAATGTGTGTGTGAAAAGGCACACACACACATACACAAGTATATTGTGTGAGGGTTAGTGTGTGTGTGCACACACACATCATGACAAATGCACGTCATTTGGCTTATTAGAGGTTTATTTCGCTGTTGGCACTCAACTACAATACAATTACGCTAACGCAGGCACACATCTACACACTTGACGCCTTTGGTAATGAAATCCGGGCAAAATCAAAGCCACACTCACACACACCAACACACACACTTAATTCGTGCCAAGTTTGGCATTGCGCGGCGCCAATTTGCAATTTCATTACAATGCTTAATCATCATTACTTGGCAACAGCCCACAACAGACGCCCCCTTTAGTATAGCTATAAAGTGCGTGTGTCTATAAGAGAGTGTGTGTGTGTGTAACTGTGTGTGTGTGTGTGTGTGTAACACATTCACAATATTGCGTTCGCACTTCCCCAAATAAAAATCGCAGCCCAAAAATGGCATTTGCACTGCAATTTTGTTGTGCGTTGTTTGTTGTGTGAGTGTGTGTGGGTGTGGGTGTGTGAGTTGTTGTTGTTGTTGTTTTTTGTGTGTCGAGCTGCCATGTCACCGTTCACATGGCTGGATGGCTGGCTGGCTGGCTGGGCAGCTTAACTCGCACTCGCATTCGCATTTGTTGCTACCGCTATTTGATTATATATGTAGCCATATCATGTGGCATGGCAAAGCGCACGTTGCGCCACCTTGCCACACGCTGGCACACTCGACTGCCGCAGCCAACAGCCAGCAGTAGCAGCAGCAGCAGTGCGCAGTGCGCAGTGCAGGCAGCATTCGCGTCAAATGCAGTTTATGCCCCAGCCATAAATCAAAATTTTTGGTTTCTGCTGTCAGCCACTGGCAATGGCCATGAGCTTCAGCCATCCCATCGCAGCCCAACCCAACCCAACCGCAAGTAGTAAGAGCTTCACTCAGAGCAGCTCTCCTTGATGTTGCCACAGCTGCTGGCTCGACTGTTGCGTAACTCGTTTATTTTCGTGGTCATAATTTGCCGATGCCGCCAAATCTGCTACGCCAGCTGCATTCCACTGCCGCACGACGAGTCACGCTTCGCTTTGCCGCTGCTGCTGCTGCTGCTGTTGCTGCCGTAGTCCGAATGCTGCTAAAATATTGGTTTAGATTGTGTCAAACAAATTGAATTTGCGATTTTTTGATGCATCCCAAAATGCATCCAACGGCGCCTTTTACACACAGAGACGGAAGCGCAGAGGAGGAGCGGCTAAATAAATTCATTTGCTTGTGCATTGAAGGTTGTTTTTGCCTCCTTTTGATCAGGTTGCTTTTACTAGCCTTCTAGCCCAATCATTAACAATGAGTTTCAATCTGTTTTGGCCATTTGGATTGAGCAAATTGTGCATCGCTTACAAATTGCATTTGGACAAAAGATGTGGATAGAAGATGTAAATGAGCATCTTGTGGAAGATAAATGGAATAAATGGGTGAAATGGAAGCTTAAATGTATAAATTATGATAAATGTCTGGTATTAAGAGGTAAATGCAATAATTAAAAGTGATTAGCTTGGCTTGCTTTTATGAATTGGCATCAGTTTTAGCAGAAATTGCAATTAAATGATTCATAATTCCCAAAATATTTATGATTTTTGTTTATTATTCCATAATTGCGTTGACTCTAATAAATCATTTGAGGCTTTTAATTACTAGCTGCTATTTTAATTGTATTATGCAATTATGCTTGTTTATATCAATTACGAATTTCTTGTAAATTTGCCATTAAATCAAAGCTCAGAATTTGATTACGTTGAGTACTTTTCGATTGCTTCAGCTTTAATTGCAAATTTTCATCTTCTATTGAGTGTTATTTTGTAATTTCCCTTACTCAATTACAGTAAAACAATATTTTATTTATTTCTATGGGTATTCTGGAGTATTCACTTGAAATTATTATATACTTTTTAATATTCATTCCTTCCTTAAGTGCCTCGTTAAGTCTCATTGTCATTCATTATTCAGATTTATTCCTTATTGTCTCTCCCACTTCATCTCTTTCCCGCTCTTCCGCCCTCGCTTTTCTTTTTTTCCTTCTCTCTCTCTCTCTCTCTCTCTCTCTCTCTTTCTCTCTTTGTCTCTCTTCCGTTTTGCCTCTCTCTCTATCTCGTTTTCTATCTATTTGTCTGTGTTCTGATCTCTCAATCCATTGTTCTATCTTTTTTTCTCTCATTCTACCTCTTTCTATCTCTATCTATCTCTCTGCTCCTATCTATCTTCTTCTCTCTCTTTTTTTTTTCTCTCCCGCTCTTTACCTCTATCTATCTTCTCTCTCGGCTCATCCCTCTCGCCATCTAAGTCTCTCTATCTATATCTATCGCGATCTTTATCTCTATATATCTCTCTATCCCGCTTTATCTTTCTCTCAATATCTCTCTTTATGTCTATCTATCTATCTATTTATCTCTATCTCTCACGTCATCTATCACTCAATATTGCCTCAATACTTCTTAATCTCTTGCTGTATATCACTCGCTATCCCTTTCTCTCTCTTTGTCTGCCTGTCTCTCTCTCTCTTTTTATGTTTATCTCTCTTTCGCGCTCTCTCTCTCTCTCTCTCTCTCTCTCTCTATTTCTGTGCTTTCTCTTTCTTTATTTAATTTACTATATCTTTATTTTTTGTCACTCTCTTTCTCATTTCTCTGATCATCTTTTTTCCCCCATATTTCTGATATCCATCTCTTTTAATAGCTTTACTTTGTTAAGCCAAATATTAGTCCAGCACGTGGTTTGCTCTTAACAAGCTCTCATATCAGCTGCCTTGAGCAGATAAATACACACACACACAAATATATATACGTATATATATATATATATAATACATATATATTATATTTATTTATGTACTTGTATAGTATAAATGTGTGTGTGTGTGTGTGAGTGCTGTGTGTACTTTCATACTTGCCGTTGAGCATCATTCGACATGCGATGTGCGCCTCATTTGTTCGGGCTTTCAACGTCATCATCAACAGCGAACAGCAGTTACGTGAATATGTGTGTGTGTGTCTGTGTGTGCTGTGTAGGTGGTCAGTTCCTGCTGCCGCTGCTGCTGCTGCTGCGATTTTCACGTGTTGCAAGTTAATAGAGAGCCAAGTTATGGCCTGCAAGTGAATTTCGGACTGCGGCCAGTTTATAAAAACATAAAATTCGTGCACAAAGCACTAGACGAAATTTTCCACATGAATGGCAAATGCCAACAAGCGAGAAAGAGATGGAGTGAGAGGGGGCTGACTAGCATGCATTTCTTATATTTGGCCTTTTTTTGTACTTTTGTGGCTTTTTTTATCGGGGCCATCGATCTTTGGCCTTGCGTTTGACAGATCAAAATTAGAAATCAACAACAACAGAATGATTACAGACTAAGCGAGTGTGTGTGCCCCTGTGTGTGTGTGCCCTGGTGTGTGTGTGTGTAGATTGTGTGCTTTTTTTTAATAGCTAATTGAATGGCTGGCAAATAATTTGCTGCATGCTTTTAGGCGCAGCTGAAAAAACTGCACAGCGACAAAATTGTATCGAACTGCCTTTGTTGCCAATCGCTCAGCCAGCCAATTGGCAGTGAGGGGGAGCAGAGAGGGAGGAGCGGAGGAGGGGGAGTGAGGGAGTGGAGCAGAGCTGGCGTTGTTAGCCTCGCTTATCGACAATGTGAGCGGCGGCAGACTTTAAGTGATTTTGATTTCAGCGCTTTGCCTTTCATATGCAAAGCAGCACGAATGGGGTGGGGTGGGGCTGACTGGGGGGGGCGGGGTGTGTGGCAATGCCTTGTTGCCTTGTAAAATGATGACGCAGCAGGCGCGCACTCGAGTTGACGCCACTTGAGGCGCAACTTTGGGGCGTGCCGTGAGCACGGAAAAAAAAAAATGAATAAAAAAATTGCCCGTTTAGCGGTTTATATTAATAGCAACACAGCAGCAACAACAACAACAACAACAATAGCAGCAGCAGCAGCAGCCAAATGCACATCAGGTACAAATTTGCATTTGCTTTCTCCTTCCTCTTCCTCCTCCATTTTTTTTGGTGTATGTTTTCGTCAAATGGCGCCACTTTTGAGCGCTGTTTACAAATTTGATTTTCGTGTTTGATTTGCTGCTGGAGCGTGAAAAAAGCGCAAAAACGAGGCAGAGGGAGGGGCGGGGAGGCGTGTAAAACTCTCTGTGTGTGTGTGCGTCGCACGTGTCTGCGAAATGGAAAGCCAAATGGCAGCCAATGTCTGCCGGCGACTATTTATAGTCTGACCCTAGCTAAATGAAACTGTAAATTAGTGACGAGTGAAGGCAGAGGCGATAGTAACGGCATCGGGGGTGGGTGCGAAGCCAAGTCAGCGCATAATAATAACTGCATACGAACAGCGAGGCAGCAAAGCAGCGAGCAAAAGAAACGAAGCGAAATATCAGCAGAGCGGCACCTAGAAGCGGTAGCAGCAGCGCCGCAGCAGCAGCAGCAGCAGCAGTAGAAGCGCAGCGGCAGCAGCAGCAGCATCACTGAAAGCAGCGCAGGGGAAATGTCGCCGCATCCGGCATAGAAATGAACGCGCGGCGAATTGAGGCGAATGAACGCCGCACGAAGTGCGTCAGACAGCCGAGCTCGAGACGAAGCGAGCGCACGAGCGCAGCCGAAGTGCCCAACGAAACGAGTGCACGCTGAAGGCAACGAAGCAAGCGGAGCTTTTTGGGACAGGAGTAAAGCTTGAAAATGCCTTTGCTCTTACGACTGCGACTGCGATGCGTGCGCAGGCTGCGCTGCTGCTGCTGCTGTTGCGGCTGCTGCGCTGCTGTTGCGACTGAAGCTGAAGCTGCAGCTGCAAAAGCAGTTAAAAATATATTTCCCCTTGATGTTGCTGCCAGCTGCGCTGCCGGGCTTATCTCTGCATCTGTGTAAGCGCGTATGTGTGTGCGCTAGTGTGTGTGTGTGTGTGAGGAGGCTGTGGGCCATTGGGTGGGTGGCTGGCGCTGTCGTCTTTGTGCTCTTCAGCTTTCGCGCACTCTTTTCATTTGCGGAGTTTTCCTTTTTGCGTGCGTCTTGCGTTTTCGCCGCTTTTTCCTTTTGCATATCCCCACCCGGAAAATTCATCGTGCTGGATGCGACGACGTCGGTATAAAAACGCCCGCAACGCATTTCGTTGCTCATAAGTTGAAATCATTGCGTCCAGTGTGTGTCCTGTGTCCTGTGTGCGCTGTCTCCACTACTATCAACTTGGTCTAGCTCCATCTATCCATCAGTCTATCTCTATCTCTCTGTCTCTCTCTGTCACACTCTAACACTGGCTAAGTCTAACTGTGGAGCTGTGTGGAGCGCATTCAGTGAAGCAGTTGCAAAGTTCGTTAAGAAACACACGCACACACACGCACACGCACACACAGACACTAACACAATTTGTTGCTGCTCATAAGAGGACGAATTTTGAAACACAAGTGCGAAAATTTATTTAAGAAACTGTCAAAAGTGAGAAGATAAAAAAAAACTGTTGAATTTCTAAATAATTTTTAAATTAAAAAAGAAAAAATACAAAGTAAAGTAAAGTAAAGTATGTGATTAATTTTATATATTTTGTATAAGTTCTAAATAGTGGTTTTTAATTTTGTAATCATTTTTTGATCATAATTATCTTGCTGCCAAAGTAATTAACATAATTTGTGGGCTAACAATTATTTATTGTTTATTTGGACGTGTGTTATACACGGGTTTCCCTTTTCTGTTGTAAATACACTTAATTTATTTGCACACCTTTAACACGGGCAATTAACAGGTAAAATGTGAACCTGAACCACCTACATGCAGCAGCAGCAGCAGCGGCAGCGTAGCAGCAGCGACAGCATAAACAAATATTTATAAAATAATAAAAGAGCAACAAAAATATAATTAAAATGACATTTGAATGCAATTGAACAGCTTTGTTAATTATGCGCGAGCAAAAACAAGAAAAAAACAACAACAACAACAGCAGCATATGAAAACTATGGGAAAGAAATTCAATTCAATTGAAAATCATTTAATCATTAAACAAAACCAAAAAAAATATATATCCAGAAGAATATATGTAAATTCTCTCGTTGAATTATATGAAATTGTTGTTATTGCAATCGCCGCCCGTTGGCCGAGGACGCACAATGTTTGAGGGGCTGAGGAGGTAAGCAAATAAATTTTGTTGAAATTCATTACATAATATCATCAGCTCGTAAAACATGGCATTAATTATATATTTCCATGCAAATTGCAATTACAATACACGCACACACACACAGACATATCCATTTAAGCTGTATTTAGTCAAGCGTTAAAAGCAACTAACAATATGAGTGGAATTCGAGTATTTGCATTACATCTTTGGCTTGTTTTCATTTCATCAGCTGCAAACCTTTAATATTTATACAAAAAATCAAAGGCTTGAGGTCACGAATTGTGTTATTTATTGTAAAAATACATTAGCAAGATATTAGGAAGTAGAAAATCAATTATCTATCTATCTAGCATCGCATGTTTTTGCCAAGGACTTCCGAGCTGACGTAGCTTTGATATAATTTTTCAACTAAAACCATTTGAGAATTATATAAAGCTTTTAAGTCAGAGTCGACATAAATAAAGCCAGAGGAAAATTGTGAGCTATAAGCTGCTTAGACTTGAGAGCTTGATAACTAATAGTTGTCGGCTAATATTTCTATTCCATTTGAAAGTTTTGTCTAATTGGAAATAAAATCTAGAGAGATAGATTCTTTCAGTAAACGTTACAATTCCATAGTATATCTCATATATATAAAGCTAACTGAAGATTTTTAACTTTTTTCTAAAAGTAGGTATTTTTACTTAATTTTTAGAAGAAAAACAAAACCAATATACATCGATTTATATCATACAAAAAACCAACACTTCATGTTAATTTTTTTAGTAACTCATTTATCCTTTCCGAAGATCTTCATTCTTCCTTTTAACATATTTTTTATTTCCTTTCGCAATATACCAAGTACAGAAATGTATTTCTTGACATCTGAAGCATATGCCATAAAAAATGCAAACCCAATATCCACAAAAATAAGAAAAAATATTTAATATATTTTAAAATGATTGTTGAGCCCATGAAACTTATTTAGACATTTTTTAGCTGAGAAAATAATCAAGTAATATAATTTTTATAAAACTTAACTAAACCACAGCCTGAAAAATATTTTATGTCTAAACTTTATGAATATTTCGAATTCAATTTCTTTTAGTGTTGTTGGGACATTCGAAAAGCCGAATGTGAATCTAGAATTTTCAGCTAAATTATTGCCAATCATAGATATATTTTTATACAATAACATATTGTATTAGATATTTCTATAAGCTATCTAAAATCTAAGATTTAAAATGTTTTTTAAGGGTACGACTTAGATTCTTTATTATATAAAGTAAAAAATATATATGATCTGATCAACAAATTTACATAATTTCACATTATACAAGAATATTTTTAATACAGCCTAAATTCTGAAATATTCTCAATAACCATTTTATTATTATATATTCAATATATATTATTATTATTTTAATTTCTGCAATAACAGCAATTGCAGTAAAATATTTTGAACAACTAAATTAAATTCGGTTGGAAAATTGTCGCAAAACTTTGGCAAGTTCACATTTAATTAAAGACAACGATTTCAATTCAACTTGATAATTGCATTAAAAACTTAACAGCAACAACAACATGAGCAAAAAATAAACAACAATGTCAATCAAAATGAATGAGAGAAGGTGAGCAGGCGGTGGGCGTGTCAACATAAACAATGCAATCGGAAACAAATTAACAATACTTTGTATTTTTCAAATGTGACGGCTCATTTGCTGGCATTGGCTTGAACGAGCGACTGCAGCAATTGCAACTGCATATTCATGAATATTCACACACTGTGTGTGGGTGTGCGAATGTGTGTGTGTAACTTATATGGCTTGTGCGTTTAATTAAATAAGAGCAGAGCAACCGAAATGAGGCCATTTAAATTTTATTTGCTAGTCTGCGTTGAGCGTCAAATGTGCAGCAACTAAATGTAATTAAAGAGATCAGAGAAGAGAGAGAGAAGGGGTGAAAGAGAGAGAGAGAGGGAGAGAGAGAGGTGAAGAGAGATACCTATAGTTGAGTAGAGAAATGAAGAAATGAGTAGGCAGATCAGCCAAGATCAAACAGCGAAGTATGTGAGTAGAATGATTATAATCTTAAAAGAACCGCAGCTAAGCTCAGTTTTCTTTTAGAAGAACATGCAGAACTCTAGTTAAATACCAGTAGTAAATGCTTGACTTACTAACACCCTACAAATTTATCTAAAATGTATATAATCAAGCTAGAATTTGATATTAGCAAAGCAACCATAATTTCTAATTATCTCTAAATAGCTAAGTCATCAAAGCGAAGACTCCAGATAGTAGACAAGTTGAGCTCTACCTTGCTCACTAATATATAATATAATCTACGCTAATATACCCCATAAACGTAAAGAACTATAAAAATACGCAGAGAGGGGTGGCGAGTAAAATCTTTTAAAAATTCCATTGCAGCGCTTTAAATTCCAATTAAAAGGAAAATGTGAATAATTGCAAAAAGCGCTTAGTAATGCAACGTCTCGCGTGCTAGCCCTGTGTAGATGGGCAGCTGTGTGTGTGTGTGCATATGTGTGAGTGTACATTACAGCGCTCAAAGTCGAGGCTTTAACGCAGCTGCAGCTAAAAGCCTTGTTTCAGCTTGGCTTAATTGCATTTTAGTTGCCAAGCTGCGCAGCGGTCGAACTAATGCCACACAAATACAAACGCAGGCACTACACACACACGCACACACACAATCATGAAATACATACCACACACACACATACACACACGGAGCGAAATGCCAGCAGCAGCATTGGTAACAAAAACAACGAGCATTGCTTCTAAGTACTACGGTTCTAGCCCCACACTCACACACATACATATGCACACTCTCACACACACACACACACACATAGAGGCAGCCATCCACACTTGACTGCCATAAGCCTCAACGCGCGCTCTGTGGATGTTGATTTGGCGCCTTTTGGCCAACTCAGCCTCAACTGTAAAGTCTTCTTCGCCGGCTGCATTTTCCGCTGACATTTTCGTTTATTTTCCGATTTCCCTTTATGCCAAATGCCGTTGCAGTGCTTCCGCATATGCCACACAAACACAACTACACACATATGTGTGTGTGTGTGTGTATATGCCACTCCCACTGGCTAAATGTGTTACTGTGTTTGGTCTCAAATCAGCTTCCGTCACATGCCAAGCGGCAAAAATAAACAGCAAAGCAATGCTCAACACAGAGAAGAAAAAAAAAACATAAAAAAACTAACGAACGAGCGACGCTTAAATACACTTACTTCTGTATGAGATATGCGACTTAAGCTGATCTTGATTAGAATTGTCCTGAAAGGAGCTTAAGTAGCCAAGTTATAAAAGCAGATATTTACTGCGCTGCTGTGGCTTGCAAGCCAGTTAAGTGATATAGTGCTTCGAGTTGCCAACAATCTTCAGTTGGATTGCATAAAGTTGCTTGAGTAAGGTAAATGATATTTGAGCTTTGACAGAAACTGAGCTACTTTCTGTGTGAAAGACCATTTGACAGCGATTTAGAAGACATGTAAAATTGTAATTATATGTATGATTATATTAATTTGATATATAATTTGTAAAAAATAGGTGTAGAAAATACAAAAATAGAAGACAGAAGAGAATCTATTGAAATATAGGGAAGTTGTATTGAATACTATTTTATTTATATTTTTTAAATATATTTTTTAATATCATTATAATTACAATAAATAATTAATCTTTTTATCGTTTATTCTTGCGATTGAACAAAGAATAGAAAAATATATATACTTAAAAGATAAACTGTTTTCAAATAAAAATAAATAGACTTTCTAGTAAAAAATATTTTATAAATTGAAAATCTTATAATTGTTTATTTTTACATATTAATTATTTAAATACAAGAATTAACGTAAAAAATATTATTAAATTATTTTTTATATGTTTTATATTTATCTGGATTTTTATTATATTTTCAAAAGTATTTGTTGATAGCTTTATCATATTTTGAATTCTAGTATCATTATTGCTACTATTTAAATTATACATAGTATTATTTCATGATTTTCCCTGATTTCTCTTGATTAATATTGGCATTATAATTGTCTTTATTAAATTTTAAAAATATTTCTTTCATAACTTCCAATGTCATTCCTCATAATTTACCATTATAATCATATTTATATTATTACTTTTAACATTGTCATTACTATCTCATAATAAATTATTATTTATTTTTAATATTATTAATATCAATCTAATTAGGAGTATTCTCTCACCCGATTCGCTCCACATATGTAATGATAAATCCCATGTGCCCTCCTTTAGGGTATTCAACTACCTAGCGAAAAAAGAAAAACCCATGCGAAACTCGAGCAAAAGGAGCAGCCCGTGCTGCTAGCTGGCTGCTGGCGCTCGTTAAAGTTTGCCTTCGTCCTGGGCGCTTGGCTGGTCCTGCACGGGCAGCGATAAAGTGCAAATTTTGTTAATTATTCGTGTGTTGCCTTCAGTGCTGCACACACACACCCATGCACACACTGTGAGATAGAGCGAGACTTGAAACGAGTGCGCAAACTTTTTGGCATAATTGCCACAATTTTTGCAAGGATATGTCTGCAAGCGAGTCCTTGTGCCTTTAGCCTCTTTGGTTTTGCCATCAATGGGCGCATATCCACCTGAAGCGAAAGCCACAAAGAATTGTTTGACTTGGCAGTTGAAAATGTCAGGTAAATCAGAGGTGTACGTGCGTGCATGGCTAACCAAGAGTGTGTGCATGCGTGTGTGTGTGTGCGTGTGTGTGTTAGCGTATTTGCTACAGCAATTAGACTTAATGCAATTGCGAATTAGAAGCATTTAAAATGCGCGTCCTCAACAAACACTTTGCGCTGACCAAACATGCCAGCTCAGCGCAAATTTGCACTTTTTTTCCACACAGTAATGAAACAAGTGGCAAGTGGAACAAGCAAAAAATGCACCCTGTGTGCATTTGTGTGTGCGTGTGTGTGTGTGTGCGTGTGTGCTTGGTCATGTGTGTATGGAATTTGGAGAATTTGCTGTTAGAGTCCATGTCAACCAGAGCTGACATGGCTATCCGCTGAGATTTGCGCTTTGTAAATTCATTTGCTGCTTCATTCTCTTTAAGCATGCCACAACAGCACACACCGCACACACACACACACACACACACACATGCTCAAGCAGCGCAGGTCTGCATAAATTATGCAGTGCAGCGCAGAGTAGCAGAAAATATTAACTGCAACGTGGCAGCCAGAGCCACAGCCCCTGCTAGCTGCCTGATTTCTGCTGCCTGCTGCCTCGGCTGCTGCTGTTGCTGCTGGTGCTGCTGCATGCATCTCTGCTTCTTCGTGTTCGTGACCAGGTGGCAGCCAAACAAACCACACACCATGTGGCAACCTCTGCGGTTGCTGCCAACATCGGTGTCTCGCTTTATGCCCTGCCACACCAAATTTTGTGCGCTATCTCAAGCTGTTTGCCAAATGGCCGCTATTAGCGTAATCTATATTTAACAGAATGCTATTGAGCTGCATTTAACATATTTGTGTTAAGTTGAACCAAGTGAATGTTAAGGAAATGCTGAGGGTGTAAGTGTGAGAGAATACTTAACCGAGGAGGAGAGTTTGTTGAGCTAATTCTCTAGATGAGAATGTTAAATGTAACCGAGCTGTTTTAGATACAGCTTAAGTATGTTATGCAGCTCTAGTAATACTTAACAGAGTGGAAAGTATGTTATGTAACAGATTTTGTAACACTTTTTTAGCTAAGATAACAGTGCTCTCTATATATAACTATAATGTTAAATGCAGCTGCAGTTGACTCTAATAATATTTGCGTTTATATGGTTCACCTTTTTCTAGTTTATAATTTCTAACCAGGTTCTACGATACAGATCATAGTCGTTTTGTTAATTGCCTTTATTTATTAGGTGTAGTAAAAATCTATTATGATGCTCTCACAATAATCAAACTAATAGTAGCTGCTGTTAATATACTCTTATGCAAGGCTTACTAGTTTTCTGTGACTTTTTTAAAGCTCTTGAACATTTTAACAGAGCTTCAGAATCCGAAAACAAGGCAACAGCTGCAGTTCCTTGTCAATGAAAATTTCTATCAAAATATTCTATAATTTCTCTAACTTTTAAAATTTCGTTATATTTTCTGTTTATTCCATTTTAATACTCATATTTTTGATATTTAGATATCACAATTTCTCAGAGTTCTTAGACTTTATAAGTCCCAAAATAAAGCTTAGCTAAGCTTGCTTTGCCTGGCACGACGCTATAGCTGTGCAGAGTATAGAGCATTTATTATGCCGTAGACAGATGTTTTTTCTTGTTTATACTACTCTTACCGTTCCACACACGTGTGTTGTGTGTGTGTGTGCGTGTGTGAATGTGTGAGTGTGTGTTTGTGTATAGAGCAACTACTTTTCTGAGCTGATACAGCAATTTATTTCGTTAGTCAGTCGCTGGCTTTGCATAGCATACTTGCAGGCGCAAACACACACACACACACACAGAGATACAGAGGGAGTCAGCGGAATAAGCGACTTAGCATAAAGTGGTTTTTGGGTTGGCTTTTGGCTTTGCATTTGACATTTCTTGGGCCAACACACAAAGTTTGGCAATTTGTATACGAGGCGAGCCAGAAATGAGATGAGAGTCGAGAGTTGACTTGAGCGATAAGGTTGTAACATATATACACATGCATATATATATATATATATATATATATATATTGGATTGAAGCCAGACAAATTCACGCTAAATTGAGGTTATTATAGCCTAACAAAGCTATAGAATTGAAAGCTTTGCCAACGCATCAGCTGCTGGTCCGCTTAAATTGCCTGTAACGGCAATCGACATAAGTAAACGTTACAATTTGACTGGACTATGAAAAGTTACATCAATATTTGGCGATGTGTGTGGGTGTGGGTGTGGGAGTGTGTAAAGGTTATGCATGCAATAAGCCACAAAAAAGGTCTACAATATATTAATTTAGCATACGTCAGCAGAAATTGAATGCGCAAAGGTGCGTCAGCTGTGTGTGTCTAGGCAAAATAAAAAGGGCATATGGTGCAGCAGGCGAGGCAGAGCAGAAGCTGTGCCATATGTTGTCGTTGAGGAAGTGGGCTTAAGGCCTTTACTGAATGCCTTATGAGAGTTCTGTTGAGGTAAAATTGGCAAGAGTCTAAGGAGTCTCGACTTTGTGGTAATTACAATTTTAGTTAGGTCTGTTTGTCAGTTACAATTTTATGATTTAGAAATATTAATTTATTAATTAAGAAATATTAATTTCTCTCCCAGATTACTTAGCTGAAGTTAGAGTTCTTTTTGCTTCCATTATACAATTATTCTTATTCTTGAGCACCATCAAAACGATTTAAAAATTCAATTTATTACCTTACTTTGGCTCAGATTTTTGCTGCATTTATCTTCAGACTTTGAGGGCTAAAAATTGTAAAATTATGTACCTTTCTATCTACTTATTTCCATGAGCTACAGACCCCTCATTATGCCGCTGTAATGATGTCCTTTGCATTGAATTCATAATCTGCTGATGTAACAGCTAAGCAAACCTGGCCAGATGTGGCTGGTTGGCTTTTATGGGGTTGATTAGGTTTTGATTTATGTGCTAGGCAATATTAATGAAGGTTGAGATGTCTTATCAGATTTGCTGTTTAAGATATTTAAAATGTTGTAGAGGTATTGATACTGACAGGTCTGTTAGTTGAATGGAATACAACTTTTATCTAGAAGGAAATTTATGTCATTAAGTTAAGGATTATTTTACTATAATTAAAAAAAAAAAAAAAAAAAATTAATGATAAAATAGTATCCTTTTAAAAATTAAAATTATTAGAGTAAGTTTTTCATGAAATAGTATATTATTAAAAAATTAAAAATTGTATAATTATATAAAATAAAAGAAATAAGAAATATATATATGTATATATATATTAATATATTTTTCAACTGAACATTTTCGAAATTTCTTTTTAAAATGTTTTGAGGTTGAGTAGATAATATATTTTATATTTATATTTTATATTATATTTGACTATAAATAGTTATATATATTTCTATTTCTATTATCTATTATACACCATACTATCTATATACATTTAAGCTCAGCCCACAGTCAAAAGAGTTCGGTTTCAATTCAATTAGATTAATTTCTAAAGCCCGCATATATGGAAACGTATATATATAAGGTCATTGATGGCGGTAAATCAATTGGCAGTTATGTGATGTGCTTGGCAAGTGCCTAATATATAGGCATTAATATATTAGATATTAATGCGCAATAATTTAAATGGCATCAAAATGCAAAGTGCGGCCATAAATTGAGCTTTTGCCTGATAAGAGATTAAACTAATTTTGCATTTATGTGGAGGATTGCTCAAGGCAATGTGCCCCGCACTCTCTCCCTCTCTCTCTCTCTCTCTCTCTCTCTCTCTCTGGCTTCATTCTCTGTCTGCCACTGCCTCCATTCAGTTGAGTTTGTTTGCTTTGCTTATGGCACTCAGTCGTGGAGTGTCCTGCCATGTTGGCAATATAAATTGCATTTCACTGCAGCGCTCTTAGGGCCATGATAGAACTGGCTGTCAGTATATGTATGTGTGTTATGATTGCAAATATGCGACTCTGAATGCAGCTCCCATTTGGGTGCGTGGGCGTGTGTGTGGCAAGACACTTCACGCTTTATCATCCGGCAACTTCTTAAAGCCAAGTCGGTAACAAAGCTCACTTATTAGCACATCATTTACCTTTATTTATTTTCAATTTTCTTTATTTTGCCCAGAACTTTGGCATTATCAAGGCGAATAAGCCAAAAAAGGAGCGTTGTGCTGCCAGCCATTGCAAAGGTTTTATATGCAAGCCAAGCAACGGCAGCAAACATTCCCTCTTAAATTTCCTTCTCCCTGGCAGCGCACCATAATAAAGTAAACTTGGCTTACCGCTCAAGTGCAATGGCAATTGTATTCGCAACTGCTACTTGGCTTGCCAGCCAGCGCCACTCCATTTTATAAGCAACTGTAAGCAAAGTTAAGTAATTCACGCTGCAATCCCCCAGCCCTTCCCCTCCCCCTTGTGCCACGCCCACATTTGCCACAATTAGTCGAAGCAGCAAAAACGCCCAAAAAATGTTGTTGCGCAACTTTAACAAAATGTTTCAGCTTTTGTTTTTGTTGTTTCGCTGAGAGACGAGCCTCAAAATGCTGTACACTATACCCTACACTATACTACATTTTCGTATAATTCTTTTTTTTTTTTTTGGGTTTGCTGCTCTTGACGGCATCGTCGCCGTGAAGCTTGTTGAGTGCGAGTACTCAACGTAGTTGCTGCGGCATGCTTGGAATTTGCTTTGCTTTATGCTATGGCTCGCCCTCTCGCTCACTCCCTCGCACTCATTGTTCTCCTTGTCTCTGTCTCCTTTGGCTTGGCTCCTTGGCAGCTTTTTACAACATTTTTTTTTTCGGGTATATTCGTAAGTGCACCTTATTTCTTTCATTTTTGCATTATAAAAGGTAGGAATTAATGCATAGAGCTCTAGCTGAATAGCTTGCCTCAGCAAGGGCAAGCGACAAGCGATGGGGAGAATTTCGTGTCCTTTCGTCGCGACTATCCTGGCGCCTTGAATGCTGCTGCTGCCCCTGCTGCTGCTGCTACAAAAGTGTTTTCAGTCAGTTTCGGACTTTTTGTTTTATGGTTTAAGTTGTGAGTTTTAAGTGAGGCGTCGTCAACTCGAAAAGCTTTATAAAATTAAATAAAAAAACAACTCTGGAAATTCATAATTTTAGAAAACAATCAAAAAATGGAGCTGCAGCAAATTGAAAATGTAAAAAAGGTGTACTTAATAGCAGCTGAAGCTCGAGACTATTTCATTTTGTTTGCAAATAATTTCGCGTTATTTTGGCTTTTTTAAATCTGGGTAAAATAAGCAGCAGGAAATTTAATATGGGGTTTTTTTTCTTAGCTTTTTATGTAAGCATATCAAATATTTAACTCTATGATGAACTATAACCTTAAGTGACAGATCGACAAAGAGAAAATCGAAATAATATATTAACCAAAGGAGTTTCTTAGTAAAAAGTTAACAGTGCAATTAATATCAGAGTTGTTAGATTATAGATTTATTTAATCTATACATTAACAAAATTAATAAACAAAATTTGACATGAGGATAAATAAATAAACTTGTCAGCTAAAGTATATAAATAGATTGCAGAGAATAGATTTAAATTTTAAACAAAATCATTAAATCAATTAATAAATAAATAATAAGACAACATCACTTGCAATAAAAAATACAACATCATTGCACAAATTTAACATGAAGATAAATGAACTATCTCTTCGGTTCACTAAACAATAAACAGGAAAATTATTTGTATATGCAAAAAGGAAGCTGTCCGACAGCTTAGACTTAATTTAGACATTTGACTAGGCTACTATGTTAGCTTTCATGTGAAAAGTATATTTTTGGGCGTTGCCAGACTGTCAGAATTGCCGGTAGAAGCAGCTAGGCTGTCAACCAATTTATCACAATGTAAACAAGCTATTTATTCATAGCTAATTTAATGGCACACAAACGCTGCTCACACAGTTCAATGCCTTTTGCTTTGACAGTAATAGATTTTGCTTGATTTTGCTGGTTTTCTCGCTTGCGCCTGGGAAAATTCGACAAAATTTGCCGCCAGAGCATCGAACATATTGCTTATCATTTAAAGCAATCGCAAATCGTTTTGCTTTGCATAATAGGACATTGGCAAGAAATTATTCAGATATTGTTTGAACGAAAAAAATGAGGAGAAATGAGGAGGGAAAAAGAGTAAAAAGCTAAGTTTCAAGCAACGAAGAAGAGGAAGAGGTAGAGGAAGAGGAAAAGGAACGCTGCGTTGTCCTTGCGGGGACAGCTCAAAGTTTTTGGCCCAGCCATGTCATTTGCATAGTTTCGCCTGGCGCATCCTTTTCGGGCTGCCTGCCGCCGGATGCTGTTGCTGTTGTCAACAAATCTTTTATGTGCCTATTGGCAAAATGTATTTGAGACTCGAGCAGGGAGAGAGGGGGAGATAGAGGGGGGAAATGTTGAAATTCAATTGTCAAACTCTAAGGATATCACAGGCTTTACGCTCGAGTGCGCAATGCAAACTTGTTGTAGGCAGCAAGCAGCAGCCAGGCAAAAATGTTGGCTTAATTTATTATGGCCTAAACAAATTGCTTAGGCTATTAATGCAGATATGCTTGAGTGTGTGCCACACACACACACACGCACACACACACCGGCGAATCAGCTGACAAATTAGTTGCAAAGAAATGTTGCACAGCCCTGATTTATGGGCAGCAACGAAGAACAACGAAATGTGGGTCGATGTGCGGGGGCAGACATTGCCAGACAATGCAGCCAAATGTGCAACCTACTTTTCAATTACAAGGTGCAACCGCAGCGTGCAACGTGCAACGTGCAACATGCAACGTACAAGCCAGCAGGCGCAGCACAATGGACCCCGTTGCCCTGGCTGAGTGCATTTGGCTGAATTACAGCTGCACTCGCGCACATACACCTTGAGCACACACACACACACACACAGCTGCCACGCCCACGCCGACGGCGGCCCGGCCCTTTCTTCGCTGTGAGTGCATTCAAGTGAACTGCAGCTGGAAAGTGGGTGAAGGCCCGGGCCCAGCGAACATGTCTAAAGACGAGCGCCTTTTATGCCATTGTCTGCATTTAGCAAAAGCTTCTCTGTGATGCGATGCGATGCGATGCGATGCTTGGGAGCCGCTGCGGGCTGGCAACGGCCCACTCAATGCCAGCATAAAGTGGACTTTCTAGGGCCATACATAGAGTGTATGGCAGTCAAAGGCCTACAGGCACCAGGCGCCAGGCACCAGGCACCAGGGCCCACAACATTAACATCATTTCTCATAATTTGCTCGTAATTTGCACAAATTTTGCCTTTGCTAATTAGTTATGCATTTAGCTTCAGCAAATCAGCTGCACAGAGCTGAGTTTAGCTAATTACTAAACAAATTTAAATGGAAATAGAAATGAAGTACAGCTACAGCTTGTTAACACCGCCCACTGCCGCCCACCGCCCGTCGCTCGGCACCTCAATCTCCTCAATCTGCCCCGCTCATTTAATTAGACACCCTGTAAATGATAACATTGTCTTTTGCATAGAATTTGTGCGCTGGAAAATCTGGCCAGGCTTATCCGCTGGCAGTTTCCTTTGCCTTTCCCTTTCCCTCTGCCCCTGTCCATGCCCGCGCTCTGCCTTCCGCTGCTGTTTCCATTTCCACTTCCGGCCACCCATTCCGCCATTCCGCCTTGCTTGTGCTTTGAAATATTAACCCACTAATGCCGCTAGCTGCTGGGCATGATTCATTTAGCGTCACGTTAACCCATTAAGCACACGATACAGTTGCGGTTGACTCTAGATGTTGTTGTTAGCCGTTGTTGTTGTTGCTATCCTAGCTGTTTGGTATAAATGCACCAAAAGCTTAGCATAAATGAGGACAACGCCAGCGTGTCCGGTTACAAAGCTCATTAGCGGCACAGCAGCGCCATCTAGCGTGCCCGCAGCGCAGCCGGAAATGCCGGAGCATAGCGTACTACATGACATTTACCATGGCTTTAACAGCGGATCTTAAGGTTGCAGATTAGCGAACAAAATATTGAGAACAAGTTTGGGAAGTGATTTAAGCAAACAGTTGGGCCATTGTGTTGATTAAAATTATTAGTTGGATAGGTGAGTAAATGGGATAATATGGTAGATAGAGAGGTAGATAGAGAGATTGATAGATAGATAGATAGATAGAGAGACTGGTAGATAGTTAAATGGAAAGGCATAGAGAAGGGTATATAAGTGGGTAGGGGAGAGATGACTGAATAGATAGATCTATATATTCATCTACTATCTATTAAGTAGACAGATATAGATAAATACATAGATAGATAAATATAAATAAATAATCATACAGACAAATAGACAAAGAAATAGATAGATGGATCGACAGATGTAGAAATTGGATAGATACATAAATTAGTTACAAATATAAAAGGATATTATATAGATAAACATTTTCTATTAGAAGTGTTTCATAAAAATAAGAATTTATAGACAATAAATAGAAAGATAGCCATTTTTACATAAATTAGATAAATATTTATAGCTATTAAAATAAATAAATAAATGGATGTAAAGAAATGAATATAAAGAGTTATATTGCTTAATAGCTTTCAATTAACAATGTATATATAATATAAAAAATATGTTTCTAGTGGCTTAGCTCTCAAGAGTCTATTAAATATTTATTTTATATATGTTTAGCTTGGGTGTTATGCCATAAGCACCTGCTTAAATATTGTAATCCGACAAAAGCTTATTTTTATGCATACAACTAAATCTGTGTGGGCTCATGAGTTATTAGGCAAATGATAAATATTGAGTGAATAATTACATTTAAAGAGGAGATAATTATTTTATATTAAAAAAGATTGTGCGAAAAGAGGGTACTTTAAAGAGATATCAAAGAAATTTATGAAACAATACTTATAATTAGAGTATTTATGTATATAAAAAGATAATAAAAAGTTTGACTAGCCAAGGCATCAATCAATATAGTAAACTATTACCCGGTCTCCTCTTCAAAATTATAAAGTATCCGCCCTGAGTGACAGCAAAAAGAAACCCGTTTCGCTTACCAATTTTAATAATAATCAACACATTGAAGTTAGCCTGAAAGACTCTGATAGACTGACTGTTGACTCGGCTAATTCCAAAAGTAAATAATTGAAAAACACTTTGGGCATAGTTAACCTGAACTCGATTATATATATATAGATATACAAAGTTTGTGCAGGCTTAACTTTTTGGCAGCAAACTTACAGATTGATGTTGTTTATCTTTGGAGCTGTGTGCAAAGTTGAGCAACCAAAGCCGAAAACTGACAATTGAGAATTGAGAATTGGAGAGAAGTCGGGAATCGAGAAGTGGCAAGCGCTGGCTAAAAGCGCGTGAAATGTGCTTTTGAACAATTTGCTCGGCCATTTAGAGGCATAATTAAAGCAAGTCGGCTAAAAATTAATTTAACTTGAGCATTTTCCCAGCAACAACAAAAGGCGAAAAACTTTTGCAGCCAATCAACAATTACAGAATGGAAAATGGAAAAAATAGCGAAGAGAAATGTTTACTCAAGCCAAACAATAAACAATCAAGTTGAATTGAGTGGGTGGTTCGGGTGGCTTGGGTGGTTTGCTGTTGCAACTTTTATAATCAAGTTGCGAATGCAAATCAAGTGGTGCATGGCCCAACCTAATTGGCCAGTTTGAGCCGCTAATAGTAAGTGGAAGCGAGAGAGTATCCTGTGAAAATTACAAAGCAGCAGACAGCTGACGTCACAGATTCAATTTGTCAGCCTTGTTAACTGGGCGTGTGTGTATGTGTGTGTGGGTGTCTAAGAAATGATGCGACTTTTAGCGCCTGCCAGCCAGACTTACACAGTTTGAACTTAATTAAAATGCTTGTCCTCTACTGTCACTGCCCCCAGCCCCCAGCGCCGACCACGCCCACGTCCCAAAACAGAGGAGAGAAAAAAAAGAGGCGAGTAGTTGTTAAGTTCGATTTATAACGCGTCTGCACTGCGGTTCGCTGTCTCCAAAGTGCAAAGCGCTGTCTTTTTACACAACGTCTCGCCTTAGCCAAGGCTGAGCGAAATGAACTCCAGCCCCCCCTCCACAACCACCTCTGGAACTGTCTAATTGAGTTGTACAAGGCTACTACTAATTGCATTCGATGCTTGCCGCTTGAGTTAAGCCGGCGTTGATATAATTAAATTTTATTGCAAGTTTCTCGAGGACAACGACATCGTTTAGTGACAAGGTGTGTGCATGTGTGTGTGCACACAATTTATGGCATTAGGATTTTATTTTTAATTAAAAACGTTGAGGGGCCAGGCTTAAGGTAGAGCTGCATAGATATATAGCTTAGAATTTGTTTTTACACTAATTTCATATTCACTTTTTAGCTGTCAGATTTATTCACAATTTCTTTACATAATTAACATTTGATAAATTTATAAAAAATTTTAAGTTAAAAGTAAAATGAAGTGGGAAACAGACTATGGCAACTGCAACGGCCACGGGAGCAGCGATTGCAGCAGCTCGGATTTGGACGATCTGTGCGCCTTCTGTCTGGATCGTATTCACGATCCCGTACAGCTCCGTTGCATGCATCACTTCTGTCGCAGTTGCTTCTCGCTTTATCGCGAGGCGCGCGACTGGCAGGCGAATCGTTGTCCGCTCTGTCGTCGCAGCCTCGACGCATGCCCCATTGAGTCGCAGCACAGAAAGCCTAGCTGCAAGGCCGTAAGTCGTAGTCGGCCCAGCCATATATATCTCTGATCCCATTCACACTCTCTGCAGAGCTGGTGCTTGACCTTTGTCCTGCTGCTGGCTCTAATGCTGTTCAGCATGGGACCATTCTACCTGCTCTTGATCTACTGGTAGCCGTTGGCCGCACTCAAGGCAATTACCCATTCCAAAGATATATATATATAAATTATATGTGTGCTTAGTCTCTCTATGTCGCAACTAGTTTGCCTGGCCAAATCTCCGGTCCTTTGTAATATTTTTTTTTCGGCCTGTGTCCAATAAACCCGTATAATCGTAACGAGCATATATCTTTGGCTGCATCTCAATTCAATTAAAACTTCTTCTAGCTGCTAATTAAAATGTTTGCCCAAGCCTCCGGCACCTGGCCACAGAGGGCGCCACCTTACATTGTGTGCCAGTCACTTGCCCCGCCTGCATTTACATCCATCCATATTTCTGATATGAATTTCATGTATATTTTATAGACATAACATATATGCATGACCACAATCGAATTAACGCCTCAGCTGCATTTGGTGCCCAGCTTTTTTTCCCTTCTTGTTTAATTGCATCGTTTTTGTGGGTTTATGCCCCGTGCGGCCCATGTGCCCCGTGCGCTGGCCATAAACACGCCGAAAACGCATTGGCCGATACGCCAACGTGAATGGTGAATTTTAATGCAATTTTCTGCATGAATAAATCCATCAAAATTGCGATACGCCAGCTGCGCAACAAATTTTTGTAAAATATTGTTTCAATACGCCAAATAAAACGAAACAAAACTAAACAATAATCGACAGAACAAGAAGTTGCAGTTGCATTAAGGACTTGGTTAAGCTATGGGATGCCCTGTGGTTAAGATGGCGTTAAAAGTAATAGAGAAGGAGGATAGAAATGGGGAGAAGGAGGAGAGATTGGGCGAGAGATGGGGTTAGACAAAGGAAGAGAAGAATAAAGAGAGAGGCTAATTTTAGCAATCCCAGATTAAGCTCTATGTGTAGGGAATAGAAGCTCTTGTATTTTAATATCAGTTGGCATATTAGTTTCTAGGCAACTAGAATAAAAGGAGAGAAAAAAAAATAGAGAGATAGTGGCAGTCAGAGAAACAGAGAGAGAGAGGGAGACAACGAGACAGATAGACACATATTAAGACAGAGCTTTCTTTGAGTCAGAGACAGATAGAGAGACAGATATACAGAGTGACAGAGAGAGGGAGAGCCAGAGAGAGCACACAGGTACATA
This sequence comes from Drosophila pegasa, assembly GCA_035046225.1. Taxonomy (NCBI): domain Eukaryota; kingdom Metazoa; phylum Arthropoda; class Insecta; order Diptera; family Drosophilidae; genus Drosophila; species Drosophila pegasa. The sequence goes on along the minus strand of JAWNOD010000076.1, from coordinate 5,623,594 downwards.
TATAGGGAAACAAAGAGAGAGGCAGTGGCAAAGAGAGAAAGACGGACATACAGAGACAAAAACTATTTCATAATTGAATTAAAATATTAGTAAATAAATCAAAATGTTGCTGTTGAGTATCAGCGCCTGTTTAATACTCGTTCATAAACTTAGAAAAATTAATTATTTGTGAAATATGTTTTGCTTTTTGCCACGACTCAATTTATAGATCTAGCTGTGATGGGTTCAATAGTAATATAACTGCAAGACTTAAAAATCCATATTTTCAAAATGAGAGAGTTATAGTGTTTTCTGATTTGTGCCTAGGTCCTAGTCAGATATATTCAATAACTTCCAATTCTTTTTTAGATGAGGCTACCAACGATTGGTAAGCATTAATAGTTTAGCTTCATACATATAGTTAGATAAACATGAAGGCCAGAGCATTGCAAAGAACAATATAATCCTTTGACTTTCTGAGTGAATGAGCATACAAATTTTTTATAGATTGTAGCAGATGACCTGATGCTTCTCACAATCAATACTCTTCTAAACTTCGCTCCCTAATTTCCTGCTTTAAGCGCACCACAGCTCACAAATATACCCAACCTCTCGCGTCGCGCTTTTGATTCCAGGGTATACGAACATGAAAACACATATCGCGCTCGCCCGTTATTCATATATTTATTTTCGGCAGTAAATCAAAAAACTCGACCAGCCGAACAGAAGGAGCAAAAAAGCTAACTTGGCAGCTTTAAACGCGCAGCATTTGCAATTAAATGAGTGTTGGAAAAGGCGAGCAGGCGCGAGCTCCATAGAAAGCCCAGCGTGGCCACAAAATGTATTTGAAAATGATTTTGAGCCGCGTTCTTCATATGCTGCTGCTGTTGTTATTGTTGTTGTTGTTGTTGCTGTCGTATTTGTTGTGCTATGTTTGCAGGCTGCTGTTTGTTGACTATGTGGCCATAATATCGGCCTCGTCACACAGTTGGTGCTGCAGTTAGTGCGAGCTCCACATGGCCACAACCACATGGCCCAAAACAAAACAATATAGCAAAAGTGCGGTGAGCGCTTTTCGATTTTGTTATTTTGATAGCTTTGCTCAGCCTCTGGGCTGCGGCTGCCCGCACCGTTGTTGCCATTGTGTTTGTAGTGTTGTTATTGCCCCGTATCGTTGGTGTGCGTGTGCAGCATTTGTGCTGGTTGCATAGATTTTGATAGCACGATATGAACACCTGAGCGTGTAACCAAATATTGGCGCTTTGCATGCCAAGCAGCTGCCCGAAACTCAACAGCAGCCAAATCAACAGCCATAAAGATGAGCTCGTGATTCGGCAAAACAGAAACAGAAAAGAAGGATTTGTATAGCATAATATGCTGGCAAGGTGCAAAGGCAAAAGCTGGGCTAGAGAGAGAAAGGAATAGAAAGGATTTGAGCCATGTTCTCTATAAAAATGTATATAAATCTACTGAACGAACAAAATTTTAAAAACAAATATAGATAGAGAGAGGGAGTGAGCGACAGAGAAAGAAAAATAAGAACAGAGAGACAAAGAGACGAAACGGGATAAAAGATCTATGTTGTGAATAAGACTGGTAGAAGGACAAATTGTAAGGATACTGCCTGAGACTTTAAGAATCAGATAAAAATAATAATACTGCATTTCAGCTAAAGTTCTCAGCTTACCTTAAGTGTAATTGGATTTGTTGAAAGCAATTACAAAATACAATATATCCACATTTTTTTGTCATTAGTTTCTTATCATTGTCATATTATTTGTTTATAGCCATATGTATATAAATAATATTTATATCATATTACTTATTCCTTAATTGCTCGCCTGCAATTTTATATTTTTATCATATTTTTTTATTTTGTTTACAATTTTTTCCCAAGCTAAAAGTTTTTGCTGTGTCAAAAATATATGAAAATGAAATTTATTAAATTCGATATTTCAACATTTGATACATTTTTCATAGCAGATGCATAAAAAATATTGCAATTACTTTCAGAAAGTCAATGTTAATAAATTGATCAAATTTAATATTAATATAAACAGATATGAGGTATTATGTGATTAATAAATATGACTTAAAAAAAGCTGTTTATATAATTGCAAAACAATGAGGCAAAATTAAATATATATTAAATACAATTCAAACTGCAGTTGTAGTATATCTATATATATACACATAAATATTTATTAAATATTAATGTCAACTGCGCTAGTTGAGCCTCACGTGAGAGTTGGGCTAAGTCCTGCGAAGAGGACGCTGGGAATATATGTGGAGCACGGTGAGCACAGTGAGCATTGCGAAGCTGAGAAGCTGCGACAGCTGGGACACTGGGATGCTTCTAATCCCATTGGCCATGACAGAGTCAGGCTTTGGATGGCAAAGAGAAGTCGCTGCGTCCTGCGTTCTGCGTCCTGCGCCTGTGACCGTGCCCACTTCCGCCTCGCAGCGGATATGAAACGGCGTTTTTGTGTGCGCCATTTGTCCGATTTGTGGAGCATTTTCGTTGCAGCTTTTCCGACATTTTTTCCTCCTTCCCTATTTTTTTTTTTGGGTGAGTTTTCATGCGCTTTTCTGGGTTTGTTGTTTGGCTTTTGTGCGGCGCCTGTCGCCAGGCAAATTGAAATGTTTGCAGGGCTTGCAACTAGCTGCACGCCCCCTTTTATTTGTGTTTGCGCTCGATCTTTGACACCCTGTAATTGAAAGTTTTTTTTGTCGTGAGTGAGTGTGTGTGGATGTGTGTGTGTGTGTGTCCTTTTAAAGGACTTTAAAATTGTTCTGCAATTGGTGCACAATATTGGCAATAAATGCATTTTGTTTGCTCGGTCGCATGCCTGATTAATTTTTACAAGTGCAACGTGGCTACGACGTGCCACCTGCCACCTGCCACCTACCCCCCGCCGGCCACGCCCACCTGCCACGTTCGCTTTATCGCTGCCGCCGCCTGCTCCAGCTCGCGTCCGTCGCTCACTTTTGCCGTGTCCAAGTGCAGCGTTCAGTGTCCTCTTGCGTCCACAATTTCATCGATAGCAAGCGCAAACTTTGTCCACACACACACCAGTAAATATATATATTTACACACACACACACATGCACACATGCACACTCGTATTGCCTTTGCCTTGGCTCATTGCCAATGCATTGTGCGCGATTATTTTGCCGTTTATTTTGCGCGCATTTCTTTTGCTCGTGTGCGACTCACTGTGCATGTGTGCGTGTGTGTGTGTGTGTTTGTGTTTGTGTGTGTGTGTTGATGGTTGTGCGGTTCCATATTAAATTTTTGTCACTTTGCCATGTCTATCGTCGTCGTCGCTGTGCACCAAATTGGCTGCTTTTCAACGGAGCTGCAACATCTGTTTCATGGCTTGCATATCCTTTGCATATCCTTGCCCTCAAATTGCACTGCGCCCGCCCACAGCCCGCAATCGCCCACCAATGTTGTTGTTGTTTGCTGTTGCTGTTGCTGTTGTTGTGCCCGCAAAGAGGCAGAATCCTATTCATTATGTCACCGTTACGGCAACAACTTTTGTGGCCCTCTTGTTTTGCCAGCCAAGAGATTTGCCCAATTGCCAGTTTACATGTGCAGGGGGCGGTACTGGTGTGTGCTGCTTTCATTAAACGAGTCTCAGCCGTCGCCGGCTGCCGCATCAAATTACCAATTTATTTTCTTGGCTGGCGCCCGTTTTTGGCAACGCTTTCGGCCAAGATACGGACATGCAGCTGATAAATTCTTTTGCATTTTTTATGCAACCAGCCTGCACCCGCCCCGTCCGAGCAAAAAAGGTGCAAAATTGTGCTGTGCGCATTTTAATGATATAATTAATTAGTCAAACAGACGCCCAACTGCAGTTGCACACGCACTCACATACACACACACACACGCACACAGACAACGTGTCCTTGCTGCCGTCGCACTGATTGCCTGGGCTGCATGCGAGGCGACGACCTTTGGGCTGCTTGTCAAAGATTAAGCAAACTAACCAAAAGCGGACAAACAAACAGGGCCAAGGGGGCGTGGCCGGTGGGCAGCCAGGACGCACAGACACACACACACACACAGAGGGCAATTTGTGCGCAGGATATATATGCAGGCGCTGCATTTAGTGCGCTATAAATTCAATTTTAATTTAGTAAATGTGTTTGTTGTCTTTCACGCAGTGACAAAAGGCCAACCGCCATGTGCATGTCCATGTCCGGACCGTGGCCATCTTCCATCTACCCATATCCTATGTCCTTGTTGTGTGTGTGTGTGTGTGTGTGCGTGAAAGAGACAAATGCCTGCAGAAGATGGATGTTGCAATTGTCTGGCTTCAACATGGCTTCACTTGCGAGATGAATCTCTTTCACTTGAAGCATGCATTAATTGCTGCACATTCGATAAAGCACCCAAATGACACTGGCTGCAAGTGCCACTCGGCCATCAGATTAATCTTGACGAGTTGTGGCCAGCTTGAGTGACTGACAGAAAGAGAGAAAGAGAGAGAGAGAGCAAAGCTGAGAGTGGGTAGCATGTGGAAAAAGATGGGCATTAGCGTGATCTTTTTGGGTTAAGTGCATTTCCATTTGTCTAATGCATTAAAAGTTGTTCAATGCTTGCGTGGGAGTACGGAGTTTGTATTGCCAGTGTTGGTAAATGGGGCAAATTTAGTAAAATTATAATGAATTAAAGTAATTCAAGTAAATAAAATTAGTAAAAAAATCTTAGTTCGCTATTTACTGTTTGTCTAATATAATAATGCAATAAACTGTTTAAGTAGTGTTGTAAAATGCGAAAGGTGCACTGATTACAGCTTGAAATAAAGGTTAGAGTTAGCATCGTCTTCTATTTAATACATTAACTTTGAATTAAGTATTTATAATATGTAGAGCTTTTTGTAAGAGCTCTCAATGATTTTTAGTGTTGGAAAATGGTATAAAAAAGAAATTAAATATTGAAAGATTCACTATAAGCTGTGCTTATTAGTTACTGAAAATGCTAATTTATGCATTTTCTACCCATTTTTCTATCAAAATATGTTTTCCAGTGTTGCAAAACATGTCAAACACAAAGAGAAATCTTGCTTCCCACGCTAACCGAGCTGGAAATTGCCAATTATTAGAAATAAATCTTTCCCAATTGATAGCTTAAGTTTGCTGATTGCATTTGAAATATTTTTACTGCTATTACCTTAGAATCAGTGTTGTAAAATGTCTAAAAACAAGCCAATTATAAAATTCAATAGAGTTATATCAATTTAATTGGCTTTTGTGTAGTTTGTTCTTATGACTTTGTATTTGATTTAATTGAACTGCCAGCATTGATATCAGCTATAGCCTTGGATTTCATTTTATTTTGCCTGGCACATAACTTCAGTTAGCTGCAGTAACACATACAAAGTTTGGTTTATTGCACTTTATTTTAATATTCAATTATGCAAATTGTGTAGCCAACAGCTTGTGATTTTTGGCCAAATTAAACGGAAAATTTAGGCCTACTCTGTATATCTCTCTCTGTCTATGCGAGTGCGTGCGATTGCTTGATGGCTTTTGTGGTTATCATGATTTGTTTTTGCGGCTGCAATTGCATCTGGTCGAGTTTTGTGACCGCACAATTTCCTGTCATTAGGGTCAGCCAGATGTTGTCTGGGAAATCAAAATTGGTGCCTCATCAGTGGCAAATTCTTCAGCGCAGCTGATTGGTTTATTAATTGCAATTTGTGAGTGCGGCTGTGTGCGGAGCTGGCAAAATGTTGACAAAATAGCAGGATATCAAGGACATTGTGTATTTATGTATTTATGAAATTGTGCTCGTCCATTGGAGTTGCACATTAACCCAGTTAAGCACACACACACACATCATTCGGGCTCATTAGCTGGCAACAACTCATCAGCTATGTGTGTGTGTGTGTGTGTGTGTGGGCAGCTGAAGGGGTTGCTGCAGAAAGGTCCTTGGTGTCATTTAATTATGTGCCGTTGTCCTTTTCGAAGGGAGTTACCATGTTGATGTTGACATATGTGAGCCGTTGTTTGTTATTGTTGTTGCTCTTGCTGTTGCTGTTGCTGCTGCTACAAAATCAACCTGGAATGTCATCAAACATGCAACGGAATTGCTCCCATTGGGACACACAGTTTTGTTGCCGAGTCGTCAAAAGTGTTGGCCATAAAATATCCAATTAGATTTTCGCCCACAACAGATTTCATTGCCTAGGTGTAACTGCAACACAAATAACTCTCTCCCTCTCTCTCGCCACCTGTGTGTGTGTGCGTGTCAATCAATTTTTAATGAGTTTGAAATTGTTTGGCTTGTTTGCCCAGTGCAGCGCAGCAACAATGCTGCGCACGGCAGAAAGCTAATTTACGCGTTTGCCAACACTACCCAAGTGCTTAAAAATCATGTTAATGACACTTTTGTTGGTTAAGTCTTAAAAGTTTTTAGCCAAACTCTAAGAGATAAGCCTGTAAGGCATTGTTAAATGATAAGCAACACTGGTATAGGTTGAAACATAAACGAAGCAATTACGCAACACTAAACAATGTTAGACAACACATATTTCGTAAGAGTCTTCAGATTTATGAGTCTCTGAGCGGTAAAAAATAAACATGCCCGACAATTATTTAACAATGCTCGACAGGCAAGTCTACAGTTCATTGCAATACGTTAAACAACACTGGCTTGGGCCAAAACATGACTTTTCCTTGAGCAATGTAGCAATTAGACATAAATGTCACAAAATTATACACTTACACAACACTGAACAACCTTAGAGTCTTCAAAATTTATGAGTCTCTGCAGTGATAAACTGTAAAGACTAAACATGCCTGACAATTATACAACACTGCTCAGCAATTTAATGTTACACAGCACTGCTTAATAAATTGTTTGCCCTTGGCTGGTCGCCGCATTCAATTAACTAAGAACTGGGCTGGCATATTGAGTACACAGTTGTCTTAATTGCTAACTTGGTTACATCAGCGGCAACAGCAGCAGCAACAGCAGCAGCCAGGGAAATCGAGAAATGAGTCGGAGAGCTTTGCGGCTGAAGGTAGAAAAGTCTGAGCAGCAGCAGGTGGCCCGACTGGCACTGGCTCGACAATTTTAATGCCCGCCTAAGCCCGCGCGCATTGTAAACATCATTAGCCAATATTATATGCATTAAATTTTATGCCGAAACGTGAAAAAGGCAGAGGCACAGGCACAGGCAGAGGCACAGGCGCAGGACCTTGTCTCTGCGTCAGGACAAACTTTTGCGTTGCCTTGCCTTGCCTTAGTTAAAAATGTAAACATCAGTTGTGGCTTAATGCGGACGGTGGTGCTGTTGGTGGTGGTGGTGGTGGTGGTTCGCTTGGAGTTATAACCGCACAACCACATGCCGCGACCCACAGCGCTTGGCATACAAATTGTCTAATCCCACATAGTTCTTGCCACCTTCAACTGGTGCAAAACTTTGTCATGGACTCGACTCGACTCGACTCAACTCGAACTCGAACTCGACTTGTTTGTGGCTCGCTCGCTCGCTCGTTCGCTCGGTCTCTCTCCCTTTGTATCGCTGGCTGTGGCAAGCAAATCTAAGCCACTTGGCCACTGCTCTGGCTCTGCTTTTGCATAAGCCCAGTTTGCGAGCTGGGCGCAGCGTTGAATGCATATTTGAAACAAATGTGCAAAGTTTAAATTGTTTTCTACGTCACATTTTTGCAAATAAAATAAAATTAATACAGTCGAAAAAGTGGCTAGCGACGGGTGGCTCATTAAGTGGGTGGACAGTGTTGAAAAAGGAGATAATAAAAGTGTACGTGTTAGTAAATGGGAATATGCATTATAATAAAAGCATTAGCTAGATGTTTAGCTAATTTTATGGACCTGTATGTTATATAATAATGTGTTGAAGCTTAAATTAGTGTTGGTTAATGTCTAAAAACAAACTTATATAGAACTTTTACCTAGTATAAGCTAAGAAGGTTTAGATCAACTTAGTTAGAAACTCGAGTATACTGTATATATGTATATTTGTGAAGCTTAACATATAATTCTCTTAAATTAGTGTTGTAAAATGTTTAAAGTTTCTTGAAAAATCCTAATGGAACTACTTACAAGTTTTTTCTAAGCAAACTACTTACAAATTAGCTAAAAGTTGCTTACTTAGGTTCAACCAAGTTGAACTGAGTTAAATTAATGTTGTCAAATGCTGAAATATGTCAAATATAAGAACTAACACAAATACTTACGAACAGTTTAGCAAAACGAACTCAATTTTAATAGAATTTGCGAAACTTTATTAATATAAACTTGTGAATGAGCAGTGTTGCAAAATGCTGTTTAGCCAAAAGTTTGCTGTGGGGCAAACATTTAGCAAACATGCACACATATATACATGTATCTAGGTTTACATAGAGATATATCTATATATGTATATTGTATTATTGTATAATGCATAAGCACACACTTTGCATTTTATTTCATTTCATTTGGCTTTGGTTCGTTCGGTTTCATTTGGTTTGGTTTATTTATTTTTGCCTGAGTGGCTGCCGCTGGGCGCAAAGTGTATTAAAGTTTGCTAATGATGTCAGTTATGTTTTTGCCTTGGCTTTCACACACACAGATACACACAGACACACGGAATTCATTTATTTAAAACTTTTGCACTTTGGGGCATTTAACACGAACTAGAAGCGCTGCGGAGACTAACTGAGAGAGCGACACAGATTGGTTGCAAGGTAGACACACACACACACACGCACACGTGGACTGGGCGAAAATTTATTATTGCATGTCAGATATTTTTAATTAATTATGCTATGGCAAAATATGCGCTGCGCGCAAAAGTATGCAATAGTTTTTTCTCTCCTTTGCACGCTTCATTGGGCCAAGGCAAAGACTGCTGCGCCTGCTGCAGCTCACGCCCACAAGCTGTCGCTCTCTCTCTCTCTCACTCACACACTTAGCAGAGCTCGTTGCTTTTTAATTAGAGGCAACCACAAAAGATTTTTGTCAACGACAGCGCAACCACGCCTCCTAACCTCCCTCTCCTAGCTTTCTATGCCCACTTTAAAGCGCAGCCAGGCGCAGCTCGTTTGGCACACTTTAAAATAAAACATTCACACTCTCACACACCTCTACACACACACTCACACACAAACGTTGTCAAAAGCTAATCGCAAATATGTTATCCTTTTCTATGTACATTACAGCAAATGCGCAACTGGCTAGCGTCGAGGTCCTGGCTAATTAAAATTAAAAAAAAAAAGTGGAAGACAAAGCGAAAATAATAGACGTAACTGGGTAAGTTCTGCTGTTCGCTTTGTTGTTTTACACTTTTGCTTTTGTTTGTTTATATTTGCACAGCTTTTGACATAATTTGCGCGTTATCCTTGTTGCGCCAGGTGTACTGCATATCCTTTTTTCTTTTTTGCCATTTTGGCACAGCTCGGGGCAAATATTTGCGCATGTTTAATGCGTCCACGTTCGACGTGTTGGCCATCTATTTGTTTTCGTCCTTTGTATTTTTGCTCGGCTCATTTAAATATTTAAAAAGTTGCCGAGGCGCGTCTAGCAGTTGTCCCTTTTCAGCAAGCGACCCGCACCTCCCCTCCCCCTCTCTCTCTCCCTCTCTCTCTCTCTTTCTGTGTGAAAATTAATTTAAGTAATGCGTTGTGCCTAGGCACATTTATCTGGCGTACGGCAAATCCTTTTTAATATGCCTGAAAAGCATTTTCATTTTTCATTTGTCATTTGGCCGCTGCGACGGCTCGTTAACCGTAAAGGACCCCAGGACTAGCAAGGATCAAGCCACTTTACACTCCGAAAGGGAGAGCGGAAGGAAGAGCAAGCAAGCATGTGGGCAGACCACATCAAAAATGCCGCAACAAAGTTTGCCACGACAAACCTGTGTGGCAGTGTTGCTAAGCGTCGCAACTGGCTGCAGTGTTGCACAGTTTCAGCTTTCAGCTTCTGGCTTATCAGAGAGAAAGATCTGCTAAAGCAATCAGTATCAAACATCATCAACACTTTGCCAGTCAATATTTTTTGCACTTTTTCTGCAGTTTGCTATTTTTTATTCCTCTTACTCCTTTCTCGTTTTCGATTCGTTTTTCCACACTGGATAATCCGTGAGGGAAATTGCGCTGCCTGTTGTCGCATGCTCTTTGTGCAGCCTGGCTGCTGATGAGTTGCCAATGCGAAGGTTAGTCAATCAACTTGCGGCGCCTGCTGTCGGCCAGGTCGCAGCATGATGATGGGATGGATGCAGGAGCGAATTCGTGCAACTCGAGTTGTTGCTCAGCCCTTGGCGTTGAAATCAAATTTCATTTGCAGGCAAACTTTTGGCTTTTACTTAGTTTTACTTTGTGCTCGAGCTCTACGACTCTACCTTTAACTCTACCCCTACCTCTTCTTGGGCTTCGCTTCAGCTTCAACTGCTTCATCTTTCTCTTCCGATTTCTCATCTGCGTGGCGCTCTGCCATCGACAACTGTGCGACGCTCTGTTGACAAGCCAAGTTCCCATCAACAACAGCAGCAACAACAACAGTGGAAAAACCTAACGCAAAATGGTCATTAATCATTCGGAGCTCTATTTCCAGAGCAGTGTGTGTGTGTCTGTGTGTCTCTGTGTGTGTGTCGCATATGAAAGCGAGGGAAAGCGAGCGAAAAACATAAACTACGTGCACTGCAAATGCTGAGAAACTGTGCGAAACTTGATGCTGTCGAACTGAGATTGAACTTGCGCTTCATTTTCCTCATCTTTTTTTTCGGGTGGGAAAAATCAACAAAAATTATATACATATATACACACATACTTTTTTTGTGCTTGGTAATTGATTAAATTATGCGTTTGAATTATTGTTCTTTCTTGCGCAACATTTGATGTGCTCTTAACACAGTTTTACTTCTACCTCTGCATTTCGGGCTAACTTTGTTGATGTCGAAAGTTTTTGTTAGCTTAGGACTTTAGTCTAATCCTCGGAAATCGGCTTTAGTTAAGTGTTGATAATTTAATTAATATATGCCCCAAACATACCTCAGATTCACCTGGATTCACTTACTATTTAGTTCATCCTACTAAGTTGGTAAGCTGCAAGACAAAATCGCTTTTGCCTTGTTTAGATAAACAGCACTTAAGCGTCTTATAAATTGCGCAAAGGAATTTAATGCTTTTAATAGACTCGAAGCAGTTTAGCATAAGCGTCAACATGCAACGGATAAGAGCAGATAAGAGAAGAGAAGAGAGAGGGTGTTCCAGGAATCCATTTCGCTGCCATTTCGACAATTTTAGTTTAGATTAGGAGAGAATTAACAGTGGGTGAAGTGCTAATGATGGAATTTATATTTATATTTCATATTTACACTTGATCTACTTTTACAATGCATTCCAGCAATCCTTTTCGACTCAATATCGTCATGTTTTCTAGCCATGTTTTCTATTTAAGCCTGCTCAACTAGGTCACATCAATTGCCATCAATACTCAACTAGTCTAAAGTCTTCCTCGCTTCATTAGCTTCCTTCATAGCTCCATTCCCACTTTCACTTTCTCTACACTTTCTACAACTTAAGCTCATCCTGACACGCAATTTTAGCAACACATCGCGGCCATTGGGGCCATGCGGCAATTAGTATGTGCTTCCGGGTGCCAAACGAGGTCCAAAAGTCAACTTTGACTTGCTTTTTCCGCACTTTTGCCTACTCTATATTATTATTTTTGTTGTCTTCTCTTCTCTTTTTTTGATTAATATGTGCGCCTAAATGTAGGCAGTTGTTGCCGCTGCTGCTGGACAAATTTGCCTTCATTCAGCGTTTGACGTGGCCAAATTAAAGCTGCTCGGATTTCAGTGGCCGCGGCCGGACAAGGGTCTGCGGCGCTGCTAGAGTCCTTGCTGCTGCTGCTGCTTGGTGCGCTCCTTGCCTGCCTTTTGTCTCTGAGCGGCTTTTGTTTGTTGTGTAATCTATGCGCTTGATGGCACAGCTGTTTGTCCAGACAGCACAAGAAAAATGCCAACAATTAAGTGGGCAGCACGGCCAAGCTGCAGGAGTGGGTGGGGAGTGGGGAGGCGATGCATTAATTTAATTAAAAGCAAGCGCAAGTTGCGGTAAATTTGAAATTTGTGTAAATTCAACTTGTTTAGAAAACACTCGAAAGCATTTAATTGGCATTTAGTTATGCGCGTGGAGCTGCCAACCTGATTTGTGAGTGTCTGGCCGTGTGTGTGTGTGTGTGTTAGGCCAGCTGCAACCCCTTGCGCAAACGACGCCACTGGCACAGAGGTCAGTAGCCTTATCAGCAGCATTTGTTATTACACTCACCCACAGAGCTGGGCGCTCTTGAGCAAAGCTTACGCTCTCTCACACACACGCTCTCTCTCTCTCCCACTCACTCTCTCGCTCCCGCGCTCTCTCTCTCTCTCTTTTTTGCTGCTCTTAGTGGCCGCTCTCTTAGCTGCTGACATATGCAAGCGGTGGCTAATTAAAAGCCACAGCATCCCAATTTTCTTGTTTACATTGCCCCTCTCGCCGTGTCGCGCTGCTCTTTGGCCGCTCGCCCGCTCGTCCGCTCGTCCGCTCGTCGTTTCCCCAGCCGAAACTTGCGCGCGCTCTCTCCTGCATTGGGCCACAGACGACGAAGCTTTTGGACATTCGGTTCGTTCGGGTCGCGCTCGTTTCATGTCGTCGTGTCGCGTCGTCGCTTCGTTCGTGTATTCGCAGCATCTTTCGAGCGAAATTCACTCCGTTTCATTATTTTAGATTCATTTGGCTGCAGACCTCGCTCGTGTCCAGTTCTTTGGCGCGGCAAATGGCGGCGGCCAAAGGCAGTTGGGCTTGAACAGTTATATACAGTTATACAGTTAACCCATAGACTACAAATTGTGTTAGCAGTTACTTATGCGTGCCAGAGAGTATGTGTGTGGGTGTGTGTGAGTGTCGCCGACAGCAATCAATACGAGCGAGAAAGAGACAGAGAGAATGAGTAAAGGAACAGCAGCAGCAGCCGGAGCAGCGAGCAACAGCCGTCGGCATGCCGTGCCGCTGTTTAAAGTTGACGTTGACGCCGATGACGTATGGACAGTGGATGTCGCCACTTAAAGCCGTTAACCAGCAGACGGCGCAAATTTTCAAATGCGTCGACGGGCAGCCAGCGACAGGCAGCGACTGCAGCGCACGATGTAAGATGACGACGCAAGTAAGTAAAAGTGTCAAGTTTTTGGTCTTCTTTTTTTTCTCCTTACTTGAGGAATGAGTGGAAAATGAAACGAAATGACAGTGCGTGGTCGTATATGTGTGAGTGTGTTGGTGTGCGTTTGACTCTCTTGCGTGCAGTTTTGTGTTGCATACTTTTATGCTTAATTTTCGCTGTGTGCATGTGTGTGCGTGTGTGTGTGCTCGCGCTGCCATATGTGTGCATAAGTTTTCGCCCGTTTAAATATTAATCTGGCAACTTTTTAATGCGCCTGCAAATTGTTATGTATGCGAGTTGTGCGAACTTTCTGCCGCAGCCACTGTAAATCGTTGCCAAGTTGTAAATTGTAAATCGTAAATTGTTATTTACAGCCGAGCGCTAAAAAAATGGTCTAGCTACAAAAGTTTTAAAGCCAATGAATTAAATAAAAATAAAAATAAACCCACACACACAAATCAAGGCAGTCAATGACGTCGGCCAGCGGGGACTTGGTGGAAGACGTATCCATGAGCTGGCAAACAAACGCGTGAGAAACCAAATTGAATTGAATTGCTTGACATGACGACAGTATGTTTGCAGCCACCCCCCCAGCCGCCCACACTGCCAACCCCTGCAGCTCACGTAACTGTGCTGCAGGCGTAGCCATACATGCCACACCGCCCCCGCCCCCGCCCCCTCTGACTACCCTCTGGCGTGCTGTTTGGTTTTTGTATGCGACTTTTGGGTAAAATTGTATAGCAATTTATTTGCTCTCAGCTCGGCGCTATCTTTTGCATATCTCCCTCTGTGTCTGTGTGTGTGTGTGTGGGCGCATAGTGTGGGCGTGGCTTCATTACAATTTAGCCCGGCTAAAATGCCGTTCGTGCACTTAAAGCATGCGTATTTGCATGGCCCTGGCCCTGGCAGTGGCCCTGGCCCAGACAGCAGCAAATCCACTCAGCCCGACTGGTGCTGCTGCTGCCTGGGTAAATCATCATTATATATTTATGATTATTTTATTACTTGTGTGTGTGCGTGCCTAACGGCTGCTTATGGATGCTTATCATATCTTGTATATATATATAGCGTACTATATGCTATATATATATGTATATGATTAGCATTAATGTTAATTAAATCAATTATTTAAGCGTAGTGACTGCAAGCATTCGCATTATCTGTGTAACCTGTATGTCCTGCGTGTCCTGATCGTCCTGCGCGTCCTGTGCTGCTTCTAGCCACAGGCCCAGAGCCAATTGACTGCCCCCTGAGCAACGTCAATGTTTGTTATTTGCGCAACAAATAGACGACACTTGCGAATTGGCAGCTGGCAACAAAACCGGCCACGCCCCCCCGTCGGTTGCCCAGCTTGGTCTGCCCAGCCTGGCTTGCCCGCCTGCCCTTGGGTGCGCTGGGTCCCACTGTTGGGCCACTTGTTGATTGATTTTTACTTTTATTTACTTTTTGGCCTGCCTCGGCTTGCCTTTGCCTTGCCATTGCGCCTTCCCTTTTTGTAGTTTAGAGATAATGCGGACTCCGTTTCGGGCTTCACTTCCGCTGCGCGAAGGGCGATAAGCCCTCATTATCATTTGCAGGCATTTGGCGTCGCTTTGCATATTTTCGATAATGAAATGAGAAGACATGCACCCGCACACCAGAAAAAAATAAGCAAAATGAACAGAAATGAAACGAGCCGAACAATGTGCGCTCATTGTCGCCGCTATATAGATACATCTGTGCATAGCTACAGATACAAAGATACTACACGCACTGATTTGGTTAGCGAGCGAGTGTGTGTGTGTGTGAGTGTGTGTGCTGGTGTGCGTTTGCCAATTGTTGGCAGTCACGAACGACGACTCTAATCTGAACGCATGACGCATGCAGATACAGATACAGAAACCAGAAACCCTTAGATACACATAGACAACGCGCATAGCTATAGAGGCTGGCCCACGCTGCAGTTGCCATAGAACGGGGGGAGGCTGGGAAAACACAGCGGAAATCATTTATTAAACGAGCCCCTCAACTCGCTCGCTTACGCCAGCTCACTCTCTCCCTCTCTCTCTCTTGTATATATATATATATATATATATATATATATATATATATATATATATATATTATGTAACATAACTGTTCTCATTTATTTCAATTACTTTATACATATATATGTGCATTGACAGCAGCTAGTTCATCTCTCTCTCTCTCTCGCTCTCTCTCTCTGTCTGTCTGCCTGTCTATTCGCCTGCCAATTTTCCTATTGAATTGTCTTTAATATTTTAATAATACGGAATGTGTCGCGTTTCGTTGCTTGCGCTGCCTGCGCCGCCTGAAGTGCTGTGCTCCGCTCGACTGGCGCTCGACTGCTCGTCGGGGCAACTCCTTGCGCTCGTCCTTGGCAAATCGTTGGCATTTTCTAAATCAGTGCCTGCCTCGTGACTGCCGCAAATTAGTTACAATCGATTTAGCTGCTCGTTACAGCAGCCGCCAAAAAACGACAACAACAACAGCAACAAATAAACACTGCAAATGCGTGAACTAAACATAAATCGCTTCACGCATCAACAAAATTGACTTCTAGTTGTGCCCCGGAGTGTGTAAGAGTGTGCGTAAGTGTGTGCCTGAGTGTTGTTGTTTTCGGCTCGGTCACAGTTAATCTAACTGTGACTAACTGTAATTGTTGACTGCACTACACATAAATTGCGAGCAGTCCTTAAGCGCTAGCATAAGTGCGGCTAAGCTCTTAAATTTGGGTCGCATTTAATGGAAATTCAATAAATATTAGAGAATAAATACGATGAATAATGTATGGGAAGGGAGAGTGCAAAAATATGTTTGGTTTTTGATAAGGTAAATGTATGAAGGAATTCAGTAAACTAGAAGTTGAGAATAATAACTTTAAGTACGTTGCTTATAATTCATTGAAGCAATATTTTGTTGGCTGTAATTTTAAGAAAGTATACTCCTTTCAGAGGTTTTTTATATTTGGAAATCTTCATGCTATTTCCATAGGGCTTATAAGTCTTTGCCTATTCCGTAATGCAAGAATTTTGATAGGTTAATAAGATAGTACTACTCCGACTTCTGCTAAAATTGAGCCTACTACTCTTGTCACTACTACAACTAGTACTACTGTTTTACAATTCCTACTACTACAATTACTACTGCTAATAATACTTCAAGTTACACTACTATTACTACTACTACTAATACGTCAAAGTACTATTACTACTAATACTTCAAAGTACTACGACTACTACTACTGAAACTATTACTAATACGACTGCGTATGGTTCTACTCCAATTACTACTACTACTACTACTATTACTACTTTTTACTATTACTACTACCTTTTACTACTACTATTATATCAATTACTATAGGTACTACTAGTATCAATACTATTATTACTATTACTACTATTACTGTCACTACTACTACTTTAACTCCTGCTATTACAACTACTTCTACTACAACTACTACTAGTATCACTACTGTTACTCATACTCGTATTGCCACTGCTTAACAATCAATCAGTTTCTATCTTTAACAATTCAATAAAGCAACATTGACTTAAGTAAGCCTTAAATCATGCATTCAACATTTAAATAAGAGACTACGGTTAATGCTCGAAAACAAATCAGTAAATTTGGCAGCTAAACTTAATTGTAGTATTTTGTAACGCTAACAATTAGTAATCAGCTCAAATCGCTTGGCAACAATTACAATTTATTCTCTTAAAACGCTTAAAACATAAAATCATGCTCAGCAACTGCATTTGATAGAATATTTGACAGCTCCTGATATTTACTGCTTATATAAAATAGAAAATCTCATTTCCACAGCTTACTGAAATATATACCCATCTAATTCCATACTCAATCTTCAAATTGCTGCAAATAAAATCAAAAGAAAAACTTATTTCCTATTGCAATTAAATTGCATATATAAATTTGCACACATTTCTTGCAGAGGCTGTGCATGAGTCCATATATATTTCACTCGAATAAATATATAAATATGTATATATTATGTATATAAATTTTGTTGTTGGTGCTTGTTGTTTTATAAACCCATCAAAAATATGGGAAACTTTTCTAAGCTTCAGGCTTAACAGGCATACGCATAATCACAGGGCTGCCGCTGCGCTGGCTTCGACGTACTCTGCTGCTGCTGCTGCCGTTGCTCCTGTTGCTGCTGCTACTGCTGTTGCTAATCCTTTGGAGGCAACAATGGGTAAAGCGCCCACAAAAGCCCAACTGAAACCCAAAAACCGAAAAACCCTAAAAACCGATGCTCATGCAAACTAAATACCGTTATCGTTTTTTGCGCTCGCTCTGCAAAACTTTAGCGAAACAAACTGTGCGGTTTCACTTTGTTAACAGCTCAGAAAATGTTTTTTGGCCAAGGGAGAGGCAGAGGGGGCGGTGGCAAGAGGAGAGGGCGTGGGTGAGGCACCTTGTTGTTGGCTCTGGCAAGCAGCCACAAATAATGCAAACAATCTTTTAAAAGACCACAAAGTTGCACGCTCCGCAATGCACGTATGTGAAGGAGAGAGTAGGAAAGGGAGAGAGAGAGAGAGAGAGAGAGAAAGAAAGAGAGAGGGAGGGAGCGAGAGCATGCCTTGTAATGTATCCTTTTCTATAGCCAACTATTGGCATATTAAACGAAATTCATAATATAAAATAAATTCGAAGATGAACAAAACAAAAAATTACTTTCAACAACTTTAGCTCGACTCTGCTGCGTCTTCTGCTTGAGTTTGATTTTCTTTTGTGGCGTTTACCAACACTCAGTTACAGTGCACGTTCATAAAATTTGCTGCGGTTGCTGCTGCTGCAGCTGCTTAGCCTGTTATTTCTCAACTTCGACTTTCTTTTTGTTCTTCTGTGTATTTTTTCCAGTTGATTTCTCGCTCTCTGCACAAACATCAAACAACTTTTCACGTGCCTTTGCATAATGCCTGCACATTGGTGCGCCGCTGCTGCGCTGTATTTGGTCAGCAGCAGCGGCACGTCCTGCGCTCAGGTCCTGCTCGTTGCCGTTGCTCCTTGTTTTCGCCTTGACTTTAATCATATTTCCATCAGAAACATGCTGCGCATATTGAACAGCAACAGCATCAGCATCAGCATCAGCAGCAGCAGCAGCAGCAGTAACAGCAAAACAAACATAAAACTGAACACACACATGCACACCATTACTTTTTCTCTCTCTCTCTCTCTTACTCACTCTCTCTCTCTCTTACTCACTCTCTCTCTCTCACTCACTCTCTCTCTCTCTCACACACACTTGTCTTCCTTTGGCTTTTGTCAACATTGGGTAATTTTTAATCTCCGGCTTTGAATGCAGCTTAAAGCACACAAGCTGCACATGACTTGACAGCTTTGCCTGATACCCTAACAAAGCGCGTTGAAAGCGAAATACTCTTTGGCTTAAGCTGGCATTTCAAAAGTATTTATGGTTTATTTGTCCATTTGTCCAATCTTCTTTCTTATCCTCAAGCAGCTTTGTCTGTTTAAAGCATTTAGGAACTAGTAGAAATTGTGTTAAATTGGAAGTATAAAATAGAAAATAGAAAAGCATATTTAAAAAAATATATATAGAACAAATAAAAATATTAGAAAAATTATAAATATACTTATATATATAAAAAATATTATATGAAAAACATTTATTAATTTTTAACTTTTAAAAATTAAATTTAAAATGGAAAAAATATTTAAAAAGTATATTATGCAGGATCTAAAATGTTTAGCTTTATTTCATATATAATATATATTTTTTTTGCATGCAATTTTTTATATTGAAAAAAAAAAAATATAAAAAATTGTAAGATCAAAACTATGTTATATTTATCTATTCTCTAATATATGCAATTAATTTGCATTCTTAAAAATTCCATATCATTTTAAAGTAAGGGCATTTCATAGTCGTCCTCTGCACATTTCGAACAAACCTTTTACATTGTTGCAAAAAATTTGCCAGCACCAAAGTCAACGTTAAAAGTTGAGTTAAAAAAATAAAACCTACACAAAATAAACAAGCAGAAAAGCTGAACTGAAAATAAAATGTAAAAAATAAGAAAGGAATTTCAAAATGGCGTCGTTATGCCACATATGAATGCCGCACGTACGGCCATTGTGCGTGGCAACAATGGAGCTCCATAGATCTGGCAACGCCAGCAACAACTTGCCGTCAAGTGTGGCAACTGCATTTGGCCGGCGAAAGTTTTTCGGATGCATTTTCATTGAATTTGTTTATTCGCTCAGTTTTTTTGCGCCTTAAGTTCGGCTTCCGGGCGAATGTTGAGCTGCCAGTAAATTAACGTTAATTAACGGAAGTTTTACAGTGAAGTGCGCGACAAAGTGCTGCCACCTGAGGCTGTCTTCCCCCTCGTCGTCGGCTCGTCTTAAGCTGGCTTAAGTTAAAGTAACTGCTTGTCAGTTGAAGTGCGCCCCCATAGCCGGCAAATTAGCCGCCCCCGCATCAAGTCGGCGGCGAAGGACTTGGCTAAGAGAGCACATGTGCTTCAGCTTTTGGGTTCAGCACTTTGCCTTTGGCGTTGGCGTTGGCGTCAGCGTTGGCTTTGGCTCTGCCTGCGGCCCCAGCTACAACTTCAGCATCAGCTTCGGCTTCGGCTTCGACTACGGCTTTTACATGCATTCAATGCGCTTTTTTTTTTTGCTGGCAGGACAATGGAACTTATACTCGTCGCATGCTTCCAGATATACTCGAAACACGCTCAACAATGCCCGACAAACAATTGAAATCTGTGTGCGCTTTGTTTTAGCCAGGCATAAAAAGAGGAGGACAGAAAACCAAAAAAAAAAAAAAGAAATGAAAACCTTTAGCTAGGGGTTGTCGCAGTCAGCGCTGCTTTAAATATCCATTGCCCCTGCGTCGGGCTGTACCCCTTGCAATTTGTACAGCTTTTTAATTAAGACCAGCCAAAGACAAGACCACAGAAAGGCATTAAAAAATTGTGGAAAAAAATGTGAAAAAAATGCTCAAATGCCCAGCCAAATGAGCCCCGAAATAAGGAATCCAGGCCAGGCGACTGACGAAGGACAATCATAATTGCGGAAGCGTAGCAGGGTTCGAACTGCGCTAAGGACTCGCACAAACAATGCACTCGACTGAGAATTTACGCCTCGCTACCCGCTCTCTACATCTATCTCCCTTCTGTCTCCCTCGCTCTCTCGCTCTCTCTCTCTCTCTCTTCCGCCATTTGCTGTTGCTCTCCTGTGCGTGTTTTTTTTTATGAGAAATTAATTATCGCATAATTTTATGGCTCAGTGACATCTGAAGAGTTTCATTTACCACTTTTTGACAGATTTTCGCCCTCATTGTACACGCATTTCGAAATTCGCATTTTTTATTTGTATTTCTGATTGATTGTGAGGTCGTTCGATGCAGAGAGAAGTGAAAAATAAGGGGAGGAGTTTGGAAATATGCGTCCAGGTGGCAACCGACAGCCTTATGTAGGATCGGCATTTTTAAATTAAAATTCATTATAGCAAGAGCTACAGCTTTGAGTGTTAAGTACAGTAAAAACTGACGGGACTAACCCTATTTAATGGTTATATACCTAATTTTTCTTATAATGCCTACTAGAAATCCTATAAATAGATTGAGCTTTATATCCAAATTATTGAATCTTCCGGAGAATTTTAAGAATTTTTTACTTTTTTTTATTAAATTACATTTTTTTAAAAACACTTAGAATTTTTTTTTAATTTGTAAAAATAAATTATATTTGTGTTATATTTATTTAAAATATTTATGAGTTTTTAATATCAATACTTTTTTTTTTTTAATACGATTGCATTTTTTTACTTTTTACACATAAATGTTTTTAATTTCAAAAATTGTACTAATCCTTCAGATTATTTCACATTTGAAATATATTTCTATATTTCTTAAAATTAAAATTTACAATTCTTTAAAATTTCTATTACATTTACCTTAAAACCCGCATATCATAACTAGAAAATGCTCGCATTTAAATTGAGTTTGCTTAGAGCTGCAAATAAATGTGGATTCACAGCGGAGGCTCCATCAAAAGTCTTATGCGTCAAAGCTTGTTCGATGCGGCTAAAGCTTCACTTTATAATATGAGTTCATTCGAATTTGTCGCCGCAAACAGTTTGGCAGCCTTCATAGATGTCATTCAGCATAGCAAAAGCGTCTTCAATCAAGACATTTATATTGAAATTGATATTCCCCATTCAAATCAATATGCACACACACAAATATATTTACGCTTAAATTCGACACGCTGCTGTATGTTTGCCAGCCCCCATGATTTAATGTCACGCCCACATTCTTGTACTTTTTTCCCGTCTACTTGTTCAGCTTCTTCTTCTTTTCTTTCTTTTTTTTGGCATCATTATCAAATGTTGTTTGGTAAATCATTGCAAATGTTAATTCAATAGCTCAATCAGGAATCAGGAGTAGCCCCAGAGAGTAAGAGTGAAGGGGTGAGAGAGACAGAGGGAGGCTGAGAGAGGGAGAGGACACACACACAAAAGAACTGCGCCTAAGTTCAATGCCAAGTGCCCATTGTTATTGCCGCTGTTGTTGTTGTTGTTGCTGTTCGACTGCCCTTAGACTTGAGCATTTCGCATCTCGCATTGTACCCTCATCTGCCCTAGCGTGCCCCTCCCTCCCCCTCTTCCCTTTGCTTGTCTTCTATTTTATCTGTTTGACGCTTTGTGTTGCCTAGTGAATGAACACAGAAAAAAAAAGAAAAGACGATGAAGAGGAAGACGGGCAAAAGACAGAAAAATGTGCGATTTCTATGGAGATGCTCTCATTTCAGAGTCGTTCGCGTTCGAGAGGGTGTGCGTGTGTGTGTGTGTGCGTCTCTTTTGCGATATTCAACAGATGTTGTAATTGCTCATAAAACTTGATGACGCTGGCGCGTTTAAAGCGGCAACAACAACGAGACGAGCAACAACAATAACGAGAACGAACAGGAGAAGGAGAACGACGACGACGACGACAAGAGCTCAAAGAGCAAAAATATTCCAAGACTTTGCATATGGCAATGGGCAATCGCTAAGTGTGTGTGCGTGAGTGTGTGTGTGCGTGTGTGTTTGTGCTTATCTTGTTGTCTGTGCCTTAAAAGAAAATACACATGCATACATTGTATTGTGGCTGCAGCAGACATGTGTGAGAGAGAGGGAGAGAGGTAGAGCTGTTTGACATCAAAATTCATACGTCACACATTCATTGAGATTTGCATATGCTTATTTACAGTAAAACACTTGGGCTTCTCCGCGCTCTTTGCTAAAGAGATGATCCGTTATTTCGCTCTCCCATTTTCTAATTTGACTGCAAGCGAGACTGCAGCAATAGCCAATCACTGAGCAGCGTTCGCATGCCAAGGACACGCCGTTACCTTTCTCGCTCGCTCTCACTCTCTCTCTCCTTTGCTTGGCTGGGCAAATCCCATGGCCAGCGTCAACGGAAACATGCCGTTGACATGTGTTTTGCAAATGTTGCGCTGGCTCTCGTCTTGAATTTTGTGTTTTTCTTTTAAGCACAAGCGTTTTTTATGCTCACAAAACACACGCCGAGGAGCAACAAAGACTGCAGGAATACATGTTTTCTAATGCGCGATAAAATGAAATGCTGATTAAATGTATTTGGTTGCCTGGTGGTGCCATCTCTTTTCCACACACACACCACACAAAGCAACAAGCGATCGCCAGCGTCGCAGTCGCTGTCGCTGCCGACGTCAACGTCGTCTGATAAGAGGGAGAGCGCAGGCCAGCATGGAAATGAAACGCGCGCTTGCTCTCTCACACTCACTCTTCCACTCTCCCACTCTCCCTCTCTTCTTCTTCGTCTCTTTTCTAATACACTAACCGAGTGCACCCAGTTGCGTTGGCCAGCGGGCGGCAGTTTAGCTCATATTTGCGCAATTAAATAATTTAGCTGTCGTACGTTTCAGCTGCTCGCACGCTCGAGCAGAGTATGCCGAGTGCGGCGTGTCAATATGAATTTGTGTGCGTTTCACTTCATTTCGTAGCATTTCGTAGCATTTCGTGGCGTTTCGTTCTCTTCAAAACTGAATTCAATTTCAATTGAGTTTTTCAACTGTGTTTTTTTTTGTTTCCCTGCTCAGTTGTTGTGCGTCAGCGTTGGCGTGCGGAGCGACGGTGGTGGCCGCGGCTGCTCAAGGATCTGTAGATGGTGTGCCTGTGTGTTGGCTGTGCTGATAAACGTTTATATACACATATATATATAACAATTTGTATGCTTTATCAAGTGTCTTAGAACGAGAATTCTGTGCTCTATTCATTTAACAGCTATGGCCGTGCGACACGCGTTATCATTGGACCCATAATTGCCCTCAATCGGGCTAAATGAAAGCAACTCGTTGCCGCCCCACAAAAAAAAAAAACCAAAAAGAAAAAAAAAGCGAAAGAAATGAAATAATAAACTACGACTATTATCATCTATAAGTATCCGCACATAACAATTAAGCGCCCGAGACTCTTAATTGAAATGCTGCCAAGGCAAACAAATCAACGGCGACGGGACAGACGCCGGAGTGAAGCCCCAACAGCAAATTGTGGCACGCAAATTGGAATTTCATTGCCGTCTTCTGCAACGGGTAAGTGCTTTCATTTTTGACTCTCCATAACTATGTATCTATGATATATGGGCGACTGTATGTAAATGTATCCATGGTCTATGCTCCTTTTTGGCATTACGCCTCTGCCACATGGCCATCATTAAAGTACACGTAGTGTAAATATATATACATATATATATGGCATATGGAGCCCCTACTCATTATGCATACATACATACATACACACATGTATATATACCCACTTATTTGGTCGAGTAATACCATAAATACATACGCTTATCGCTCAGCTCGCACTGCTGATAACGAGAATGCTACACACACATTATATTTATACACTCACACGCGCATACACACTTGCATGTTTCACTCATTTCATGTAGATTATAAAACAGTTTTATTAGAAAGTCTTCCTGATAGACTCATAAGTGCTTTATTATTACTATGTCATTGATCTCTACGATCTTCAGCTACATCCTGTTCGAGTCGAAAACTATCTCTAGCCGCCCTGTCATAGAAACCCTCCAAGTGCCAAGCCAACCCCAACTCTGAAGCCCACATAAATCATTTCCTGGAAAATGGGCTACAATAGAAAACTATTCATAGTTAGGAGCGTTGCTTTCTATAGCTCTGCTCCCGTATTCCCGTTTTTTTTACTCGTTCTAATTACGACAAAATATTATGCTTGGAAAACTATGTTGCATAATGCGAGCTCCTGCTTTAGCTGCCACACCTTCAGGCGATTTGTGGAAACTTTGTTGTTTGTAATGAAAAAAAAAGTTGGAAAGAAAGAAATGAAATGAAATGAAAAAAGAGGCATCCTTTTCACAGGAGCCAGCAGAGCAGCGTAGCTGGCCAAACAGGATATTCGGGTTGTGTTCATTAGGCCACAGCGGCGAGCTGCAAATTGCGTTGCATAAACTTTGAACTGCCCCTTGCCACAGATACCACAGGCAGCAGATTATCAACTACCAAATACCCTGGCAAGTGAGGACTGTGGGGTTGAGAGGCTTGAGTGCAGCCAGAGAATGTGGATAAGAGAGAAAAGCGAGCTGGAAAGTAAATAAAATTTCGTTATTTGAAGTTTTATGAGAGGCTGTCAGCTCTATGATTTTTTACGCCCATTCCTTGTTTTTTTTACAGGGTATTTCTGTCATTTGCCCTTTTTGCAAAATGTAGTTCATTTGTGTAAAAATATTTTTTCTTAGTTTTTTGTATATTTTTTTTGTTCTGATTCGTGTTGTTCTCTCGCATGTGTCATAAATTTCGCTTTTATCATATTATTTAATTTCGTGTTGTGCGGCGCGCAAAAATTAACGGAACACAAATACATGTGCATGCAGAAATATATATAAATGTATATATATGTATGTATATATATTTGATATGTATATGTAAATATATATACATATATATATATGGGTTTCTGTGTGCGCTATATAGAGTAAACACTGCTCCAGTGGGAAATGATAGCGACTTGTACACACACACAGTCACACTCACACACACACACACCCACACTCACACACACACACACCCACACTCACACACACACACACAAAGCGAGAGAGAGAGTAAGCAAATACATGTGTACAATCTGTATCTGTATCTGCAGCTGCATATGTACACATATGTAGATACATTTATATTTATATGTCTATATAATGCCCGTCGTGGGATTGTGAGTGTGTGTATGTGTGTGCGTGGCATGCCGTAGCAATAACAGTTAATTTATTCCAATTAAGGGATTTTCCTGTTGAATATGCGACTCTTTCGCTATGTCTGCCCCCAACACACACACACATGCACGCAATGCCCCTACCCCCTCTCTCTCTGCCAGCTGCGCCCCTACTCAAACCCCTTAGCTGCCGACCCCTTGACATTTACAAGCTCAATTCGCTGTGCAGCTGCCCTGCTGCTCCAACACGAGGCGCACCCCACCCACCGCCAGCTGGGGCTACCTTTGCCGCATGAAATTGTCCAGCTGGCTGCCGCCTGCCTCTCGGCTGTGGCGCGCTGTGGCAACGCCCCCTTCTAGCTCGCGCTCTTTTGTTGAATTGTTTGCCTTTTGGGATTTTTGTTGTCTGTTTGTTGTTGTTGCTGTTGTCAGCAGCCTTGTCGCTAAATTTACACACACACACATATGATTTTTTCATTATATTAGAATGGCGAGCAACAACAGAAAAAAATTAGCAAAATTTTCGCTGCTGTTGTCCTGCCGCCCAGGATACACAAACACACACACACACATATACATATATTCATTTTTTCTCTGGTTCTGCTTACTTAATCCTTGCGGGATTTGCGACACATTGCGAAGAGTCGTCGGCGAGGTGAGGCAAAGCGAGGCGAGTTGCCAGGCATTCCGTTGCCTATGCCTTTGTCCTTGTGCTAATTTTGTGTCAGCTACCTGGCAGGTCACGCCCACCGCCACCCTCCCCCCTCATCTGTCTAATTGTGCTTATGCAGCTCCAGCTGAACGCATGTGGCATGTGGCATGTAGCATGTCCATCAACATTTTTGATAAATGCCCGCAAAAAGCGTTTCAAATAAATAAAAAATTTAAACGGAAACGAAATGTATACACACACATACACACGCACACACACATGCACACTCACTCAGCTTCGATTATTAAAATTCTAATTGAAATTCAAATGTGCGTCGCATATTTGTTGCTGTTGTCGCTTATCGCTCAAAATTGCTGGCGACGACGTCGCGCCGTCGCTGTCATCACATTTGCCCCACTTGCCCCCTGCCCCCTGCCACCCGGCCTCGGCCCCCACTGCTTGCCCACTTCAACGGCTTCCGTCATGCGGGCCTCAGGAAGTGGACAGTTAAGCGCAGTCCGTTTCTCTTCCCATATGCCTTGTGCCCTATATGGCATATGGTAAATAGCTTCCACAGAGCGTCTAGCAGAGTTTAGTTATCACTGTTGCAGTTGCCCCTCAAACGGGGCGCCCCAAAACAGTTTATTTTCCCAACTTATTTTGTTATTGTGTTTGCCTTGGCGCTTGTCCAAAAGTGAAGGAAAAAAAACATTGAATCAATATAAATTGATCGAGCGTATGGAGATATTGATTTGTCTTTTACTCAAAAGGAAACGGAAAGATATAAATATGCGTTAATGTTGGCTAGGCTAAGAGTGAGTTACGAATAGAAGAAGAGACGCGGAGAATGAAACTTGAACATAAACAATAGACTTTATATGTGCAAAAGAAATCTGTTTAAAAATGGAAAAGCTAAATTTAATAAGAGTGAATTCCAATTTATGAGTAGTAAGATTTTGAATAAATCAATATATAAAAGTAAGAATAATATTCAAAAAAGGTAGAAAAATGTAAGCAGAAAATTAGAAGAAAAAAAATTGAAATTAAGATTGTTTATTGAACATTAATTCAGAATAATCTTTATTAAAATATTGCTATAATTTAATTTAATTATAAATATATATAATATTGTTAAAAGAAATTCTGATTTCTTTTCTATCATTCCTATTATTTTCTTGTTGTTTTCCCATATGTTTTTTGCTCAATTAATTTATATATAATTTTTATTTTATAGAGCATATTTATTTATTATAAAAGCTTGCCTTTCTTATAGTTGCCTAAAGGGCTCGATAAGGAACTTAAAATATTATATATAAAATATATTTTGAAAAGTCTTATAGTCAGTTTCTTGAGCAAGCTTTTTAGCTTAGTATTTAAACTTAGCTTCGGATTTTGAATAAGATAATACTTGAATATACATAGTACTTATATATCCGACATTTCTATATACCTCGCTGAACTTTAATCTTGAATCTTTAATTTGTTCAATTCTTTACTGCTGCAATTAATCAAAGTTCGCTTTACTTGCAAGACACTCGCTCATTAAATGCTGCTTCTAGGGTTGCAATATAGCAATTTAGCCTTTTTTTCTGTGCTTGATGCTTCACGTGGCATGCGTCCTCAATCAGTGTGTGTGTGTGTAGCTGGGCTGGGCGAGGTAATCTGTCAAATTACTCATGCAAATCACACGGCAAAATTTGGCTGCAATTGAAACGAAGCCCGCAAGGGCTGATCTATAGCAAGTTGTAGTTGTAGTTGTAGTTGTTGGTGTTGTTGTTGTTGTTGCGGTGGCAGGGCACACATGTAATTGAGCCTGCGGTTGCTTGGCTGCTGCGTCCTGGGCCAAGGCTCGGCTGCTGTTCGGTGGTGGATTTTCTTGGCCATTTCGCCGACATTGGCCCATCAATTAAATTGACTTTGCCTAGGCGCAGTGGCTGCTGTTGCTGTAGTTGTTGTTGCGGCTCTGTCACAGTCTCTATGATTAATTAGCGTCTTAGACTGACGTTTTTGCCAGCTACAGCAACGACAACGACAACTCGATTGTGGCCATTAAAACATTTCCAATTGATTGGCTGCTGCCTATTTCGTTCTGTCCAGACCAATGGGGTCTGTGGCAATCTCATCTCTCGCTTCGATATCAATTATGCATGTGAATTGTCTGGTCGCACTGAGCTCTGAGCGGCCCGGGCCCGGTCCCACTTATCGGACTCGGCCCTAATCTTTGCTTAGCTGCGCGCACGACTTCCCTTCAATAAGTGCCACGAACCGAGTTCTATTTATGCTCAGCTCACAATTGCTATTTGCATATGCGAGTGAGTGTTATCGTGTGTGTGTGTGAGTGAGGGTGTATTTTCTACAAAGATAAGCAGCCTAAAATATACACACACAATACACAAATCACTCACCACACCACAATCCCAATACAATTTGCTTATCTAGCGGCAAATGCAGTTGTAATTGCTTTGCTCTTAAGATAACTCGCAGTGATTGTCAAACCGAGTGGCCATGTGTATTTAAATATATATATATATCTGCATATATGTATGTTATTCCATTTTATCAGCTTTCAAGGGAAATGCCAATGAGCCGTTACTTCTTAATCTCTAGCAAACATTATAATATTTGACATATTTGTGAAATATTTGAGCAGAAATATGTCGAGCTAAGATATAGAGCCCAATTGAACTGGGTTTCTTAGACGAATATTTGCTGAGACTTCTTATTTTAATTTTTGGAATAATTACACAAAATAATATAGGCAAAGTGTAGAATGATTATATATAGAATGATATTGAATATGAATAAGAATTTGCTCTAAAAAATTTTAACAAATATTTTGAAAAAAAAAAAATGTTGAAAAAAGTTTACAAAAAAAGGTTTTTTAAAAAATATATAATTGTATCTAGACATATAGTAATATATCATCTCTAGCTGTTATAGAAAGCGGTTTCAACTGAAGCTTTTGTAAGAATAACTTTTGTAACTAAAAGAAAAACTAATTAAATGAATATAATAGATGTTTAACTATATATTTTTTTTACCATATTCTTAGAATTTTCTTACAAATTACAGACTATATATCATAGATCTTCTACAAAAGTTTGCCTGAAAAAAAGGTTTATCCACCACAACACACTCTGCAGTTCAATTGAGTTTACAAAGCATTCCATTATATGTAGGCCACCGCATTCTTTAGCCGCAGCTCGTTTTCTAGCTCCAATTCAGCTGTCAACTGATCCTCGTTGAGCTGTAAGTGCAAACGCTGCAAAATCCAACTACAAAATGCACAAACAACACAGACACACAAAGTTGTTCAAATAAACATGCAAAATTGTTGCGGGCAACAGTTGGATGACACTTCATAAAGAATTCGCTTAGCTTGGCTAATAACACAAAGACCAAACACTGCCCTCCCCTCCTCCTCCATCTCTGAATTTACCCGCAAATAGTATTGCATTTCGATATTTATGCATAATTTTGTGTGTGTTTTTGGACAGCTTATCATTGCATTTGGCGTCGGACAATTGTAAATTTGCGCTAGTCACATTTATGAATTATGATTTTAATGTTAATTACATGAATATTTCAAAAGTTGTTGGCCAACAAACAACGACTGAACACAACTGGCTAACAACTTCCGCTGATTTGATTTTGTGGTTTGCGTTGAGCTTCATTAAACAAATTGTTGATGGGCGGCAGAGAGAGAGGGGCGTGGGCAATTGCATAATTTATAAACGTTTTGCGTAATTGCCAAAATTGCAAACAGTTATGGCCAAACAAATGCGTATTTCGGGCCAATCTATGCATAGTTTTTTGCTAATTAAATGCAAATACTAAACGTGCACACATGACTCGATCTGCTTTCAATTTGAATTCGATTTTATATTTATGACATTTAACATTACGTTTCTTTATTTCTATTCTATATGAGTGTGTGTTGTGTGTGCAGACACTCGGTTCGATTGCCCTCTGCCAAACGTCGTTTCACTTGATTGTTTTGATTTTCACTCTTTGGCACATTTTACATACGAAATTCATTTGAATTGCAGCCGCATTTACATTTTGCTAAGCAATACACACACACACACACACACACGCACACACTCACTCTAGCTATCATATGCAAATGAAGCTGCAGACAGATGTCAACAGGCCGTGTCCATTTGGCCTTAGCACTTGGTAACATTGTCAATTTTGTTCAATAAAAGCAACAGCAACAACAACAAAGCTTGCTAAATTGATTTTGTCATATTTTATTTTTCGCCTAATGCCTGATCGCTTGTCAAACAAACCAAGTTTAAAAGCGCACAAAAAAGGATATGGCCAATCAGCTGTTGCTTTGCCATTTCACATTTTGTTTGCTTTTATATTTTTGCCTTCCTCTCTCTCTCTCTCCCTTGCTTATAGTTTCATTAATAGATTTGCCAGCCTGACTGACGCACAGTTTTGAACATTTGCCAACAAGAAAAATATGGCGAGAGCAAAGCAGAATTTTGTATATTATTTAAACTTTTGCTCTAGCGAATGTTCTTCAGTTGTGCATGAGCTGAAATATTGTTGCTAAATATTTGTTGATGTTAGGGAATGGGTTCTCTTAGTTGTGCTTCTCTGTGGAAGCAAATAGGGATGCTGCAGACGGGCGTGATTGACTAGTTAGTACCCGTTCAATCTTCCAAAAAAACTTAAATGTATTTAAAAAATAAAACAATAAATTAGAAATATAATATTATTTTATATAACAATTTCTGGAAAATGAAATGCCTCAAAGTTATATGCTCTGTGTCCTTTGATAAGGACAAGAGTTTTGAGAATCGATTAAAGCGCTTGATTATCTGTAAAAAGCCAACAAATTGAAAGGGAAGATTTTCAAGCTTTCAGACTATTTGTCGAACTCAAACTAATGAGTAATACCATACTAGTAAGAGCACAACTATTTATATAATAGCATAATATAGTAATAGTACTAACTATAGAGTAATCAATAGTAGCACCAAAATATCGCAACCCCAAGATAAATCTCGTTCAACAAACTCATCTTTCAAAACTTTTCTTAACCTCCTCAATATTTCAGCTGCCATTAACGCGCTCATTTCTCAGTACTTAAGTTTCCCCGAAACACAAGCACAAACTAACTGAGATTAATCAAGGAAATATGCACATAATTAATAAATACAAAATTGTGTATTAAGTTAGGCGCGTAGATAACGGCAATTTAAGCTGTTTGGCCTGCATTGCCGAGACGCTGGCTTTTCACTTAGTTTTGCGAGCATATTTTGTGCTTTATTTATTACGCGCGTATTTCATCAAGTTTTCAAACCAATTTAAAGCGAGAGCTATTAAAAAGTAAAGCAGAGACAGAGCTGAGGCAGCAGCCAGTACTTTGTCAACTTGCCACAGTCAACATCTTGGCGGTGCGCTTCATTTGGCTTGCCACAGCCTGCGGCAAGTTGTGGCAGAGGCTTTGCGCAACTTGTGCAGCAACAAAGCGGGAGCTAAAGATGATGGCGGCGATGATGATGATGATGATGGTGATGCGGCTGCTGCTGCCGCTGCTGCTGCTGCTGCTGTCACCGCCCGGGGCATGCCACAAAAATCTATTCAAAATTCAAAATGGCAAGCGCAAAATTGTTTCAATATTCATAACGCTCGGCGCTAAATGCCTCGTTTTTCACAAAGCCCAGCGAACGCATCGATTCGCCCTCTCACTCGCTCACTCTCTCTCTTGCTCTATGGCTGTCTCTGTCTGTTGGTCGCTCAACTAATATGCAAACTAAGCCACAGTAACGCACAGGATGCCACTATCCCCCGCTCCTGTGCTGCTTGCCACAGCATAACTGTGCTTTTTTGTCACACGCCCCGCTGGCACGCCCATTTGTCTCTGCGTGTGTGTGTGTGCTGGGTCAACATGCTGGTAAATTTAAAGCACCTGCGCCAGCTGGCGCGCTGATAACGTGGCCCAGACGCTGCTCACCCAGACACCCAAATGCGTGGCTGTTGGCGATAGCGCGCGACAGGACAACATGAAACGGCCTACGGCCTCTGGCATGGCCAATTGCCATGGCCATTATTGGTTAGCCAGAAGAGCGCCGCTGGCCCGACCGACCAAATGCAAACAACAATGGCCAACGAAGAAAAAAATATCAGAGCAGCGAAGTGCCTCGTGGCGTCCTGCTAAATGCTGCTGCCACATAAAGAGGCGCATAAACGGGCGCCCGATAAGCGCGACGAAACTAGCAAAATCTAATTGAAAAATAAAAGTGGCACGAAAATAATATTGCATACTTTTAGGGCGCTCGCATTTAAAGCAACGCTCTCTGGCGATAGAGAGAGAGAGAGGGAGAGATTTGTGGGATCTCTTTAACTTCCGGCGGAAGATTTTATGCATGGCAACAGTCGAGGCGGCCCCATAAGCCATTCGCCATCAACAACCGTGTGGAGACACTGAGCTGTACACGGGGACGTGGGGCCGGGCCGGGGCGGGGCGGGACCAGAGCTGCTGCCAGAGTTGCCATGCATCAGCGAGCAGTGAGCATGTTTGTGCCGAAGATTAAAAGCATGTGTCCGGTTTTATGTGCCCCCAATCTCCAGCTCACACTGCCACTCCCTACCGACCGCCGCCCGCCTCTTGTGTGTTAAAATTTATAACCGTAAAAGTGCAACAGTAAAAAAAAAAAAAGTAAAAAGAAGAAGCAGCACAAGTAGCAGCAGCAGCAGCAGCAGCATCAGGGCAACTCTATAGCCAAAAGGGCAGCGAGTGGGCAGCTCGTTGTTGGTCGGTTTTGCGGCTAGGTGTACCAGCTGGCCCGGTCGAGCTGCTGTTGGCTTGGCCAACGTTTTTAACGTTTTATATACGGTCCACAGATAAGTCCTTTGGCATGCCTTGTGGCGCGTTTTGTTGCATAGTTTTGATTTATTACACAACAACAGCAGCAACAATAGCAGCGGCAGCAACGGCAGCGAAATTCATTTCGAAAATTCATAACGTGACTGCACTTTCAGCTAGGTGGCAACACTGGCAACTGGCAACTGGCGACTTACCCCCAGTTTATATGCACAATATTGCCCAGCTAATTTCTCTGGCTGCTGCTGCACCATTTAAGACTAAGCACATTGCTGTCTGGCCAAATTCATGAATCGCATTCGGTTTCCGCTTTGCAGATTTGCGCATTCCGGATTTGACTTTCGCATGAATTCTTCGAAAACATGCGCCGATTTGCCAAACTGGCCAGCGCATAATCAGACACTGAGTTGAGGGCGCCTTTTTCGCGTGTTTATTTTGAGCAAACCCTTTGGCCAGCCAAAGGGCAGCTCTTTTTTTCCAACTAATCCTAACTGACAGCAAACAAGAGCTGAGCGCGTGACACGAGCGACTTGTGGGCGATGAATGAGTTGGGAAGTCGAATGACGGGAGGATACAAATTATACTATAAATGTAGGAAATACTATCAGCAAGTAGTGTAAGCCATTGATAGATATTTAAAGCTCCCATTACTATTTTTGCATCTGCATGTATATTTAATATAATCAGATTAAAGTAATATTAGCATGGAGTATAGTAAGTCAATGAAGAATTATAAATATGAAATATATATTTACAATAGTTGAACAAATCAAGTAATATAAGTATAAATCATAAATATCAACAATCATACTCAATATTAAATGTATTATTGTTTATTTATATATATATTGCAGATTGTATACATAATTCTATAAAATAATATATATGTAAATATATTTTATAGAAACACATTTCATCACAATAATTTGTATCTATATCATATACTTACAATTAAATATCAAATTTTACATATAATCTCCAATTTCACTTCACTTTCTTCCTCCAACATTCACTCTATCACTCCCCATGCATGCATTCCAATCCTCACGCTCACGCTCTCATCTCTGGCCAATCGCTAGTTATTTCAATCAAAACAGTTCTCCAAATTCAATTGGAAACTGAACCGAAAGCGGCCACTTCAGCGCTCGCCTCTCGACTCGCGTTCGACTGTTTGGAAAGCCATTTGTAAAGCGCCTAAGCTCGAGGGCGCGTTGCCGATAAACTGCATATGACCAAAAATCAATTAGTGCGGCCATACAGAAATACACTTGAATAAAAAAGCGCTTTTGGCTTTCGCTGCCTCCTTCCTCCTCTCAGTTTTGGCAATTGCTAAACGAATTGCCCGCTTTGTTTTTTCTAATTCCTTTGTGGAGCATTTAAAAAGTTCGCGCAAAAGTAGGCAACACTTTTTTCCGTTGTTATTTTAATAAATTTATTTTTGCTTTCGAGAGTCAGCTCGAGCTGCTGTCTCATGTTTGATTGCTGAATTATTTATGTGTGTGTGTGTGCGCGCGCTTTTGTTTAATATGTATGTATGTATATGTATGTACATATCCACAGACGAGCATATGTATATGTATGTATGCAAATGCACTATGCATATGAGCCGAGTGCTGCCGTCGCCGCTGCCGCTTTTGTTTCTTTATTTCACTGTTGCGGCTTTCATTTGCAAATTACTGTTTGCCTGCTGAATATTTTTATGTCCACTGCGACGACTGCTGCTGCTGCTTCTAGCTTTGCTTTTGTTCTCTTTTTATTTTTCTCTTGCCTTTTCATTTGTTTCATTTTGCATTGTCCAGCTGTCGTTATGTCACACGGCCCGTAGCACCGAAATAGTTCACAGTTTAACATTTAACATTTGACAAACTTTTATTTCTTTTGCCTTCCTATTTCGCTCTCTCTCTCTCTCCCCCTTTCTCTGTTCAGCTGCGATATGATTGATTGGCAGCTAAAAGCCAAATAATGGTGAGTATCAGCTACAGTACACACATGTGTGCGTGCGTGTGT
Source organism: Drosophila pegasa (assembly GCA_035046225.1). Classification (NCBI taxonomy): domain Eukaryota; kingdom Metazoa; phylum Arthropoda; class Insecta; order Diptera; family Drosophilidae; genus Drosophila; species Drosophila pegasa. The sequence goes on along the minus strand of JAWNOD010000076.1, from coordinate 5,588,695 downwards.
GCTTTTGTGTGTATAAATGGCCAGGCTGCCTCTGGGCACTGGCCGGTGCATTCGTACCCTTATCATTCTCGCGCCCCGTGTGCATATCTAGACAACTGGACGGAGAACTGATAAGGGCTCGTATCACCAAGTCAACTAAATACGTGCGACAACAATCAACTAAGGAGGCTAGTCAACTGCAAATATTATTAATAAAACCATAAAAGTGTGACAAGGCAGACAGGCGTGAAAAGAACTGACTTGGCATAAAAATCATCTATGAAATAATAATAAAATCAATAGTAAAAAAAGTAAAGTTATTAATGTTAAAATACAAACAACATGACAAGCCCTGAGGGCACACAAAAATATCAGCAAAAAGCTGAAAAGCATTTACAAATTAGCTGCAGGCAAATGCACACAATGCAAAATGTGAAAATTGTGCTGGGAGTGTGAATTACAAATTTAACATAGAGCAACATAAAGCGCACATATAAATCACATAAATATATATTTATTTATGCCATATATACATATGCTACAGCCTGGTATTAAATTAGTATTTAACGCGTTGAGCAGTTGAAGCATTTGCATTAAATGCATTTACCAAAAATTTAATTAATTGCTTTGCAGCAACAACAGCAGCAGCGCCACTCGCCACTCGACCCTCGAAGTATTTATGTAATTTATAATTAAAAAATACCTCAGGTGCGGAGCATATTAATAAATGCGCTTAAATAAATTAATATGCAGTGAATACATACATTATAGTATATATTTGCAATATAATTACAAAAATAATTCATAAATCTACAAAATATTTGCATATTTATAGCAAAGTTATATTTGTGTAATTTAAGTAACTATTTAATTGTTATTCTTCGCAAGAATGTAATTTATTTATATTAAAGTCAATAAATTGTATGGCAAAATAAATTATGGTTTGTTTTATTTTGACTAAGCTGGGAAATACTGGACTTAATAGACTTAATCTACGTTAAGTTAGCTGTTATACAAGGGTTATAAAAGTTATAAATATTTAAAGAACCCTGCTTCGTATACAGATGTTAAATATCTACTTCAAATTATTGAGTTTCATTACAGCTTAACTTAATAATCTTAAGTAGCTGCTTAACGAATTTTAAGTCTCAATTTTCTGTTCCTGACTTCTTACATTAGTAACTCGTATATTTATATTCTAAATTTATTTATAATTATTTTCAATTATTTAGCATTAATATTTTTGCGTTATTCCAATGAAAATATTGCCAGTTTTATATATTTTCATGTGCCAAATGAACGCTAGACTACACGTCAAAATATAGATATAGATGTATAGATATAGATATATAATACATATTTTATAATAGGCAGAAATGAGCTATATTAGATTAGATTTGATTTGTATTTTGTTTAGGTTTCACCTAATCATACCTCATAGCTAAAATAAAATTATGAATTTGAAATATTAGTTTAAATAAAAATGAGCTATATTAGATTAGATTTGATTTGTACTTGGTTTAGGTTTCACCTAATCACAGCTCATACATACAAAATGATTATTGAACACTTGTATTTGAAACACTTTCATTTCAGCTCTCTATTGCCGGCTTGGGTGGTGGGGTGTGCGCTGTTATGATAACTATTTTCTAAGAGCCCTTTAAACTGTTTATTCACCACAAAGCCAGCGCCTCACTTCACTTAATGCCGCGCATACCGCAACAATCAACTAAATTGTTCCATAACCAAAGCAGTAAGTGCCATTTAAGCTGCTTAATAAATTTGTATAGTATCTAAAATATATTAATTAAGCAACAGCTCAAAAGCAAACTCAAAGAGTTATCGACCTCATACACATATACACACACACACACACACACTCACTCACACACACACTCACACTCCTGAGATGCCCACACAGAGATAGAATAGCTGGCAGTGTTGCGTAATGAGCTACCGCGAGTGCTATCAAAATGTGTTGTTGAATCATCAAGCAGCAGCAGCAACAGCAGCATCCCGAGCAGCTGGCATGGCTGATGATGGGGCGGGTAATTAAGTCACCAGGCGTCGCTGCCAGCAAATTCATTGAGTTAATCTATCAACGCAGAGCCGAGTGGCGACGCCTCCTCCAGCAGCACTACTGCTGCCCCATTTGCCTGCGACATATCAGTCGCTTTAATTACTTGGCCGTGCGGCAAAAACGGGCACAAACAATTCCCTGTGGCGACATTGGCCCAGCAAGAGATTGCTGTGAGGGGCGAGTGGCGAGGGGCGTGTCATATCGTGGCGAGCTGCCAGGGAGGTGCTTTAATAAACAAACCATTGGCACTTAAGAAATAAGCAATACACATTTAATGTCCAACGGCCAAGCAATCAGCGAACAGCTGGAATTATTGCAGTAAGCAGAGCAGGACAGGACGAGAGCGAGAGAGAGAGAGAGAGGGAGAGAGAGTAAGGTAAGCCGAGGTAGTTGGGAGACTTGAGGCCAAGCAGCGGCAAAAAAACAATCCAGCATTCATTTATTATTTAATACGAAAACGCAATTCGTGCATTCACCTGGAAACCATCAACAAACGTCACCAGCGGGAATACGCAGAGCCAGCAGCCAGCAGCCAGGAGCCGGCAGGCGGCAGCGTGAATGGCCAGAATGCAGGACACGCAGACAGCACGAAGCCCGTGAGAATCGGCACACAAACACACACAGAGGCAGACGCACGCACAACAAATATTTGGCGTTGTCCTGCGAGCTAAAGTTGCTTTGTCCTCCAACTGCTGCCCCTGCCGTTGTCGTCCTGCCGTTGTCCTTGTTGTCGTTCCGGTTACTTCGAGTTGTTGCTGCTGGCGGCGCACGCAGCCAAGCATAACGGTAAACCAAGCTGACGTTAACTGCCAAGGCGATAAAGCAGGCGCACACACACACACCCACAGACACACCTACACACACACACACCTACACACACACACACACCTACACACAAATGAAATTCAAGCAAATTGAAATTTTATTTCAGCAAATGTCTTGCTCTTTATACTCCCTCAACGCCCCGAAATGGCACCGTGGCTACCCGACCCCCTGCCCCTGCCACTCCTCTGTCTAGCTGCTGCCATTTCATCCACTGTGGTGGGGCCACTCTGTTATCTGGCTGTTATCAGTGGCAAACGTTTCAGTTGTGCGATTTGTTGCACTTTTCAATTTAGATAAATTAAAAACAATGCCACAGCCAAAAGTTGTGGCACTTGTGGCATCCACAAACTTTCGCCTCGACTCTGTTGCGTCCCCCCTTTGTCTCCCCCGCCGAAGACATACACCTTGGTGGGCGATGCCAACACTTTGGCCAACTTGCAATCGCCTGGGCATTGTGTGTGTGCCTCGCCTCGCTTCGCTTCGCCTCGCCTCACCTCTGCCGTTTTCTCGCCTCGCTGCTCGCTTGTTTATTGCTGCGGCACAGCGCAACAACCTGCGTCTGCTGGGAGCTCTGCTGCCTGCAACATACGTGCAATTGTGCCATCGATGCGCCAGCAATTCGAGTGGAAAACAAAAATAGAAAGCGAACAAAAGGAATTGCTCTTGATCGAGCCCTATATGCAGCAGGTGAGATGCTCTAAGTGTGGAGCTGTTGCTGCTGCAAGTTGCTTGAGAAAGGTTCTTTGATTGTTCAGGTATTACGTTTGTTTGATATTGATTCAAATATTATTTTGAATAAGAGCTTAGTCAAGGTTTTTGGTAAGGGAAGAGTAGTAATACTTTATTTATTTGGAATTCCTCTTCGATAAGTTCTTCATTTCGTGACTTTAACTTATATGTTTTGTCCTCTATCTAAAACTGAGCTGGATCTTGAGGTCTCACATATCTCATCTGTGATCTATCATCTCTTTCTGCTCAAGCTCTTGATCTACATAAGCTTCAAATTATTGATAGGGAAAGATCTTTACTTTTTTTGCTCTTTTATAAATCGCTCTCTCTCTCTCTTTCTTTCTTTATTTTCTTTACTCCTTTCCGTCTCATTTCGTCTCTTTTTTCTGTCTCTGCATCTAATTGGTAAATGCAATATCCTTTATATTCTAAGCTATGACTTCTCTTGGAAATATAGCTTCTCCTGCTCAACTGGAATCCATCTCTCTCTCTCTCTCACTCTCTTTCTTACCCTCAATTAATTTCACTCTTTCTGCAAACTTCTTCAAAGTTTGGCATATTCCATGACACATTTATAGTACCCCATGCTAGGATATAGAAGACAAAAGGTGCTGCAGCATTGGCAATGCTCAATGGGGAGTTGGCACTTGCAGCGTGTGGCATGGAGCTTGGAGCCACGCATGACACCGCTGTGGCGCTGCACGTTGGCTGGTTGCTTGGTGTGTCTGGCAATTGAAAGTGCTGTCTTGACAGCGCCACTAAAGGAGGACAGATAGCAACAGAAAGAGCGAAAGACCTTTGGCTAGAGGCAGGAGGTGGAGCAAGAGCTGAGCGTTGCTCATACGCCAGGTGTTGCCAGCGAGCAGGCAGCGTTTAGCCGGGCTTAATCGATGGCCTGCTTGGCAGGGGCCGTTGCGGCTTGAGGTGGGCTCAGTTTACACGAGTTAGTTGGCCATAATGAACTTGGCCCGCAGCCAGTCGAAGGTGGCAGCAGTTCGAGGCGGTTGCAAGTGCCACCGGCTACGGCACGGACAAAGCCATTGAATATTTATGGCGACGCCAGCGCAGATTATGCGGCTAAAACTTAAGCAGGTTGCCACGTTGTTTGAGGCTGACTTCGTTGCGGGCCCCAAATGCAATTTGGTTTATGAAGTGAGCGCCAAAAAGGCCGCGACACGAGCCAAGATTGCGATTACGTCGACCGCAAACGCGACAGAGATTTGCGCACGGCAAAATGAACTTGGCAGTTGCTTGGCACACACACATACAGAGACACGAACTGGGGCACGTTGCAGGTGGCAAGTTCAAACAACACTTTCAGCAGCTAATTTTCTATTAAGTTTTGCAGCTTTGCGCAGTTGGCGAAAAAGCTGTCACGACTTTGCCGCAAAACAAAAAATAAACCAGCAAACGGGAGGAATAAAAATTATTTGCAACTTACTCCGCATTTGGCAAACAAACACATAAAGTTGCAGCCGAAATCGCGAATTAAGTTGCGAAAAAGAAAATCCATAAAATATGCACACAGACAGCATTTGGAAATTATTTTTGCATAAAGTTTTGCGCACGCTTCTCGAGGACTTTTCTATTTTATTTCGTTAGCAGCAGCAGCAGCAGCAGCAGTTGCTTCTAAATTAAGGTCAAACTAACTTTGCGAGAGATCTTAAATATTATTTTATTCGACTAGAAGTGCGGGAAGTCAGTTGAGAGAAGTCAACAGAAACGGAAACACTTCACGATAATTTGTATCCAAATTTGTAGCCTGAGTGACCTAAGAGAGCTGTCCAAACTTGATCTTTGCTTAACAGAGTTGTCAGAGTTTCATCTGATGTTGTATTAAATGAGTTGACTTTCTTTTGATGTTGTTTAAATTTTTAGTTAGCTGAGTTTGTTTCTCTTAATGTTATTGAATTGTTTGGTTAATGGAGCTTATCATTTCCAACTAACTATATAATTAACAGAGCTTTGTAACATGTCTTATGTTAATATATACTTAACATTCTATGCTGTCATCTTTTAACATAACATTATTTATTATTTTATATTTATTTTTCGCATTTTTGTCACTTTATTTGGTGTTATAATTTGCTTTATTTCGATCTGCATTAAATACATGATATTATGCTTAATTGTTTTTGCGGCTGACCACACAAACCACATAATGAAAAATATATTTGCAAATATGAAGCTGCGCCTACAATGCTTAATGTTTATAATTTGTACATGTCCACAGCACACAACACTTAACAATATACTCATTAAATATCATTCAGTGCACGAGCGGGTATTAAATGATTTTTATTGTCGCTAAGCTATTTAGATTATGTTTGAATAATTTTAGAAACATTTTTACAAATTTTCTCATTCAATTTGAGTGACTAAAGTTGATGGAAAAGTTGACAAATATGATATTGAATTTAGCTAAAATTGTGGGAGCTGAGGTGAGGAAAACTATGTGAAGGATCAAATAAAATGGTTAATATAGTGAGAAATATAATCTGAATAAATTGTAAGAAGATATATGGAAATTAAGAGAACAGAAAATAATAAGAAAAACTTTACATTTTTGTAAATTTATTGAAATGTTAAAAAAATATATAAAAAATGTAAAATAAGTCACATTTGTGATTGTTATGCTTATGTTACTTAACATACAACTGGTAATAACAGCAGGCATGTGCAGCAAAGCTAAAGCCTTAACTTCTCTCGTGTCCCTCTCTCTGTTAAGAGCTTTCAACTAGAATCATATTAGCAGCTTTTGTTGCCTAACATGATACTGTTAATAACAGCATGTAAGTGAGGCAAGAGAGATAATATCTCTCTGTTAATAGTAATAATAATCTTCTTATTCTAATCATATTAACATATTATGTTATACAAATGTTAACAGCATATAATTACACCAAACCTGTTAAGTTTAACCCCGAAACGCCTCTCTGTTCAGCTCGTCTAATTGGCATCATATTACCAGCTGACAGTTGATGCCTGTTTAAAGCTGCGCTAATTATAATTAAGACAATTAATTACGCAGATTTCTTTTGATTCGTATTTACATTTGAGTTTCTGTTTGTTTTGATTAAGTGAAAAAAGCGCAAGGCAATTGGTTGGATATAAGCCAAAGCCTGACGAAAACTTTAGTCACGGGCAAGAGCTGAGGGTGTGTGTGTTTGTGTGTGTGTTTGAGTGTGTGGCAGGCGGCATTTGCAAGGCAAATATTTATAAACTAACACATGCAGACACACACACACACACACACACACACACACACTGGCAAGTAGACAAAGGAATCTTCAGGAGCTGCCAACAGCGACACGCACTTGACTTTCGAAACTCACTTGAAATCCTGTTGAGCGCCGAGAGTTAAGAGACTTGCCTTGAGTTCAGTTGAGTTGAGTTTTTCGCTGCCTGTCTACAGTCCGTCCGTCTGTCCCGCTCCGTCCCGCTTCGTCCCGCTCTGTCCCGTCCCGTCCCGTCCCGTCCCGTCCCATCCCGCTCTGTCTGTTTATCTGTTTGTCTGTTAGCTTGTTTGTTTGCGCTGCTAAACTTTTGCCTAGCTGCCACAATCTCAGCCTCAACTCCGCCTCCGCCCCCGCCCACACTCGCATGATGTTGCACATTTGACTGCCACGCCCCCGCCCAACTGCGAAGAAGCTGTTTTCATTAGATTTCTCTCTGCAAATAATGCTTCGAAAAAAAGAGACTGAGCTTTGGCTGGCGTTCAAATGAGCAAAATGCACTCGCAGCGGAAGCGCAACGCCACAGGCTAGAGTAACCCAGCACCTTGCCTGAGTGTGTGTGCGTGTGTGTGGGGGTGGGGGTGGGGGTCTGCTGGTGTGTGTGGGGCTAGCCTCCCTTGTTTTCTGCATTGACCCCAAAAAATGTCTAGCCATCCGGCTTGCGCGGCTCGACATGCACTCATTCACTCATTCATTCACTTCATTTACCGAGTTACGCACACACACACGCGTGCGCTCGATTGTGAATGTGAATGCGATTGTGAATACGAGCTGTGTGAGGGATGGCCCCTGTTGATGACATCAATTTGCGTAAATTGTGCTAGGAAAACGTTGCCGGAAACTGGCAGACTAATGGAGCGGAAGTTTTTCCAAAGCATTCAAATGACTGCCACATGCACACACACACACACACATGCCACGCCCCCGCACCAGCGCCCCTTAACCCTTGCTGGCTGCTAGATATCCTGATAAACTGACTGCCTCAGTCAGTCAGTCAAGTCAGCCACTGCAGCTGTTGGCCACTTTTTGAAGTGCATTCAAACAGCATTCAGATGAGCTGACCTCACACTGTCTCTCTCTCTTTTACACTATCTCTCTCTGTCTCTCTCTCTCTGTTATTGTTGACTCTCCTGGCTGACTGTTATTTAGCAGCGCTGCTAATGAAGCCTGCTGTTGCCAGCAATTAGACAACGCAGCTCAGCCTTAATGCAATTGTCTCGCTTGTGCTTAATCTCTCTCCCGCTCTCTCTCTCTCTCTCTCTCTCTCTCTCTCTCTCTCTCTCTCTCTCTCTCTCTCTCTCTCTCTCTCTCTCTGTCTCTGTTCCGCTTAATTTGTTGTGAACGCTGTAAAATTAAACTTGTCTGTTGTGCATTTAAAATGTCACCAAAAACTTAAACCTCCCACTCAGCCGCGCTTTCGGCTCTCGGCCGTGTGATCCGCCTGCAAGTTGGTTGGCGGCAGTCCCCAATTGTTGGCGTCGGCCCCGCATGCAAACCGAAAATTTTATCAGCATCAGCATGAAAATGTCGCCGCATATTAACCTGTCATCCATCACTTTTGATACTTTAGCATTCCCGCGTACCTGGGCGGGGTCGTGGGCGATGGCCCTGAGTGTGTGTGTGTGTGTGTGTGTGGGCATGTTGTGGCACACTGTTAACCCGCTGTCGCTGTCGCTGCTGCCGCCGCTGCTGCTGCTGCCGCTGCTGCTGTTGTCTCCGTTTCCATGTCACGCAGCAAAAAGGGTCAATTCCGTTGCACGACACACAAAAGGATAACGAGCGCAATATGAGTTGGCATTATAATACAACAACAACAACAACAGCAGCAACAATGTTGAATGACAGCGCAGAACACAAAGAGAAAATAAAATGGCGTCGACGCTGCTGTTGACGCAGTTGCTGCTGTTGTTGTTACAGCATCCATGTGACGATAGAAATGCCAATGACGCTGATGCTACTGCTGATGCCAATGCCATTGCTGCTGCTGCCGCTGCTTCTGCTGCTGCTGCTGACGCTGATCCCCGAGCAACAGCAGCAAAAAGGTAGAGCATACAAACATCTAGGTTTCGGTTTACAGTTTTAGCAATTTTATTCAATAAACAGTTTGCACTTCATTTGATTACCGTGCGCAAAGTGCTGGCAGCCGCTTTAAGGCTCATAACATTAGAGCAGCTGCAAGCTGCAAGCAGTAAGCGGATAACAGCGCATCAACATGAGTGAGACGAAGGGATAAGGCAAGCACTTATGACAGCTCGAATAGTTGGGCAAAGTGTTGTTGCTGTAGTTTAAGAAAGTATTCAAATGGCAGAGAATGTGAGAAGAATGAATTAAAGTTGAGTAACAGCTTGGAGCTGTAAGCGGATAACAGTGAGTTAACATGCGCGAGACGAAGGGCACTTATAATAGCTTGAATAGTTGACAAAACTGTTGTAGGGTGTGCAAGCTGAAGAAAGTATTAAATGCGTAGAGAATGGAGAGCATTAAAATAAGGTTGAGTAACAGTTTGAAGCTGTAAGCGGATAACAGAGAATTAACATAGGATGGGCTTAGAGTATTAAGCAGGGATAGAAAGACCGTTTATTCTTGTTTAATAAACAGAGAATGTTAAGCAACGTTCTTGAATGAGTTTTGGTAGTTCAAGCATGAATATGTAAAGGACTCCTTATAAAAAGACAAATTATGGACGATCTGCTAAATAAATAAAAGGGACTAAAAACATCACTGTAAACTCTTTATCAAGAGTGTAAACCAGAGAAAAGTAATTCTAATTAACAGAGTGTTAACATAGACGAGTTATAAAGTTATAATGTTAAGTTACAGCCTCTCTCTCTGGCAATGCATAACAGCGAGTTAACATAGACGAGGTCAGGTCTTCACACTTCCATAGACAACTCAAGTGTTGCTCAGCTTTTATATCTAAATCTATTGCGATGCAAGTGAAACCCGAAACTAAGCTTCTTGCTCGAACACTTTAGCACTTGGCTTAAAGTCAAGTGGCAATTCTTGGCCGACATTAAATCGTAATATGTTTGCTTTATGATTTACCTACTAGACACTTTTCTCTCCGTCTCTCTCTGTCTCTCTCTCTTGCTCTGCAAGCAATCTTATGCATATTTTATATTGTGTTGTCGTGGCTATAGAAAAAATAGACGATTCACTTGATAAATATATGCACATTCACATATTTTACACTCACTTTTTTGCTATCTCTCGCTCGAGCTGGGCTGCCGTCGGATACAAGTGCCGTTGCGTTTACACCAAACTACATAACAAATTCGCTGTGGACCAACAGGAATGTCGATGGTAGAGGGAGGGTATGGGTTAGAGGGTATGCTATGAGTCGATATGGGTATTGCCTTTAAAATAGCACACACTAACAAAGACCCGAACCTCCCCTCGCCCCTCCCCCTTCGTCGGTTGCCCTATGGCTTAACCGTTGATGCGGTTCGAGATAACTTTGGCGTAGCTAAAGGCCAAGTTTAGAGCCGAGTGGGCGTGTGTGTGTGAGTGTGTATTAGTGTGAGTGAGTGTGTGAGCTATGCTGATGGCGCATCAGTTTTGCCAGCATATATGCGCCTGTGTGAGTGTGTGTGTGTTTTTATGACTAAAATTGTAAATTATGTCAACTGGCCACGACCCACAGAGCTCGTTATAGTTGGAGTGCGATATCCATACACACACACACACACACACACAGAGGCAGGCAGGGGCACAGCGCGACATAGGTCTAGTCTAACAGCTACACGAAGCTAATGAAAATTTATTGATAATAAATTTAATATGTTTTGCGGCTGCGTGTTTTATGTGTATATGCATACCCACACACACGCACTCACACATACACATATATATGTATATATATAAAGTATAAAGTATTCATAGATATATCCTTGGAGTTTTGCATTTGCCATGTAATCGACCCACTCCCAGCGCAATGGGGCTTCAGCTGATGCTGGGCTTTTTTCGGGGTTCTTTGCCAGCTGGCAACTAGTCATAATTAATTTATTGTAATTAAATGATAAAGGCCAGAATGTAGTTGAATTTTATTGGCCCAGAGATGACGCGACTGCTGCTGCTGCTGCACTATGCAATATGATCTGCGTCACTTGCGTATTGCGTGCTTCGTCCTTTTCAATTTTTACCGAGCTGAGCAATTGAAGCCAGCAGCAGCTACTGCTGCTCCCCCCTTCCCCTCCCCCCTCCATTCAGTTTCTGTTGACATTTCATTGAGTCTCAAGCTCAAACTTCATTATGTCCTGCAGCGTCTGGCGCCAGCGAGGGAAGCTCATGTCGTGCCAGGATGTTTCCACAGCTCCCACAGCCTGTGCGTGCCTTCTTCATATACTTTATCTTGCTGCGAGTGTAGATGTGTGTGTATGAGTGTGTGTGTGTGACTTTGTCTAAGTTTGTTTGCATAACCTATTTGTATAAATATTTTGCCTTTTGCTTCGCTCTGTTGCTCAACTTATTTGCACGTCTCCAACGCCAGCGGCAAAGACAACGCCTTTCCCCCCTTTGTGCCAACTTCTGCCTGCTTGTTGCTCTACTCATCTCTCTCACTCACTCTGCCTCTCTCTCTCTCTTTCTTGCCTTGCCTTGTCGCTGCTGCGACAGGCTGTTTCTCTGTTTTGTAGGTGATAACAATGTTTGTCTTTATTTCAGCAGCAAAAACTTTACTCTTAACATTTTCACTTAAACTTGCTCAACAAATTTGGTTTATTATTATATATTTTATAGTTTGGCACGTGTGTGTGCCGCTGCCACTGTGTGTGTGTAGGTGTATGCTGTGGCATTTTTGCTGCTGCTCTCGGCAGTTTCTGTGGATCAAAAAAGAAAGACAAACGAGTTAAATTCTTCACGACGAAATTCAGCTACACTTGTAGGAAATGAAAAATTAATTTGTTATTCAGCTGCTTTCTACGCAAAGTTAGTTGAGGAATAATTTGTGAGCAGTTAAGTTAATCAATATGTAGTAAAAGGATAAGCAGTTGAATGATTAGTAAAATGGTTTCAGCTCACATATTTGATTACAATTTTGTATTGCCTCATGTGTAACATAGAGTATCTAAAGTTTGGCGTAGCGCAACAAGAGCTCGTAACTATTTCATATTCATATTCAGCTTTTTATGAACTTACAAACTATGGGAATTTAGTGTCCTGTTTGGAAAGATCGGTTAACTGGTGAATAAAAATATAATTTTTTTACTTGAATTGTGGCATTATAAGAATTTGTATAGAAGCCTCGCTTAAAGGATAATAGAAGTAAGCATAATTGAATGCAGATGACCTTATATTGATATGATTTTAAATAAATAGACTTAAAGAAAAAAATATGTATAAAATAAATAGAATAAATTTTATTTAAATGAAATATATATCATTAAAAAATAAAAATATATAGCTTTATTAAAACATATAATATTGTTATTTATTTATTTCCCTTATGCAAAGACATATAATAAATTTGACTAAATAATACCTTAAGTTTTTATTTATATCTTTAGCTTTTTCATATAATGCAGGCTATTTATAGGCGATTTCTCTTGATACATTGTTAAATAATGTTAAATAAGATTAAATGAACACAAATTATAATATTTGAGGTCTTTCATATCATTGCAGGTTCTTTAAATGCCTTTTCGGAACACAAGCACCAATGCTATTTACGTTGCAATATAATGGCTTTAATCTTAGCTTAAAATGGAAAAGGAACAAAGTATATTTCAACTATAAAATAACTGAAATATATATTTAAAATTAATGGAAAATTTCCAAAGACCGCCAAGTCAACAAACATATTCTTTAAATAAGCTTAAAGCAAATGTGTTCAAATAAAAATAGTTAAGTTTGAAAATATACAGGATTTTTTAAGAACCTATTGACAACCTTCTTTAATACGGATTATATGGTTACATATAACTTGCTGGACTTGCGTACAAATAAGGTCAAATTGTGCTCATAAAGTGTAAGTTTCAACTATTTTATTTTATTTTATATTTTTTTTTAAATTTAAATAAGTTGATTTTAGTAAGAACTCTACTCTCAATTTTCGGAGCAGTTGAGTTTGTTGCTTTTATATCTTAATAACTCTTCAATAAATTTGGATAACAAACATCAAATGTTTGCTTTGCTTAGCTAGAGTAAAACTAAACTAGTCATAAATTGCACAAACAGCATGAATTTAAATGAATAAAAATATGAAATAAAATCGATTATTCGAAATGCATAAATTGAAAGCAACAAAAGCAGTGAGTCCATTGGATATGCTGCAGCTGACATCTAAACGAACTGTAAATAAAAACGTATTAAATTAAGCTAATGTGTGGCTATTGGGCTATCAAAATTTCAACCAGGACTTAGTTTAAATAATCTACTAGAATTATTGCTAAACATTTAAACACCAATGGAATTTAAAGCAAAAGAGCTTGGAATTTAATGTAGCATACTTTTAAGCGGCACAGATAAATAGCTCAGCGGGAAGGCAAACACAGACAAGAGCTGAGTGCTATCGCACGGCATGATGGCTGTCTTGCCAAGGGGTGTGGGAAGGGAAGGGGAGGGAAAGTGCTTATGCAAAAGCAATTTAATGGCTGGCGATTTGTTGACACTTGCACAGGCGATACCCTCAAATCGAATATCCCATTTAAGCCAACAAATTAACGCGTCCTGTTCTACTTAGCCGCTTGATCCTTGGAAATTGGCGACAATGCAATTTACGCGCCTGTAAGCAGCTAAGGACAAGAAGCAAATGGCGCTGCCGATGTGCAGGCATGCCACTTAATGAATTGTCAAACACTTTAAGCCAATAAACGCAGTAATGGCAAACACACACACAGACGGACGGACGGGCGGATAGACAGTGCGAGTGAGAAGCAGGTGAGAGAGAGAGGGGGTAGAGTGAGACAGAGGCAGAGACAAGCTGCATTGACAGACGCTTAGCAATTGCAAGGCGTTTAGCTGTAAAACTTGCAAAAGTTGTGTCATGCCACACACCAACTTTTACCTATACACAAACGCACACACACGCACACACACACACGCACACACACACACTTGAGGACATTTGTCACAGTGCTTTGGTTTTCTTTTTTAGCTGCAACGGCTGCTGCTGCTGCTGCTTCTGCTGCGGCTATAACTGTCAGCGAAACTTTGCTTTGCTCTGCTCTTCTTTTGACATTCGACGGCTACAGCAACAACTACAACTCGAGTGTTTATGTTGGCCGGAAGACATAAAAGCATAGCGTTGGCCCCGTCACTGCCAGCGCTGTGTGCGCCGGGGCAGGCAGTCGATAGTGGAGCAATGCCAGCGACACGCAACCGCAACAAATCCAACGGAAATCCACTTTAAAGTTGGTTAGCTTGCACAGCGAACCCCCTAGCCGCTCGGCCACTCTCTGTCTGCATGTCCTGCGAGTCCTTGCAATGCTGCACTTGCACTTGCAATACTGTCAAGTGCTGTCGAGCACGCGATGGACACACGCCGTCCAAGACAATCACAAAAGACCAACAGACAGAGATAGATGGCTAACTGCGTAAAAAGAGAGAAAGAAAGAGAGAGAGACACAGATATATATATATATATAATATATATAGACGTAGCACAGACTAAATCTTTGTCATTTTTCATTGAGCAATAATAACAGAACCGAAACGAACTGAATTGAACCGAACTGAACTGAACTGAACTGGAGTGAAGTGCAAAAGCGAAAGTGTCTGTTAAATGGGGTTTATGTTGGCCCCGGAATGGAATGGAAGCAGTTGCCGCATTTTTATGGCTTGTTCGAGGACAACAAACACTGGAGAGACAAACGAGCTAGCCAAGCCATTGAACAATAGCCGCACGAACTGCATTCACCCATTAGGAATGGAGACCATAAGACACACATGATGCAGCCATCTTCGAGGCGAGAGCAATAAGAGTCGGAGTTATTGCAGTTCAACTTGATCAAATTGGAATATATAAATGTGGCAGAGTTTATGGGCATATTTATGCTCAAATTGAAAGAAATTGAACGGTTAGTTGTATGGAAGAACTGCTACATTATGTAGTCTAAGTAATGCGGTTTGATGGAAGCCTATACGATAACTCTTGGAGTAAGTAGAAGTAGGTAAAGTATTTGCTTATATATGGAATTTCACTACAGAGCAGCTCGTCATGGGGGTAAATACACATAACTTTTCTAGTTAAAACAATGATAAAGCAATAGGCAGAGCTTGCTTCAGAAATATCTTAAGAGATAATCTACCCATATTCTCTTAAGCTTAGCTCAAGGGGAAACTTAAAAATATATACATTCAGAGTCGCTCAACTGAATAAGTTTTATCAGGACTTTCAAAAACTAATTCTCTTCAAAGAAAACTGCAATTTGAATGAAATAAATTGTGTTACATTAAAATATTAAAAAGCTATAAAATGATATATAGATTTTCATATTATATAGTTTTTAATAATATTTAAAAAATTAGTCTTTCTTGCTCTCCTTGGTCTATCTGAATATATTTGGATATTGCAACCATTTTTGAAAAATAGTAAAAAGCTGAATTTCAATACACTGTATAAAATAAGAGATTTTAATATTTTTGAATTTCTTATATTTTTGTTATGTCCTCCCTTACTTCTATTCCGTTTCGTTTCTTAGAGTAATTTAAATACGATTTTTTTTAATATGCAAAACATTAAAAAAAAAGACAGTAATCCCACGCTCATGAAACATAAACTAATATATAGTTCAATAAAGCTCCTCACGGAAGAGTCTTCTTTGAATTTTCTAGGCTGAATACCATGCCGCAGAGCCTCATAGAGGCTGGTGCGGACCTTGTAAGTGTTAGGTTTGCTTAAAGATAGTTTGCTGAATGCTAGTAATAGCTTTCCGCTCAGCGCAACTCAAAGTTAAGCAAGCAATACATGTTTAGCAAAAAAAGAAATAAATAAAAATAAATAAACAAAAGGTCAAAGCTGAAGCAAAAATAAAATAAGTTTAATATTACAAAAGATTCTACCGATAGATGAATTTCTAAGAAAAAAACCCGTCTCAAAGCATACCAAAAATAGCACACACAAAACAGGCTGATTGAAGTTTTCAAAAAGAAAATACAAGAATTTTACTATCGATTGTTGTCCCAAAAAGAAAAAAAAGAAGAAAGACAGAAAGCAGCATATTTAATATGTTTCAAAAGAAATGTGAAACTGTCATCAAAATACCAAAAATGTCATGCATGTATGCAAACAGGAAATCGCTTAAGCTGCAAATATGCATATCAATGGCTGTATTACAACGGCAACAGCTACAGCAACAATAACAAATACAACAAAGGACACGCTAGCTGACAAGCAAATAATTGGCATAAAATGACACCAGAAATTGATTAAAAGCGACCAAAAGAAAATAATACAAAAAAAAGAAGAGGTGGAGGTGGAGATGGAGGAAGCTGGAAAAAGAAAAGGAAAACACGCAAGGAAAATGTGAGGAAAAAAGGCGAAAAGCGAGAGACATGAAATATTAAATAACATTCATTCCAGCTCTCCTCTCCTCTCCTCTCCCTACCTTTTTTTCGCTCTGTTTTGTTAAAAGCAAAACTGTTAACAAGCAACAGCCAACAGAAATGCGATAAGAATGTAGAAGTGGGCGTGGCGTGGGCGGCTGCCACTGGCCGAGGAAATGAAAAAGGAAAACGGCAACGCGACAAAAGTTAAAAATCAATTCGTGGCCAACTGAAAGCTGATTTATGGCTGCATTTATGAAATGGCCCACAAGCCGAGCAAGCCTGACAAAAAGTAAACACACACAGCTACACACACCAACACACACACGCACACCCAAGTCACACATACAGCTACTTGTAGGAAATAGAAAACTAAGTGATTGAGAGTTATAACGAGTCCAGCAAATTTACCAGAAAATTGACTTTTTTAAAGCGCACAGCAAAGGCGAAGGAGGGGGCGTTGGCCATGGCGTGGGCGTGCCGTATGGGCCATGCACATGCCACAAAACTTGTCAACGAAGCAATTCGACTGCGCTCTTGCTGCAGCTGCTGCTGTGTGTGTGGCAAAGTCGAAATTGAACTGTTTGCAACAGCGAAGTACAAATTGCAACTTGTTTGCGCGGCTGCATTTTGTTTTATTTGCGACAGGTGAAATAACCGCAATTACGCTGATGTTGCCTCAACAGGAGCAGGCAGCGGCGGTGGCAGCAGCCGTAGTCAAGCCATAAAGCAGCCAAATGAAATTGCCAGCTGCGTGGCAGAGGAGCCGAGGCAACATATTTGCTGGGGCACGAGAAAAAAGTGCGCTTAAGTGCCGCTTGGCGAAACATTTCGTTGCAGCAGCAGCAGCAGCAGCCGGAGGAGCAGCCAGAGGAGACGACAGGAAGCGACGCAGCGAAAAGGAGAACGAGCAAAAGAAGCTAACAAAATCGGAAACGGAAGCGCACAAAGCGCCAGGGTCCGACTGTGACTCGAGTCGAGTCCGAGTTCGACTCTGAGTCCAACTGCGAGTCCAAGTCCGAGCAGCGGCAGCATCATCATTGTCGCTTCGCTGCTTGCCACAAGGCGGGAGGCAAACAAAACGTTAGCAAAGTTACAAGAGTTGCCGCAGTTGCTGCCACAGTTGCTGCCACAGTTGTTGCCACAGTTGCTGCTGCTGCTGTTGTTGTTGTCACAAAAAATTGGTTGCTCATTTGCTGGGCATGGCCCTAGCCTATGGCCGACTGGCTGCCGCTCCACTCGAATGCTTTGTTCAATTAATGAGACTCTTGACAGTTTTGCGATGTCCTTTTCTGTTTCACTTTTTCTCCTCTTCTCTTCTCTTCCCTTTTTTTTTAGCTCTCTAGTTTGTTGGTCTTGCGCTGGCGTCGCCAGTTGCGGCACTTGGCCGCTTGGCCGCTGTTTTGTAATTTATAATGTCAACTTTTTGATTTTTCAGGTCAGAGCGCACTTAATTAATGGCAAGCGCTCAAAGGCGAGCGAGGGGGAGGGACGTCGGCCATTCTGCAATTGAACACAAATACTTGCATATAAATTCAATTACGCGCGCAAACAAAAATCAATAGCAGAGTTTTGTCGCCAGCCCCAAAAACTAACAGGATCTGCCCCGCTTCCTTTTCCCCTCTCCCCCCCTATCTAAGTCTCCTTCACATTCTTTTTGCCTGCTCTGCCTTGACTCACATCGTTTATTAATTGCCGCACGTACATTGCTCATACGTCACGTTGTGCGCTAAAGGAGCAAAAGAAAACTGTCAGCTGTAATTAGCACAGCTGAGCGAAAGCCCAGCCAAGCGCTGAGTGTTAGCCACGTTGTCGTTGCCATCGTTGTTGTTGTTGTTGTTAACACAACTTGACGCGCTGAAATTTTTTGACTGAGTGATGCGCTACGCTGCGTTGGCAGCTTAGAAAGCAAAGGACATCATATATGGAGTGGATGGCATGCCGCAGGAGGCTGGCTGGGGGCTCAGACGCTTGCGGATGGCAGCTGCCAAAAGATGAATGTCTTTGGCTCCGCATGTGAGTGGGCGTGGTCGCATAATTATGAATGCCATTTCAGCTAACGATAATGTGGCCATAGATGCCAGGGCTGCCGCTGCTGCTGGCGCTACTGCTGATGTGTGTCGCCTTTTGCTGTTGGCCTTAAAGCAGCTTTAATTTGTTTATATAAAGAGGGGGAAAGAGAGAAAGAGAGCGCGAAAAAAAGTAAGCAAAGTTCTGCCTAGCACAGACTCCCCGCAACCGCCCCATCCCCCACACAGCTTCAGGCGCTGGCAAAAAATAATAATTTGCAGTGCAAGTTGCTCGCTTTTATTTTTTTTTTCTCCCATTTTCATTTTTGTAACTTTTTTATCTGCTCTATTTTTATTTTTATTTTTTTCTTTCATTTTTTTTTTGCCGCTTGCCTTTATGTTGTCTGTATACCTTTTCCCGCCGCTGCTGCTGTTGCTGCTGCTGCAATTTTTCTCGCCGATTTTCACACATATACGCGCAGATAGACACATAGACACATAGACACTTGGACGCGGACGTGGACGTGGACGTGGCCGGCAGCGCGGCTGAGACTTGGCTCTAGTTGAAGCTCGGGCTGAAGCTCATGTTGTTTGGCGCCATTATTAATAAAGTTCACGAATGCAATGAGCGCCAAGCTGAGCGCATTATGAGTGAGTTTGCCAACATATACCAGCACACACACACATATACACATGCACATTTATGCATTTGAGTGTGTGCTCTCCGCCTTACTAGTCAGCTAGGCGAGGATTAAAGCTGACTGCCTAATGCTCTGCTAGATAGACTTGGCAACTTATAATACTTAGTAACACAAAGCTCATATAGAGATATACTCTGCATATATGGCATATATACATGTAGATAATCTTGTAGTCCTAATACAGTTAAAACCAAAAAGACATTTCGACTATAAAATCATATTTTTTCTATCTTTTAGGGGCACTTAGTATTAGATATATCGAGATCTGCGCGGTTAAGTCTTGACGGTGTTGACTTTTAAGCCTTCTCCTAGCTCTAGAGTGGGAACTAGCGCTAGTCACCGTTATATAAATAACTTAAAATAAATAAAAAAAGTGAAGAATGTAAGCAAAATAATACAAATTGATAGAGCTCCTTACTGAGAATCATTCCTGAAATCTCTGTCAGAGCATTTCAGCTTCGGCTCTAAGGCCTTGACGTTTGTCATAGTATTTGCAAATTATGCCACGCCCGCTGCGCGCCTACTTTTCGCTGCGTTATCTGTTACTGTGGCAAATGCAACCACACACAGTAATACACACACTTGCACACACACACACACACCCACACACACACACAGGCACACACATGGCAACATGCGCACACTTGTAATTCCGCCTAGGTGCATGGCAGGCTCAAAGTGTTTCTGTTTCATGCCCATTGCAACAGTTGCAACTTGCACAATCACACACATAGACACACTCACACACACTCGCACACACACGCATGTGTGTCGAGTTGTTGGCTGGTTGGTTGATGCGCCTCGAGTTCTGTCGAGTGCGGCTTTTGTGGGAAAAATTAAAAATTTCGAGTGGGCCGCAAGTGGTTTCAAGGATTTGCATTAAGCGCATGCAACCAACTTGCCAGCCCTGCACCGCACCCCTTCCCCTCCACACACACGCATATACGCAGATTGTCGAGCCTTCATTTTCAACCCCCGCCCCCGCCATGTCCCTTGACTCGGCAGCACATTAACGATATGTTGAGCTGTTAGCCGTTGTTTCGCCTGGCTCGGGTTCGAGCCGGGGCCGCGGCTCTGTTTCATCTGCTGACTTACGCTTTAATGGCTATTCGTCAAAGCGCGCAAATTGCAAAAGATACTGATATATATAAATATATATATATATACATTTAGCCGTTATGTCAGCCACATCATATTCATCTAAGCGCTCTGAGAGGGGAAATTGTGTTTACTATCACGATTGTGTCGTATTTTTTTTTCTTTTTGCCAAGTCAATTGTTAGCTGACTTAAAGGTTTGCAAATGACATGGAAAGCTCTTGTGTCGAAGGAAATAACAGTGGAAGAGAAGGGAGGAAGGGAGAGTATTAGGTGGATTAGTAAATGATAGTTAATCGAAGAGAGAGAGAGCAACAGAAATTGAATTTATGGAGCAATTTTATCTTGTTTTATATTTGATAACCAATACATAAGATCAGAAATGTTTTCTTGTAAAAGATTTTTATTTATATTTTAATTATTTAATAAAGGGGGAAGGAGGTATGACTCAAGAGGGTGCTTAGGAGGTCGAGCAGTAGGGGTATTCAATCACAGTAATGTGGAAGGAGCCTCAAACGATATCTTCTTAGGAGTCTGTTTTCAAGCAGGTTGCTAGCAAGAGTTTAGTTGAATCCATCTAGTAGCTCCACATGGACTTTGGCTTGCCTGAAGGTATACCAGGAAACTCCGAGCTCTTTGTGGGCTTGTTCTTTGTTAAATGGAGTAGATATGCGTTGGAGAGCTCTTTGTAGGCTTGCTCTTGGTTAAGTGGAGTAGATATGCCTTGGAGACTGTTCTCTATTTTTCTCTAAATTCGTTATCATATTACAGCAGAAAAGGCTAACAGCGCCAGCAGATTGGAGTCCCAATCGATCCACTTGGGTTTCATTGTGGTCTTGTAGCTGATATATAGCTGTCAATGAAACAGATTAAAATCACATAGATTGAAATCTCATATGCGCTTCATTCTGGTGTTGTAGATTAGTAGCTTCAAGCGCAGCAGCAGTGCAGACATTTTTCAGTCAATCCCACACAATGTTTCTTCAGCCTCTCATTTTTAGGGGAGAAAATGTATGTATGTAAAATCCCTTTACATTTTTAATTACCGTCGATCTCA